>JBBPBO010000005.1:29918914-30001767 GCA_037974295.1 Cicer cuneatum
TGGATACTAACATGCAATTTGAAATTTTGTTATTGATTTATTTGTATTAGCCGTTTTTTTTTTTAAAAAAAAAAAAGAAAACTTCAATCAGCAACTTTTTCCAAAAAATATTTTTTTACAATATAAACTATATATAGTCGATATGTTATAATAAACTAATCCAAATGGGGAGTTATAGAAGTTAGTTCAAATCAAATAAAAGATCACAGGAGACAAGTTGGAGGCTTTCTTTTTCTTTCTCTGACAGTAGGACTGTGTGCAATTATTATATAGTAAAATGTCTTAATTGGTCCCCCCTTTAAGAAAATACATAGACCTATATGGTCCTGAAAAATAAAAGATAAAAATATTATCTTGATTTTTAAAATTTGCAAATATTATTAAAAAAATATCAATAATTTGATCCTAGTTTAGATCGAAACATCGTCCCTTGAATCTAAATTTTTATATAAAAAAATTAAAATCGCAAATATTATTAAAAAATATTATGTAAAATGTTTTCTGGGACATTTTTAAAAATATTTTAATGTAATATTGATACTTTTTATTTTTCAGATATCAAAGAAACTCGTGTTTGTGTACACTTATTACAAAAATGGTGTATTTCTCTTTTGAAAAACTTATCTTGTTATAATTGTTGTTAAACTGGTTTTTTTTTAAAAAAAAAACAAGGAAGATGGCTTAATTCAGTGTTTAATAATTAATTTTTAAATGCAAGATAATAGATATACCATGGATCCATCTAGAATAATCAGATTCTATCTTCCTTGTGTGAAAGGGAAGAAAATGGAAGAAGTGCCTCTAGTGGTTGCACTTCAGGAGCAGTATTATTGAATCATCATTATCTACAATTAATTAATTTTTATATTTATTTTGTCTCATCATTAATAATTAATTCATTTAAACAATTGCTCGATAATAATTAATTTTTTTAATTTTTAATTTTTTAATTATATCATTTAATTAATAGTATTTACAAATTTTTAATACAATATCTTCAATTATATATTTATGATATTAATAATAAATCAATATCTAATAAAAATAATTTGATAAAAATAAATTCTCTATATACATTTTTTAACATGTGTAAAATGATGTAACTCAATTATTTTGAAAAATAAATGAAATAATAAAAACACTTTCTCAATAGCAAGTCTTATATTAGCCCAACCGTAAATTAAAAATATTTAGATATATACATAAATAAAAATATAATTTAATTATATTATTTTGATTCTTTTATTTTTTTAATTTATGTGTATCCAAATATTTTTTATTTAAAATTATGTCCAAATAAATAGACATTATATAAATCAACTACAATTAATGTGTATGTGTGTAAGCATCATCACATGATTCACACCATGTCACTCAACCTGAGGAAAGTTAGACAATATACCATATTAAAATAAAGATAAAGTTTGATCTCGTTTTATGACATGACAATTGACGTTGAATTTAATTTAGTTTTTGTCAATTTGAAGTGTCCATAGATTTCTGTCCCAATCCATCCTTATTTTAATGTGGCAAATCACTTTAATTGGGTGTAAATACATGCATATGCATATTTTTTCTAAAGTTTTAAGTTGGAAACAGGAGCAGTGTAGGGTGGTGTGTTAAAATTGACCCCAAATTTATAAAGGATTTTATATTTTATTTTATATACCTTTTAAATATCATAAAAAATAAAAATTATAAATTTCAATTTATTCTCGATAGAATGTATTTAACTTTATTACTTTCATACAATTATTTAATAAATATAATTTTAAATTATATATATATATATGAGATGTATGGAGTAAGAAAACTTTTAGTGAGAGAAAAACGTTTTAATGAAAAAGTAAGTGAAAATAATGAAAATAGCATTGAAAATATTAAATCCCTGTTTGAAAACATTTATGACAGAACACAGACATTATTTAATCCGAAATAAATTTTACCAGGTGAAAAATATTTTAGTTGCTACACTTGTTCTAAGTCAAATTCATAGGCAATCCATCAACCTCGTAGCAACCGGCACATAAAAGTTAGTATATTATGGTCGAAAAATTACCAAAAGTACCATTTAGACCGAAATAAAAAATATTCTTATTATTATTATTATTATTATTATTATTATTATTATTATTATTATTATTATTATTATGTTATGTCACATCGTTGAATTACAAAGTGAGGTAAAAATTATTATTATTATATTAGTCTACTATTATTATTATTATTATTATTATACTATATCACACCATTATCATACAAAAATTATGAACATGTTTGAATCACAGTGATAGTCATAAAATTAACTTAAAATGCATGAATTTAACGTGGTAAATAAATTTGTAGTAATGTGATATTTATCAAAGATGTATTTGTTAATTTGAAAATGTTAATAAAAAAAAAATTATTAATTTATAAAATTTGTAAACTATTTTAATTTTTTAACTCATTCCCACTATTTTAGAGTCTATTTACTTTATAAAACTTTTTTTCAAAAAATTATATTGCTTTTATTTGTTAACAAATAAATAAGAAATCTTAAAGTTAACAATTGTATATATTTCTAAAAATAAAATATAAAAAAAACTATTTTTATTATTTTTGTAAACGCACCCATCATCTTTAACTAATTTTTCACTGTCTATACATCATAATAATTTACTTCAAAAGTCTTTGATTTTTTTTTTATCTATAGATCTTTGATTTTTTATTAATAAGTCAAAATAAGCACATATTTTAAAAGTATAAATAAAAAATATTTTTATAAACTAAACAAATCTTTACATACTCAATCAACTTTATGTGTTATGTGTTGTGTTCTGATTTTGAGCATGAGTTGTGAATTATATATACATATATATATTTTTTTTTCAGCTTGTGATGGTTCTATTGAAGGGGTCAGTGCCAATACAGTTTGAATGTACCAAAGAACCAGCTGCATACGGTGAACTAATTTCAATGGGTGGCATAAATCCAGAAGTGAAGAAGAATTTAATTGGTACCATTGGCACAATATTGGAGTCCAACCTCTCTATACCAAGGACACGTTTTTTTCTCAAAGTCTTTGACACAACAGTACTTCGTAAAAATAACTCCAAAATGTAGGGATAGTACTTTTTTATATAATCTTTATATTTCACAAGTTACTTTTATGTTGTGTATTGCAACTAATAATATACTAGTGTAGGAACCTATGTCTTACACGGGTATTCATTTACATTTAAATATTTCAATAAGATTCTTAGCTTATGTTAGAATTATGAAATATAATTCATAAAAATCTCATCGTAGTATTTTTGTTTTTATTTTATTTTTATTTAGTAGTATACAATAATAAAGTTACTTTAACTTTCCATTTTTATACGGATCATTTTGTAAACGTAAAAGAGTTTTTATGAAAATACGAATAATTTTTTAATACCATAACAGAAAAATGTTTCAAGACAATAAAAGACATTGATACTACATTTCCACTAAAAAATTTATGACATTAAGTGTATGATTCCCCTAATCTCTCTGTTAGGTGTAAGTCACCCACATTACTAGACTTCATCCACACGAGGATCTCTCACTCCCGCTCTTCATGGCTCTGATACCACTTGTTAGGGAGTTCGAGGAAGCGGGAAGCAACAACTGACCAAATGCTCTAAGAACACAACAAACTTTGACACCACATCTTCACTCAAAACTTTAAGGCAATGGGTATTGGGTCCTCTCTTATATATCCAACATTTACCACGTTCATAGTCAATGTGGGACTTAACCACTCACACTTGAACTCAACAATCTCTCCCTCAAGTGTGAATCTATGTCATCCTATATTGGTACCGCCATTATTACAAACGAGACTCGACTCTGCTACACATCTAGGAAGACTTTCGATACAAGGATCTTATACTTGTGTTATTTAAATTTCATTGTTTGTTTATTTTCCCAACATTTGCCATAAGAGCTTTTGGTTCGATCCAAGAAAATAAAGTTCTTAGTATGCTTTGTGGTTGTAGCTTTGTCTAATCTTCAACATTATAAAAAAAATGTTATACTATAGAAATATTGTTTAGGCAAGGTTCTGGCTAACGAAAAACTGTTATTAAGTGGTTGTTTGTGGCTTACCTCTTTTTCTTGGGAATCTACATGGTGCACGGTTACAGTATGTCAAATTCAGCTCGACATTTTGGGATAGAGAAATTTGATAGAAGAAATAATTTTGGCTTATGAATATTCAAATCATTGATATATTGATACGATCAGGATTACACAAGGTGTTGCTTGGCACAAGTGTATTAGTTATCATTGATGCAAGGTGTGTTGTAAAATTATGTCGGTTGCTGAAGAACTTATTGAGAAAGCCAACATGGAAGTTGCACCATATTTTTCAGCATGATTTTCAGTATAGAGAATAAATTATTGAAGTGGTTTAATTTCAAGTGAAAATTCTTTGAGTGATTTAACTTCAAGTGGAGTGTACTTTTTATGGTGGAGTATGATAATTCTTTTGAACTATGATTGTCAATGTAGACAATGAAAGTTGAAGATGCATCAATTTCAATAAAGGTAGAAATTATTAGGTTTGATTGAAATTGAAAATTTGAATAGGTCTCACATTGATTGGAATTGTAAAGGAAGATGGAGCTCAAAACTATATATATAGCTCTAGTTTTTCATTACAATTTATATAAGTCATAAACACTTTAAGTTTACATCTGACTCTTTCTTTCTCTTTTGTTTTAGAGTTTTGTGAGGTAGTTAGATGTTCTCTTTGGAGAGAGTGTTGTTCTATTAGGAGTGTGCGGTATTTGAGAGAAGTCTATGTGTTGTAACAATTTTCACATAATGTTATTCTTGTGTTTTGATTGTTATTTAAATTTCTAGATATATTTGTTTATTTTCTCAACACAAATCACCATGAAAATATTATATTCTGCCACTAGACTATTGCAAAACATCTAATAATTTATAAATATTGACAATATATAACTTATATTTTGAAACCCTCAAAATTTTAGAACCCTGTACGGTGGCTCAGCGACTATAAATCCCTAATTTAAATTAGAGTAACACCAAAGTGTGCCAACATTTTTATGAGAAAATATTTAGAACATGCATGTTTTTATAAATTATACAAATTTAATAAAAGAGAGTCTATACACTTCCTAGTACAATCTAAAGCACCATAAATATAAGTCAAGAAATAAATAAAATTTTCAATATCGTAGGTCTCCTCCATATGATTAATTCCTATACCATGAATGATGAATTTGTAGCCAAATATTCTCTACAGTCAACACCGAAGAAGAATCTTATTATCCTGAATTTGATCATCAACACTTTGATCCTATTGTCTTATTCAGTTAGTGTAGTGTATAAAAAAATTAATTTTAATGCAATGATTAAAAATCACTCTCGTATAGTGCATAGATAATGGATTTTTATTGATTCCCTTGAGCAATGATTATAAACCGCTAGCTATCGAATAGTTTTATTTTCATAAAAATATAAAATAAAATTTACAAGTCTTCTCATATGTTTATAAAAAATTAATTCTATCTTTTACCTATGCAAATAGAAATCTCAACCAACATTGTAAATAGAACACATCTATCTCCAATTAAATTTGAATTATCTCATTCACTTAATTTCTCTCTATTACTTTGTTTTTTGCTCTATCTCAATTTTATTCTCTTTCTTTATCTATAACTACGTACAAAGGTCATATCAATTTTGGGATGGCTTATTTCACTTTCAAATTTATTGTAACACCCTAAATATTATATAATTCACTTATTATTATTTTATTAATAATTCTGTTATTTATATTTTTATTGTCATAATTCACATATTTATAATAATCTTTTAGGTCTTATTTAGAAAGTTCTTACTAGTGTGTTTGTTATTATTGGGGAAGGAATTAGAAATAAATCCAATAGAAATCCCAAATCCAACTTCTAGTTGTCCATTTTGTAGTCAAACATAACTTGTCATTAGTAAAAATTTGGAGGGACGACAATTTCCACCACACTCCACTTACTTAAAATCCAATTGTTAGAAAGGAGAGAGAAAGAAAGAAAGAAATAGGGAGGGAGGGCTGAATGTAAAAGAAGAAGAAGAAAAAAGAGAGAGAGAAGGAAAAGAGGAGGGGGAATCCACCTTACCAATACATGCAAATCTCCCTTCTTTGATGAATCACTCATGACTTAGTAAAGAAAGAAAATAAAATTTCATCCTCATCCTAGTTGCAGGTTGCGAGATAGAAGAAGAAAATGTTGAAGAAATGGAGAAATGATGGCTATAGGAGAATCTTGATGGGTATAAAGTTAGGGTTACACTCCTTGAAGAAAAATCTTGAGTGAAAGTTTGGGTCTCCAATCCTTGTTTGAGATAACATAGAAAACCCTCTTAAAACCTCTATTTGGTGTGCTTAGAGATCTTGATTGCAAGTTGCTAATAATTGTTCATGATTTGCATGTTTGGGTATTGAGATAATCATATTTGATTATGATTGTTGAGTATTGTGGTTGGGTTGGTAATGACATGATAATTGTTTAGTATTAGTAATTAATTGATTTTATGTTGAACTTTGAATGTATTTTACATATCTGAGCATATGAACTTGAGCATATGAACTTGAGAATATAAAGTTTGAAATTAAAATAATATAATATTGTCTCTAAACCCATATAGATAGTGTTTTGAGCTCATTTCTGTTCCATTAAAAACTAGACTCAATTATCTTTGAAATAGACATTGGTTTCACTAATTTTCATTGATAATTGATAGAGAAAATTGACACTACAAGAAAAAATGTTGTTACCTACGGCAGATTTTATCTTTACACACGGAAAGTCTGTAGGTAACGTAAAATTACTCACAGATTACCCACGGACACGGGTTCATAGCTATTTCGCTCGTTGGAAAATATTTACCCATGGACAAACAGTGGGATACAGTTACTTAAGGAATGTCCATGGTAGTATGACTCACCGATTCTCCGTGGGTAAAGTTACTCATAGATTTTCTGTTGGTAAAAACGCAAATACTTATCGACGGAAAAGTCACAAGTAACATTACCCACAGACAATCCGTAAAATATTCTATTGATTTCTATTTGATATTTAAAATTTTATCCATGACATGTCCGTGGATAAATTATCATGTGCTCATGGAATTTTCGTGGGTAGTGAAAAAATGATTTTCATTCTAGTTAGTATTCTACTGTTTCCTGTATTTTTTAAATGTATTTTTAAAATAAATTGTAAGCATATTAAAACATCATTGTCAAAACAAAGTGAAGTTTTATATAAATAGTATTTTCAAAATACACATCGTGACTACCACAAGTCTCAAAATAAGGACAATTTACACTATCATAATTCTCAAAATAAGCACACTGTCACTACATAAGTTTAAAAATACACATAACGATACTGTCGTAAGAATATATATAGATAATGCCTACAGGTCTAAGCAAAATATGTAGTCATAACTAATAAATAAAACTGACACTGAAATCAGTATTACTACTCGTCGTCATCATTGTTAGACTAATCCTCTTCATAATTTGGATGATGACGATGGGAGGACTCAGCCTGTATGGAATGACTGAGGTGAGGGCCCTCAATGCCACCCTACACGGTAACCAGCTGCAAACAATTTTCAAACAACATAAAATTTTAAAAAATAATTTGAAACGAACCATAAACCTCATGTTGTAATGAAAAGTTAATCGGAACTAGTTACATACCCTCGACCATCCGACCATATCATTGTTCGTCCATCAGGCGCAACCCCATGACTAGAATTGGAGCATCGTGAGCCTTGAGTGTTATTGTTGGAATATAATGTGTGAATTTAAAAATTGTTGAAGTCCCACATTGGAAAACTCTCATTTTGAATAGTTTTAATCACTATATAAATATTCTCAAAATTTTGTTGAAGTCCCACATTGGTTAGAAAACATATGTGAGTTTGCTTCCATCATTATATAAAGAGTGTCAATTTATTGTGAAAAACACACCAAAGTTGGATGCATTTCCCAATTTTTTCTTTTCTCCCTCCTATATTCTGTTTGATTGTTACCGAGCCACTTCTCCCCTTTCTTTCTGTCCCTTCGATATTTTAGAGCGGTATTGTACCGTAGTCCCTTCGATATTTTAGAGCGGTATTGTACCGTAGTCCCTTCGATATTTTAGAGCGGTATTGTACCATAGTCCCTTCGATATTTTATAGCAGTACCGTAGTCCCTTCGATATTTTAAAGCGGTTGTTATACTGTAGTCCCTTCGATATTTTAGAGTGGTTGTTATGTTGTAGTTCTGTTGAGTTTTGAGTGGTCCTAATACAATTATCCTTTTAGATCGGTTTTACACCGTTGTCCCGTCGATTTTTGAGTGGTCACAATACCACTATCCTTTTAAAGTGTTTTTATGCCGCATGCTGCAGTCCTTTAGAGTGTAGTCATTTTGAGTTATGAGTGGTTATAGTACCATATTGAGAGGCTTTAATAGCCTTATTAAGAGTGAATTTAACCGTCATATTAAGAGTGGCTTTAACAGCCATATTGAGGGTGTAATTCTAGAACGGTTTTCTACAATGCAGTGGAACTCCGATACAGTGAATCTGGGTTGTTTTATCCTGGGGACGTCGTGGTTGATAGTCTGCCTTGCACAATTTGGGTAGTGCCGCGAAACGTCTTAAAAAGAGCGACCTAGTTCGCCACTCGACCTAGTTCGCCACTCAACCTAGTAATATCTTCGGTGGCACAAATTGTGATTTTTAAACAGTTTTTTCAAACTCAAAATACAACAAATTTAAGACATTTATTCTGCCATGTCAACTGAAGATATTACTGGATCTGTTTCTTTGAGGCTAACAGAAAAGGATAAGAAAACTGGAGAATTCACCCATGGGAGGGTAATGATTACCTATATAAGAATATTTAATTGTAATATTGATCCTTTAATTTTTCAATTATCCGATTTTAATAATTTAGTTTAAAACCACCAATTTTGACCTATCACATTTATCTAAATTTGACTTTGTAGTTCTCCCCTTATTTTTTCTAATTTTTTGATGACATGACATGATAGGTGAACTTTTTAATGACTATTTTAATTAATTTTTTTTAAAAAAATTATTTTAATAAAATAAAATAAAAAATTATATTTACTTAATTAAAAAACTAAAATTAGAATTTCTAATTTCAATCTCGTCTATTTTCCATTTGTTTTGAGTATTTTATAAATTCTTCAACTATTTTTGCTATCTCGCTATTGTCGCTCAATAAACTTTCATATTCAACTCCATTCGAGTTCAAAAAAAGACAACTTCGAAGCTCTGTCAAAAAGAGATTCAAGAATTTTGCAAGAAGATTTTGAAGTAGGTATTTAGAAATCGATAGAAAATACAACGGTTCGATAAAACGACGAAGGGAAAAAAGATAATCACGTAAGAGATATATTTTTTATTAAAATAAAAAAATTTAAGGTCATTAGAAAGTACACGGGTCATTAGAAAATTTTTTGGGTACAAATTTTGCTTATACTTTATTACAACTTAAATATACTAAGTTTTGCTTGTTGCATAGAGAATATGCTCATAATACAAAGGTTGTATTAGGAATTTCAAATCTTAAAAAATATTTGCACTGATGAGCCACTAAACACGTATAACTCATCTTTTTGATCTATGTTACATTTTCTAATATTTGACAACTCATTAAAATTTTGATGTGCCACCTTTCAAAGCACATTATTTTTTTTCATCTTATACTTTCATTTTATTCTATTTTGTTTCTTCAATATGTAACTGAAACATTTTCACTTATCCATCCAATTTCAGCTTTAACTTATCATTCAACGACTCATCAGTACACTTAAAGGCTCTAATTACTCCTGAAAACTTTCATTCCAATAACTCATACAAAAGGGAACAAATCATTAAATATTTTCAATGCATTACAATGCAATACAAGTTCACTATATACACATATAAGGATCTATCTTCTATTTTTCAACCACTCTTACACATTCGCAGATCAAGCAAGGATAACGACATTATGAAATGCAATCATGCTTCACATATTTATGTGACACATTCTCAATTTACCAATACTTCAATAATATTGTTCTCTGTTGTCAACTATTATTCAAGATCATATATATAATTATTATTGCATAGGAGATGAGTTTTTTCCCTATGATATTGAATGTCTCTCATAACATTTTTTTCTTTTTTAATTAAAAAACACAAATCATAATCGAAACAAAAAAAATTAATATTAAATATTTGGAAATGAATAACTTCTAACTATTTCACTTTTCACTCGAAACTTTTTATGTCTTAAACATTGACAATTTTCTTGTCAATAATTTTTTGCAACCCACTCTTGAAGTTTTTTGATTGTGTCAAAAAATTATTTGAAAATTTCATTTCACATTCTAATTATTTAAACGAAGCAATAGTTAAAGTAACTAAAATTGTTCTCAATCCAAAATATCATAACTATGGAATTTGGTTACTATTAATATTTATTTGCTTTGACAATTTTGTGTAACTAACATTTTTATTATGTAAAAACATTATTATTATTTAAGGTTTTTGAACCTTAAGAAATTTCTATTTTGCTTTGTAGTGTTTATATATATCATCTATATTTGCACACGTGAAGAATTATTTCAATATTTTGATTTGTTTTTTTAACAAACTACCTCTCACGAATGAATGTTATAATAAACCGCAAGACACACAAAATCATTTAGATTGTCGGTGAAATTGACAAAATTACGATGAACATATAAAATTAAAAATGTCAAAAAGTACATAAATTTATAAATCTAATATTTCAAAACTAATATAAAATATATAAAATGAAGAACATATTATAGTTAAATGTACAACTTTAACAATAAAAAAATGCATAATTATTTAGCAAATATATTATTAGAATGAACACTTCAATGAAACCAAAAAGCTTGAATAAACCAATTCCACATTTAAAAAATATTAAAGATAAGAATTGCATCTCTAAAGCTGTAAAATCTCATAATTAGTTTCATATTTTAATATACTTTGCATGAATTGTATTAGTCAATAGTATTTTATCTTTTCTTTTGTACTAAAACAAATCTAACTTATATATAATTATTCAAAAATATATTTACTTTTAGGCACATAAATGTTTAAGTATATTCTACTCTAAAACAAAAATAACATTACTTTTAAGTTATATATTATTGTAATTTTATACTTACTAATATATTAAATTTTACCGCGCTCAACGTACGGGTTAACATCCAGTAGTTTTCACATTACAGCTCAAAACTTTACGAGTACATTATTAGCGAGAAAAAGAAGCAAGAAAAAAAAAACTTCACAATGTGGAGATTTGAACTGATTTCTCAAGAGCTTGCATAAGGCTCCTCATGATTCTGGGCTCACCGGGTGGCACCTTATCTTTCAAGGGTCCATGTCTAGAGGCACGGAATTTTCAGTGGCTTTAAAAACCAAACAATCAATATACACAAGAACTTCTGTTTCCCCATCTCCAATAGTGATAAATCCTAATCTTGCTCCACCTACCATTTTGTCCACCTGTTTTATTAAATTGAAATTAATTAGATTGTTACATCAAAGTGATAGCAAATTAGCAATAAGTTCTAACAATCCAATCTTTTTTTGGGGAAATTTATATAGAATGTTAGAGTGAGTGTACTCTTCTTGTTACATACTTAGAAGTTAGAATTAATGAATTCACAGCATGTTCTTTGTTTTTACAGGAGAAAAACTCATTGCATTTCAATCAAAATAAGGTCCTCAATACAGGGCGGAATATAATCAAAAGACATAGGACTAGCATGAAAACGAGATGCTCTCGCTAAGTTACGAGGAATTCGATTAGCTTGTCGCTTAATACAACTGACCCTAAAGTTGTTTTGCTGAAGCAGAGTGAGTCTACACTGATTGACAATTATGCCCAACTCATTTTGATTGTTTAGCTTGCATCCAATCTTCCAAGGTGGAGATAGCTCTCCTTGCTACTTCATAGTTATTATATACCTTGTTCTCCCAAATGCTATTATTCCTTCTCCACCAAAGGCTCCAAATAGTCATGGCTATCAATTTGTTTTGATGTGGAGACATATGAGAGAATATTTCAAAAATAGCTTCTTTGCATCCCTCTGCCCAGTCTGAGGTAAGGCTGCGTAATTCTAAGCATACCTACTTCCTGCCATACCTCTTTTGCTGCTACACAATCCAAAAACAAGTGCCATTCATTTTCATGATAATTTGGACAGAATGCACACTATTGTGTGCAATGTACTTCTTTTCTTGCGAATCTTGTACGCGTGGGCAGTACACCTCGGAGGGCTCTCCACAAGAATACTTTCACCTTGTTTGGTACTGTAAGGTTCCAGACGATCTTCCAATTCCCCTCAGCCCGATATTCCGTTTTGTCACTCTCGGTCTTGAGTGTTCCAAAGAGGGATCTTCAAAATTTCATCAACATCCCTTTGTTGAAACAGAGTTAATAACACTTCACTTCTCCATCTTACATCTCTTTGAGCAATTGGTGTGCCCCAAGCGAGCCTCTAGAAACCTCTCATTTGGGTAATATTTGGCTTTGAAAATTCTTGCAATTATAGTATCGGGATGCGAGATAAGCCTCCATCCTTGCTTCCCTAGCATGGCTAAGTTGAAGCCATAGAAGTGTCGGAAACTTACACCATCTTCTTATTCACTTATTGTAGTGTAGTATGGGGTTTAAAAGACCTGGATCGCGCCATAAATGTTTTTTAAGTTGCCAAAATTGTAATGATCTGTATGAATACTACAGTTCCAGCAATAGTGCTAGACAGGTATGAGATGCTATTAAGTAGGGGAAGTTGGAGCTAAAAAGTCTGTTGTAGCTTGAAATGCTATAAAGAAGAAATATGATACCGATGAACTTCGAGCTAAAAAGTGTGTTGTAGCCGCTACCTCAAGTATCAGATTACCGATGAAAAATACGTGGAGAAATTCAGAAGATAGCTCAGGAGATCATCTTAAGGTATGACTTTAAATGAATTTCAAATTGATTATTATTATCGACAAACTGCCTCTGTTTGGAAGGATTTCAACAATTCTTAAAACAAAAGAATTTTCTCTAAAGAGTATGATAACTTGTCTCTAGAAAAAAATGTTGTTTATTATTTTTCTAAATTAGGCAAAGTTTACTTATATCCAAGGCATGTTTAAATTTAATTGCTGAAATTAAGAATGTCTCCTTCTGTTTACATGTTGTGTGATTTTAATATTTGACATGCTAGACTTTGTCATGTGAACACATGTTATTTCAAACTTAAGTAACTCATGTTTAATACCAATGTTATCTTTAAATGATTTTGAAAAAAAAAAGTGATTTTTGTAGTGAAGTTAAAATAACAAAGAGTTCACATAAATCTGTAGTTAGAGAATCTAAGTCTTTAGATTTATTACACTCTGATATATGTGAACTTGATGAGACGTTAATAAGAAATGAAGATTGTTATTTTATCACTTTTATTGATGATCGTTCTGACTATACTTTTGTATATCTAATGAAAAATAAAAGTGAAGCGCTTGACATGTTTAGAATCTTTGTAATTGAAATTGAAAAATCAATTTAGTAGAAAGATTAAGAGATTTTGTAGTATAAAGGAATAAAGTATGATTCTAGTTTATTTAATGAGTCTGATAAAACTCAAGGAATTATACATGAAACCACAACACCTTATTCACCTGAAATGAATGGTAAAGCTGAAAGAAAGAATAGGACTCTGATTGAACTAATTGTTGCTATTATGCTTAACTCTAGTGTTGCATCTCATTGGTGGGGGAAATTATTTTGACTGTTTTCTATGTTTTGAATAAAGTTCCCAAATCTAAAAACAAAACATCTCCTTATTAGATAATAAAGAAAAGACAACCAAACTTGTCTTATCTTCGAACATAGGGTTGTCTGGCTTATGTCAGAATCCCCGACCCTAAACGAATTAAACTCGTCAGTAGAGCCTATGAATGTGTATTCATTGGGTATGCAGTAAACGGTCAAGTGTATAAGTTTTATGACCTAAATGCGAAAGTGATCATAGAGTCAAATGAAGTTGAATTCTATGAAAATAAATTCCCTTTCAAATCGAGAAATAGTGGGGGCAGCGTACCAAGTCATACTCCCGTGACAAGAAGCACTGAAAGCAACAAACGAGGTGAATTGGAAACTCGAAGAAGTAAGAGAATCAGAGTTGCTAAAGATTATGGACTAGAATATATGGCTTATAATTTAGAAGAGGATCTTGCAAATCTCAAAGAAGCCTTGTCGTCATTGGATGCAGATCTTTGGCAAGAAGTTATAAACGATGAAATGGATTCTCTAGAATCTAACAAGACCTAGCATATAATAGACTTGCCTCCTGGTTACAAACCAATAGGTTGTAAATGGATTTTGGAAAAGAAACTAAAACCCAATGGAACTATTGATAAATACAAGGCACACCTTGTAGCCAATGGTTTTAGGCAAAGAGAAAATATAGATTTCTTTGACACTTTTTCACTAGTCACTAGAATAACATCCATTAGGGTACTCATTTCTCTAGCAACTGTTCATAACTTAGTGATACACCAAATGGATGTTAAAACAACCTTTTTAAATGGCGATCTGGAAGAAGAAATCTATATGGAACAACTTGAAGGTTTTGTAATTCATGGACAAGAAAATAAGGTCTGTAAGTTAGATAAATCTATGTATGGTCTTAAACAAGCTCCTAAGCAATGACATGAAAAGTTTGACAATATGATTATATTGAATAAGTTTAAAGTGAATGAAAGTGACAAATGTATTTATTACAAATTTGAAAATGACATTTGCACTATCATATGTCTCTATGTAGACGACTTACTCATATTTGGTTCAAACATCCATGCTATAAATTCTGTGAAATCATTGTTGAGTAACAACTTTGATATGAAAGACCTCGGAGAAACGAATGTAATCTTAGGAATCAAGATTATTAGGTTAGAAAAGGGAATTTCTTTGGATCAGTCTCATTATGTTGAAAAGATCCTAAAGAAATATAAATACTTTGACTGTAAACCTGCTTGCACACCATATTATCCAAGTATGAAACTTTTTAAGAACACTAGTGAAAGTGTTAGACAAACTCAATATGCGAGCATCATTGACAGCCTCATGTATGCCACTGATTGTACTAGACCCGACATTGCCTACATTGCAGGACTATTGTGCAGGTTTACCAGTAGACCTAGTATAAAGCATTGGCACGCTATCGAAAGATTCATGAGAGACCTAAAAAGGACCATGAGTCTAGGATTACATTATCAAAGATTTCCTACCGTCCTTGAAAGATACAGTGATGTTGATTGGAACACCTTGTCAGATGTCTCCAAAACAACCAGTGGCTATAATTTTAGTATAGCCGATGGTGATGTATCTTGGAGATCGAAGAACAGACGATATTGGCTCATATCACTATGAAGTCTGAAATGATAGCACTAGCTACTGCTGGTGAAGAAGCGAGCTGGTTGAGATGCTTGCTAGCTGAGATCCCTTTATGGGAAAAACCTATGCCAGCTGTGTTGATCCACTGCGATAGTACCGCGGCTATTGAAAAATTGAGGATCGTTATTACAATGGTAAGAGACGCCAAATACGTCGTAAGTACAGTATAGTTAGAGAATTACTTACTAAAGGAGCTGTAATAGTGGATCATGTACGCACTGATGATAATTTAGCAGATCCTTTGACGAAAGGATTGGCTAGAGAGAAAGTCATAAATACATCCAAAAGGATGAGACTATTGCCTATAGATAGATGAGTCACTCATGATGGGAACCCGGCCTAAAAGACTGGAGATCCCAAGAATTAGGTTCAATGGGTAATAACAAGTCATAGTGATATGAGATGAACATGTTATTATATTTAACAGAAGCATGATTCCTGAAGCAATGGAAGGCTGAGATAATAGAAACTCTTAATGAGATCTATACTCTATGTGGAGGGAGTACCTAGCTACAGGAGTACTCTTGATAAACTCACCTATGTGAATGTGGAAATGAGGCCGTTTCCTATGGAATTTCGAGGCAAAATTTCCTAGATCGTTCACTATACTCGGATAGACGTGCAAGGCCATAAATGCACGGGCTTTTTAGAATACACCTAATGAAAATGTTCTGTGTGGGTTTGATGTCCGAGATAGAGTTCAAGAGTACGAGTCATTCTTGTTAAATCAGAATCTTACTTGCTTTGCAAAGGTTCAAGTCATAGACACATTTGCTTATGCACAATCTTATAGAAGCGTTTGACGCTATTTTAGAAACATTTTTTTAATTCAAGTGGGGGATTGTTGGAACATAATGTGTGAATTTAAAAATTATTGAAGTCCCACATTGGAAAACTCTCATTTTGAATAGTTTTAATCACTATATAAATATTCTCAAAATTTTGTTGAAGTCCCACATTGGTTAGAAAACATATGTGAGTTTGCTTCCATCATTATATAAAGAGTGTCAATTTATTGTGAAAAACACACCAAAGTTGGATGCATTTCCCAATTTTTCTTTTCTCCCTCCTATATTATGCTCGATTGTTATCAGGCCACTTCTCCCCTTTCTTTCTATCCCTTCGATATTTTAGAGCGGTATTGTACCGTAGTCCCTTCGATATTTTATAGCGGTATTGTACCGTAGTCCTTTCGATATTTTAAAGCGATTGTTATACCGTAGTCCCTTCGATATTTTAGAGAGGTTGTTATGCTTTAGTTCCATCGAGTTTTGAGTGGTCCTAATACCACTATCCTTTTAGATTGGTTTTATACTGTTGTCCCATCGATTTTTGAGTGGTCACAATACCACTATCCTTTTAAAGTGTTTTTATGCCGCATGTTGCAGTCCTTTAGAGTGTAGTCATTTTGAGTTATGAGTGGTTATAGTACCATATTGCGAGGCTTTAATAGCCTTATTAAGAGTGACTTTAACCGTCATATTGAGAGTGACTTTAACAGCCATATTGAAGGTGTAATTCTAGAACGGTTTTCTACGGTGTAGTGGAACTCCGATACAGTGAATCTGGGCTGTTTTATCTTGGGGTCGTCATGGTTGATAGTCTGCCTTGCACAATTTGGGTAGTGCCGCGAAACGTCTTAAAGAGAGCGACCTAGTCCGCGACTCAACCCAGTAATATACGATGGCACAAATTGTGATTTTTAAACAGTTTTTTCAAACTCAAAATACAACAAATAGAGGTGCAACACAAGGACTTCCCAAGAGGTCACCCATCCTAGTACTACTCTCGCCCAAGCACGCTTAACTGAGTGTTATTAGCAATAGCAACAGGTATTGAAGGTGGTGGATTAGCATAAATTGAAGTATGTCGTGAGGCAACAAATGTTAATGGTTGTGACGGAGAATGATCAGCAGTCGGGGAAATGTTGTCTTCTAGGACAAAACCCGTTGTGGGCATCATCACTATAATTGGTGTAGATTGATGCGCCTTACTAGGTGGCGGTGGAAGCACTGCTACTAGTTGGGGAGGAGGTTTAACATGTTGTTCGGTAGGATGTCGCAATTATTGTGAGGTTGGTGTAGTGACATTGGCTGTTGGAACCAAGTTGGTTCTAAGACTTAGGATTTTGATGTTTACAAAAGCACTCAATGTAAACTTATTTTATACCTTGAATTATTAAATTAAATTTCATCAGAAACTGAAGAAATCAGAAGCAGAAGATCAAAGGAAAATGAATTCTGGAATTTCCAGAAGATGTTTCAGGATGACAAAACTGAACCAGACGATAACTTTGCAGGCCTATATCAGAAGGAATAAAATTTAGAATGAAACATGGATCATATCATTGGAAAGCCTGCCAGAAGGAGAGTTGATCAAGACAAACAGGAATCAAATATCAATTTTATTCCAAAAGTTATTATGACCAAAAGATGGCTTGGCAGTAAAAATTACACAGCCCAGACTTGTTCCAGACTTGACCAGAAGGTATGTTTATGAGTCCAGAACATGAAGATCAATCCATATTTGGCCCAGACCATAAGATAGCATGATTTAGGGCATGGAACTAAGTCCAGAACAAAAGAAATGAGTTCCAGAATCAACCCAGACCTGGTCCAAAATTAAAGGTAAAATGTCCAGACTGAAATATTTTTTGATCAAGTTTATTTCAGTTTGTTCCAGACCAAATTCCAGTATCTGTCCAGATCAGAGTAAAAATATCCAGATCAATGGTTCAGAAATAATTTTTTGAGTCCAGTGGTTGTCAAGATCAGAAAATCAGACCATGGCCCAGAAGTGGCCGAAATTAGAGGGACAGGCTGTGCAGTCCAGAAATGGCCGAATCCAGAAGTTCATAGCTGATCAGGCGCACATCCAGGAAGGCCAAAATCAGAAGATCAGAGGGCTATGAAGTGTGGTCCAGGAATGGCCGAATTCGGAGGATAATAGCTTAGCAATCAGGCTGGTCCAGCTGTGGAATATCGCATGGTGCAGATTTGATCATGGGAATCAATGATGAGGATCTGAAGATATTTTTATCAAATTATTGTTAAAGATTCGTTTTAAATTAAAGTGGAGTAGCATGGAAGTCAGGAGCTGTGGTGGGAAGCAATGCACATATTTGATTGGCTAGTTAAGATATGAAACAAATCTAAGGCTTAAAAAGATATGATTTTTATTTTAATGAAGCCCAATTGGTCAAGATATTTTTGCCAGAGAATCCAGCAATATTTAGCTCGAATTTAAGGATTGGAAGAGGCCCAAATCAGCATCTATAAAAGGAGGCACAAGGCAAATTACTTAGCATTGAAAATCACAAAAGGGTTATACACTTCAAAAGCAAACACTCTCAAATTTTCATATAAGTCAATTGTTGAGTCTTAGTTTTTAAAGCAAGTACTCTTGTTGTTTTCGTTCCACTTTGTCAAATCTAAGTTGTTGAAGTAGAGTCTACAAGCTGTGGGAGTCAGTAGAGGTAGCAGGTTACTTGGCAATTAGATTTGTAGTGTTGGGAATTCTTCTACAATCTGGGGTGTCAGATTGGCTGAAGAACAGGAGCTGTTTTTCCTCAAGAAGTCTAGGATTATTAGACTATTGAGAAGAGTGACTTAGAGGGTCAGTAGCAAGGTTGTAATTCAAGTTTGAATTAGTGAAATCCTTCAAGGCGAAGGGACTGGACGTAGCCTCGTTAACGGTGAACCAGTATAAAAATCTGTGAGTTTTTATTTTTATTTTTATCCGCTGCTAACTCTGTTTTAATTATACATCAAGTTTTGTTTTGAAAGTATTAAAACAGGAAAAGTTTCAAGTTAAGTCAAACACAATTCAACCCCCCATTCTCGTGTTTGCACCTTCATTGGCATCTAGTGGCAATTGATCAATTGTTGCTTGTACCTACTGAGCTGCTTTAGTTACCTTATGCGGTAAAATCATGCGATTTTTCTTCAAAGGAAGCTTGAGTCTAATCATTTCTATTGGAGCCATCTATAAAAAATGATATGAATAAAAACCATTAGCACACACAATAGTAAACACAAATAATCAAAAGGAAACTGGGAAATCATACGTAGGACTGAATGCATCATCGACCATATGAACCAACTCAAATCAGAACACCTAAATTAGTGTCACAATACTCTAGTTCAACAAGGTAATCAATTCCAAGTTGTAGATATTTCCAAAATCTGACAGAAAGGACAAAGAAACAAAAGATAGCCGAGAAACATTACCTTCATTATATGAGGATTATTCCATGGACCCTTGTTAGACCTAAGACATCCACCTTCTCCAGGACATTTACATAAGCCACCTAAAAAATCTGGCAACTGACTATATAGATGCATTTGCAAACAACAAAGTAAACAACCATTTGAATAATAAATATAAGGCAGTATATATTATGAAGAAGGCATAGATGCATACCTAGAGTCAATGATATCATGTAATTTAGATAAAGACTTGGGTTCAAGAACCTGGAATTTCAGGGAAGTGACTTGTTATTAGTAGGACTTCAGGCAAAGGACATACGAAATACAACTGAGTATTTTAGCAACAAGCACATTCAAGTGTTTTGAACTATCTGTTAGTTATAATTTGCTAATGTACTTTTTCTTAAAAATAAGCAAGTCCAGGTTAGAAAATTCTGATAGGAGTTGATAACATACAACCAACCATTTTTTAGAAGGAGTATGTAAGCAAACTACACATTTGAATGTATTAAACATTTTTTAGTTATAACTTGCTAACGTACTGCTGAAAAGTATGTGGGTGTGTGTATATTATTTTATCCCTATTTACACACACACACACATGCACTTTACCTGTATCTTTGCAATAGTTTTGGCATCAAGAAACTTCTGAGCTGTGGGCCAAAACATCTTCCTAAATCCGGGACCAACATTGACGATATACATTCGATGTAACGTCTGCAAACATATGTTGACCACCAGGTTTGTTTATATAGGAAGAGGACTGAAAACAAAAGTAACTTTGGGAAGGGACAATGTAAAAACCTCAGGATAGTAACTGCTATCTATTTTTGTGATAGCAGCCAAGAGGTTTGCAGCTGTAGGCGAGAAATTCTTCAATCCCTGCATTACATATTATCAAGTGCCAATTAAAATTTCAGCAAGGAAAAAGTACTAACAACAATATAGATCCTGAAACTGAGAATTGTGAAAAAGACAAACTAAGAACACAACATTGAATGTGTGTACAAGATACAATAATTAGTACAATGCTTAAAGCATGATACATAAATAACCAATAATCAAATACCAGTACAAACTATAAGTCTATAAGCCATACATCATGTTTTATTGATTAGGCACATAACTTTTTGAAAATGAATATCCTGCATACCAAGCCATGTACATCTAATATTGTTGTGGTTGAAGAAATCGATCTCTTCGATGCAATGGAACACGCTGGAAATTTTTTCTGTAGAGTCCTCTCGAACTCGTGGACATGGTATTTTAAATATTGATCTATTATGGTAATGCGCATCAAGCAGCTAGGATAAGCTTGGAATTGATTACCTTGTTGAACTAGAGTACCATAACACTACTTTTGGAAGTCATATGTAGGACCGAATGCATCATCGATCATATGTTGCATTAACGTAAATGGATCATCGTTATCAATATATCCACTACTATTTGGAACATTTTATGGGTCAATCTGTGGGGCTTCTTCACCATGCTCAGTCCAATACCAATAATTTGGTTGGAACCCAAACCTATACAAGTGAACTTTGACTTCACTTGCAGATAATACACCGCTACACATACAATTGTGACAAGGACTTCTGATGTCACCATCTTTTACAAACTGATTTCGACTTATTGCCTTCGTTATAAACTCTTCAACACCTTTTGCGAAGGCTGGTTTCAACCACCCTCGTTGAACATAATGTCTATCATATACCCAACTACGATCTGGGTGGTAGCCATCCATATTTTGAAGGACAAACAAATAACGGAGGAGCGATGAACTGATTAGCAGAATGTAATTTTACATATCAAAATCCTACCAAATTGAAGTTTATACCAATATATATATATATAGTGCATATAGAACATAAAATCCTATAAATGAAAACATTAAAACAAATTTTAAACTAAAATTTCATAATCATAAGTTCACATCACAAGTATTAATTAATAAAAAATCAGATACAAAACATGAGGCTTTTAACAGAGTTAGGGATTTTAACAAAGTTAAGGAAAATATGTCGAAAGTTTAACAGAGTTTGGGATTTTAATAGAGTTAGGAAATCAGGTAAATCAGTATAGTTGCAAACCAAACACAAGAAAGATTAAACTAATAGAGTTGGGGATTTTGAAGCTCTTACCTGTGAAATGAGATGTTAGGGATCTCAACGAGCTGTGCAAAAAAAAAACGAGAGAACGAGTTAGGGTTTGCAAATCAATTAATAAATATTCATTTACGCAACAAATAATCATGAAAATAGAAAAAATTAGAGAGAGCAAACAAGATAACGACCATGAACGAGAGTGAAAGTGAGAGTGAATGAGAGAGAACGAACAAGAGAGAGAGCGAATGACAGAGAAAGCGAACGACAAATTACTCAGAGAGAACGAGAGAACCTGTGAATGGCATTGAGCTCTGAGCGGCAGCCAGAGCTCTGACCGGGGGCGGTAACCTAATTGGTTGTATCGCGTTGAGCTCTGAGCGGCGGTTTTTTTCTTTAGACGGCCTGGTTCTCGAGATTTACTTTTGTTGGTTTTGGGGCAAATGGCAACAATTTCATAATAAGTATTTTTTGTAAAAAAAAATAATAAACAAAACTTTACTTTTAATTTATCCACGGACAATCCGTAGAAAACTTAACATTATTCTCTTCATTTACCTACGGAGAATCAGTGGTAAACAAAAATATGAAGATATTTTAAAAACTTAAGTTGAGTTGCATTTTTTTAAACTTTACCCACGGATTTTTTTTTTAATTTTACCTACGGACTAACCATGGAATCCAATTACAAAAAATATATTTATTCAATAACAAATTTACTCATGGTTTTTCCGTAGGTAGTTAATAATTTACCTGCGAACTAAGATCCGTGGGTAATTTTCCGTAGGTATACAAATGTTTTCCTGTAGTGTGAGTTACAAGTTGGAAATCAATATGTTGTTTCGTTTTTGTATTTGTATACCTTATTTTGTTAAACTATATATAATTGAATGTCTATTATGAAAAATAAAAATTATATTTATAAACTAGACATCTTAAGTTTTCCGAAATGTTATCGTTTATTCAAATTGTACATCGTTTAATATTTTAATTAAATTACCAAAATTATAGTGTTTTCTGCATAAAAGGATTATGATGTAGTTAAGTTAAAACAGATATAACAAAAGCAATATGAATCGATTTTGGATTAAATCAATTGTTACTGTAAATTTTTATAAGTTTATATTGAATTTACAAATTTTCGTTATTTTATGAAGTGGGTTGTTATGTATTATAAGATTTTATGCGTTTGTCATCTTGAATTATCTATATCTTGAGCTAAGAAACTCGTTTTTGAGTGAAACCAGTTGGGTATGAAAGAAAACATATAGTAGTTTTATCATGTTAAAATTCGTAGTTTTACTACCATAGAAATGGCTCAATAATATTGTAAATACAACTGCTCTTCATAAGATTATTAGGTAATGTTGACTTTAGAATACCATAATTTAAGTTATATAGATCAATTTCGGATGAAACCAATTGCGTTTGAAAGTTTAAATATAACACTTTTTTCCTTGAAGTGTGATGCTAATACATGGTGTGTGTGTGTGTGTGTATACTCATATGATTTCTATGTTAAGCGCATATTCAATTGTGTGAATGGAGTAAATGATTACTCGTATGTTATCATTAGATATATATTGTATTATTATTATAGCTATATATATATAGAGAGAGAGAGAGTGCTGAGACAAAATCTCTCTCAAATATTTTAACGATAACAAAATTGTTTTAAAGATTCTGATTATATGTGTCATCTAACTTGTGCTCTTGAGTGTATCAATTTTAGAAAACAGGTTATTTACATTCTTGAACTGAAGACTTTACATATATTAAAATGTCATCTTAAGATAGGATAATGCTACTTTTAGCCTAAACATACAAAACAATCTGAATAATGAAAAGACAAAAGAGATGATGAATTTTTGTTCTCTATTCATCCTCGCACATGGGAATATGAGTAAAAGTAACAAAGTACAAAAAATAATGTTATTGACATGTAAGACAAGTCACTCCAATTTGTTGGGAAAGGAAAAACCAAATAGCACAAGTCACATCAGAATTAATGAAAGCTTCACCCTCCTACAACTCAGATCCGAGGATAGACTACAACACTCATCCTCCAACATTCTTATAACAAGGAAGCTGAATGGTACATTTGCAATTCTAAACAAAGACCTTGGGCAATCATCTAAGTCTCCAACGGATATTTTGTACTTCTCCTCATATTTGAAGCACCATGATTTCTATAAATTCATATGATCTCATCCTTGAAAAATACAAGAAACATCATACAAGCAAAAGATCAAAGAGGTGAAAAGAAATCTCATCCTCAACATACTTTCTACTAATCTTAATTATATCATTGGAACATCCTCTTAGAAATTATATCATAGTGCAAGAATCCATTCTTATCAAATCTCTCAAAAATCTGTATATCCTCAAGTTAATATTAACTTGTTGATAGTTGTGTAAGATCTGTAAGACAAGAAGATAAATTGTTTATATAAGTCTAGTGAGGCTAAGAAAATACATAGTGAAAAGAATATCTTTAGAGGATCAGCATTTTGAGCCATAGTAAAAACTCACAAGTAAGTGCGGACTCGACGTAACCCATTTTGGGTGAACCAGTATAAATTTGTGTGTGTCATTCTCTATACTCTCTTTTCTTCATTTTGTCTAACTCTCATTTCAGTTCTAAATATTTATCCACTAACACCCATCTATTTTAAAAGAGGATACTATTTTAAAAGAAAAGAAAATGAAGAAAAGTAGAATATCTCTATTCAACCCTCCCTTCTAGTGATATTTTAGCTACTTCATTTGGTTTATTCTAACTAGATGAATTCTTCGTCTATATACGACGGGAGAAAGGGGTAAGCAAGGGTAACTGGGGCATCACTTACAGACTTAATTATGTCCAATCTTACCAAAAGAGGTTACTCAAGTATAGGGAATTGGGGTGAAACCAATGTAATCTTTATGGCTTACTTGTTATGTTGAGTTTAAGTCATTAGATTACTCATGTCTAGTGGCTTAAAGTGTTTGAAAGATTTGAGGCTATAGGTATTTGAGTATATTTATGAAGAAATAGTATTTTATTAAATTGAATTATAATTTGTCGAGAGGATTATCCAAGCTGAGCACACCGGCATGGCCGAGAAACATCTATAATTATTTTTATTAGGTCTTTGTTACTTAGTTTTATGATCACTATGCTGAAGGTGGTGTTTTCAGGTAACAGGTAAACGTTGAAAATCTGAGAAGTGTCTGGATTGCTCATCAGTCCTTCAATGTGATGAATCAGAATTGGATCACGTCTTGAGTCTAGATTAGAGTTATAGTTTAATTAAGTCTCACTTGAAAGTTATTTTAAAGTTTGTAAATATTTTAGCATTCTAAGTTATTTAAAAAATTTACAAAAAAAATTCTATTTATTTGCAAGCACTTGGATATTTTTGAATTGAAAATTTCAATTTTAATCTACATTGTGTACATTTTTTTTTAAAGAATCATAGTTAAATTTTAAGTGTTACATTTACCCTTATTGTAACCTAATTTCTTCCAAGAATCCCCCTTGCAGGTTTTTAACCTTAAATTCTTGTCTAACAAAATTGATTGCAATTTTCTATTTACTAGTACTAAAATCTCACTTTCTCATTCTCACTTCTCACAAATAGTAACGGGTAACCACCATGGAACAAATTCCCTATATCCTTTCTCACCATAATAACAAACTTTGATGGAAAGAGATAGAAAAAGGGGAAGAGGAGAGGATTGAAGATGAATAAGGAACATAATGTCACATATGCAAAATTAAAAGTTAACCACACACTTCCACTCTCGTTTTGTCAATTTTTCTTATTTCTCTTCTCTGACTCTATAATATTTATGGGCATAATTTTCTGGAAGTCCAATGACAGCGGTAACAATAAATAGATTAAATTCAATTTTTAGGTTTATATTTTTATGATTTTTATTTGGAGTTGATAACATTTAAAAAATTTATATTTAATTAATTTTAAATTAAAAAAATTTAAATTTTTGTGTAGAAATTTTTATAATTTTTTAATATGCTTGCAAAACATAATTAAAAATTTTATAAGTTGAATGACAATCAAACATATTTCGTTCTAGCAGATATGGGAACTATTTAAATGAAAATTTTGTAACAATTTTAAAAATGTAGTTTTTGAGTTGTTAATAAAGAGTGGCATCGTCAAGAGTCCTGCTCGAGAGACAAGATCAGAAGCATACTTAGCCTATATATGAGAGAAACATACTATTACTAAAAGATAAGACTTTAAGCCTTAGAAAGTATCTTAATGGTCTAAGATCCTTCATCTCAAAATGTTGACATAAGAATTGCTTGAGCTCTTCAATTCTAATACAATGGTTGTCAATGATAGTCATGTGTTGCATCGACTGAGAATGAGCAACATATTGGATATATAACAAACCCATTTATCTATTGTCTTAAAGTTTTGGGTTGAGATGTGGTGTCAAAGTCTTTTACGATTCTGAAGCATTTGGCGGTTGTTGCTCTCACACTCACCAACAAGTGGTATCAGAGCCCAAATTTGGCTTGCTGTCGGAGCGGGAGTAAGAGATCCTAGTGTGGATTAAGTCTTGTGTTGTGGGTGACTCACACTTGAAGGGGAGATTGTTAGAATTCAAGTGTGAGTAGTTAGTACCACATCGATTAAGAATGGAGGAAATGTTGAATATATAAAATAAGTGATTCATATACCAATTGTCTTAAAGTTTTGAGTTGAGATTCAATGTCAAACATGATTACTCTATGGTTGGTTTGATAATAAAACCAAATGCTTATCAGGTTAAGCATCTCCATTCGAGATGATTTAAGTAGATATAATAATATATTATGGAGACAAGTAGATATATAATAATATTATAACGAATGATGAAATGTGTAAGACAAAATTTTACTCAAGTTTGATTTTTTACAATATATATTAAATAATTAAAAAAAAGAAATAACCTATTCATAATTTATATTTTATACTCATAAATTTTTCAATAAAATATTTTAGCATAGCTTATGACATTCTTAAATTCTCTATTAATAATATTTTTTGCAAAATATTTAAACCACCTTATTTAATATATATTTCGGAATTTTTAAAACTAATTGGAATTGCTTGTCAATGTAAAAAAAAATTACATATATCACTATTTAGATATTTGTTCAGATATTTAGATAATAAAGATTCATAAATTATTAATAGTGAGATCTGATTGAAATTTTGTGTAAAATTGTTCATATTTACAACATATACCAATTTTTTTTTACAAAGTAAACAACCCATATCAATTTAATCCTAAAGTTTTTATTATTTTAGTAATATAGTTTTTTTTATAAAAAAAAATGTATTTTTATGTTTATATATTTAATATATTGTATATTTTTTAAATAAAATCGAAGCTTTTATAAAAATAGTTAATCAAACAACTTTTAGGTTTTTGTCAAAGGACAAGTTTTAGATTAAAAATAGCTTTAAAGATAAAAAGAAAATAACAATTACCAAACAACTTTAACTTCATTTTTTAAAAGATCTAATTTTTAACTTTAATCTTAAAATAACTTTAAAGAACAAAAAAGTCAGGCCAAACGTAAGCTTTTAGGATAAACTAAGGGGTAGAGACATGGTAAGAGGAGAATTCCTTGTGACCAAACCAAAAAAACCCAATAAGAATATAATAAAATTTAAATAAGTTTTTAATCTTTATAAAATTTTGAAATTTTATTTTAAGGATTTTTATTTTGAAATATGATATTACAAAAATTTAAAATTTTAATTCATTTTAATTTAAAAGATTCTAAATTTAAGTGGATGAAATTTTAATAATATTTTAAACATGTTTATAAAATATCGTTTAAAAATTAAAAAATGTTTTATTCCACCACAAATTGAAAAATGTAATTTTTTTTACCGTGACTAAAAATAAAATTTTAAAATTTTATGGTAGTTAAAAATTTATTAACTCATATATTAATAATAAATGGAGAGGAAGAAATATTGAAGTGTCCGCATAAAAAAATATGCTTCTTAAAAAATAGATCCAAAATACAACGAAATTAAAACAATTAATTCTCACAAATCAAATAATAATTAATAAAATATAAAAAGTGCATTTGAAATAGATAATAATTTAAAAGTAATCCATCGTGTATGTATTGTTTTTTTGAATGTATTGTGAAAAGTGTAAGTTGTATTAAGTGAATGTTAGAACATAGAATGCTAGCGGGAGAATTAAAAAAAGTTGAAGTCACATAAAAGGGGTAAATTACACACAACTCTCCTCTATATAAGGTAAAAGTTGAACTATTGGGATGTACCCTAAAGGATATGCAATTTTGTGATGGGATGAGACATATCCCTTGACTACTATACGCGTGTGTCGGTCGGCCCAACTAGACATAGGCCTAGACTCAAGCTTGAGGCTCAGATCCCCATCACGATTATGTGCATGTTTGTTTGTGTCCAACACACACCTATTTGTCTTTTCCACGCTCTAGCATCCGCCTCACACGATCTTGATACGAGCCTTCCATTTTCTAATTGTTTTTCTTTTTAATACTATAAATAAAATGTTCTACCATTTGAAAAAAGCAAATCAAAGTTGGATGCAATTTCCAGTTTTCTCTCTTCACCCTTTTCTACTCGATGCACATCCGAGTCACTTCTCTCTTTTATTTTTGTCCTTTCAATTTTAAAGGCCCTGTTGGTTTAAGAGTAGTCCTAATACCACTACCACTTCGGTTTAAACAATCTGCTTGCACAATTTTGGACAGCATCACGAAACGTCTTAAATAAAACAGCCTAATACGTGACACATTTCAGTAATCTCTTTGGTGACAATAACAATTTTTCAAAACTATTTTATATAAAAAATAACTAAATAAGGGGGAAAAAGGTGACTTCCTCTATCCAACAAAAAGTGTCACATTTACCCAAAAAAAATATTATCCCAAAACAACTATCACTTTTAGTTTTCATTACAAAATTAATTGATTTCTCCAATTGCACACTAGATAATATTATGTGCATCAATCTCAAGTTATTATTTTCTACTTTACATTTATTATAAATAGAATACACAATTAATCAATAAAGATAATTAAGTAAAATCATCATTCGCTTTTTTTTAACATATTTTCTTAATTTGTGTGAAATGGTTAAATATAATAGTTATTTAAAACTGAGGGAATATTGATTACATTAAAAGACATGCCAACAACACACTTTAATTTTTTTACAGTAAATAATTAAACTTCATTCAACTAAGAATGGAGTTTAACTTGGTGGGTGGGGTGGGGGAGTTAAGAATGGAGTGATAAGGAGGTTATAGGTTCGATTATCAGGTGATGTTGGGTGAGAAACCTTACCGAGAAGGAGGAAATCATCATATTCAAGAGAAAAGTCTAACCATCTCTTCTCATCGAAAATTACTTATCACCTTAACTACACACTTTAGCATTCTTCATAGTAAAGACCTTATACCGAAGCGATGCACTATTTCTTCAAAACATAATGGTCATAATACGTAGCTTTTGAAGATCATAAATTGATTTTAAAACATTATTCTTTATAAATCCTAAGACAAGATAATACATGAATACGATAAGAAAAAGTATTTTAGCAACATAATATTTCATCAGTTGTGTACCAACTTTGATGATATTATTGAAATATCAAACCATCTTAGATTTTACTAAACCATTATTTTTTGGACTTTTTATAAGAAATGAAAAATATAAAAATGAAATAAAAAAATGTAATAATAAAAATAAATAATTAGGACTATAAATTTTAGACAATTATGGGTTTTCTGGTTGTGTTTGATTCTGGAGACATTTCACTTCTTTCTAAAACATAAAAAAGAAATGTATATAGTTGAATGAAAAGAAACCGAAAAGTAATGAATTGATAGTAATGAAAATCAGTATAATGGCAATCAATTGAATGAAAAGAAATTGATTAATGGTGATGAATTAAATGAAAAGAAATCGAAAAGAAATGGATTAATAGTAATAAAAATGATGATCAATTCACAATTATTTTCTTATCTTTTGTAACCTACACAAAAAAGGCAATAAATAATCCACACCAGAAGAAAAAAAAAATGGAGCGTAAAAAAAAAGAATAATAATAAGCAAAAATAGAGAGAAGCAAAGAATCTGAACTTGATAAAACCATACCCTAAACTTTCATTTTTCATAATCTAGTGTCTCTGTTTCTAAAATTGTTAGAAACACACATACTAAAAAAAACATAAATAATTTATTCTTATAAATCAATAACCAAGTAAAACAAACTTCACCCTATTGTAACATAACACAAAACTTATATAATGACTTTATCAAAGAACTCATAAAACCATAACAACGAACTAGATCAATAAATAATTTTTTTGTCTTCTGAGGAATATAATTGATAATCGCTGCCGTCGAATGAAATTCATCCTCGATCGCCACGTTGCATCACTCACCTCCAGCCGTCAGTGGCCTTTGTGCAGCAACAGATCTGACAATGCACAAAGAAATCCTTTAACAAGCTGCATATTTTGATTTGTCGTCGCGTTCATCTGTTTTGCTCACATACCGCCACGTTACTATTGTTTTCTAATGAGAATCAATTTTTCTTAACTTTAAAACCAAATACAATATAAAAAAATATAATCTGTGAACATACATCTCACATCTTTTTCGTTATTATTATTATTATTATTATTATTACATTTTTTTATACATATATAATAATAATAAATAATTAAAATCGAGTAATAATAAAATCGGACAATACATAAATATTTTCTATCTAAAAACTACGTGTATTTTGATTTCTCTATTACATATGGGGATACGTAGGGGCAATGTCTTTCTCTTATCAAACCAAATTAATAAAAATATATTTTTTTTCTTCTTTTATTGATGTAAATAATTTATTTTTCCTTTTTATTATTCTTTTTAGGGGGAAATAAAACCAATAGTTTGTATACAATTAATTATAGGGTAACTATTTTAACATGTAGGGTAATATTACTTTGTCTGCTCGTAATCGACTCTCGAATCCATATTTTTGGTTCAAGATCTTTATTTTAGGTTTTATCTAATTTTTCCTTTTAAAAAAATAAAATTGGTGGTGATTCCTTTTTCGCGGATAAACTGAACGCGACAGCTGGCGACTCCACTGGGGAATTTTGATAGTCATACACAACCTAATTAATTGTATATAATTATTTATTTTATTTATATTATCCTCACTTGTTTTTATTTGTTTTAATTATTGTTTTATATTTTTTTATGAATATAATTGTGGCGATTCTTTTAGTTTATTTATTTTTGGTGATTTATACGTATTTATAATAATTTATGTATTAATTATATGTATTTATGCTAATTTACTCTCATTGTGGTGATTGTTTTATTTTATTTGTTTCTCTACACATTATATTAACACAATTCACACACTTATGAGTGGACTCTATGTTTGGACTAAGTTCAACTTAAGATAAGTTAGAGACAGTATAATGATAATCTTCTAGATGTATATCATGTTTGATTGTCATGAAAGTCTCACTTACAGTTGACATTTTCTAGAATATTTTCATTTTAATAGTTTACCTATTAATTTGTTTAATATTTTTGAATTGAGTTGTATGCCCTAGGAACCGATTTGAACTATAGATCCACCCATAATAAAGGTTCACATTAAAAAAAAAATCATAGAAATAATAAATAAGAAAAGAACCATGTAGGAGACATGTATATATGAAAAAATCTACCTATCTATATCTCATATTCATCATAATGCATTGCATATTCATGCATGTTTCATCATTTTATTTCATTTTACATGTTTTTCTTTTTCTGCTCATTTTAAAAATAAAAATATAACATTGCATATTAGGAGGTAGTAAAATATTTTAGTTAAATGAATAATCATTGCATTCACTTTTTTTTACATTCTCATAACATTTTCCTTCAAGAAAATAAAAAAAAAGGCAAAAATAGAGTATCGTGACCCCTTACCGAACATGTTCTCGGGCTAAAATCATGGATGAATTAGAGCATACAAAGATTATCTAAATCAACTGAAAGACCATATGGCTAAAATCTTGGAAATCTTGCAAACCCTCGATACATGGAAATCCTTCATGGAAAAAAAATATATCACGAAAAACTTATGTTTACCCCTTGATTTCATAAGTCTAACAATTTTCACCTTTTAGTCTATGTTTTGGTTATACTTTACCTCATCATTTGTCCACAAGATTTGAACCTAATACTAATGACATCCATCTTCATCATCGACTCCCTACTTCTGGGTCATGGAGATACCTATTTGGCTTTTTGCCACAAGTAAACCTCTAGAAGTTGGGTCATCTATGTTGAACTTGCATCACTATTGCTTATTACTTTGATGTCATGTAAAAATTCATAATCTAAAAAAAAGGAAAATCTTGTATGAACTTTTGAGGACTATTGAAGAAAAACCTTGATTAAACACAACTTCAATGACATTGACCATGTTCGCATGTATATCCAAGGGAAAAAGTTAACAATGAAAATATTATCAAATTTCCCTATGATCGATAATGTTAACTTAATCTGATTCTAAAATATTGGTTATATTCATATGCCCAAAGTTTTATGATACTTTATTGTAGAATTGACACACTTTTGTTCCTCAATATATTGAAAATCAATAAATGCATTTTGTATTGTTTCCTTTTCCTTCTCACCCATCATATATTTCACAATTTCTTGCCTAACATTATTTGTTTTTCTCTTCTTTAAACCACATACCATGCATATTTGGAAGTAGTCCATTCATAAATAAGTTTGCTAAGATCTCATATATAATTTTATTCATGCTATTAATTCCATTGAAGGTGGGAACGATAAAAATAAACTCCACTATTTGGGATGGACCTCAATATATTGGGGCATAAAATTAATGTCACGTTAATCCCCTAGTAAGGTCATTTTATCTTTATCATTGTCTAATTGTGCTTTGAATATACCGATCAGGTGGAGGAATTTTAAGTTTGTACCATGAGTATTCAAGCCGCCTACAAATCAAAAATGAAATGTTGAAAGCATATGGGGATTTGAACTAATCATCAACCAATTGAATCAAGAATGTAAAATTTGGGATAAGAAGATGATAATTTATATGTACATATTAGACAGATGTCTAAAAAACTTGAAGTCATTTTTCATCATGTCCTTCAACAATGTAATCAACTAGCTGACATTCTAGCTGCTTTATCTTCAATGTTCGAAGTAAGTCATGATGAGGAATAGTCACTCACAAGAATGAAAGTCACGACCATCCAGCTTACTATCAAATGTAGAAAGAAAAAAACCTAGATAGAAAATTCTCGTACCAAATATTATCTTGTAACAGTGGAATACCCTCCCTGAGTATCAAACTATAATTGAGGCAGCCGTTTATTTTTAATATACAACCCATTCGAACAAAAATCCCCTTATCAAGAGTAATGGTCTATTTTGACCGACTGATTTCAATTCAAGAAAAATGTTGACTGTTTGATGTCATAGACAACTCTTTCAAAATAACTTAAAAGAAGAACATATGTGCTTGAGAACTTTAAGAGAAAGAACTAGCGCTCAAGAGGATTTCGCATGTCTAAAAGGACTAGCATGGCAAGTGGACTCCCAACTATATGAGCCCGTATACCATAAAAGATATATATATATATATATATATATATATATATATATATTTAAGTGTGGCTCTGATCAACACAAATATGAATTGAGAAGACTTACCACTCATTGCACGTTGATGCTTCAAAAAACATAACATCTAAATAAAATATCCATTAGGTTGAAAACCTGAAAAGGCAAGCTAGGCAAAAATTTGGGTACAAAAAATAAAAATAAATATCCGGTAGGTTGAAAGGGCGACCTACACAAAAATTAGTGTCCAAAAAATAATAATAAATATCCACTAGGTTGAAAACCTGAAATCGTAACCTAGGCAAAAATTAGGGTACAAAAAATAATAATAAATACTCGCTAGATTGAAAACCTGAAAGGGCGACCTAGGCAAAAATTAGGGTACGAAAAATAATAATAAATACTCGCTAGGTTGAAATCCAGAAAGAGTGACCTAGGCAAGAATTAGAGTACAAAGCTTAATAAATACCCGCTAGGTCGAAAAACCCGGAAATGAGACCTAGGTACAAATTAGGATACAAAAATGAGTAAAGACCCATTAGATTAAAAATCCAAAAGGACAACCCAGGAAAAAGTTAGAATACAAAGTCGAATAAAGACCTCTTAGGTAAAAACTCGAAAGCGAGACCTAGGCGAAAAATGAATGAAGACCCTTAGGTCAAAAAACCCATAATGGCAACCTAGGCAAAACTTAGGAAAAAAGCATGTTAGGTTGGAAACCCAAAAGGGCAACCTAAGCAAAAATTAGCGCCGCAAAAAAAAATAGAATGACAGAAGTTCACTAGCTTGAGAATCTAAAAAATGTGAGCAAATAATATGACTTACACAGAAAGTAGAATATATTCCGAAAGGTTGTGAAGATAAATTGGGGAAAATCATATCCTCCAGTGGGTTAGTAACATGATTGAAATTGCAGCATGAGTTATTAGTGTTAGAACCAAGTTAGTTTTATACTTATAGTTTTGATGATAAAAAAAGTATTTTATGAGAAAAATATATTTAACTTCAAAGAGTATGAAAGAAGATTCGTGTTTTTGAAAAAAATCTAAAATAAGATTTGATTTAGATTTATAAATTGAAGAAAATCTGAAATAAGATTTGATTGAAATTTATAATTGAAGAAAATCTAAAATAAGATTTGATTAAGATTTATAATTATAGAAAATCTAAAATAAGATTTGATTCAGATTTATAGTTGAAAGAAAATATAGTAAAGATTTGAAGAAGATTTGTATAATATTTGATCAAGATTTGAAGAAAGATTCATAGAAGATTTGATCAAGATTTAAAGAAGATTCGTAGAAGATTTGATCAAGATTTGAAGAAGATTTGTAGAAGATTTGATCAAGATTTATCTACAATAAAATATGAACATAATCAATCTGACGAATTTACAAACTCAATCTGAACAAAACACAAACAGAATCAATCTGAAGAATTTACAAACTCAATCTGAAGAAGATACAATTCGGAATTAAACAAATTCAGAATTAAACAAAGACTAAATTGAAGCCCAAATTTTAACTATAAATAGATACTCAAGGCTGAAGAAGAATAGGATCGAAAAATCAGGAGAAAAAGAAGTAGAAGAACTCATAAGCTCAAAATTTCAAATTCATCTTGGAGTTCAAAGAGAGAAACACTTGTTCAAGTTACAAATATTTTCTTAGTGTTCTTTTCTTAGAGTATGAGAGTATTATTATTATCAGCTTTGTTAGAAGAAAACACTTAAAGTTCTAATCTTTTGTATCCAACCCGATAATAGTTTAGTTTCTTCTTCAATCTGGGGTTGTCAGGTTGTTAGGAGAATACTTGGCTTGTAGGGTCAAGGTGGTTAGTTCCTCAAAAGTCTGGGTTGTCAGGATGTTTGTGAAGACTGGCTTGGAGGGTCAGGTGCTTGGTAATTCAAGGTATTTGAATTAGTGGATTAAAATCTTCTGAATGAGGGGACTGGATGTAGTCAAGTAAGTGGTGAACCAAGATAAATCTATGTGTCAAATTATTTATGCTTTCATTGTTTGTTGCCTTTGAATCTGATTGCTTCTACTCCAAGTAATTCACAAAAAGCAACCAGCCTTCATCAAATTAGCAAAAAGTTATCAACTTTGTCAAACACAATTCAACCCCCTTCTCGTGTTTGCACCTTCAATTAGCATACTTCTTTTATGAAATACTACTAACAAATCGGGTCATTTCCCCATATGAGATCACCTTATCTTATTTTCTTTCTATGAATACTTCTTTCTTTGTACCATAGATTTTCTCACTAAATATCATTGTCTAAACCTTGCTTCACTAATTTCTTGTGTTATGAATCTTTTTGTCAAAATGCATTTTTTTATGATAATCATATTGGGGCACAAAATATGTGAATGTCAAGAGGCCCAAACTAGTATGATGTCTTTACACATAAGGCAGTGGCAACTAGGGATCAAGTCGAAAATGCAACAAAAATCACTTTAAAAAATGAGACGATTGACCCGCACACTCTAATTTAAAGTCGGGATGAAAGTCCTGCACCCTCCGATTTAAAAGCCAAGATGATTTCCCGTTACTAAACATATACATTGAAATGCCATAAATCACATATGGTACATTATAGTTTTACATGTGACATATATGAATTCAAATTAGCACAACAATATCATGAAACATGTAATATTGACTTTCAAAAAACCTGAGGCACAAGATATCCTAACAGACAAATGTTTCAAGTTCATTGATAACAATTATTAGAATCAAATTCATGACAATTAATCAAATTAATTTCATGACAATAAAAGACAGATATCTATAAATCCTTTCTAATAATGATACGAAAAATTTATTGTGCAATCAACTGGATTTTGGGAATACATAATCATATAATAATTAGGAAACAATTTCTAATTAAAGATGTGATCCAATAAATAAATAAAAAATACAAAATTGGGCTAATTTTTATCTCTTGAATCAATAATGAGAATTCCAAAATATACTGCAACAATTTGAAACATGTTTAGGATATATGCTTTTATATCCATTATCAATTGGTTTTTTACTAAACTCAATTTCAAAAATCACTCAAAACAATAACACAAAATCATACGAATCATATTCATATCATCATGTTGTCTAAGCACACGAAACAAATAGGAAATAAAGCATAAACGACCAAGACTCTGATACTACTGTTAAGAAATCAAGAGATTGACTTTTAAAAAATCTTTTAAAATCAATCTCAAGAGCAGAAAATCTCTGTCTCCAAGGATTTTGTAAGCACAAAATTTCACTAGAAGAGTTCGTGTGTTTACCTCTTGAAACATATTTTAACTTTGATCATCAACACGAAAATTATTGACATCTCTAAATAGTTCACGCGAGCACTAAACAGAATGTGGTGCTAGCCATGGTTGTGGCAATCAAGATTATTTGAGAATGTGCTCTTCTTCTATTTATAGAGAATGAGCCACTAAAACCATAATACTCATATGTTGGGTTCAATCCAAAATAAGTCTTAAAATGTTATATTTAATTGAACCTATTTAATTAAATACAAGCTATTTATGATATTAAATCATATTTAACTCAATTAATTGCCAACCCTCATTTATTTAATTAAATCGCATTCAATTAAATAAATTATGAATATGTTAATGTATTCAATCATATTTAATACAACTAACTTCTAATTAAATTAAATTTTATTTTATTTAATCATTTTTCCGCTGTTAGTACTCTATGCATATGACACTTATAGATTTTCACTGAAATGATAATAATATTAAATAATATATATAAAATATTATAAACAATGGTTAGCATCTAGCAATGCATCATTGCTACCCAACTAATGAAAAAATTGGTGATACGATTTAAACTTTACGCGACCACTATTTATTGTGCAATAGTTGTTCATTCGTCAAGTGTTTAGTTGAACGCAAGTCACAATATGTGTCATCCTTGCAACGTTCAATTCTTTATTTCTCGATCCCAGAGTAAATGCATAAAACCAATGGACCCAATATCATATATTGGTTTATTCTAGCATGGTCATGCATTTTCACGGTCTCACTTTATCGATAGGCGCAAGGCATAACTATTATTATGTAGAAGGGACGAATCTCATCTACATCACTCACACATCTCAACATGGTTTATTGAAGGCCTACTAATCACTTTTATGATTGCCCTGTTACAGACAAAGTTTGATGGCCTTAAAGTCTACAATTCCCCATATAGATATCATAGTGACTTCAAGTCAATGGACTACTTAAAGTTGCAAACACAAGAAGGGGGGTTGAATTATGTTTGCAAAAGTTGAAATCTTTTTGCTGATTTTATAAAAATTGATATAAATTACTTAGAGACGATGTAATCAAATTCGGTAGCTACGGATAATAAAAGCATAAGTATTTGGACACATAGATTTATCCTGGTTCACCATTAACTTGGCTACATCCAGTCCCCTCATTCAGAAGGCTTCAATCCACTAATTCAAACACTTTGAATTACACAGCACCCGACCTTCCAAGCCAGTCTTCCCAAACAGCCTGACAGCCCCAGATTTTTTAGGAACAACAACACCTTGACTCTACAAGTCAAGTCTTCTCCTACCAATCTGACAACCCCAGATTGAAGAAGGAACTTACACCACCTTGACTCTACAAGCCAAGTCTTCTCCTAACAATCTAACAACCACAGATTTAAGAAGGAACTTACACCACTATCGGGTTTGATACAAAGGTTTGGAACTTGAGGAGTTGCTTCTGGAAAGCTGATTATAACAATGACTCTCACACTATAAGAAAAGAACACTTAGAAAATATTTTTCTCTCGCACAAGTGTTTCACTCTTTGAACTCTAAGATGAATTTGGATTTTATTCTATTTTTTGATAATTTCATCTTCAGCCTGGAGTATCTATTTATAGTTGAGTTTTGGGCTTCTACTTGGTCCAAGATTAATTTCAAATTGTATCTTGTTCAGATTTCTTTTGAAATTCTTCAACTTGATTATGTTCCTTTTTAAATTTGAACCAAATCTTTTTCTGATTTAAATTAAATCTTCTTCAGACTTTGATTAGATCTTCTTCGAATTTCAATCAAGTCTTCTCCGAATTTGAATCAAATCTTCTACGAATCTTGACCATGTCTTCTTTCATACTCTGATATTGCCTCGGGTGGTATCCTCTAATGATGTCCTCTGAAGGTATCCTCTAATTTTTTCCTTGGATGATATCCTCTGATTTTTGCCTCTGATGATATCCTCTGATTTTTGCCTCGAATGATATCCTCTGATTTTTGCCTCAGAAGATATCCTCTGATTTTTGCCTCTGATGATATCCTCTGATTTTTTCCTCTGGTGATATCCTCTGGTGGGATCCTCTAGTGATATTCTCTTGTGGCATCCTCTGGTTACATCTTCTAGTGGCATCCTCTGGAGGTATCCTCTAGTGACATCCTCCTTCGAAGTCAAATATATTATTCTCATAAAATACTTTTGTTAACATCAAAACTTTAAGTGTAAAAGCAACTTGGTTCCAACAATCTCGCCTTTTTTTATGATGACAAAACTTGTATTTTTGATAACCACTTTTCTTTCTATTTCTTTGACTCCCCCTAAGCCTAAGCATCAGTTTCTCCCCACTTTATATCTTTCTCATATATCTCTCCCCCTAAGTCTAAGCCCAACTTTATCTACTCTTTATAAAATATCTTCTCCACTTTTTGTCATCAGACAAAAAGGCTTGAAACTGAAACTTTTTTTTTAATACAATGAATATAGCATATTACAAGAAACTATAAAAACTAATTTAAAACTAAACTACTTTGAAGTGATTACAATGTCAGTCAGATATGAACATAAGATTTAGGTTTTTCTTGATGAAGTCAAACCTATCTTTAGGTAGTGGTTTGGTGAATATATCAGCCCATTGGTGTTCATTGTCTACAAATTGAATGTTGCGTACCCCTTTTTGAACAAAGTCTCTAATGAAGTGATGTTTGATCTATATGTGTTTAGCTCTAGAATGAAGTATAGGGTTTTTGGTTAGATTGATGGCAGAAGTGTTGTCACAATAGATGGGTATGTTGGATTTCCAGGATTTTGTAGTCTTCCAACTGATGTTTCATCCAAATGAGTTGAGAACTGCATCCAGCTGCTAAAATGTACTCAGCCTCTGCTGTTGACATTGCAATTGTGTTTTGTCTCTTACTTGCCCAAGATATTAAGTTGTCACCCAAAAAGGTGCAGTTTCCACTTGTGCTCTTTCTCTCAAGTTTATCTCCAACATAGTCAGAGTCACAGTATCCACTAAGTTTGTACTTAGGAGATTTCTTGTAGAACAATGTAAGGTTGGTAGTGCCTTTTAGGTATCTAAGGATTCTCTTAACAGCAGTTAAATGTGATTCCCTATGGTCAAATTGAAATCTTGCACATACACATACACTAAACATGATATCAGGTCTAGAAACAGTAAGGTAAAATAGAGATCCTATCATTCCTCTATAGGTTTTTTGATCAACTTTTTGGCCTGAATCATCTTTTTCAAGTGAGCAAGTAGGGTGCATTGGTGTAGCCATAGGTTTGCAATCATTCATCTTAAACTTCTTGAGAAGCTCTTTTGTATATTTAGTTTGATGAATGTAAATACCTTTTTGACTTTGTTGAATTTGTATCCCTAAGAAGAACTTAAGTTCTCCCATCATACTCATTTGAAATTCATGCTACATTAATTGAGAAATTTTTTAGCAAAGGGTGCCATTAGTAGATCCAAAAATAATGTCATCGACATAAACTTGAATAATAAGAATGTCATCTTCTATTGATTTTCTAAAAAGTGTATTGTCTACTTGTCCTATTTCAAAGTTATTTTTAAGTAAGAAGTTACTAAGTCTATCATACCATGCCCTAGGTGCTTGTTTTAGACCACACACAGATTTTCTAAGTTTAAAAACATGATTTGGAAATTTAGAACTTTCAAAACCTGGGGGTTGTTTAATATAGACTTCTTAACTTATATAACCATTTAGAAAAGCACTTTTAACATCCATTTGAAATAATGTAATGTTATTATTTGTAGCAAAAGAGAGTAGGATACGAATAACTTCTAACCTGGCCACTAGAGCAAATGTCTCAGTGTAATCAATGCCTTCTTGCTGACTGTAGCCTCGTGCAACAAGTCGTGCCTTGTTTTTGACCATTTCCCCTTTTTCATTTAGCTTGTTTCTAAAAACCCATTTGGTTCCAATATTGTTCTTTTCTGGTCTTGGTACTAGATCCCAAACATCATTCCTCTCAAATTCATTTCACTCTTCTTGCATTGCAAGAATCCATCCATTATCTGCTAATGCTTCATCAATAGAGGTACGCTCAATTGATTAGAGTAAGCCAAACAAACCGGTGTCTTTAAGTGATGATCTGGTCATTAAAGGATCACTTGCACTTCCAATGATTAGAGTTTCAGGATGAGATGACTTGTACTTCCTTACACATCTTGCTTCTGACTTATTTTCAGATTCATCTTTTGAGGATTTGTCATATTCTTCTGATTTGCTTGTATCATCTACTTTTTCAAGTTCTTCTGGTTTGTATGCATCAGCTTTCTTTGGTTATGGCAAACCTGCATTATCATCATCTTGCTTTGACTTTTCAATGTCAAGCTGTTTGTCATCAAATTTAACATGTATGGATTCTTCCACAATATTAGTTTCCCTATTAAACACTCTATAAGCCTTGGATCTTTCAGAGTAACCAATAAAGGTACACTTTTGAGATCGATAATCAAATTTTTCATTCTCATCACAAAAACTTTCACAGAACGTGTTTCAAATTCTCCTCCATGATCACTTCTAATTGTTATAATCTTAAGACCCTTTTCATTCATGATTTGTTTGCAAAATGTGATAAACACTTTGTGGGATTCATCCTTACTTCTTAAAAATTTACCCATGTCCACCTAGTGTAATCATCTACTATAACAAAATCATATTTCTTTCCACCTAGAGAGGCTGTTTTCACTGGCCCAAATAGATCCATATGTAAGAGCTCAAGGGGCTTTGAGGTAGAGACTGAGTTTTTAGAGTGAAAGGAGCTTTTTGTTTGTTTTCCCTTTTGACAAGCTTCACAAATAATTTCAGTTTCGTAACTAAGCTTAGGTAGACCTTTCACCAGTTGAAGTTTATTCAGTTTTGAAACTAATCTAAGGTTTGCATGACCTAATCTTTTGTGCCAAATTAGTTTCTCTTCATTGACTGACATAAGACACTTAACCTTTTGTTTCTCTAGACTAAACATATTTATCTAATAAATGTTGTTTTGCCTCTGACCTGTAAAGAGTACAGATGCATCCTTCTGACTAATTGCCTTGCATGTTTTTTGATTGAATATAATATCATAATTATTATCACTTAACTGACTAATACTTAATAAGTTATGGTTAAAAACTTTAACAAACGAGACATCTTTTATAGAGGTGGTTTGTTGATGTTTCCTCCGGCAGCTTCTTCACTGAATCCAAACATATTGAATCCTTGGATATTTCCTCAAACACTATAAAGTGCTCAGCCTTGAGACCGAGCTCTGATGCCAATTGAAGGTGCAAACACAAAAAGAGGGGGTTGAATTGTGTTTGCAAAAGTTGAAAACTTTTTGCTGATTTGATGAATGTTGATATAAATTACTTGGAGACGATGTACTCAGATTCGGCAGTTGTGGATAATAAAAGCATAAGTATTTGGACATATAGATTTATCCTGGTTCACCATTAACTTGGCTACATCCAGTCCCCTCATTCAGAAGGCTTTAATCCACTAATTCAAAAATTTGAATTACATAGCACCCGACCCTCCAAGCCAGTCTTCCCAAACAGCCTGACAGCCCTAGACTTTTGAGGAACAACAACACCTTAACCCTACAAGCGAAGTGTCTCCTACCAATCTGACAACCCCGGATTGAAGAAGAAACTTACACCACTATCGGGTTGGATTCAAAGGTTTGGAACTTGAGTAGTTGCTTCTGGAAAGCTGATTATAACAATGACTCTCACACTCTAAGAAAAGAACACTTAGAAAATATTTATCTCTCGCACAAGTGTTTCTCTATTAAAAGTCTAAGATGAATTTGGAGTTTAAGCTTGAGTTCCTCTAGTCTCTTTTGTTTGTCAATAATTTCTTCTTCAGCCTGGAGTATCTATTTATAGTTGAGTTTTGGGAATCTACTTGGTCCAAGATTAATTTTGAATTATATCTTGTTCAGATTTCTTTTGAAAAGTCTTCAACTTGATTCTATTCCTTTTTAAATTTGAACCAAATCTTCTTCTGATTTAAATTAAATCTTCTTCAGACTTTGATTAGATCTTCTTCGAATTTCAATCAAGTCTTCTTTGAATTTGAATCAAATATTCTATGAATCTCGACTATGTCTTCTTTCATACTCTGATGTTTTCCTCGGATGGTATCCTCTGATGATGTCCTCTGATTCCTGCCTCGAAAGGTATCCTCTGATTTTTGCCTCAGATGATATCCTCTGATTTTTGCCTCTGATGTTATCCTCTTATTTTTTCCTCGGATGATATCCTCTGATTTTTGCCTCTGATGATATCCTATGATTTTTGCCTCTGATGTTATCCTCTTATTTTTTCCTCGGATGATATCCTCTGATTTTTGCCTCTGATGATATCCTATGATTTTTGCCTCTGATGATATCATCAGATTTTTGCCTCGGATGATATCCTCTATTTTTTGCCTCTGATGATATCCTCTGATTTTTTCCTCTGATGAAATCCTCTGATTTTTGTCTCTGGTGATATCCTTTGGTGGGATCCTCTGGTGACATCTACTTGCGATATCCTCTGGTGGGATCCTCTGGTGATATTCTCATAAAATACTTTTGTTAACATCAAAACATTAAGTGTAAAACCAACTTGGTTCCAACACTACTCACTATGGTCACATGAGAACGCTAATGACACTTATACAACAATTATATAGCATTCTCATGGTGGATCAATCCAGTATAAATATTCCTCATAATAGATTGGACGAAGTGCAATAATAATAACATTCAGTTTGATATAGTTTTTCCTTTATGTAAGATTGTTGAGACAAAATCCCAAATTATATGTTTTGATGATAAACAAAGATTAATTAAGAATTATAATTATGATTCTAATCATTTTTGTATCTAATATGTGTGCTTGAGTTTATTAAACAAGATAGGTATCAAGAAACTCAAACCAAATCATATTAAATAAGAAACAAACTAAGACAGAAAAAACAAGAACGTTCTGGACAATTTTGAAGAAAAACGAAGAACTTTCTCCAGGTGCTCCAGAAATGCAAAAACAAAAAACATATTCAGATTCAGTTTTTGCAGTTCAATTTCAAGCATGTTTTCTCAAATGTACAAGAGCAAACTATTGTTGGAAGATTACTCTAAAAAGACAAAGAAAGGCAAAGGATATATTTTATTAAAACAAAACTCAGTTGCCACAAAAGCAAGAACGAAGATTGTTCTTGATTTTCAAAAGCAAGGATGCCCATAATCAAATAATATTCTTGCTTTTTACCTTATCTTATCCACTCACTGAGATAGGACACCTGGACTGCTCCCTACGGGCAAATAAGCTTCCATAAGCTCTTTTGAAGCCTATAAAAAAGACCTCAAGATGAAGGAAAAAATTAGAACTCAAGAAAGCAAGCAATCCATCATTTACAATTAGATTCAAGAGTCTTTAAGCTTTTCAAATATCTTTCTAAGTTCTGTTCAGTTCTCAAGTAACTGTAACATTTAATCACTATTGAGTTCCAAGATCAGAATCCATACTCAAACATGAGTTGAGGACAATAAGGTTCTGTCATACTCTTTATCATTTCACTGTAAACTCAAGACAAAGTGTGTTGAACTAGTCTTGAGAAGTTTCTAAAAATCCTTCTATGTTTTAAGAAGGTAGTGTGTAAATATTTTCGAAAGATTGAAAGGTAGATCAGTGAAAATCCTTTCTGGTTTGAAAGGTAGTGGTTTGTAACAGATCAAGATTGATCTGTAGAAAGTTGTGTAAAAACCAATATCGTTCTTGCTTTAAGCACTTAATGGAAAATTTCACATTTGTGAGGACTAGACGTAACCCATATTGGGTGAACTAGGATATATATATGTGTGTTATATCTCTTCCCTTATCTATTTACTTTTAAGCTTTTCAATATCAAGTTCAATAGATAAGCTAAAACTGTTATTCTCAACTAACCAAGAACGATCTCCGTTTCTAGTTCAGAACCAAGAACGTTATCCGTTTTTCTAATTTGCAACCAACATCAATCTTGAGTTAATTTTTTTAGGAAATTTTAAAAGATAAATTTACAATTCAAACCCCTTTTCTTGTAAATTGCTACTTCAATTGGAATCAGAGCCTGGTCTCTAAAATCAACACCTAAATAGTGTAGAGAAAAGATCTAGGAAGAAAATGTCAAAAGCTAAGTACATTGCTGCATGAGGGTCATCAAATAGACCACCCTACTTTGATGGCTCAGATTACTACTTCTGGAAAAAAAAATGCAGTTGTTCTTAAAGTCACAAGACACCAGAATGTGGCGCATCATTACAGAAGGAGATTACATACCAAGGGTTGATCAAAATGATCCAACACCTGATGAAAAGAAAGAAACCGATTGGACAGCAGAAGAAAAATCTAAGGTACTCTTAAACTCAAAAGCTCAATTATTTCTATCAAGTGCTTTAAGCAGGGAAGAAAGTGAGAGAGTCGATGAATGCGACACTGCAAAAAAGGTATGGGACACAATGCAGACTCACCATGAAGGAACTAGTCATGTAAAGGAAATAAGGATCGACATAGGCATAAGAAAGTTTGAGTTGTTTGAAATGAATGAAGAAGAGACTATAGACGAAATGTACTCCAGATTTACAACTATTGTTAATGAAATGCAATCCTTAGGCAAGGCATACTCTGTGCAAGATCGAGTAAGGAAAATCATGAGATGTCTACCAGTCATTTGGACACCAACGATAACAGCCGTAAGTCAAGCATAGAACCTTGAAAACTCGGGTTAGAAGAATTAATTGGAACCTTGTGAGCACATGAGGTATTGCTGATGGAAGACTGTAAGTACAGAGGCGCACCTAAGAGGGGGGTGTATTAGGTGTTTAAAAAAATTTCTTGGTTTTTAGAGTTTTGTGAGTTATTTTACTAGTTGTGTTAAGTGTATGAAAGCTTTGTAAATAACTGAAAGTAAAGCACACAGAAATTTCTCCTGGTTCCCCTAATGCTTTAAATGCTTTAAAATAAGGTCCATGTGAACCTTGAATTTCCACCCATGCTTGTCCATATGAATTTCCACCCATACTTTAAGTTCTTGATGGACCAAACAAGTCCATATGTATCAATTGAAGTGGTCTTGAAGTTGATTCAATATTCTTGGGTTTAAAGGAAACTTTAGTTTGTTTACCCTTTTGACAAGCATCACATAATTTATCCTTAATAAATTTCATTTTTGGTAAGCCTACAACAAGTTCATGCTTGACTAACTTGTTTAAGTGATCCATACGGATATGTGCAAATCTTTTATGCCATAGCCATGCATCATTGTTGTCACTTACCATAAGACATTTCATTTTTAAGGATAAATCATCAAGATTAATTGTAAAAATATTTTTGAAACGCTTACCAACAAACTAAATTTCACTTGTTACCTCATTTTGGATAATACAATCATCTTTGTTGAAAGTGATTTTGTAACCTTTGTCACAAAGTTGGCTTATGCTTATGAGATTGTACTTTAAACCTTCAACATAGAGGACATCTTCAATTGAAGAAGATGGAGCAATACCAACCTTTCCAATGCCCAAAATTTTTCCTTTGTTGTTATCTCCAAAGATCACATAACCTTTTGACTCAAGAGTTAGTGTTGAAAATTTAGTTTTGTCACCGGTCATGTGCTTTGAACATCCACTATCTAAGTACCACATATTTGATGTACTTTGTGTGTATTCCTACAAAACAAGATTTATAGTTTATTAGGTACCCAAAGTGCTTTGGGTCCTTAAGATTAGTACCTTTCTTGACCCACACATAACACCCTTGTGGAACACCAATGTTCCTAAAATGACAAGCATTAGGTGTGTGGCCATTAAGACCACAATAGAAACATGTTGGAATCCTTTTAGGAAAACATGGTTTCTTTTGAATTGTACTCTTTTTAGAATAATGATGATTCTTTTGAACAGCTATTACTTTCTCATTTTTGGATTGGTTACTTGCTTTGACAAAGATAGTTTTACTAGTACTTGGTTTATCAAATTTTGACTAACCAAGTCCACTTTTATCGTTTGAATATCTTTGCATGTTAAGTAAATTTTCCAATCCACTTTGTCCTTTTTCGTATCTTTCGATAACTCTATTCATTTGGACAATTTTAAATGAGAGTGAATCACATTTATTGCATGTAGAATTCTGTTTTTATTTTTCAAAATCTTGTTGCATAGTGTCGATCTTTTCATTAAGAAATAAAATTTGTTTCTTTTGATTCGACACTATTTTGTACAGATTTCTACATTCTATAAGTAGTTCTTTTATAGCCTGTTGTGCATCATTATCTTCAACACATGAATTATCATTATAACAAGTATTTTTACTACTAACCTCTTCTTCGTCATCAGAATGGTGAGATGTCATCAAAGCAACGTTTGCGCATTCGTCATTTTCTGAATTTGAAGATGAACTTACTTCATTATCTTCCCATGCTATGTATGCCTTTTTGAACTCCTTCCTTTTGGTAGCATTCTTCTTGATAATGTTAGGACATGCTACTTTCATCTGTCCTTGTTTTCCACATTCAAAGCAAGTAAAATTTTGATTAGTAGTGGAAACATCTTTCTTTCTGAAGTTTTTCTTTTTCTTGAACGTTCTATCGTTTTGAAGAAATTTACCGAACTTTTTAACAAGGAGAGTGATATTTTCATCTTCATCTGAATTTTCTTCATTCATCAATTCTTTTGATTCTATTTTTAATGCAATACTCTTTGTTTTCTTTTCTAAACTCTCATTCTTTTCCAATCTTTCGAGTTCTATTTCATGCTCTTGTAATTTTCGGAAAAGTACAGAGAGTGACATTTTAGATAAACTTTTCTTTTCAGAAATTGTTGTCACTTTAGGCTGCCATGCTCTAGTTAATGATCTCAGAACCTTTAGGTTCAATTCATCATTAGTGAAACTTTTGCCAAGTGCTGTTAGGTGATTTGTTATGTGAGAGAATCTTTTCTGCATTTTTAGAATTGGTTCTCCTGGTTGCATTCGAAACATTTCGTATTCTTGAGACAAAGTGTTTAGTTTTGAACGTTTTACCTCAATTGTTCCTTCGTGGGTTACTTCAAGAGTATCCCATATTTCTTTTGTTGTTTTGCAGTGGGATATACGAAAGAATTCATCCATTCCTAATGCTGATTGTAACATATTTTTGGCTTTCTTGTCAAACAATACTTTTCTTTTTCCATCGTCTGTCCATGAGGCTTTTATTTTTATTTTTTCTTTATTGTTGATGACCGTTGTTGGAATATATGGACCGTTCTCTATAGCCTCCCATATGTCATCTCCTTGTGCCTCAAGGTATGCATGCATACGTAAATTCCAAAAATCATAATGCTCACCAACAAAACAAGGTGGTTTGTTGCTGCTACCACCATCTCTAAAAACAGGTTATGCGGAAGCCATGAATCGAGAAGCAAATTTCCAAAACCTGTTCTGATACCAATTGTAAGTACAGAGGCGCACCTAAGAGGGGGGTGAATTAGGTGTTTAAAAACTTTTCTTGGTTTTTAGAGTTTTGTGAGTTATTTTTGAAGGTGCAAACACGAGAAGGGGGTTGAATTGTGTTTGACTAACTTGATTACTTTTCCTGTTTTTACACTTTTAAAACAAAACTTGATGAATAAAAACAGAGTTAGCAGCGGATATAAAGTAAAAATAAAACTCAAAATTTTTATACTGGTTCACCGTTAACGAGGCTACGTCCAATCCATTCACCTTGAAGGATTTCACTAATTCAAATCTTGAATTACAACCGTTCTACTGACCCTCCAGGTCAGTCTTCTCAACCAATCTAACAATCCTAGACTCTTGAGGAATACAACACCTGTTTTCTCCTACCAATCTGACAATCTCAAATTGTAGAAGGAATTACAAAACTTTGAATCTAATTGCCAAGAAATCTGCTACCCCTTTCTGACTCCCTTAGATTGTAGACTCTACTTCAACTTAGATCTAACACAAAGGAAAGAAAAGAACACGAGTGCTTGCTTCTTGAAAGCTGGAACTCACAATTGACCTCACTGAAAACTTGAGTGTTTGCTTTGGAAGTGTATGACTCTTTTGTGATTTTCGATACCAAGTATTCTGCCTTGAGCCTCCTTTTATAGATGCAGATTAGGGCCTCTTCCAAGCTTAATTTCGAGCTGAATCTTGCTGGATTCTCTTGCAAAAATATTTTGACCAATTGGGCTTCATATAAATAAAAAACATATCTTTTATTAAGCTTCAGATTTTCTTTCAAAATAACTGGCCAATCAAGTCTTTTAGTTCCTTCCCGCCACAGCTCCTGAATTCCACAATACTTCACTTTATTTTTGCAACAAATCTTTTTAATACTTTGATCAAAATAAATTAAAATCTCCACCGTTAATCCTCATGATTAATTCTGGACCATTTGATCTTCTGCGCTAGTCCACATCTGGACCATACTAATTGATATGTTGTGATCCTCTGATTTCGGCCATCCCTGGACCACACTTCCTAACCTTCTGATCTTTTGATCTCGGCCATCCTGATCCAGCAAACTGATCTGCTGCGATCCTCTTATCTCGGCCACTGCTGGACCACACATTCTGACCTTTCGATTTCGGCCAACACTGGGCCATGGTCTGATCTTCTGATCTCGGCCAACACTGGGCCAAATAATTAAATTTGAACTATTGATCTGGAAATCTTCCCTCTGATCTGGACCAATTCTGGAAATCATTTCTTCTGGTCTGGACTTAGTTTCGTACCCTGAACCATGCTATCTTCTGGTCTGGGTCAAATCTGGATTAATTCCTTTGTTCTGGACCCATTAATTTACCTTCTGATTAAGTTTGGATCAAGTCTGGGCTGTTTATCATTTCACTGCCAGGCCATCTTCTGGTCAGAATAAGTTCTGGAATAAATCTGACATTTGATTCCTTCTGGTCTGGATGAAGTCTCCCTCTAGCAGGCTTTATTCTGGTCTGGTCCAGGTTTCCTTCTGACTTTGCTTCCTTCTGATCTAGGCCAGCAAATATATCTTTTGGTGATGTTTTTGACATCCTGGAGTATCTTCTGGTACCTTCAGGATTCAATCTCTGGAACATTTTCATTTTCTACTTCTTATTACTTCAGCTTCTGGTGACATTTGATTTAATAATTCAAGGTTCAAAATAAGATTACATGGAGTGCTTTTGTAAACATCAAAATCCTAAGTACTTAGAACCAACTTGGTTCCAACAATTTTACTAGTTGTGTTAAGTGTATGAAAGCTTTGTAAATAACTGAAAGTAAAGCACACATAAATTTATCCTGGTTCCCCTTACAACCAAGGGTACATCCAGTCCTCTTGCACACCACAAGAGATTTTCCACTAATTGTTTGAATAAGTTACAAGTCTAACACTAAGACTTCATTTACAAATTCTTAATACTTAGCCAAAGATAGTACACCACTATCTCAGTTAACTATACTTGAAGAATCTACCCTAAGTTCTTCAAATGATACAATAACTTCAATTGATTTTGTAATTATGTTCTAAACTAAGAACAAGATTATAACACTAAGTATAATGATACTAATCAAGCACACTTCCAAGTACAACTGAGAACATTTCTTAATGATATGAAATTGAAAAGCATGTACTTGAAAATATGAAACTTAAGCTTTGAAAGCGTTTGATATTTCAGAACATAATTCTAAGATAGTAAGTAGAATGTTGTTAGTAAGAACTGAAGCTATGAGCTATTTATACTCCATAGGTAACACTTCAGATTAGTGGCAATTGTTCCCATAAGTTTTGATGAACTTATGCAATGATCCAGAACTGAAAAATTGCATTGTTTCGAAGTTGTATTCGAATACATCCTCAGTGTATTCGAATACACTTCTGTAACGTTCAGTTTTTATTCAAAATTTGAACTTCGTATTCGAATACGATACATCGTAGTCGAATACAAGTATGAGATTTTTGCCACTGACTTGAGTTCTATTCGAATACGCGAAGCTGTAGTCGAATACAAAAGTTCAATTTTAGCTACTGACTTGACATTTGTATTCGGCTACGACACTTCGTATTCAAATACAGATCTTCAATTTTAGCTACTGACTTGCTATCTATATTCGGCTACGACACTTCGTATTCGAATACAGATCTTCAATTTTTTGCTACTGACTTACTGTTTGTATTCGGCTACGAGAGGTTGTAGTCGAATACATCTTTGATTTTTGTCAAAAACTTTATTTTTAAATATTTGTTTATGTATTTAAATATTTAGAAAACACTTTAATGCATATGTTAACAAGAGGGTTCTCAAAATATTGTATTTGAAATGTAGTTTGAATTAATATCAAGTACCTTAAGGCCTAAGTTACCTAATATGAATTTTGAAGGATGAGTTGAATTAATATCCTTTGAGTTTTGCTTTTTGATCAATCCACATAATATATTTGTCTTCATCAAAAAATGTAGATCTTGTTCATTTTCAAAGACAAACCAACAAAGAAAGGCAAAGCAATTGCCTTAGAAGCCTCTCAAGAAAGCATGCCATCACAATCTGAAGAAGAAATTGAAGAAGGGGGACAAGAAGAAGAAGCAGATGAAGAAATAGCTCTCCTTACAAGAAAAATCCAAAGAATGATGAAAAGAAGGGAGTAAATCAAAAAGGGATTTCCAAGTAAGAGAGAAAATCTCAAAACTGAGATAGACAAAAGCCAAATCACATGTTTTGGACGCAGTAAACAAGGGCATTACAAAAGCTAAATGCCCATTGAACATAAGAGCACCAAAGAAATTTCCTTTCAAGAAAAAGTCGATGATGGTGACTTGGGATGATTCTGATGATTCAGATATAGAGGAAACAGACGACGCCAACATATGTCTAATGGCATGCACATAAGAAAATGAGGTAAAAAATTCTGAACACTACATTTTATGTGAACAAATGGGAATTAAATTTGATAACTTACTTAATGACTCAAATCTTGTTATCCAAAAATGCAGTTCCTTAAATGAAAAATTTATAAAGATAAAGAAGAAAAAGAGAAAACCCAAGTTATTAATGATGAGCTTAAGAAAATCATTCAAAATTTAAAAGAATCACAAACCAAAAACTTTAATGATGAAAGACAAGAAAGTCGATAATGTTCTTCAACACAAAAGGAGAATGATCTCCTTAAATTTGAAGTTGAACTTCTTAAAAATGATTTGTCTAAATTCATTAAAGCAACTGAAACGTTTCAAATCATAGGGTCTCAAATGGGAATTTTTGATAAAGCTGGTCTTGGTTTTGATCTAATGTGTTCACCCTCACCACCACCCAGACCAACACCTCCCCACTCCTCATCAGAAACAACATTTTTTGATCTAATGTCATCCTCCAGAGAATCATCCCCAATCGTTCTTCCTCTCCTACCTCTATAAACTATTCTTCCACCACTATATCAATGTAAACCTCTCCCCTCTAATCAGACTCCACCTCACCTCAGAAACACATACAAACGACGACCAAAACCTTTCTCATCCAAATGTGGCTCAATGCGCATACTCGACGGCATTGGTACCTCCAAACCTAAAACAACAGACCAAACAATCTATACCATCTCCAATGATGACTCTGACTCCACGCCATTACCAGAAACTCCCATCTTAGAACCAACACCACCACCACAACCTTTGAAACCTTCAACAACTCAAACACCTCCAGAAACTCAAACAGCTCCCAAAACCAAAACGCCCCAAAAATCTCCTTCCAAAGAAATACCATCAAACCTTAAACAAGCCAAAACCCTAAATCCACCAAAACTAAGCCAAATCCATCACTCAAGTCTTCCTCTACTCTGTTTGACTTCCTGACTTCAAGAAAACTGAAAAACCCTAAGGTTGTCAAAATCCCAGAACGTTCTCCACAAAAACCTCCAAACCCAAAATGTTCTTCGAAGAAAACCCCAAACCCTAAAAACAAAGCATCCGCCAAACCATCATCCTCAAAAACTTTGGTTCGTCCTTTGATTTCCCTCAAAATGTAGAAAATGTACAATGACAAGTGGGCTCAGAGACCCATTGGCATTGGTCGTGTATTCGTCTTTGAGAATCTGCAGTTTGAAAGAACCTACATCAAGCATCACACTGATGCTTTTGGATGGACTAATTTCCTCCAAATCTCTAACTACTACTACCTTGAGGTCATGAGAGCCTTTTGCTGTAAGGATGAGTGTTTCCCAAATAAATCCCTAATCGTCTAAAAAATTAAGGGGATTGAAATGCGTCTTACCCCATCAACCATTGCTGAAATTCTTCATTTACCCTCTGATGCACATGAAGTATTTGGACAAGACTGGTATTCAGCCCTAGGTATTTCAAAGGATGATATATTTCAAGAACTCTTTGTTCTTGAATCAACAAACATTCTCTCAACTGATTTGAAGCCCATTCCTAAAATCTTCAATAGTATCAACCAACACTCTGTGTTACCTCGTTGTGGCAGCCATGAACTTGTGTCTGATAATGACGCTCTTGTTATCTATCACCTTTTTCATAAGAAGAAGTTAAACTTGCCACATCTGATTATCCACCATATGATGTCTGCAATAAGAAAACATTACAAGAGGAACACCATTCCTTATGGTATGGTCTTTTCTAAAAAATTTAGATCATTTGTTGTTCCCTTAGATACAGAATCTTCTCACATTAAGCTCTCCAAATTCTCCATGAAAAATATCTCTCACATGAAACAACTTCAATCTGCTTCATTACCAACACCAACCTTCACTCAACCATCAACCAAAAGAAAAAGGTTCATTCGCCAATCAATATCCACACAAAAAACAGCCTCACCTAATAAGGCAGAACATTCTCTTGTTGCTGAAGAACGTTCTCCATCTCAACAAAATGTTTCTACTCCTTCTCAACCACAGAATGATCAAAACACAACTGCTACTGCACCCACCACCTTTCCAAGCTCATCCTTTCAGAATTTCTGTCCACCCTTGCCTGATCAACATACATCTACCATGTCACCTATGTTTGTCTCACCCCAAATTAAACTCCCCCTAAACATATGCAAGAGGTTAATTCTTAACATTCTTCATTAACTTCTATCATCCTATATCCATCATATATTTCTCTCCCCCTTTTGACATCTATCAAAAAGGTTGGGGAATAGACATAGAAGTAAAAAAATGGAGTAATAGCATGAGTGCACTACACATAGAAATCATGTGGTTGACCAATGCATTCATATATCAAACTAGTCAAGTTTGCATTTAGCATTAAAGAACATAGCATGTATGATGATCATATCATTGTAGTCAATATTTCAATCAAGATATGGATAATGATAGCAACAATAATATGACATAATTGTATGCAAGCATTTTAACGCACTTTGAAAAATAGTCAAAGAATATATATTCTTCTCATTTTTTAGAAGGAAAACAATGAGTAGACTTCAGTTTTAAGAAGAATAATATTTTCTAAAAAATCCCCCTGAATTAATTTTTTAAATAATTCAAAGTTCCATAAAACAAGGAAAATGTCACTTTGCTCTTTGTCCTCTTTCACAAGCGATCACCTTTCAATTTGAACATGATCAAGCTTATTGTTAGAAGTGATCCATTTTTCAAGATATAACACCTTATGCAGGATGGAAGTCAAAATGTCAAGAAAAAACCATGGTTCTTGGACAGTGGTTGTTCAAGGCATATGACGGGAGATAAAAGCTTTCTATCCTTCACTAAAAAAGATGGAGGATCAATGACATTTGGAAATAATGACCAGGCCAAGATTAAAGGTAAAGGCACAATAGGTAAGGAAAATTCTGCCAAAATTAATGATGTTCAGTATGTTGAAGGGTTAAAACACAATCTTCTGAGCATCAGCCAACTCTGTGATAATGGCTTTGAAGTTGTGTTCAAACCAAACATATGTGAAATCAAAATGGCAGATTCAGGAGATTTTTTATTTTCTGCATCCAGAAAGAAAAATCTTTATGTCTTGTACAATGAAGAATTACCTGTTGAATCATGCTTCATGTCCATTAACAAAGATAAATGGATATGGCATAAGCGTGCTGGACACATCAATTTAAAAACTTTTTCAAATTTATCAAAGTTAGACTTGGTTAGAGGACTTCCCAAGATAAATTTTGATAAGGACGAGATTTGTGAGCCTTGTGCAAAAGGAAAACTAGTTAAAAGTAGTTTTCATGCAAAAGAGTTCATTTCAACTAAAAAACCTCTTGAATTACTTCACATTGATCTATTTGGTCCAATCAAAACCACTAGCCTAGGAGGTATGAAATATGGGTTTGTCATCGTTGATGATTTTTCTCGATACACATGGATGCTATTTTTAAAACAAAAGGATGATGCATTTACTGCCTTCAAAACATTCTATAAAAAATTTCAAAATGAAAAGGAATCCGACATAATCTTTGTAAGAAGTGATCATCGAGGAGAATTTATAAACGCTTCTTTCAAAACATTTTTTGACGAACTTGGCATTTCTCACAATCTTCATGTGCAAGAACTCATCAACAAAATGGAGCTGTTGAACGAAAAAATAGAACATTGCAAGAGATGGCAAGAACAATCTTAGAAGAGTCAAATGTTGAAAAGTATTTTTGGGCTAAAGCCATAAACACCTCATGCTACATTTTGAATCACGTATCAATAAGAAAAATCATTAACAAAACACTCTATGAAATATGGAAGAATAGAAAACTCAATATCTCATATTTTCACATCTTTGGATGTTATTTCTACATTTTAAATAACAAAGACAACTTGGGAAAGTTTGATGCCAAATCTGACAAGGCAATATTGAAGATGCAAACACGAGAAGGGGGGTTGAATTGTGTTTGTCAAACTTGAATTATTTTTGTTGTTTTGTTGAATGTTGATGTGAATTACTCGATGAATAAATAATCAGACTTAGCAACGGATAATAACAGCATAAGAACACAACGATTTATCCTGGTTCACCATTAACTTGGTTACATCTAGTCCCTTCACTCCAAAGGCTTTAATCCACTAATTCAAAACACTTTGAATTACAACACCTGATCCTCCAAGTCAGTCTTCCCAAATAGTCTGACAACCCCAGACTTTTGAGGAACGATAACAGCACCTTGAATCTACAAGTCAAGTCTTCTCCTACCAATCTGACAACCCCAGATTGAAGAAGGAATCTACACCTCTAACGGGTTTGATTACAAGGGTTTGGAAATCTGCAAATTTGTTTCTAGAAAGCTGATTATTGCAATGACTTTCTCTCTCGAAAACACTTAAAAAAATATTGCTTTTGCACTCAAGCATTTCTCTCTATTGAATTCTCGGATAACTTTGAATTTGAAGCTTGAGTTTTGTGTTTTTCGATGCTTAATGATGCTGCCTGAACCCTCCTTTTATAGCCACAGTTAGGGCTTTGTCCAAGCTTAAATTCGAGGTAAATCTTACTCAGATTTCCTTTGAAACTTCTGTTGACCAATTCTGTTTGTTTTTAATTTCGAACGATACCTTCTTTGATCAGATTTCCTTTGAAAATTTTGTTGGCCAATCCTGTTTCTCTTAATTTCAAAACATATCTTTTTAGCTTCAGATTGCATTCAAATTTCCTTCAAGTCTTCAGTGATTTTTGAATTAAATCCCCTTAATACTTTGATCAAATTTCTATCAAAATTTAATCAAGTCTTCTTCAAATTTTAATCAAGTCTTCACTGATCTGCATCATGATTTAAATTCTGACCCTATGATCTTCTGATCTCGACCAACTCTGGACCATGTGATATGATCTGTACCATTCTGTGATCTTCTGATTTCGACCAATTCTAGACCATGTGATCTAATATGTACCATTCTGTGATCTTCTGATCTAGACCATTGATCATCTGATATGGCCCATTGATCTTCTGATCTTGACTATTGATCTTCTGATCTGGACCAAGTTTGGACTAAGTCTTATGTTCTGGACCAAGCTATCTTCTAGTTTGGACCAAGTCTTTTGTTCTGGACCAAGCTATCTTCTGGTCTTGACCAAGTCTGGACCAAGTCTGACTTATGTTTCCTTCTGGTCTGGAGCAAGTCTCCTTCTGACAAGCTTCCTTCTGGTCTGGACCAAATTTCCTTCTGGACTCTGCTTCGTTTTGATCTGGGCCAATAAAAATATCCTCTGATGATGTTATTTTTTCTTCCCTTTGATGATATCCTCTAATTGATGATATCCTCTAATGTTTGCCTTTGATGACATCCTCTGGTATTCTCTGGAGATATCTTCTTGTACCCTCTGGTGACATCCTCTGGTATCCTCTAGATGTATCCTCTAGTGATATCTTCTGGCCGAATTTTCTGGTGGCATTTTTATCTTCTGGTGACGTCATCCTCTGATGACATCTTCTGATTTGTATCTTCTTGAGGTATCTTCTGGTTGTATTTTCTGGAGGTATCTTCTGCTGACATCATCCTCTGGTGTATCCTATGATGACGTCATCCTCTGATTTTTACATCCTCTGATTTTTCATTCTTCTAAGTCAAAATATGATTTTCATAAAATACTTTTGTTAACATCAAAACTTTAATTGAAAGAACCAACTTGGTTCCAACAAATATTCTTAGGATATGCAACATAATCTAAAGGTTATCGTGTGTTTAATTTAAAAAATAAAACTGTTGAAATAAGTATGCATGTGTTATTTAATGAGTTTGATGATCTTGATCTAAGAAAAAAGGATGACGAGGAGGAAGAACAATCTGGACAGTCACAACAGATGGTTCTCCATGAAAACAATATTTATAAACAATCTCTGCTTCAAACTCCTCCTAGAAGCTGGAAACTGGTCAGTGATCATCCTCATAATCAAATAAATGGTGACACAGCTGCTGGCATTAGAACAAGGTTGACATTCAAGGATGATGTTCACATCAACATGGCAATGATATCCCAATTAGAATCGAAAAACATCAAAGAAGCCATAATTGATCAATCTTGGATTGAGGCAATGAAGGAAGAACTCCTTCAATTCGAGAAGAATGAAGTATGGACTCTTGTTCCAGATCCTCAAGATCAATCCATCATTGGAACAAGGTAGGTGTTTAGAAATAAACTTGATGAAGAAGGAAAGGTAATTAGACACAAAGCAAGGTTAGTTGCCCAATGCTACAACCAACAAGGAATAGATTATGATGAAACTTTTGCGCCAGTAGCAAGGTTAGAAGCCATATGAATCCTTCTTGCATATGCATCTCACAAACTCATTAAACTTTTTCAAATGGATGTTAAAAGTGCCTTCTTAAATGGTTATTTAAATGAACAAGTCTATGTTCGCCAACCCGCCAGCTTTGAAGATCAAAATAAACAAAACCACGTTTTTAAACTCACTAAAGCTTTATATGGTTTAAAACAAGCTCCCCGAGATTGGTATGAACGATTGAACTCATTCTTGATCAAAAACAGATTTTCACGTGGAAAAATCAACACAACACTTTTCAAGAAAACAAACAAAAATGATTTACTCATCGTACAAGTTTATGTTGACGATATCATTTTTGGATCAACTAATAAAAAATGTGTGAGCAAAACTTATGCAAAATGAGTTTGAGATGAGTATATGATGGGAGAGTTAAGATAATTTCTTGGGTTACAAATCAAACAACACAAGGATGGAATATTCATTTGTCAAAAAAATACACAAAAGAACTATTAAAAAAATATAAGATGTGTGAAGCTAAAATCATGACTACTCTCATGCATCCATCATCCTCACTAGATAAAGATGAAACCAGAAAATCAATTTTTGAAAAAGAATATAGGGGAATGATTGGTTCATTACTTTATTTAACTGCAAGTAGACCAGACATTGCTTTTGCAGTAGGATTGTGTGCTAGGTTTCAATCTGCACCGAAAGAAACCCATCTTACTGCTGTAAAAAGAATATTTCGTTATCTTGTCGGTACTACTGATCTTGGCCTTTGGTATAGCAAATGTTCTCACTTTGGGCTGGTTTTTTGCAAAAGGCTCAAGAACATTCTTCGTTCTTTAAATAAGTTAAAAACTTCAAAAGTCAACTTCTGCACACGTACTACTGTCACTCATCAAAAAGTAACGGCTATTTCATCTACTACTGCCACATCGCTGCCAACTTCCTCCTACCCAACGCACGTCTGTCCCATCAATCCTAACCACGCGTAGCAACATCGTGTTACTCAACTGCACAGAAAAGCCAAAAGTCATTTCTTCCTTTTTCACTAACCAACAACCTTACACTTTTTCTGCAAACATCCTTCATCGTTCTCATTCATTCTCACTCACGATCAAAATGGCTAGAACAAAAGGCTTAGCAAGAAAAAATCCAAATCCCAGAACATCATCATCATCTCTTTCACCATCTCCAACGTGTTCACCCTCACCACCACCCAGACCAACACCTCCCCACTCCTCATCAGAAACAACATTTTTTGATCTAATGTCATCCTCCAGAGAATCATCCCCAATCGTTCTTCCTCTCCTACCTCTATAAACTATTCTTCCACCACTATATCAATGTAAACCTCCCCCCTCTAATCAGACTCCACCTCACCTCAGAAACACATACAAACGACGACCAAAACCTTTCTCATCCAAATGTGGCTCAATGCGCATACTCGACGGCATTGGTACCTCCAAACCTAAAACAACAGACCAAACAATCTATACCATCTCCAATGATGACTCTGACTCCACGCCATTACCAGAAACTCCCATCTTAGAACCAACACCACCACCACAACCTTTGAAACCTTCAACAACTCAAACACCTCCAGAAACTCAAACAGCTCCCAAAACCAAAACGCCCCAAAAATCTCCTTCCAAAGAAATACCATCAAACCTTAAACAAGCCAAAACCCTAAATCCACCAAAACCAAGCCAAAACCCTAAATCCACCAAAACTAAGCCAAATCCATCACTCAAGTCTTCCTCTACTCTGTTTGACTTCCTGACTTCAAGAAAACTGAAAAACCCTAAGGTTGTCAAAATCCCAGAACGTTCTCCACAAAAACCTCCAAACCCAAAATGTTCTTCGAAGAAAACCCCAAACCCTAAAAACAAAGCATCCGCCAAACCATCATCCTCAAAAACTTTGGTTCGTCCTTTGATTTCCCTCAAAATGTAGAAAATGTACAATGACAAGTGGGCTCAGAGACCCATTGGCATTGGTCGTGTATTCGTCTTTGAGAATCTGCAGTTTGAAAGAACCTACATCAAGCATCACACTGATGCTTTTGGATGGACTAATTTCCTCCAAATCTCTAACTACTACTACCTTGAGGTCATGAGAGCCTTTTGCTGTAAGGATGAGTGTTTCCCAAATAAATCCCTAATCGTCTAAAAAATTAAGGGGATTGAAATGCGTCTTACCCCATCAACCATTGCTGAAATTCTTCATTTACCCTCTGATGCACATGAAGTATTTGGACAAGACTGGTATTCAGCCCTAGGTATTTCAAAGGATGATATATTTCAAGAACTCTTTGTTCTTGAATCAACAAACATTCTCTCAACTGATTTGAAGCCCATTCCTAAAATCTTCAATAGTATCAACCAACACTCTGTGTTACCTCGTTGTGGCAGCCATGAACTTGTGTCTGATAATGACGCTCTTGTTATCTATCACCTTTTTCATAAGAAGAAGTTAAACTTGCCACATCTGATTATCCACCATATGATGTCTGCAATAAGAAAACATTACAAGAGGAACACCATTCCTTATGGTATGGTCTTTTCTAAAAAATTTAGATCATTTGTTGTTCCCTTAGATACAGAATCTTCTCACATTAAGCTCTCCAAATTCTCCATGAAAAATATCTCTCACATGAAACAACTTCAATCTGCTTCATTACCAACACCAACCTTCACTCAACCATCAACCAAAAGAAAAAGGTTCATTCGCCAATCAATATCCACACAAAAAACAGCCTCACCTAATAAGGCAGAACATTCTCTTGTTGCTGAAGAACGTTCTCCATCTCAACAAAATGTTTCTACTCCTTCTCAACCACAGAATGATCAAAACACAACTGCTACTGCACCCACCACCTTTCCAAGCTCATCCTTTCAGAATTTCTGTCCACCCTTGCCTGATCAACATACATCTACCATGTCACCTATGTTTGTCTCACCCCAAATTAAACTCCCCCTAAACATATGCAAGAGGTTAATTCTTAACATTCTTCATTAACTTCTATCATCCTATATCCATCATATATTTCTCTCCCCCTTTTGACATCTATCAAAAAGGTTGGGGAATAGACATAGAAGTAAAAAAATGGAGTAATAGCATGAGTGCACTACACATAGAAATCATGTGGTTGACCAATGCATTCATATATCAAACTAGTCAAGTTTGCATTTAGCATTAAAGAACATAGCATGTATGATGATCATATCATTGTAGTCAATATTTCAATCAAGATATGGATAATGATAGCAACAATAATATGACATAATTGTATGCAAGCATTTTAACGCACTTTGAAAAATAGTCAAAGAATATATATTCTTCTCATTTTTTAGAAGGAAAACAATGAGTAGACTTCAGTTTTAAGAAGAATAATATTTTCTAAAAAATCCCCCTGAATTAATTTTTTAAATAATTCAAAGTTCCATAAAACAAGGAAAATGTCACTTTGCTCTTTGTCCTCTTTCACAAGCGATCACCTTTCAATTTGAACATGATCAAGCTTATTGTTAGAAGTGATCCATTTTTCAAGATATAACACCTTATGCAGGATGGAAGTCAAAATGTCAAGAAAAAACCATGGTTCTTGGACAGTGGTTGTTCAAGGCATATGACGGGAGATAAAAGCTTTCTATCCTTCACTAAAAAAGATGGAGGATCAATGACATTTGGAAATAATGACCAGGCCAAGATTAAAGGTAAAGGCACAATAGGTAAGGAAAATTCTGCCAAAATTAATGATGTTCAGTATGTTGAAGGGTTAAAACACAATCTTCTGAGCATCAGCCAACTCTGTGATAATGGCTTTGAAGTTGTGTTCAAACCAAACATATGTGAAATCAAAATGGCAGATTCAGGAGATTTTTTATTTTCTGCATCCAGAAAGAAAAATCTTTATGTCTTGTACAATGAAGAATTACCTGTTGAATCATGCTTCATGTCCATTAACAAAGATAAATGGATATGGCATAAGCGTGCTGGACACATCAATTTAAAAACTTTTTCAAATTTATCAAAGTTAGACTTGGTTAGAGGACTTCCCAAGATAAATTTTGATAAGGACGAGATTTGTGAGCCTTGTGCAAAAGGAAAACTAGTTAAAAGTAGTTTTCATGCAAAAGAGTTCATTTCAACTAAAAAACCTCTTGAATTACTTCACATTGATCTATTTGGTCCAATCAAAACCACTAGCCTAGGAGGTATGAAATATGGGTTTGTCATCGTTGATGATTTTTCTCGATACACATGGATGCTATTTTTAAAACAAAAGGATGATGCATTTACTGCCTTCAAAACATTCTATAAAAAATTTCAAAATGAAAAGGAATCCGACATAATCTTTGTAAGAAGTGATCATCGAGGAGAATTTATAAACGCTTCTTTCAAAACATTTTTTGACGAACTTGGCATTTCTCACAATCTTCATGTGCAAGAACTCATCAACAAAATGGAGCTGTTGAACGAAAAAATAGAACATTGCAAGAGATGGCAAGAACAATCTTAGAAGAGTCAAATGTTGAAAAGTATTTTTGGGCTAAAGCCATAAACACCTCATGCTACATTTTGAATCACGTATCAATAAGAAAAATCATTAACAAAACACTCTATGAAATATGGAAGAATAGAAAACTCAATATCTCATATTTTCACATCTTTGGATGTTATTTCTACATTTTAAATAACAAAGACAACTTGGGAAAGTTTGATGCCAAATCTGACAAGGCAATATTGAAGATGCAAACACGAGAAGGGGGGTTGAATTGTGTTTGTCAAACTTGAATTATTTTTGTTGTTTTGTTGAATGTTGATGTGAATTACTCGATGAATAAATAATCAGACTTAGCAACGGATAATAACAGCATAAGAACACAACGATTTATCCTGGTTCACCATTAACTTGGTTACATCTAGTCCCTTCACTCCAAAGGCTTTAATCCACTAATTCAAAACACTTTGAATTACAACACCTGATCCTCCAAGTCAGTCTTCCCAAATAGTCTGACAACCCCAGACTTTTGAGGAACGATAACAGCACCTTGAATCTACAAGTCAAGTCTTCTCCTACCAATCTGACAACCCCAGATTGAAGAAGGAATCTACACCTCTAACGGGTTTGATTACAAGGGTTTGGAAATCTGCAAATTTGTTTCTAGAAAGCTGATTATTGCAATGACTTTCTCTCTCGAAAACACTTAAAAAAATATTGCTTTTGCACTCAAGCATTTCTCTCTATTGAATTCTCGGATAACTTTGAATTTGAAGCTTGAGTTTTGTGTTTTTCGATGCTTAATGATGCTGCCTGAACCCTCCTTTTATAGCCACAGTTAGGGCTTTGTCCAAGCTTAAATTCGAGGTAAATCTTACTCAGATTTCCTTTGAAACTTCTGTTGACCAATTCTGTTTGTTTTTAATTTCGAACGATACCTTCTTTGATCAGATTTCCTTTGAAAATTTTGTTGGCCAATCCTGTTTCTCTTAATTTCAAAACATATCTTTTTAGCTTCAGATTGCATTCAAATTTCCTTCAAGTCTTCAGTGATTTTTGAATTAAATCCCCTTAATACTTTGATCAAATTTCTATCAAAATTTAATCAAGTCTTCTTCAAATTTTAATCAAGTCTTCACTGATCTGCATCATGATTTAAATTCTGACCCTATGATCTTCTGATCTCGACCAACTCTGGACCATGTGATATGATCTGTACCATTCTGTGATCTTCTGATTTCGACCAATTCTAGACCATGTGATCTAATATGTACCATTCTGTGATCTTCTGATCTAGACCATTGATCATCTGATATGGCCCATTGATCTTCTGATCTTGACTATTGATCTTCTGATCTGGACCAAGTTTGGACTAAGTCTTATGTTCTGGACCAAGCTATCTTCTAGTTTGGACCAAGTCTTTTGTTCTGGACCAAGCTATCTTCTGGTCTTGACCAAGTCTGGACCAAGTCTGACTTATGTTTCCTTCTGGTCTGGAGCAAGTCTCCTTCTGACAAGCTTCCTTCTGGTCTGGACCAAATTTCCTTCTGGACTCTGCTTCGTTTTGATCTGGGCCAATAAAAATATCCTCTGATGATGTTATTTTTTCTTCCCTTTGATGATATCCTCTAATTGATGATATCCTCTAATGTTTGCCTTTGATGACATCCTCTGGTATTCTCTGGAGATATCTTCTTGTACCCTCTGGTGACATCCTCTGGTATCCTCTAGATGTATCCTCTAGTGATATCTTCTGGCCGAATTTTCTGGTGGCATTTTTATCTTCTGGTGACGTCATCCTCTGATGACATCTTCTGATTTGTATCTTCTTGAGGTATCTTCTGGTTGTATTTTCTGGAGGTATCTTCTGCTGACATCATCCTCTGGTGTATCCTATGATGACGTCATCCTTTGATTTTTACATCCTCTGATTTTTCATTCTTCTAAGTCAAAATATGATTTTCATAAAATACTTTTGTTAACATCAAAACTTTAATTGAAAGAACCAACTTGGTTCCAACAAATATTCTTAGGATATGCAACATAATCTAAAGGTTATCGTGTGTTTAATTTAAAAAATAAAACTGTTGAAATAAGTATGCATGTGTTATTTAATGAGTTTGATGATCTTGATCTAAGAAAAAAGGATGACGAGGAGGAAGAACAATCTGGACAGTCACAACAGATGGTTCTCCATGAAAACAATATTTATAAACAATCTCTGCTTCAAACTCCTCCTAGAAGCTGGAAACTGGTCAGTGATCATCCTCATAATCAAATAAATGGTGACACAGCTGCTGGCATTAGAACAAGGTTGACATTCAAGGATGATGTTCACATCAACATGGCAATGATATCCCAATTAGAATCGAAAAACATCAAAGAAGCCATAATTGATCAATCTTGGATTGAGGCAATGAAGGAAGAACTCCTTCAATTCGAGAAGAATGAAGTATGGACTCTTGTTCCAGATCCTCAAGATCAATCCATCATTGGAACAAGGTAGGTGTTTAGAAATAAACTTGATGAAGAAGGAAAGGTAATTAGACACAAAGCAAGGTTAGTTGCCCAATGCTACAACCAACAAGGAATAGATTATGATGAAACTTTTGCGCCAGTAGCAAGGTTAGAAGCCATATGAATCCTTCTTGCATATGCATCTCACAAACTCATTAAACTTTTTCAAATGGATGTTAAAAGTGCCTTCTTAAATGGTTATTTAAATGAACAAGTCTATGTTCGCCAACCCGCCAGCTTTGAAGATCAAAATAAACAAAACCACGTTTTTAAACTCACTAAAGCTTTATATGGTTTAAAACAAGCTCCCCGAGATTGGTATGAATGATTGAACTCATTCTTGATCAAAAACAGATTTTCACGTGGAAAAATCAACACAACACTTTTCAAGAAAACAAACAAAAATGATTTACTCATCGTACAAGTTTATGTTGACGATATCATTTTTGGATCAACTAATAAAAAATGTGTGAGCAAAACTTATGCAAAATGAGTTTGAGATGAGTATATGATGGGAGAGTTAAGATAATTTCTTGGGTTACAAATCAAACAACACAAGGATGGAATATTCATTTGTCAAAAAAATACACAAAAGAACTATTAAAAAAATATAAGATGTGTGAAGCTAAAATCATGACTACTCTCATGCATCCATCATCCTCACTAGATAAAGATGAAACCAGAAAATCAATTTTTGAAAAAGAATATAGGGGAATGATTGGTTCATTACTTTATTTAACTGCAAGTAGACCAGACATTGCTTTTGCAGTAGGATTGTGTGCTAGGTTTCAATCTGCACCGAAAGAAACCCATCTTACTGCTGTAAAAAGAATATTTCGTTATCTTGTCGGTACTACTGATCTTGGCCTTTGGTATAGCAAATGTTCTCACTTTGGGCTGGTTTTTTGCAAAAGGCTCAAGAACATTCTTCGTTCTTTAAATAAGTTAAAAACTTCAAAAGTCAACTTCTGCACACGTACTACTGTCACTCATCAAAAAGTAACGGCTATTTCATCTACTACTGCCACATCGCTGCCAACTTCCTCCTACCCAACGCACGTCTGTCCCATCAATCCTAACCACGCGTAGCAACATCGTGTTACTCAACTGCACAGAAAAGCCAAAAGTCATTTCTTCCTTTTTCACTAACCAACAACCTTACACTTTTTCTGCAAACATCCTTCATCGTTCTCATTCATTCTCACTCACGATCAAAATGGCTAGAACAAAAGGCTTAGCAAGAAAAAATCCAAATCCCAGAACATCATCATCATCTCTTTCACCATCTCCAACGTGTTCACCCTCACCACCACCCAGACCAACACCTCCCCACTCCTCATCAGAAACAACATTTTTTGATCTAATGTCATCCTCCAGAGAATCATCCCCAATCGTTCTTCCTCTCCTACCTCTATAAACTATTCTTCCACCACTATATCAATGTAAACCTCCCCCCTCTAATCAGACTCCACCTCACCTCAGAAACACATACAAACGACGACCAAAACCTTTCTCATCCAAATGTGGCTCAATGCGCATACTCGACGGCATTGGTACCTCCAAACCTAAAACAACAGACCAAACAATCTATACCATCTCCAATGATGACTCTGACTCCACGCCATTACCAGAAACTCCCATCTTAGAACCAACACCACCACCACAACCTTTGAAACCTTCAACAACTCAAACACCTCCAGAAACTCAAACAGCTCCCAAAACCAAAACGCCCCAAAAATCTCCTTCCAAAGAAATACCATCAAACCTTAAACAAGCCAAAACCCTAAATCCACCAAAACTAAGCCAAATCCATCACTCAAGTCTTCCTCTACTCTGTTTGACTTCCTGACTTCAAGAAAACTGAAAAACCCTAAGGTTGTCAAAATCCCAGAACGTTCTCCACAAAAACCTCCAAACCCAAAATGTTCTTCGAAGAAAACCCCAAACCCTAAAAACAAAGCATCCGCCAAACCATCATCCTCAAAAACTTTGGTTCGTCCTTTGATTTCCCTCAAAATGTAGAAAATGTACAATGACAAGTGGGCTCAGAGACCCATTGGCATTGGTCGTGTATTCGTCTTTGAGAATCTGCAGTTTGAAAGAACCTACATCAAGCATCACACTGATGCTTTTGGATGGACTAATTTCCTCCAAATCTCTAACTACTACTACCTTGAGGTCATGAGAGCCTTTTGCTGTAAGGATGAGTGTTTCCCAAATAAATCCCTAATCGTCTAAAAAATTAAGGGGATTGAAATGCGTCTTACCCCATCAACCATTGCTGAAATTCTTCATTTACCCTCTGATGCACATGAAGTATTTGGACAAGACTGGTATTCAGCCCTAGGTATTTCAAAGGATGATATATTTCAAGAACTCTTTGTTCTTGAATCAACAAACATTCTCTCAACTGATTTGAAGCCCATTCCTAAAATCTTCAATAGTATCAACCAACACTCTGTGTTACCTCGTTGTGGCAGCCATGAACTTGTGTCTGATAATGACGCTCTTGTTATCTATCACCTTTTTCATAAGAAGAAGTTAAACTTGCCACATCTGATTATCCACCATATGATGTCTGCAATAAGAAAACATTACAAGAGGAACACCATTCCTTATGGTATGGTCTTTTCTAAAAAATTTAGATCATTTGTTGTTCCCTTAGATACAGAATCTTCTCACATTAAGCTCTCCAAATTCTCCATGAAAAATATCTCTCACATGAAACAACTTCAATCTGCTTCATTACCAACACCAACCTTCACTCAACCATCAACCAAAAGAAAAAGGTTCATTCGCCAATCAATATCCACACAAAAAACAGCCTCACCTAATAAGGCAGAACATTCTCTTGTTGCTGAAGAACGTTCTCCATCTCAACAAAATGTTTCTACTCCTTCTCAACCACAGAATGATCAAAACACAACTGCTACTGCACCCACCACCTTTCCAAGCTCATCCTTTCAGAATTTCTGTCCACCCTTGCCTGATCAACATACATCTACCATGTCACCTATGTTTGTCTCACCCCAAATTAAACTCCCCCTAAACATATGCAAGAGGTTAATTCTTAACATTCTTCATTAACTTCTATCATCCTATATCCATCATATATTTCTCTCCCCCTTTTGACATCTATCAAAAAGGTTGGGGAATAGACATAGAAGTAAAAAAATGGAGTAATAGCATGAGTGCACTACACATAGAAATCATGTGGTTGACCAATGCATTCATATATCAAACTAGTCAAGTTTGCATTTAGCATTAAAGAACATAGCATGTATGATGATCATATCATTGTAGTCAATATTTCAATCAAGATATGGATAATGATAGCAACAATAATATGACATAATTGTATGCAAGCATTTTAACGCACTTTGAAAAATAGTCAAAGAATATATATTCTTCTCATTTTTTAGAAGGAAAACAATGAGTAGACTTCAGTTTTAAGAAGAATAATATTTTCTAAAAAATCCCCCTGAATTAATTTTTTAAATAATTCAAAGTTCCATAAAACAAGGAAAATGTCACTTTGCTCTTTGTCCTCTTTCACAAGCGATCACCTTTCAATTTGAACATGATCAAGCTTATTGTTAGAAGTGATCCATTTTTCAAGATATAACACCTTATGCAGGATGGAAGTCAAAATGTCAAGAAAAAACCATGGTTCTTGGACAGTGGTTGTTCAAGGCATATGACGGGAGATAAAAGCTTTCTATCCTTCACTAAAAAAGATGGAGGATCAATGACATTTGGAAATAATGACCAGGCCAAGATTAAAGGTAAAGGCACAATAGGTAAGGAAAATTCTGCCAAAATTAATGATGTTCAGTATGTTGAAGGGTTAAAACACAATCTTCTGAGCATCAGCCAACTCTGTGATAATGGCTTTGAAGTTGTGTTCAAACCAAACATATGTGAAATCAAAATGGCAGATTCAGGAGATTTTTTATTTTCTGCATCCAGAAAGAAAAATCTTTATGTCTTGTACAATGAAGAATTACCTGTTGAATCATGCTTCATGTCCATTAACAAAGATAAATGGATATGGCATAAGCGTGCTGGACACATCAATTTAAAAACTTTTTCAAATTTATCAAAGTTAGACTTGGTTAGAGGACTTCCCAAGATAAATTTTGATAAGGACGAGATTTGTGAGCCTTGTGCAAAAGGAAAACTAGTTAAAAGTAGTTTTCATGCAAAAGAGTTCATTTCAACTAAAAAACCTCTTGAATTACTTCACATTGATCTATTTGGTCCAATCAAAACCACTAGCCTAGGAGGTATGAAATATGGGTTTGTCATCGTTGATGATTTTTCTCGATACACATGGATGCTATTTTTAAAACAAAAGGATGATGCATTTACTGCCTTCAAAACATTCTATAAAAAATTTCAAAATGAAAAGGAATCCGACATAATCTTTGTAAGAAGTGATCATCGAGGAGAATTTATAAACGCTTCTTTCAAAACATTTTTTGACGAACTTGGCATTTCTCACAATCTTCATGTGCAAGAACTCATCAACAAAATGGAGCTGTTGAACGAAAAAATAGAACATTGCAAGAGATGGCAAGAACAATCTTAGAAGAGTCAAATGTTGAAAAGTATTTTTGGGCTAAAGCCATAAACACCTCATGCTACATTTTGAATCACGTATCAATAAGAAAAATCATTAACAAAACACTCTATGAAATATGGAAGAATAGAAAACTCAATATCTCATATTTTCACATCTTTGGATGTTATTTCTACATTTTAAATAACAAAGACAACTTGGGAAAGTTTGATGCCAAATCTGACAAGGCAATATTGAAGATGCAAACACGAGAAGGGGGGTTGAATTGTGTTTGTCAAACTTGAATTATTTTTGTTGTTTTGTTGAATGTTGATGTGAATTACTCGATGAATAAATAATCAGACTTAGCAACGGATAATAACAGCATAAGAACACAACGATTTATCCTGGTTCACCATTAACTTGGTTACATCTAGTCCCTTCACTCCAAAGGCTTTAATCCACTAATTCAAAACACTTTGAATTACAACACCTGATCCTCCAAGTCAGTCTTCCCAAATAGTCTGACAACCCCAGACTTTTGAGGAACGATAACAGCACCTTGAATCTACAAGTCAAGTCTTCTCCTACCAATCTGACAACCCCAGATTGAAGAAGGAATCTACACCTCTAACGGGTTTGATTACAAGGGTTTGGAAATCTGCAAATTTGTTTCTAGAAAGCTGATTATTGCAATGACTTTCTCTCTCGAAAACACTTAAAAAAATATTGCTTTTGCACTCAAGCATTTCTCTCTATTGAATTCTCGGATAACTTTGAATTTGAAGCTTGAGTTTTGTGTTTTTCGATGCTTAATGATGCTGCCTGAACCCTCCTTTTATAGCCACAGTTAGGGCTTTGTCCAAGCTTAAATTCGAGGTAAATCTTACTCAGATTTCCTTTGAAACTTCTGTTGACCAATTCTGTTTGTTTTTAATTTCGAACGATACCTTCTTTGATCAGATTTCCTTTGAAAATTTTGTTGGCCAATCCTGTTTCTCTTAATTTCAAAACATATCTTTTTAGCTTCAGATTGCATTCAAATTTCCTTCAAGTCTTCAGTGATTTTTGAATTAAATCCCCTTAATACTTTGATCAAATTTCTATCAAAATTTAATCAAGTCTTCTTCAAATTTTAATCAAGTCTTCACTGATCTGCATCATGATTTAAATTCTGACCCTATGATCTTCTGATCTCGACCAACTCTGGACCATGTGATATGATCTGTACCATTCTGTGATCTTCTGATTTCGACCAATTCTAGACCATGTGATCTAATATGTACCATTCTGTGATCTTCTGATCTAGACCATTGATCATCTGATATGGCCCATTGATCTTCTGATCTTGACTATTGATCTTCTGATCTGGACCAAGTTTGGACTAAGTCTTATGTTCTGGACCAAGCTATCTTCTAGTTTGGACCAAGTCTTTTGTTCTGGACCAAGCTATCTTCTGGTCTTGACCAAGTCTGGACCAAGTCTGACTTATGTTTCCTTCTGGTCTGGAGCAAGTCTCCTTCTGACAAGCTTCCTTCTGGTCTGGACCAAATTTCCTTCTGGACTCTGCTTCGTTTTGATCTGGGCCAATAAAAATATCCTCTGATGATGTTATTTTTTCTTCCCTTTGATGATATCCTCTAATTGATGATATCCTCTAATGTTTGCCTTTGATGACATCCTCTGGTATTCTCTGGAGATATCTTCTTGTACCCTCTGGTGACATCCTCTGGTATCCTCTAGATGTATCCTCTAGTGATATCTTCTGGCCGAATTTTCTGGTGGCATTTTTATCTTCTGGTGACGTCATCCTCTGATGACATCTTCTGATTTGTATCTTCTTGAGGTATCTTCTGGTTGTATTTTCTGGAGGTATCTTCTGCTGACATCATCCTCTGGTGTATCCTATGATGACGTCATCCTTTGATTTTTACATCCTCTGATTTTTCATTCTTCTAAGTCAAAATATGATTTTCATAAAATACTTTTGTTAACATCAAAACTTTAATTGAAAGAACCAACTTGGTTCCAACAAATATTCTTAGGATATGCAACATAATCTAAAGGTTATCGTGTGTTTAATTTAAAAAATAAAACTGTTGAAATAAGTATGCATGTGTTATTTAATGAGTTTGATGATCTTGATCTAAGAAAAAAGGATGACGAGGAGGAAGAACAATCTGGACAGTCACAACAGATGGTTCTCCATGAAAACAATATTTATAAACAATCTCTGCTTCAAACTCCTCCTAGAAGCTGGAAACTGGTCAGTGATCATCCTCATAATCAAATAAATGGTGACACAGCTGCTGGCATTAGAACAAGGTTGACATTCAAGGATGATGTTCACATCAACATGGCAATGATATCCCAATTAGAATCGAAAAACATCAAAGAAGCCATAATTGATCAATCTTGGATTGAGGCAATGAAGGAAGAACTCCTTCAATTCGAGAAGAATGAAGTATGGACTCTTGTTCCAGATCCTCAAGATCAATCCATCATTGGAACAAGGTAGGTGTTTAGAAATAAACTTGATGAAGAAGGAAAGGTAATTAGACACAAAGCAAGGTTAGTTGCCCAATGCTACAACCAACAAGGAATAGATTATGATGAAACTTTTGCGCCAGTAGCAAGGTTAGAAGCCATATGAATCCTTCTTGCATATGCATCTCACAAACTCATTAAACTTTTTCAAATGGATGTTAAAAGTGCCTTCTTAAATGGTTATTTAAATGAACAAGTCTATGTTCGCCAACCCGCCAGCTTTGAAGATCAAAATAAACAAAACCACGTTTTTAAACTCACTAAAGCTTTATATGGTTTAAAACAAGCTCCCCGAGATTGGTATGAATGATTGAACTCATTCTTGATCAAAAACAGATTTTCACGTGGAAAAATCAACACAACACTTTTCAAGAAAACAAACAAAAATGATTTACTCATCGTACAAGTTTATGTTGACGATATCATTTTTGGATCAACTAATAAAAAATGTGTGAGCAAAACTTATGCAAAATGAGTTTGAGATGAGTATATGATGGGAGAGTTAAGATAATTTCTTGGGTTACAAATCAAACAACACAAGGATGGAATATTCATTTGTCAAAAAAATACACAAAAGAACTATTAAAAAAATATAAGATGTGTGAAGCTAAAATCATGACTACTCTCATGCATCCATCATCCTCACTAGATAAAGATGAAACCAGAAAATCAATTTTTGAAAAAGAATATAGGGGAATGATTGGTTCATTACTTTATTTAACTGCAAGTAGACCAGACATTGCTTTTGCAGTAGGATTGTGTGCTAGGTTTCAATCTGCACCGAAAGAAACCCATCTTACTGCTGTAAAAAGAATATTTCGTTATCTTGTCGGTACTACTGATCTTGGCCTTTGGTATAGCAAATGTTCTCACTTTGGGCTGGTTTTTTGCAAAAGGCTCAAGAACATTCTTCGTTCTTTAAATAAGTTAAAAACTTCAAAAGTCAACTTCTGCACACGTACTACTGTCACTCATCAAAAAGTAACGGCTATTTCATCTACTACTGCCACATCGCTGCCAACTTCCTCCTACCCAACGCACGTCTGTCCCATCAATCCTAACCACGCGTAGCAACATCGTGTTACTCAACTGCACAGAAAAGCCAAAAGTCATTTCTTCCTTTTTCACTAACCAACAACCTTACACTTTTTCTGCAAACATCCTTCATCGTTCTCATTCATTCTCACTCACGATCAAAATGGCTAGAACAAAAGGCTTAGCAAGAAAAAATCCAAATCCCAGAACATCATCATCATCTCTTTCACCATCTCCAACGTGTTCACCCTCACCACCACCCAGACCAACACCTCCCCACTCCTCATCAGAAACAACATTTTTTGATCTAATGTCATCCTCCAGAGAATCATCCCCAATCGTTCTTCCTCTCCTACCTCTATAAACTATTCTTCCACCACTATATCAATGTAAACCTCCCCCCTCTAATCAGACTCCACCTCACCTCAGAAACACATACAAACGACGACCAAAACCTTTCTCATCCAAATGTGGCTCAATGCGCATACTCGACGGCATTGGTACCTCCAAACCTAAAACAACAGACCAAACAATCTATACCATCTCCAATGATGACTCTGACTCCACGCCATTACCAGAAACTCCCATCTTAGAACCAACACCACCACCACAACCTTTGAAACCTTCAACAACTCAAACACCTCCAGAAACTCAAACAGCTCCCAAAACCAAAACGCCCCAAAAATCTCCTTCCAAAGAAATACCATCAAACCTTAAACAAGCCAAAACCCTAAATCCACCAAAACCAAGCCAAAACCCTAAATCCACCAAAACTAAGCCAAATCCATCACTCAAGTCTTCCTCTACTCTGTTTGACTTCCTGACTTCAAGAAAACTGAAAAACCCTAAGGTTGTCAAAATCCCAGAACGTTCTCCACAAAAACCTCCAAACCCAAAATGTTCTTCGAAGAAAACCCCAAACCCTAAAAACAAAGCATCCGCCAAACCATCATCCTCAAAAACTTTGGTTCGTCCTTTGATTTCCCTCAAAATGTAGAAAATGTACAATGACAAGTGGGCTCAGAGACCCATTGGCATTGGTCGTGTATTCGTCTTTGAGAATCTGCAGTTTGAAAGAACCTACATCAAGCATCACACTGATGCTTTTGGATGGACTAATTTCCTCCAAATCTCTAACTACTACTACCTTGAGGTCATGAGAGCCTTTTGCTGTAAGGATGAGTGTTTCCCAAATAAATCCCTAATCGTCTAAAAAATTAAGGGGATTGAAATGCGTCTTACCCCATCAACCATTGCTGAAATTCTTCATTTACCCTCTGATGCACATGAAGTATTTGGACAAGACTGGTATTCAGCCCTAGGTATTTCAAAGGATGATATATTTCAAGAACTCTTTGTTCTTGAATCAACAAACATTCTCTCAACTGATTTGAAGCCCATTCCTAAAATCTTCAATAGTATCAACCAACACTCTGTGTTACCTCGTTGTGGCAGCCATGAACTTGTGTCTGATAATGACGCTCTTGTTATCTATCACCTTTTTCATAAGAAGAAGTTAAACTTGCCACATCTGATTATCCACCATATGATGTCTGCAATAAGAAAACATTACAAGAGGAACACCATTCCTTATGGTATGGTCTTTTCTAAAAAATTTAGATCATTTGTTGTTCCCTTAGATACAGAATCTTCTCACATTAAGCTCTCCAAATTCTCCATGAAAAATATCTCTCACATGAAACAACTTCAATCTGCTTCATTACCAACACCAACCTTCACTCAACCATCAACCAAAAGAAAAAGGTTCATTCGCCAATCAATATCCACACAAAAAACAGCCTCACCTAATAAGGCAGAACATTCTCTTGTTGCTGAAGAACGTTCTCCATCTCAACAAAATGTTTCTACTCCTTCTCAACCACAGAATGATCAAAACACAACTGCTACTGCACCCACCACCTTTCCAAGCTCATCCTTTCAGAATTTCTGTCCACCCTTGCCTGATCAACATACATCTACCATGTCACCTATGTTTGTCTCACCCCAAATTAAACTCCCCCTAAACATATGCAAGAGGTTAATTCTTAACATTCTTCATTAACTTCTATCATCCTATATCCATCATATATTTCTCTCCCCCTTTTGACATCTATCAAAAAGGTTGGGGAATAGACATAGAAGTAAAAAAATGGAGTAATAGCATGAGTGCACTACACATAGAAATCATGTGGTTGACCAATGCATTCATATATCAAACTAGTCAAGTTTGCATTTAGCATTAAAGAACATAGCATGTATGATGATCATATCATTGTAGTCAATATTTCAATCAAGATATGGATAATGATAGCAACAATAATATGACATAATTGTATGCAAGCATTTTAACGCACTTTGAAAAATAGTCAAAGAATATATATTCTTCTCATTTTTTAGAAGGAAAACAATGAGTAGACTTCAGTTTTAAGAAGAATAATATTTTCTAAAAAATCCCCCTGAATTAATTTTTTAAATAATTCAAAGTTCCATAAAACAAGGAAAATGTCACTTTGCTCTTTGTCCTCTTTCACAAGCGATCACCTTTCAATTTGAACATGATCAAGCTTATTGTTAGAAGTGATCCATTTTTCAAGATATAACACCTTATGCAGGATGGAAGTCAAAATGTCAAGAAAAAACCATGGTTCTTGGACAGTGGTTGTTCAAGGCATATGACGGGAGATAAAAGCTTTCTATCCTTCACTAAAAAAGATGGAGGATCAATGACATTTGGAAATAATGACCAGGCCAAGATTAAAGGTAAAGGCACAATAGGTAAGGAAAATTCTGCCAAAATTAATGATGTTCAGTATGTTGAAGGGTTAAAACACAATCTTCTGAGCATCAGCCAACTCTGTGATAATGGCTTTGAAGTTGTGTTCAAACCAAACATATGTGAAATCAAAATGGCAGATTCAGGAGATTTTTTATTTTCTGCATCCAGAAAGAAAAATCTTTATGTCTTGTACAATGAAGAATTACCTGTTGAATCATGCTTCATGTCCATTAACAAAGATAAATGGATATGGCATAAGCGTGCTGGACACATCAATTTAAAAACTTTTTCAAATTTATCAAAGTTAGACTTGGTTAGAGGACTTCCCAAGATAAATTTTGATAAGGACGAGATTTGTGAGCCTTGTGCAAAAGGAAAACTAGTTAAAAGTAGTTTTCATGCAAAAGAGTTCATTTCAACTAAAAAACCTCTTGAATTACTTCACATTGATCTATTTGGTCCAATCAAAACCACTAGCCTAGGAGGTATGAAATATGGGTTTGTCATCGTTGATGATTTTTCTCGATACACATGGATGCTATTTTTAAAACAAAAGGATGATGCATTTACTGCCTTCAAAACATTCTATAAAAAATTTCAAAATGAAAAGGAATCCGACATAATCTTTGTAAGAAGTGATCATCGAGGAGAATTTATAAACGCTTCTTTCAAAACATTTTTTGACGAACTTGGCATTTCTCACAATCTTCATGTGCAAGAACTCATCAACAAAATGGAGCTGTTGAACGAAAAAATAGAACATTGCAAGAGATGGCAAGAACAATCTTAGAAGAGTCAAATGTTGAAAAGTATTTTTGGGCTAAAGCCATAAACACCTCATGCTACATTTTGAATCACGTATCAATAAGAAAAATCATTAACAAAACACTCTATGAAATATGGAAGAATAGAAAACTCAATATCTCATATTTTCACATCTTTGGATGTTATTTCTACATTTTAAATAACAAAGACAACTTGGGAAAGTTTGATGCCAAATCTGACAAGGCAATATTGAAGATGCAAACACGAGAAGGGGGGTTGAATTGTGTTTGTCAAACTTGAATTATTTTTGTTGTTTTGTTGAATGTTGATGTGAATTACTCGATGAATAAATAATCAGACTTAGCAACGGATAATAACAGCATAAGAACACAACGATTTATCCTGGTTCACCATTAACTTGGTTACATCTAGTCCCTTCACTCCAAAGGCTTTAATCCACTAATTCAAAACACTTTGAATTACAACACCTGATCCTCCAAGTCAGTCTTCCCAAATAGTCTGACAACCCCAGACTTTTGAGGAACGATAACAGCACCTTGAATCTACAAGTCAAGTCTTCTCCTACCAATCTGACAACCCCAGATTGAAGAAGGAATCTACACCTCTAACGGGTTTGATTACAAGGGTTTGGAAATCTGCAAATTTGTTTCTAGAAAGCTGATTATTGCAATGACTTTCTCTCTCGAAAACACTTAAAAAAATATTGCTTTTGCACTCAAGCATTTCTCTCTATTGAATTCTCGGATAACTTTGAATTTGAAGCTTGAGTTTTGTGTTTTTCGATGCTTAATGATGCTGCCTGAACCCTCCTTTTATAGCCACAGTTAGGGCTTTGTCCAAGCTTAAATTCGAGGTAAATCTTACTCAGATTTCCTTTGAAACTTCTGTTGACCAATTCTGTTTGTTTTTAATTTCGAACGATACCTTCTTTGATCAGATTTCCTTTGAAAATTTTGTTGGCCAATCCTGTTTCTCTTAATTTCAAAACATATCTTTTTAGCTTCAGATTGCATTCAAATTTCCTTCAAGTCTTCAGTGATTTTTGAATTAAATCCCCTTAATACTTTGATCAAATTTCTATCAAAATTTAATCAAGTCTTCTTCAAATTTTAATCAAGTCTTCACTGATCTGCATCATGATTTAAATTCTGACCCTATGATCTTCTGATCTCGACCAACTCTGGACCATGTGATATGATCTGTACCATTCTGTGATCTTCTGATTTCGACCAATTCTAGACCATGTGATCTAATATGTACCATTCTGTGATCTTCTGATCTAGACCATTGATCATCTGATATGGCCCATTGATCTTCTGATCTTGACTATTGATCTTCTGATCTGGACCAAGTTTGGACTAAGTCTTATGTTCTGGACCAAGCTATCTTCTAGTTTGGACCAAGTCTTTTGTTCTGGACCAAGCTATCTTCTGGTCTTGACCAAGTCTGGACCAAGTCTGACTTATGTTTCCTTCTGGTCTGGAGCAAGTCTCCTTCTGACAAGCTTCCTTCTGGTCTGGACCAAATTTCCTTCTGGACTCTGCTTCGTTTTGATCTGGGCCAATAAAAATATCCTCTGATGATGTTATTTTTTCTTCCCTTTGATGATATCCTCTAATTGATGATATCCTCTAATGTTTGCCTTTGATGACATCCTCTGGTATTCTCTGGAGATATCTTCTTGTACCCTCTGGTGACATCCTCTGGTATCCTCTAGATGTATCCTCTAGTGATATCTTCTGGCCGAATTTTCTGGTGGCATTTTTATCTTCTGGTGACGTCATCCTCTGATGACATCTTCTGATTTGTATCTTCTTGAGGTATCTTCTGGTTGTATTTTCTGGAGGTATCTTCTGCTGACATCATCCTCTGGTGTATCCTATGATGACGTCATCCTTTGATTTTTACATCCTCTGATTTTTCATTCTTCTAAGTCAAAATATGATTTTCATAAAATACTTTTGTTAACATCAAAACTTTAATTGAAAGAACCAACTTGGTTCCAACAAATATTCTTAGGATATGCAACATAATCTAAAGGTTATCGTGTGTTTAATTTAAAAAATAAAACTGTTGAAATAAGTATGCATGTGTTATTTAATGAGTTTGATGATCTTGATCTAAGAAAAAAGGATGACGAGGAGGAAGAACAATCTGGACAGTCACAACAGATGGTTCTCCATGAAAACAATATTTATAAACAATCTCTGCTTCAAACTCCTCCTAGAAGCTGGAAACTGGTCAGTGATCATCCTCATAATCAAATAAATGGTGACACAGCTGCTGGCATTAGAACAAGGTTGACATTCAAGGATGATGTTCACATCAACATGGCAATGATATCCCAATTAGAATCGAAAAACATCAAAGAAGCCATAATTGATCAATCTTGGATTGAGGCAATGAAGGAAGAACTCCTTCAATTCGAGAAGAATGAAGTATGGACTCTTGTTCCAGATCCTCAAGATCAATCCATCATTGGAACAAGGTAGGTGTTTAGAAATAAACTTGATGAAGAAGGAAAGGTAATTAGACACAAAGCAAGGTTAGTTGCCCAATGCTACAACCAACAAGGAATAGATTATGATGAAACTTTTGCGCCAGTAGCAAGGTTAGAAGCCATATGAATCCTTCTTGCATATGCATCTCACAAACTCATTAAACTTTTTCAAATGGATGTTAAAAGTGCCTTCTTAAATGGTTATTTAAATGAACAAGTCTATGTTCGCCAACCCGCCAGCTTTGAAGATCAAAATAAACAAAACCACGTTTTTAAACTCACTAAAGCTTTATATGGTTTAAAACAAGCTCCCCGAGATTGGTATGAATGATTGAACTCATTCTTGATCAAAAACAGATTTTCACGTGGAAAAATCAACACAACACTTTTCAAGAAAACAAACAAAAATGATTTACTCATCGTACAAGTTTATGTTGACGATATCATTTTTGGATCAACTAATAAAAAATGTGTGAGCAAAACTTATGCAAAATGAGTTTGAGATGAGTATATGATGGGAGAGTTAAGATAATTTCTTGGGTTACAAATCAAACAACACAAGGATGGAATATTCATTTGTCAAGAAAATACACAAAAGAACTATTAAAAAAATATAAGATGTGTGAAGCTAAAATCATGACTACTCTCATGCATCCATCATCCTCACTAGATAAAGATGAAACCAGAAAATCAATTTTTGAAAAAGAATATAGGGGAATGATTGGTTCATTACTTTATTTAACTGCAAGTAGACCAGACATTGCTTTTGCAGTAGGATTGTGTGCTAGGTTTCAATCTGCACCGAAAGAAACCCATCTTACTGCTGTAAAAAGAATATTTCGTTATCTTGTCGGTACTACTGATCTTGGCCTTTGGTATAGCAAATGTTCTCACTTTGGGCTGGTTTTTTGCAAAAGGCTCAAGAACATTCTTCGTTCTTTAAATAAGTTAAAAACTTCAAAAGTCAACTTCTGCACACGTACTACTGTCACTCATCAAAAAGTAACGGCTATTTCATCTACTACTGCCACATCGCTGCCAACTTCCTCCTACCCAACGCACGTCTGTCCCATCAATCCTAACCACGCGTAGCAACATCGTGTTACTCAACTGCACAGAAAAGCCAAAAGTCATTTCTTCCTTTTTCACTAACCAACAACCTTACACTTTTTCTACAAACATCCTTCATCGTTCTCATTCATTCTCACTCACGATCAAAATGGCTAGAACAAAAGGCTTAGCAAGAAAAAATCCAAATCCCAGAACATCATCATCATCTCTTTCACCATCTCCAACGTGTTCACCCTCACCACCACCCAGACCAACACCTCCCCACTCCTCATCAGAAACAACATTTTTTGATCTAATGTCATCCTCCAGAGAATCATCCCCAATCGTTCTTCCTCTCCTACCTCTATAAACTATTCTTCCACCACTATATCAATGTAAACCTCCCCCCTCTAATCAGACTCCACCTCACCTCAGAAACACATACAAACGACGACCAAAACCTTTCTCATCCAAATGTGGCTCAATGCGCATACTCGACGGCATTGGTACCTCCAAACCTAAAACAACAGACCAAACAATCTATACCATCTCCAATGATGACTCTGACTCCACGCCATTACCAGAAACTCCCATCTTAGAACCAACACCACCACCACAACCTTTGAAACCTTCAACAACTCAAACACCTCCAGAAACTCAAACAGCTCCCAAAACCAAAACGCCCCAAAAATCTCCTTCCAAAGAAATACCATCAAACCTTAAACAAGCCAAAACCCTAAATCCACCAAAACCAAGCCAAAACCCTAAATCCACCAAAACTAAGCCAAATCCATCACTCAAGTCTTCCTCTACTCTGTTTGACTTCCTGACTTCAAGAAAACTGAAAAACCCTAAGGTTGTCAAAATCCCAGAACGTTCTCCACAAAAACCTCCAAACCCAAAATGTTCTTCGAAGAAAACCCCAAACCCTAAAAACAAAGCATCCGCCAAACCATCATCCTCAAAAACTTTGGTTCGTCCTTTGATTTCCCTCAAAATGTAGAAAATGTACAATGACAAGTGGGCTCAGAGACCCATTGGCATTGGTCGTGTATTCGTCTTTGAGAATCTGCAGTTTGAAAGAACCTACATCAAGCATCACACTGATGCTTTTGGATGGACTAATTTCCTCCAAATCTCTAACTACTACTACCTTGAGGTCATGAGAGCCTTTTGCTGTAAGGATGAGTGTTTCCCAAATAAATCCCTAATCGTCTAAAAAATTAAGGGGATTGAAATGCGTCTTACCCCATCAACCATTGCTGAAATTCTTCATTTACCCTCTGATGCACATGAAGTATTTGGACAAGACTGGTATTCAGCCCTAGGTATTTCAAAGGATGATATATTTCAAGAACTCTTTGTTCTTGAATCAACAAACATTCTCTCAACTGATTTGAAGCCCATTCCTAAAATCTTCAATAGTATCAACCAACACTCTGTGTTACCTCGTTGTGGCAGCCATGAACTTGTGTCTGATAATGACGCTCTTGTTATCTATCACCTTTTTCATAAGAAGAAGTTAAACTTGCCACATCTGATTATCCACCATATGATGTCTGCAATAAGAAAACATTACAAGAGGAACACCATTCCTTATGGTATGGTCTTTTCTAAAAAATTTAGATCATTTGTTGTTCCCTTAGATACAGAATCTTCTCACATTAAGCTCTCCAAATTCTCCATGAAAAATATCTCTCACATGAAACAACTTCAATCTGCTTCATTACCAACACCAACCTTCACTCAACCATCAACCAAAAGAAAAAGGTTCATTCGCCAATCAATATCCACACAAAAAACAGCCTCACCTAATAAGGCAGAACATTCTCTTGTTGCTGAAGAACGTTCTCCATCTCAACAAAATGTTTCTACTCCTTCTCAACCACAGAATGATCAAAACACAACTGCTACTGCACCCACCACCTTTCCAAGCTCATCCTTTCAGAATTTCTGTCCACCCTTGCCTGATCAACATACATCTACCATGTCACCTATGTTTGTCTCACCCCAAATTAAACTCCCCCTAAACATATGCAAGAGGTTAATTCTTAACATTCTTCATTAACTTCTATCATCCTATATCCATCATATATTTCTCTCCCCCTTTTGACATCTATCAAAAAGGTTGGGGAATAGACATAGAAGTAAAAAAATGGAGTAATAGCATGAGTGCACTACACATAGAAATCATGTGGTTGACCAATGCATTCATATATCAAACTAGTCAAGTTTGCATTTAGCATTAAAGAACATAGCATGTATGATGATCATATCATTGTAGTCAATATTTCAATCAAGATATGGATAATGATAGCAACAATAATATGACATAATTGTATGCAAGCATTTTAACGCACTTTGAAAAATAGTCAAAGAATATATATTCTTCTCATTTTTTAGAAGGAAAACAATGAGTAGACTTCAGTTTTAAGAAGAATAATATTTTCTAAAAAATCCCCCTGAATTAATTTTTTAAATAATTCAAAGTTCCATAAAACAAGGAAAATGTCACTTTGCTCTTTGTCCTCTTTCACAAGCGATCACCTTTCAATTTGAACATGATCAAGCTTATTGTTAGAAGTGATCCATTTTTCA
>JBBPBO010000005.1:30002377-30016938 GCA_037974295.1 Cicer cuneatum
CAAGCCAAAACCCTAAATCCACCAAAACTAAGCCAAATCCATCACTCAAGTCTTCCTCTACTCTGTTTGACTTCCTGACTTCAAGAAAACTGAAAAACCCTAAGGTTGTCAAAATCCCAGAACGTTCTCCACAAAAACCTCCAAACCCAAAATGTTCTTCGAAGAAAACCCCAAACCCTAAAAACAAAGCATCCGCCAAACCATCATCCTCAAAAACTTTGGTTCGTCCTTTGATTTCCCTCAAAATGTAGAAAATGTACAATGACAAGTGGGCTCAGAGACCCATTGGCATTGGTCGTGTATTCGTCTTTGAGAATCTGCAGTTTGAAAGAACCTACATCAAGCATCACACTGATGCTTTTGGATGGACTAATTTCCTCCAAATCTCTAACTACTACTACCTTGAGGTCATGAGAGCCTTTTGCTGTAAGGATGAGTGTTTCCCAAATAAATCCCTAATCGTCTAAAAAATTAAGGGGATTGAAATGCGTCTTACCCCATCAACCATTGCTGAAATTCTTCATTTACCCTCTGATGCACATGAAGTATTTGGACAAGACTGGTATTCAGCCCTAGGTATTTCAAAGGATGATATATTTCAAGAACTCTTTGTTCTTGAATCAACAAACATTCTCTCAACTGATTTGAAGCCCATTCCTAAAATCTTCAATAGTATCAACCAACACTCTGTGTTACCTCGTTGTGGCAGCCATGAACTTGTGTCTGATAATGACGCTCTTGTTATCTATCACCTTTTTCATAAGAAGAAGTTAAACTTGCCACATCTGATTATCCACCATATGATGTCTGCAATAAGAAAACATTACAAGAGGAACACCATTCCTTATGGTATGGTCTTTTCTAAAAAATTTAGATCATTTGTTGTTCCCTTAGATACAGAATCTTCTCACATTAAGCTCTCCAAATTCTCCATGAAAAATATCTCTCACATGAAACAACTTCAATCTGCTTCATTACCAACACCAACCTTCACTCAACCATCAACCAAAAGAAAAAGGTTCATTCGCCAATCAATATCCACACAAAAAACAGCCTCACCTAATAAGGCAGAACATTCTCTTGTTGCTGAAGAACGTTCTCCATCTCAACAAAATGTTTCTACTCCTTCTCAACCACAGAATGATCAAAACACAACTGCTACTGCACCCACCACCTTTCCAAGCTCATCCTTTCAGAATTTCTGTCCACCCTTGCCTGATCAACATACATCTACCATGTCACCTATGTTTGTCTCACCCCAAATTAAACTCCCCCTAAACATATGCAAGAGGTTAATTCTTAACATTCTTCATTAACTTCTATCATCCTATATCCATCATATATTTCTCTCCCCCTTTTGACATCTATCAAAAAGGTTGGGGAATAGACATAGAAGTAAAAAAATGGAGTAATAGCATGAGTGCACTACACATAGAAATCATGTGGTTGACCAATGCATTCATATATCAAACTAGTCAAGTTTGCATTTAGCATTAAAGAACATAGCATGTATGATGATCATATCATTGTAGTCAATATTTCAATCAAGATATGGATAATGATAGCAACAATAATATGACATAATTGTATGCAAGCATTTTAACGCACTTTGAAAAATAGTCAAAGAATATATATTCTTCTCATTTTTTAGAAGGAAAACAATGAGTAGACTTCAGTTTTAAGAAGAATAATATTTTCTAAAAAATCCCCCTGAATTAATTTTTTAAATAATTCAAAGTTCCATAAAACAAGGAAAATGTCACTTTGCTCTTTGTCCTCTTTCACAAGCGATCACCTTTCAATTTGAACATGATCAAGCTTATTGTTAGAAGTGATCCATTTTTCATTTTTATAACTAGAGAGAATGAGTGCATACAAGGAAGCGAAATAAGATGGATGTGATATAATTTCTCTCTTTACAAAACTTTCTTATGCTAAAAATGTTTGTATTTTTCAAAAACTAATTTTTAAATGGATAATAAAAAATATGCCAAAGGATTTGCTCACACTAAAGAAATGTTTTTCAAATTTTTTTTTTGTAAACGCACAAATAAACAATAAGGCATATGTTCAAGCTTACTTTTATGAGACTTTTTTATTGTTGCTATTTTTATATATCATGCTTAAAGTAAATTTAAACACTTGAGATCAATTTTACACAAAAGAAGTAAGCAACAAATAAGACTCATTTGCAAAGACATATATTAATATGCTTCAAAATGTTCACATATCAATTTTTGACTTTCATGGCATAATCTTCTTGGATTAGTTTTGAGTATTAAAGCCATAAGAGACAAAAATCATTTTCATGAAGACCAAACACATATTCTCTTGTTGAAATCCTTCAAAAATGAATACTAAACAAGGATATAAATTTAAAATATGTTGAAGAAGGATCTTTTTCAAAAGCCACATTATAAACTCAATTTTTTGGTTTTTTGAAAAGCCATATTAAAAAAATTATACTTAGACAACAAAAAATGTATAGGCTATTTCAATATATTCAAAACAATTGAGGAGAACATGATAAAGAATACTTTCTAATTCATAAGAAGGTGAATGATGTTAATTCATTTAACATGATAATTTGAAAGATGTTATTGTGCAAAGTGTAAAAAGGTTCAATGAAGTATACTTGACAAAACAGCCCATTGTCTAATTATTAAAGACACTAATTTATTTTAAATGTCTTTATAACTAGAACAATAATTTTGAACTTCAAACTGGGTTTGCACACTGTTTTATCATAAAAAGTGTATGAACAAAGAGTGAAAACATGTTGAATTTAGACTAGAAATTAGGCATATGCATGTACAAGTAATGACAAAGAGTGATGCAATCAATTTTAAAATTTAAGGTCATACTTGCATAAAAATAGTATGCATTCTTAATTTAAATAACACCCACTTAATCAAAAAAAATATTCATTCTTATCATGATGCAAGTATTATAAGAATTGGGATTGAGTGTACCTCATTTAGTGATCTTGTTCAACGACGAGAAATCTTCGAATATTTTGGAGCTTTTCTTCATGCTTATTCACTTATCTTGATTAATGGTTGAAATGAGACAATTGAAACACAAAATTTGGGATGGTCAACTGCTTTTGCGGTACATATCTAAGGAGTTGCAGCCTTCTAATGACACATACCACTTTCTTCCAAACCACATTATCAACAAGCAACTGTAGACCTACTACTGCAACTTTTAGTCCAATAGTTGGGTGAAGAGTATATATTACATGTAGGTTTTGTTGGTGTTTCTGTCCAAGTATTTTTTGTAATCTTTTAATCCAACCTAGATCTGGTTGCACTTGCAGAGATGCAGCAGAATGAAAGTATACAGTAGTATAAAGCTTATGTATTATTGGCTCAAACACCTTTACCACGTAAAGCACAAATCGCTCAAGATCTGAGCAAAAAGTGAGCCCCCGCAACAACCATGAAGGGACAACTTTCACTGTCCACACCTCCACGGTAAACAATCTTTATCTCTAGTTCACCAAATCCAAGCATATTAGCAAAATTTTAGCCTCGTTGCGTTTGATGCTTTTTATACATCTCAGTATCAATTGTGCTTGTAGTGAAAAAGACAACAACTATAACATTGTCATTCTTCTTCTCAAGAAACTTCCGCACAGTTCTTATAGCTACATGTGCAGCTGGTTCACGAGGATAATTCTTTGCATCTGTATAAATACAGTCTATAGCAATACTTCGAAGCCCATTTTCAATTAGAAGCTCTAGGCAAGTACGGTAGTAATGACTTCATGGCATCCTTTGGACCAACTGTATGGATGATTTTCTTTGCAAGAAGGTCATAGGTGTTGGTAACTTTAGCCATCCATGTTCGACATCCACCCAAAGTTGCGCATTTTTCTGTAAGACCAGGTCAAGCATGCAATCCAAGCCTGTTGTGTGCTTCATCATTCTTGAACGACATTTTTGTTTGAATTCCATCAATTGTGTCTCAATGATTTGAGTTTGAAGATGATCACATTTCGTTCTCCAACTTTTAGGTGGAGACTGAAACGGAGACTATTTATCAATCTTGGTTTCGTGCAGATTGTTCTGTTGTGTACTTTCTTGCTTAATTTGATTTTTATCTTAGATCCTTTTTTTTTCCACTTTATGATCATACTTTGGAGTTTCCATGGATGATATTTAAAAATTATCTATCAACTTTGTGATTTATCCAAATTTAACATTGTAATTATTTTTCTTCACTATCCTATCTTTCATCATAAAAATCAACATATTCATCAAACATAATATGCATAATATTATCTATAATTTGGGCCTTGAGATTCTATAATATTTATGAAATGTAGAGCATTCAAAATATATACTTTGATGGTATTTTAAAACAAATTGCTCATACTTTCTTTATCATGTTAAACATAGTAATGACATTCAAAAATGTCAAAGTATTGATATGTTTTGCTTTCTATATAAAAAAATTGATATGAAGGTATGTCAAAGATATTTTCTACTAAAGCCAAGATTAAGAACATGATAAACAATGTTTGTGGCTTCTATCCAAAATTATTTTTCAACACTTGATTTATTTAAAATTGTTCTATCCATTTCTTGTAACTTCATATTGTTGGAAAGCTCTTTGACAAACAAATCATGTCAAATATCATTTTCATCAAAGAATTATTTGAAGAATAATATTTCAAATTTCCTTTGATCAATTCTGGAAATGACAAATTTTTTCTTTAAAAGACTTACAAACATGATTCGGTTGGAAATTCATCTAAGTATAAAACATAAGAATTTTTCTTTAAAACGAAACATGAGGATCTTTGTTTTACTTCAGCCATGCGGGGTTTAAAAAATAACTTTAAAAGCAATTTTACAAAGTTATCTTTCACATATCAAACATCCTTAATCTACGCAAAATTATTTCAACAAATGATACATGTACCTTTGATTTGTTAATGTTTCCAAAGGTTATAGACACTCCAAATTTTTGTAATGAGAGGCGGCACCATACTTTTCCATTCATGTGTGTTGAGCAAGCCTTGTTCATGTATCAATGTTCTTTCTTGATTGTTGGATGGTGTTCCTGCATCACAAGTTAGTAATGACTTTAGTACCCATATTTGTTTGGGTCCTTAATGGTTAGTATATCTTCTTTTAGAAGATTTTTTAAAACTTGATCTCTTTTTAAAATAGCAAGTTGACTCGTAGTGGTCATTCTTGGAATAAGAGGAACACTTTGTTGTTGGTTTTGAAGAAGGTTTGAAAATCTGAGTTTTAAACGTCTTTGAAATTGATTTTGATGAAATTCCAGAACGTTCTCCTTTTTCCAAACTTTCTGAAGAAAGTTCTGTTTGTGTTCCAGAATGTTCTCCCTTTTTAAGGCTACCTAGAGAACGTTCTCCCTTTTTCAAGTGTCCTGGAGAAAGTCTTGTTTTTGTTTCAGAATGTTCTTCTTTTTTAAAGATCCTTCTGTTCTTGATTTTTTCATCTTTTTTCTTAAAATAACATACAAATTCCAGATGTCCAAATTTACTGCAATATGAACATTTGGTTTTGCATTTCTCCTCTTTTCTTTTAAGAACAAAAAAGTTTTCATAAATCATTTCTTTTTGAGAAGTTTTGAAACATAAATCATCTTTATCAAATTTCTTCAGATTATTCTTTTGAAATGTTTCAGTGGTTGTTACCAAGTTGGTTAAATCATTTTTCAATTCATGAACTTTTATTTTTAAAGAGGTACTTTCTTCTTTAGTTTCAGAACATTTCAGAAAATGATTTTTTATGGTTATCTCATTGAGAGTCTTTTGTTGCTCGACCATTTTTAAATGAGTTTGCTGCAAACTTTGAATGACCTTTCTGAGTTTGTCATTCATAGCTTGGGCTTTCTCTTTTTCTTCTTTTTCTTTACGGAGTTGTTCTTTTAATAAACCATATTTTTGAGCAAGAAGATTTGAATCACATAAAAGATTATCAAATTCTTTTTCCATTTCTTCACATAAAGGACAGAGTTCAAAGATGGTTACCTCGTTATTTTCTAAGTTTTCCTTTAAGCACATGTTGGTTTTTGACATTACTTCTTCTTCCTGAATCTTTTCCTCTAACACTTGTTAGGTGCTTAATCTTTAGAGACCAAGCTCTGATGCCAATTGAAGTAGCAATACCGATTTACAAGAAAGGGGAGTTTGAATTGTAAATTCGCCCTTTTAAAATTCCTGTTAAAAACTTAAGAAAATAACTCAAGATTGATCTTGGTTGTGAAAACAGAAAACTGAGAACGTTATTGGTTAGTTAAAATCAACAGTTCAGTTTATCTATTTAACTTGATAATTAACAGACTGAAAGTAAATAGGGATAAGGGAAGAGATATCACACACAGATATATCCTGGTTCACCCAACCCGGGCTACGTCCAGTCCTCACAACGGTGAGATTTTCCACTAAGTGTTTAAAACAAGAACCTTCTTGGTTTTACAGCACCTAGCTTAGATCAACCTTGATCTTTGTTACAGACTTTAATCTAATTCCACCCAAAAAGAGATTAATCAAATCACCTACCAACCTTGATAGGATTTCTTACAATCTACCCCAAACTATACTTAACTCTTATAGTTTAAGTTTTACAATAATGAAGAGATTGTTTTGTTAGAATCTGAGATGTCTCAACTCTTGTTTGAGATTCGATTCTTTACCAAGAATTCAGTATAAATGTATCAGAGTAAAAAGAATTTAATCAAACTAATTCTTGTAAGTGATTGGAGATTTTCAAGTATGTATGTGAGTGATTGATGATATATCTTGGCACTTGAATGTCTTTGATTTTTGGACAGAACCTGAGTATGCTCAACTCGTGTTTGAGATTAGATTCTTGACAAAAGAATTCAGTAGATGATTATGATATGAAGAAGAAAAATAGAACTTAATCTTTTGTTTATGATTGAGAAGCTTTCAAGTATGTAAGTGTATGTGAGTGATGTTTTTCTTTGTACTTGAAGCTGTTGTTTCTTCCTGAGCTTTGGCCTTCCTTTTATAGGCATGAGAGCATTTAATGATGGTCAAATAGAGCCGTTGGTAGTGCTCTTGTCAGGCTTGACCAAAGGCAATATTTCTGATTAAAAATAATCCAGCTTTTGACTATTTTTAATTTCTGTTTTGACTGGGTTGAAACCTTTTATTCTTGATCAGATTTCCTTTGTTTAATGATCCTTTGTACTACAAATATATTTGTTAATATCTTTGATTTGATTTGGAGTTTTGATTATGTCAAAACAGCTTAGAGAATGATGATGAACTTCTGCAGAATGTTAATGAAAATTCTGGAGATTGATAATCAATCTAGAGTCTTAGTATCTGAACTCTCTGGAGATTGATAATCAATCTGGAGGTTCAGTTTTGATCATTCTAGATGTCTTCCTGATCTTTTCTTGGATCTGCTTTGATGTAAACATACTTCAAGATCGTTCAACGTTCTTGGCAGTCAAGCTGGAGAATGATGTTCAGTATGCTGGAGAATGATTGTATCATTCTGGACTGATGATACACTGTTGGAGAATGATGTTAAACATAATGGAGATTTGATTGTTAACATGCTGGAGATTGATGTTTGATCATTCTGAAGATAGTTGTTAATCATGCTGGAGAATGATAATCATTCTGGAGATTGATGATCATTTCTGGAGACTAATGATCATTCCTAGAGACTGATGATCATTCTTGATAGAAGATCATTCTAGAGACTGTTCTGATCATTCTGGACATTCTGATGTCCAATAACAGACTTGGTTCTTCCTCTGAATGTATTTTCTAGAGGTATCTACTGAATGTATTTTCTGGAGATATCCTCTAATATCGTTTTCTGGAGGTATCCTCTGATAGTATTCTGGAGGATCCTCTGATATCGTCTTTTGGAGGTATCCTCTAGTGACGTCTTCTTGAGGTATCCTCTGGTGACGTCTTCTAGAGGTATCCTCTGGTAATGTTATCTTCTGGTGACGTCATCATCCTCTGGTAATGACTTCATCCTCTGGTGACAGCTTTCTGGTATCCTATGGAGGCATATTCTGGTATCCTCTAGAGGCATCTTCTGGTATCCTCTGGAGGTATCTTCTGGTGATGTCATCGGGTAACATCTTCTGTTTTTCCAAATTGTGTCAAGAGTGTTCTTTATGCTGATTTCTTGGCTTTCCTTGAATCATTAACATGCTGTTAATTATGGACATTCTAGAGATTGTCCAGTCTTGCTTTGGCAGTTTGATTCATGGCCTTTTTTCTTTGTGATTCGAATGGCTTCTTTTGATTGTAATCGATCACATTTGTGCATTTTGATGAAGTGAATGGATTCTTGCTTTGTTCACTTATGCATTCATGTTCCTTAAACAAAACTTAAGTGAAATCATTAGTAGACCACCATTCATAAAACTTGATCATTTAATTTAAAAGGTTTGTTGTCATTAAAACATATATCAAAAAGGTTTTTTCCTCAACAATATTGTATGTAATCTTAATGACGTCAAATTCATTCATTGAATTTGTAATTGATCAAATCTGACAATTTAAACCAAAACAACATTGCAACAAGATGATAAATCAAACAATGTTGTACCAAAACAAATAACAAACAAAATCATGCTTGAACAACAAGATCACAAATAAAACACGCAAAAATTGTTAAATCCATATAGTAACAACTTATTTAGATAAAGACTCTATTCGATAAAATTAACTGATAGCCAATAGCTTATAGCTGATAGTTAATATTTGTTAAGCTAATTAAAATGTTTGGTAAAATTAGCGATTCAATTAACTTAAAAATATAAATTGACATAAAAGAATATTCTTAATTAAAAATTAATTTTATCAATTAATGTTTAAAATATTTTAAAAGTAGCAATTAAAAATTTATTTTTTATTAATTTAAAATTTATCAATCTAATATATTTTTTTTATTTATCTTTTTTATTTTATTTTAAATTTTAAATAAATAAATTATTTACTTTAAATTTTTAATTATTTATAAATAATTTAAAATTGTAATAAAATAATTATTTATTAATCTGATTTATTTATTTTGTATTTATTTAGCTAGTTTATTAATTTGAAATTATTTACTTTAAAATATAATTCATTAAAATTATTTAAAATTTAAAAAAATATATTATTTATTTAATTAATTTTTATTTTTAAAATTATTTATTAAATAAATTATAAAAGATAAAAAATATTTTAGTAAAAATAATAAAGGTAGAATAATAGAAGAAAAAATGACACTATCTAAAATAAAATTTTGACAAAAATGATAGTTGAAAAGTTGAAGTATCTGATTTAAAATTTAATTGAAATATATCAATTTTTTAACTACTATTTTTATTATATTTTATTTAAGAAAAAAAAACTATAAACTCATAAATACTTGAATTTGGGTGTACTGGAACTTTTTAAGTTGTAACTGTAAACTATAAGCTTTTTTCTTATCTTGAGAAATAGAACTAAAATAAAATAGAAAATAATTTAGAAGGTGATTCTAAAAAGGAAAAGAAAAGCCTTAAACCATTTGCTAAAAAGTAAAAAACAGCCTAAAAACGATGCCGTGTAGTGAGTGAATCGTGATTCGTATTCGCATAAGAGGGTTTGGATTTTCAACCAGTGGTGAGTAAGAGTGTGTGACTTTGTATTGCAGAGAGGGACCATTTCCGAGATAGCAAAACGATGCCGTGCCTCAATCTCTCCACCAACGTCAACCTCGACGGCGTCGACACCTCTTCCATCCTCTCTGAAGCTACCTCCACCGTCGCCACCATCATCGGAAAACCAGAATCCGTACGCTCTCTATCTCTCTCTATCTATATCTGTAAATGCAATTTTTATTTTGTGTGAATGATTTTCTCTCTAGTTTGGTTAGAACGGAAAAATATGACTGCAACAAGTTTGAAATTTGCTATGGTTTGTATTGATTTGTGAATTTGTAAATAGTGATAAGATGATGAGCTTTTAGTTTTTTTGAAAGGGGTTTTAGCTATGCTTTGTAACCTAATTAATCAGAATGGTTTGAGAAAAAAACTGTGTTATTTGAAATCATTGAGTCATTTGAGTTTATTAAAATGTATGATTGGAATGTCACCTAGTTGGTGTTTCTACAATTGACACCTTAGTTCCATTCAAGCAAACCTAGTGCACGTTTGGATTGCTGGTGAGTTTGGCAAAATTTACATTTTGGAGCTTCGACAAAATCAGTGTTATCCTGATTTCGTTAAACTTACCTCCTTTACAAACATGCACCTGGTTTAAGGTGTACCTCGTTGTTTAAAAGGTATACTAGTGATCCCTTCCCGTTTTTCAAGGGAACCAGCCAGTTGAAACCTACGTAGTTAATCCCAGATAGCAATGCATTAACAAATGACTCTGTTGGGTAGTTCGATGAGCACTTAGAGCGGCAACGGCCAAATGTTCCTTAGACCACAAGAGACTTGGACACCACATCTCTACCCAAAACCTTAAGGCAATAGGTTTATGGGTCACATCTCTTATATATCCAACATTTACTTCATTCCTAGTCAATGTGGGACTTATTTTAACCACTCACACTTGAATTTCCAACAGACTCAAACTCTGAAACATTCATAATTAGTAATAAAAATCCACAAGTCTTACTCTTAGTCAAAACATACATTGAAATACCAACAAAAGTCAAGGAAATAAACATGATGCATATTGAAGTCTTTAATACATAGTAATAAAATAACTAAATATTAAAACTCAAATGCATGTTTTAGCATAGGAATCAAAGGTAAGCATCATCCTCATTAGCATATTCTTCTTCTTCCTCTTCTTCCTAGGTGAAAGTTGAAACAACAAAACATAGAAGGAAGAAATAATAACGGGATCTCGCTGGGATTAACTACGCCGGGATAGCGGGATCTTGCTGGAATCTTGTTTCGCGCTGTCGCGGACCACACCGTCGTGGTCAGGCACTGCATCGCACTAGGACAGTGGGATCTCGCCGGGAAACGCTGGGATTAACTACCTAGGTTGAAACAGATTCAAGATTGAAAGGGAGTCTTGACGTTGCTTTTGGAATTGTTACCCTTTGATTAATTCAAAGGTTTTAAGTTGTGGGGTTGCAGTTAGGTATTGATCTTTGATATTCTGGAAAACTGTACATGATTGCAGCTAATGTGAAGTGGCCTAAAAAATCTTGCTTTGCAACGGCAGATACCGTTGCTGTGTCTTAGATTTTCATATAAAACCTTGATTATTAGATCATAATAAGTTGAAGATGGAGATTCAGTCTCTTGCAAATCCAGTTTACCTGCTGTAGAACAATAATGGGTCCAACTCTTATCTGGGTTCCACTAATAGTGGGTGTTGGAGCTTGGACATGATTCCCCTCAAGATACTCTTTAGTCTTCCTTTATGACCTGTCTGCAAAGTGCAGATACACGGTGTTTTGGTCTTAGTCATTCAACATTTTCCTGGGTATCTAACTGTTTTAAAGTTCTAAATCTACATTTGCTGGTGTTGTTAATAGCGGATTGCAGAACACCAAAAATTTGCTATGAGAATAGCGGAAGCCGCATAACAATAACTATTTATAAAATAAAGCATGTTTCATAAAAATAAAAGCTGCATAAATAGAAATTTAAAAGTCAAAATCAAAATTCAAAATCTCAATAATTGAATTCAAAACACCTAATAGTGCATATTGCCTACTGCTACCTGCAGCCTATATCGAAATTGATAAAGTGACACAAAACTCAAAATCTCAATTCAAAACAACTAATAATTTATGATTCCTAATCATAAGTCCTAACTAGTAGATATCGATAAAGTGACATAAACCTCAAAATCTCAATTCAAAACAACTAATAATTAATAATTCCTAATTCTAATTCCTAACTAGTAATAACTAAAAGATCTATTCATTCTCCTCTTCTTTTCCAACATAATCATTATCCTCATTTTCAGATAGTGAGGCATATCCTTCAACTTTCTCTATTAAATCATCAGAATCAATGTCTTCAAATTCTTCTTCTGAGTCTTCCAAGACTGGATCAAGTTCTTCAACTTCAACAACTTGTTGCTTTCCCTTTTTGGATTTAGAACCACCAGCTTTACTCTTCTTTGTTTTAGATGCAGCACCGGCAACATTAGAACCAGAGGTTTCTTTTCCCTTTTTAGTTGTTTGCCTAGTATATCTTGTAGGCTCACCAACTCCTGAAGCATTGTAAACAGCTTCCTAATTAAGGGCTTCCTCATCATTCTCATCCTCAAAGACTCATTCATGCCCAGCATCAACTTCATCCCTATCCATCATCCCAACCTTCCATTCGGTACATGAGTCATCTATGTCACCAAGTAAAATTGGGCCAATTTCATCCCTAAAGTTGTATCTTCAGAGTAATGTTTGATTATATTTGACATAAACCAAGTTGTGTAGTCTCTTATGCTTTAGCCTATTCCTTTTCTTAGAATGAATCTGCAACGTTAAAATTTAATATAACGACACTTGTTGTAGAAATTAAAAATTAGTAAAGTATTAATAACTATTAATAGAATTGTGTTATTTACTTGCTAAAAAAACACTCCAGTTGCATTCACACCCCTAAATGTCAAACTCAAGATCTTTATAGCCAATTGTTGCAGATTGGGAGTTGAATGTCCATACATTCGCCACCATTGCGCTAGAATACAAATTCAAATATGTTATGCAATTACATGTGTAACAAATTTTAAAATTTAGAGGAGTTGAAAAATACATTACTTCTCACTCGGTGAAATTGTATTCCTTTGTGAAATTACAAAGTTATTTTCTAATCATACCACCAGCTTTTATATATTGGCAGCTCTGAAAGAATCTGTTTTCTTGCATCTGCAGTAGGCACCAACTTTTCAATGCATGCATACATCCATTTGTCACCTCAAAATCATATTCAATAGAAGGGTTGGTGTAAAAGAGTTCTGGGTTTAGAAAGTGGCCAGCTACTTGCAATGGGCGATGAAGTTGGCAAGTCCATCTGTCATCAATAATTTCAAAAACCTCATTATATTTGCTTTCATTCATATCAAAATATTTCATAATAGCCTTTTTAACCTTCTCTCAATTGCCTCGTAAATTTAACCAATGGCTAGTTTTCTCTCACTATCAACAAGGCGAAGCACTCGAACAAGAGGAGCCATCACCTTGAGTGTACACACTATATTATTCCAAAAAGATGGCATCATTACGAGTTTTGTTGCTTCTTTCCTTTTGGCTTCCTTGGACAGTTTGTTATTTGTCCAATCACCAGATACAAACATCTTTCTCAAATTTGATTTCTCCTTGTGAAGCCTTTCCAATGTGAAGAAGGATGTGGCAAACCGAGTTACTGCATGCCTCACTAATTCCCTTTTGTTGGTAAAGTACCTCAATAAGCTCAATGAATCCAACAAGAAAGATTGCCCTTTGAACTGTCTTTTTTATAAGCGGGGAGCTTTTCAATGTCCTCTTAACATTAGATCGATGCAGTGAGCTTCACAAGGAGTCCAATATAAGTGTGGCCTTCTTTCTTCTAGTAACTTTCCAACAAACACATAGTTGCTGCCATTATCTATTATAAGTTGAACAACCTTTTCTTCCCCAATCTCATCCACAAAAAGCAACTCAAATATTTTCTCTCCAGTCTTCACAATGTCCCCACATCAATAGATTTCATGAACATTGTCCTTGCTGGATAATTCACCAAGATGTTGATTATGGATCTACCTTTTATGTTCGTCCATCCATCAGACATAATGGAGCATCCAAATCATCCCCATTGCTTCTGTTGGCTTTTTAACAAATCTTCAGTGTGTGCCAACTGCCAACTCCTTCATAAGAAGAGGAACTTCCTTATCATGGTATGATGGAGGCTTCAAGTGTGGTCCATCCAAAACTTCCAACAGCAGTAAGCAGATCACGAAAGCTTTCCAACTTAACCATATTGAAAGACAAGCTAGCTTGGTACCAAAATCGAGCTATGTATTGATGAACTCGAACAGTATCATCCTTGTCACATGCATCCCTTAATTTCTCTTTTTTCTTTCTTTGAATTGCAGTCCCGGGTTTCTGAAAAAAGAGATCAATAGGGCCCTTTAGCTTCGAACCAGGTTCTCTAAACCCTTCATCAAGAGCAGCTTCTGCATCACTACCACCGTAGTCATCAAGCAGATCTAGCTTCACCTTTTGATATGCTTCACTATCTTGCTTCTTTTTATTCTTCACGTACTGAATCAATTCATCTCTGGCCTCTTTTGGGCATTTAGTATAAGGCTTGTGATTACCCTTCATTCCCATCAAATGTTGTTTCATTCTAGTGACTCCACCCCGAAGTGTCTTGTTACAAAAATTGCAGATAAGGTCAGCCCTAGCAGCAAAGACTGAAGAATTTGATGGTTCTCCACTTGCCATACTCTAACAAAAATTGCAACAAGTATAAATAACAGTACATGTATGGATGAACAACAAAGTAGAAGAGAACATGAACAACGGAGAAGATTGGAAGAAAATGAAAAAATCAAGGTTGAAAAAGTATACAAAAAAGAGTTGTTAAAAAAAAAAAAAACA
>JBBPBO010000005.1:30017023-30061773 GCA_037974295.1 Cicer cuneatum
GAAAGAATCAATAAAGAGAAAGAAAAAGAGAACAGAGGAAGACAAAAGTGAAAGAAAAAAAAACAGAGGAAGACAAAAGTGAAAGAAAAAAAAAACAGAGGAAGAGAAGAAGAGAAAGAAAAACAAAATAGAGGAAGAGAAATGAAAAAAAGCAGAGGAAGAGAAGAAGAGATAGGAAAACAAATAAGAAGAGAAATGAAAAAACCAGAGGAAGAAAAGAAGAAAGAAACTGTTGTTACCTGAGAACTCTGACGCTGAAAGCTTGCTGACAAGAAGATGATGGAGGATGGAGGCAGAGCTTTGTGGTAGGTTTAGGTCGTGTGAGAAATAGGTTGTGTGAGGGGTTATATAAAAGCTCATGATCACCAACTCATTCAATTTAATTTTTTAATGCATTTTAAAAGTGGGTTTTAGTGTTATTAATAAGAAATAAAACATGAAAAGCAAGTATTCCGCTAGTAGTGGTATTCCAGGAAACTCCCGCTATTCATCTTGTTGCAACTACTCTATTGCATATCGGATTAAATAGCAAAAGCTTCAAATCCCGCTATCAAATTGCGGGATCTCGGCGATATTTCGGATATTTAACAACACTATGCTGGTCTAAGTTGTTCTACATTTCCCTATGTATCTAACTGTTTCATGTTTCCAATATGCATTTGTCAAACTGCTTGTTTGAACAAGTATAGTCAAAGGCTTCTGAGGTTTCTCATAAGGCACTACTTTGTGTACTGTATTTGCCCCTTTCTAGTTCAGACAAGGTACTGTTGAAATATTTAAAACACTTGACAAGTCAAGGTGTCTAACTTGCTAATGGTGATGGTTTAGCAAGCTAAAAATAATCAGAATATTTAAAACCATGCCAACCCTGATCTTTGGGGCTGGTTTTATAATGAATGTTTTTTTGATTATTTATTTTATTTGGAAAATTAAAGTCAAATGTTTTATAATGTTTGTTATTTTACTAGTGTTTGTGGCTTAGTGCCTTTCCCGACTGCTTCTTGGTGCCTCTCTTTTAGGCAATAAACCGATTCATATAGTAGCACCTAATGGGTGCCTTTCAAGTTTCATCTTTGACTATACTTTGATTTGAACAAACAATCTTCTTGAGTGAATTTTAAGGATGCTTTAGATTGATGTTGGATCCGTGGTATTATGCATAAATTTAATTGCTTTTTGTGATTGGCAGTTCATTTTGTCTTTTTATTATATTCTGTGATTTGTCATAATACTTTCTACGTTTGACTTATTTAGTGTGTTTAATTTAAAGCATTTATGTTCCGGCCTTTGTTGGATTGCAGTATGTGATGATTGTACTGAAAGGATCAGTACCCATATCTTTTGGTGGGACAGAGCAGCCAGCAGCTTATGGAGAATTGGTGTCCATTGGCGGACTTGGCCCTGATGTGAACAGGAAACTTAGCGCTGCAATCGCCACAATTCTTGAAACCAAGTTGTCTGTGCCCAAGTCACGATTCTTCTTGAAATTCTATGACACCAAGGCAAGTTTATAAATTTCTAAATGGTCCTGAAAAGAAGGGTTGTTACCCTCGGCACATTTCTTATTGCATTCTTCGTTTTTGTTTAGGCCCATCAGAGTCAAGAATATGCACAGTGTTTGCATGCTTTACATCAGCAATAGATCATGTAAATTAATCCTTACTGTTCAAAACTGTTAGTTAGCCCCCTTTTAAGATGCAATTAGCAATTCTATCCATTTCTTCTTGACATCAACGCATTTTTTCAATGTCTACTTTTATGCTTAGTAAATAGTTGCTTCTGCTACTTTTGCTGACACTTCTGCTTTGATTGTTCTGCAGGGTTCCAACTTTGGATGGAATGGGTCTACATTCTGAATTCCATGTTAGTTTGGTTACGGTGCCTTGAATGTTGGATGGAAGCTTCATTATGTTTCACTTCTGCTTTTATGTCTATATTTGATGTTAGTACTTGGGCTTCTGGTAGTCTATGTGAGTCATGCAAATCAATTTGATAAATTGTATGGACAAATGGGGATTGTGTGTTTATGGTTCTTTTGGACAAACATTAGCAGGCACCATTTAATATGGACATTTGTGTTGATGATGCATTATGTGCTAAACATGATACCTAGATGAAAATCCTTGTCTTGTTGCTTATTACTATGATGCCATAGTAGTTCTATGATATATTAATGTCTGGTTTTTGTTTGTGAATAGTGCACAATAGTGCTTTTAAGTTATATGAAAATTAGCCTTTTTTTTTTAACAAATTAGGCCTTTAACTTTTTTTTAGTGGCAAATTCGTCATTTATGTTTATAAATATTTGTACTGGTGATCAAAATTTCAAATCAATAAAATTAATATTCCAAACTCTCAATTTTTTTAATAAATTTATGTAACTCTTAAGGGGTTTTGATCGCAGAAATCTTAAAATTATAAACATTAAGTTATATTTTTCTGATTGAATTTTATCTTTAGTTGGACATTGAATTATATTTTTCTGATTGTATTTTATCTTTAGTTGGACATTGAACAAACCGATTGTATTTTATCTTTTAGTTGGACATTCAACAACTTAGTGGATTACAAAAAAATATCCCTATTTGTGTTGTCCTTGATTTTATTTTTTAAATCAAACGTTTGCCAACTATTTTTGTGCTATTTACTCTTTAATTTTTCAACAAATACCCTATTTCAACTTGCGACCCTTTCCCAAAAACTTTTGCTAAAAAATTAATAAAAAGACAGTTGCATTCTCTAGATGATGGGACCTACAAAACAAAATTAGTTCTTTTATATTGTCGTATGAGAATGTACATATGAGTATTCATAAGATAGGATATTTTATACTATATTTTTTTAAGTGATGCATTTTAAGTATTTTATTAAAAAAGATATACACTTACAAGCATACATGCATCTAACAACACACGGAGACGCTTTAATGGCACTTGTATATCTCTATTAGTTATTTACTTTTAACTTTAATTACACTTACAAGTGTGAGAACTCATTTAATAAATGGGTTAGAGTTTGAGTCGTGCTAAAGAAAATGTTATAATTTATTAATATAAAATAGACTAAATCGTATCGGTATTTCATAAAGGTTGGAATCCGATTTAAAAGAAATATATAATAAACATAGATTTTAATCTTTAAATTTTTCTCGACACAGTATATTTTTAACTCTATTCGTGAGTAGGAATTGCAATGGGTAGGGTATGGGTAGGGTAGTATAGTACTCGTGCCCGTATCCGCAGTTTAAAAAAATATCTGTACCTGTGCCTGTACCTTCGTGGGTATCAACTTCAATACCCGTACCCTTTCAACTTTAATACCTGTACCCTTGCCCTCTGGGTACTTAAGTGCCCGTACCCATACCCATTACCCGCACTTTAACAGAAATATATCGATAAATAATTTGTGATTAAATTTAAAAAAATTTCCAAATATTTTAAATTCAAATCATAAATATTACAAACCAAAATATTGTCTAACTCAAAACTTCCAAAATATATCATAATCCAACATTAGTACATTACTACAATAAATATCAAAACATCAAAAATAATGTTTTATGAAAGAATATTTTATGAAGTTGCAAGTCCTCTATGAGATATGTAAAAAAATTGATATGTGTATTATATTAGTTATTTATAATTATAAAGTCATGATTAATAATATAAAAAAAACTCTTAAATATAAAATCACAATTATTTACTTCTTCATCATAATCAAATATGTGTATAGGGACTAAAATTTATTTTTCAAATTTTTTTAATTATTAAAATTATACTTTTTTTTATTAAGGGCTCAATTTTTAAGATTAGAACAAGATCTCCAAAATCTATTACTATTTACTAACATATTTTCGTGATGATTTACTTATATATTTATTTTTCATGAGGATCCGAAAATTATGAAATGAATTACCTAAATCCGTTGATTTGTTTGTAATAAAAATGAGAGGTAGAGAGACATGAGATAATAGAGAGTGAGAGAAATAGTAGTTAGAAATTGGAAGGAGAGATAGAGATGCATAAGATAGTAGAGAGACATATGTGTATTTAGAAAAATCATGTATTTAAAAAATATTTTTTCAAACAAACATGTTTTCTTGAAAATCATTTTTATGTCTTTTATGGCAATTTTTTAGTTTAAAAAAATTATTTTTATAAAATTGTATACAAACATGTTAAAAATTATTGTACAAAAAAAATTATTTTTATGATAGTAAACAAACGAGAGTTAAAAAATCATAATTTAAAAAAGGCTAAATAGCACCCGTGATCCCTTAACTTAATTTCAGTTAACGTTTTAGTCCTTTATCTTTTTTTTTTCGATTTGGTCCTTTATTTTAATTTTAAGTGACAATTTGATTTTTTATGTTTTAAAATGTCAACAATGTTATCCTGTTTTTTTTTACAAAAATTCAAAAAATTCATCAAAATTTTCAACCAAAATCCATAAAATTATTTATATTATTCAATATAATACAAATTTCATCAAATTCGAAACTCAAATCTTCAAATAAACTCATATTTCCATTTTTAACAACATCAAATAAAGAATGAAATTTAATGAAATTTTTGTATGAGTTTATTTGAAGATTTAAGTTACGAATTTGATGAAATTTGTATTATATTAAAGAATATAATTAATTTTATGGGTTTTGGTTGAAAATTTTGATGAGTTTTTTTAATTTTTTTTTTAAAAAAAGATAATATTGTTGACATTTTAAAAAATAAAAGATCAAATTGTCACTTAAAATTAAAATAAAGGACCAAATCGGGAAGAAAAAAAAGATAAATGACTAAAACGTTATTTGAAATTAAGTTAAGGGACCACGGGTGCTATTTAGCCTTTAAAAATCTCTAAAAAATAATCTCTAAATTATTTAAAACAAAAATCATTTTTATTTAAGATAAAACAAACTTACATACTAATAATAATAATAATAACAATAATAATAATAATAATAACAATAACAATAATAATAATAATAATATATGAGCGGGGCGGGGTGGGTACTATAGTACCCGTACCCGCACCCGCACCCATATCCGTTCAATTTTGCGGGTAATTACCCGTCCCCATACCCATACCCATTATACGGGTTTTTACCCTACCAATTATGGGTTTTTTTTGCGGGTACCCACTGGGTCTGGGTCTAATTGCCATCCCTAATTGAGGAGTATAGTTAGTCTATGCGTTACTAACCTTATTAAGCCTATGTCCAAAAGATGGAATGATGTCTTGGTAACCAAGTTATATGAGTCTATTGTAGCAAACAATGTTTAAGATGGAATGGGTGTCTAGCACATTTGGCAGTTTTAAGATCAAATTTTCTACAATTTTGCTACCTACACCCCCTTTTTACTACCCAGTCCCCTCAATTTTTTTATAAAAACAAAATGTCATTGCCTATTTATTTAATTTTTAACCTTAACCTCTCATTCATTCTAACTTCATCTTCAACCCTGACCTATCTCAATCTTCCTCTTCTAGCTCACACTCATATTTATCATTTTCTCTCACACAAGGTGCAAACACGAGAAGAGGGGTTGAATTGTGTTTGACTAACTTGAATACATTTTCTGTTTTTGCAGTTTTAAACCAAAACTTGATGTATGAATAAAACAAATTTAGCAGCGGATGTAAAGTAAATATAAAAACACAGAATTTTATATTGGTTCACCGTTAACGAGGCTACGTCCAGTCCCTTCACCTTGAAGGATTTCACTAATTCAAAACCTTGAATTACAACAGTTCCACTTACCCTCCAAGTCAGTCTTCTCAAACAGTCTAACAATCCTAGACTTTTAAGGAATACAGCACCTTGACTTCTCAAGTCAAGTCTTCTCCTACCAATCTGACAACCCCAGATTGTAGAAGGAATTACAACGCCTTGAATCTAATTGCCAAGTAATCTGCTACCTCTTCTGACTCCCTCAGATTGTAGACTCTACTTCAACAACTTAGATCTAACACAAGGGAAAGAAAATAACACGAGTGCTTGCTTCTGGAAAGCTGGAACTCACAATTAACCTCACTGAAAACTTGAGTGTTTGCTTTTGGAAGTGTATGACTCTTTTGTGATTTTCGATACTAAGTATTATGCCTTGAGCCTCCATTTATAGATGCAGATTAGGGCCTGTTCCAAGCTTAATTTCGAGCTGTATCTTGCTGGATTCTCTTGCAAAAATATCTTGACCAATCGGGCTTCACTTAAATAAAAAACCATATCTTTTTTAAGCTTCAGATTTGCTTTCAAAAATAACTGGCCAATCATGTCTTTAGTTTCTTCTCGCCAACAGCTTCTGAACTCCCATACGACTTTACTTTATTTTTGTAACAAATCCTTTTAATACTTTGATCAAAATAAATTAAAATCTCCACCGTTAATCCTCATGATTAAATCTGGACCATTTGATCTTCTGCGCTAGTCCACATCTGGACCATACTAAGTGATCTACTGTGATCCTCTGATTTCGGCCAACCCTGGACCACACTTTCTAACCTTCTGATCTTCTGATCTCGGCCATCCTGGTCTAGCAAACTGATCTACTATGATCCTCTGATCTCGGCCACTGCTGGACCACACATTCTGACCTTATGATTTCGACCAACACTAGGCCATGGTCTGATCTTCTGATCTCGGCCAACACTGGGCCAAATACTTAAATTTGAACCATTGATCTGAAAATCTTCCCTCTGATCTGGAACAATTCTGGACTTGGTCTGGATTAAAATGAAATTAAATCTAGACAAATAATATTTCAGTCTAGACATTTTACCTTCTGTTTTGGATCAGTTCTAGATCAATTCTGGAGATCATTTCTTCTGGTCTGGACTTAGTTTCGTACCCTGAACCATGTTATCTTCTGATCTAGGTCAAATCTGTATTAATTCCTTTGTTCTGGACCCATTAATTTACCCTCTGATTAAGTCTGGATCAAGTCTGGGTTGTTTATTATTTCACTGCCAGGCGATCTTCTAGTCAGAATAACTTCTGGATTAAGTCTGACTTATGACTCCTACTGGTCTGGATCAAGTCTCCCTCTGGCAGTAGGAATGGCAATGGGTAGGGTATGGGTAGGGTAGTATAGTACCCGTCCCCGTACCCGCAGTTTAAAAAAATACTTGTGCCCGTGCCCGTACCCTCGTGGGTATCAACTTTAATACTTGTACCCTTGCCCTTTGGGTACTTAAGTACCTGTATCCATACCCATTACCCGCACTTTAACAAAAATATATCGATAAATAATTTGTGATTAAATTTAAAAAAATTCTCAAATATTTTAAATTCAAATCATAAATATTACAAACCAAAATATTGTCTAACTCAAAACTTCCAAAATATATCATGATCCAACATTACTACATTACTACAATATATCAAAACATCAAAAATAATGTTTTCTGAAAGAATATTTTATCAAGTTGCAAGTCCTCTCCGAGATATGTAAAAAAATTGATATGTGTATTATATTAGTTATTTATAATTATAAAGTCATGATTAATAATATAAAAAAAACTCTTAAATATAAAATCACAATTATTTACTTCTTCATCAGAATCAAATATGTGTATAGGGACTAAAATTTATTCTTCAAATTTTTTTAATTATTAAAATTATACTTTTTTTTATTAAGGGCTCAATTTTTAAGATTAGAACAAGATCTCCAAAATCTATTACTATTTACTAACATATTTTCGTGATGATTTACTTATATGTTTATTTTTCATGAGGATCCGAAAATTATGAAATGAATTACCTAAATTCGTTGATTTGTTTGTAATAAAAAGGAGAGGTAGAGAGACATGACATAGTAGAGAGTGAGAGAAATAGTAGTTAGAGATTGGAAGGGGAGATAGAGATGCATAAGATAGTAGAGAGACATATGTGTATTTAGAAAAATCATGTATTTAAAAAATATTTTTTCAAACAAACATGTTTTCTTGAAAATCATTTTTATGTCTTTTATGGTAATTTTTTAGTTTAAAAAAATTATTTTTATAAAATTGTATACAAACATGTTAAAAATTATTGTACAAAAAAATCATTTTTATAATAGTAAACAAACGGGAGTTAAAAAATCATAATTTAAAAAAAGCTAAATAGCACCCGTGATCCCTTAACTTAATTTCAGTTAACGTTTTAGTCGTTTATCTTTTTTTTTTTTCGATTTGGTCCTTTATTTTAATTTTAAGTGACAATTTGATTTTTTATGTTTTAAAATGTCAACAATGTTATCCTTTTTTTTTTTACAAAAATTCAAAAAATTCATCAAAATTTTCAACCAAAATCCATAAAATTATTTATATTCTTCAATATAATACAAATTTCATCAAATTCGAAACTCAAATCTTCAAATAAACTCATATTTCCATTTTTAACAATATCAAATAAAGAATGAAATTTAATGAAATTTTTGTATGAGTTTATTTGAAGATTTGAGTTACGAATTTGATGAAATTTGTATTATATTAAAGAATATAATTAATTTTATGGGTTTTGGTTGAAAATTTTGATGAGTTTTTTGAATTTTTGTAAAAAAAAAGGATAATATTGTTGATATTTTAAAACATAAAAGATCAAATTGTCACTTAAAATTAAAATAAATGACCAAATCGGGAAGAAAAAAAAGATAAATGACTAAAACGTTAATTGAAATTAAGTTAAGGGACCACGAGTGCTATTTCGCCTTTAAAAAATCTCTAAAAAATAATCTCTAAATTATTTAAAACAAAAATCATTTTTATTTAAGCTAAAACAAACTAACATATTAATAATAATAATAATAATAATAATATTATATGTGCGGGGCGGGGTGGGTACTATAGTACCCGTACCTGCACCCATACCCATTCAATTTTGCGGGTAATTACCCGTCTCGATACCCATACCTGTTATGCGAGTTTTTACCCTATCCATTATGGGTTTTTTTGCGGGTACCCACTGAACCTAGGTCTAATTGTCATCCCTATTCATGAGTCATGATATTTGCTATGTCATGTGTGTAATACATAAAGGGAAATTTTTGCATTAAAAAAAAATACATAACGGAGATAAAAGAAATCCGACACCCAATATACAAATATTTTCATTTTATAGAGAATTCTATTCCCGAAAGTTTTGCAATATTATGTTCAATTCAAAAGAGAGTTTTAAAATTTCAAAAAGAAAAAATAACATTTTTTTATAGATAGAAATAATAATTTTAAAATGGAAAAACTTATATACAATTCCTTAACTACTATTTATATTTTTTCTATAATAAATCAAGAAGTATATATATAAAATATCACAACAACTATCAACTATTTTGTGTGTCTGGAAGAACACCAACCATAGTTAAAGAACTACATCTAAATTTAATATGAATATATTTTTCAGTTTTAAAAATCTTCCATTCAAAAAATAAAAAACTTTAATGTTGTTTTATTCTAACCAACAAACCATTTGGTGATATAAATAAAGATGTATTACCTCAAAAAACAAAAATTAACTTAAGATATATTTTTATTGATAATTCTTTTCCCTTTTTTTACCATGATAAATATTTTTATTTATATAATTGGTAAATTTTGTTGGTCAATGACTTATTATTTAAATAATACTCGTAAATATTAACTTTATTTTGTTTTATCAAAAAAAGTTATATTAGTAAAATCTTTATTGTGATAATTTGTAATTTTTTATTATAATAATGTTATAATATAAAATCACTATTTTTATTATAATAATTTTATTTATATACATTGTTAATGTTAAAAATTTATATAATATCCTATATATCAATTATAATTCTATGATCGTTATCAATGTTCGACTTTTTCTATAACTACTTAAAAAATATCTACATGAATTATCATAATTTATAATATTTATATAATTATTTATATGCTTAATCATAATTTACTGATAAATTTTTTTAACATATCGTACTTTTTATAATACATCAGAAATTTATATTGAGGAAGTAAATTTATATTAAATTACTACTTTACAAATACTTGGGAAGACTATATCATTTTTTTTTTAACGATAGTGGTTAATTTATTAGAATATCTACTTTTTTTTTTATAAAGTAACCATAATGTCTTATAATGAAAAAAAAAATTAATTTTTTTTACTTTTTAACCATTTCAAGGCGTCGCATACCAGGCCTACGATCAAAGTGAAGAATTTTTTCTTTCGGCAGTAGGAGTGTTTTAATTTTTTTTTTCACATTTTAACAATTGAATTATTTATTATTTAATAAATTAAAAATAATTAAAATATTTAAAAAAAGTAAAATACTATTAATAAAATAAAATACATTCAATTGAAGAAAAAATTGTGGTTAAATAGATGCGCAAAAATAAATAACGTGTTATATTATTTTAACAATTCTCTTATATTTATTTTGTAGATAAATTTATATTATTATGACAAATCTTTTCTATTTTTGAGATAAATTAGCTATTTAATTATATTTTGTTAACAACTTCCTCTTATTTTTGTTCAAATCTAACAAATAAAAATAATAATAAAAATAAATTTTCCCTTTGTTAGAAATAGTGTCCCCATCTTATAATTTATTTTTTAAAATTATAAATTATTTTATTATTATTATTTTTTATTTATTAGATCTGGAGAAAAAGTATGAGAAAGTTGTTAACAAAATAAAATGAAGTGACTAATTTATTTGCAAAGTAGGAGATAGTTGTTATAATAATATAACTTTATTTACAAAATAAGATAGAGTTGTTAAAATAATATTAGATATTATTTATTTTGGCATATCTACTTATCAATCGCATTTTTTTCTTCTTCAATTTAATATATTTTATTAATAATATTTTATTTTTTAAAATATTTTAATTATTTTTAATTTATTAAATAATAAATAATTTAATTATTAAAATAAATAAATAAAAAATTTAAGACATTTATATAGTTGCATTCTTTTATTTACAAAAAAAAATAATTTCACTTGATTGCAAATATCTTAAAAGAGTTAAAAAATAGAGTATTTTAATATATTTTTTATTATAGAATTTATAAAAAAGTGGAATATTCTAATAAATTAACCCTGAATAGTAGGAATATTTTATTTTATTGACTAAACTTACACGATACTTCCGCATTTACATCACACACGTTGCCGTAATATAAACGACGTGTGACGAAAAAGAGCCAATTGCATTCGTACCTCACATACCTGTAAACGCCACTGCTTTCGTCGGTGGTGGATTCGACACCTTAACCATTAAGCAATAAATACCACTCTCTTTCCATTAACCTTCGTTTCTCTTTCTTTCCTATCCTCACAAACTTAAACCCCATTTCCTTCCAATTCACAAATTCACAACACAAATTTTTTCACATAATCACAACAACCCTCACCTTTCAATTTCTCTCTCTAAATTCTCAAACAAATCACTTTCTCTCCAAACGGTTACAACAAACAAACACAACAATGTCCTCCTCCGCACCACCCGTTCTCCCCGTCGCCAACGTTCCTCCTCCACCAACCACAACTGGATCCACCGTCTCCGGATCCGGATCCGGATCCGATGCTCCCGCAAACTCCCCCGCCGTCCGTGTCCTAATCAACAACCTCTCTGAATCTCTCCGTCACGGCCTCGCTCAGCGCCGTCCTTGGGCGGAGCTTGCTGATCGTTCCGCCTTCTCAAAGCCGGAATCGTTCTCTGAAGCGACGCTTCGCGTCCGCAAGAATTTCTCATACTTTCGTATCAACTACTATGCTGTTGTTGCGGCGATTCTCGCGGTTTCTCTCCTCACTAATCCGTTCTCTCTCATTCTCCTCATAGGACTCTTCGCTTCGTGGACGTTTCTCTACCTCTTCCGTCCTTCAGATCGTCCTCTCGTTATCCTCGGTCGCACATTCTCCGATTTCGAAACCCTAGCTCTTCTCTCTGGAATCACTGTCTTCGTTGTTTTCCTCACCAGCGTCGGCTCTGTTCTCGTCTCCGCTTTAATGCTCGGCGTCGCCGTCGTTTCCCTCCACGGGGCATTCCGTGCTCCTGAGGATCTCTTCCTTGATGAACAGGATAATTCTCAGACCACCGGATTCCTCTCCTTCCTTCGCGCTCCTGCTGCTAGTGCCTCCTCCGTTCCTTCCGTCACCGGACGCGTTTGAGCGTCTTGAAGATATCTTTGATCTGGTAATGGTAACGGTTTCTTTCGTCTGATCCGTTGAATTTTGGGACTGAAGCGAAACAATGGTGAAAAAAAATAATTCCTCTTTTTTTTTGTTTTTTTTTTATTTCTTGATCTGTATTAACAAATTGGATTTATATACATAGGTGAACATGAATCTTGTTATTTTGATTTTCTTTTATACAGGATTTGGTTATGTTGTTGATGGATCTATCATTTTCTCCCTGTAATCGATTTATTCATTATGTAATTTTAGTAGCTCTATTATGGTTTATTATGAATCAATAGCAAGATCACTTGGATTTTTATATTTTTATGCCGGTTGGAATTCATATTTGTTCCACGTTGTTTTAACCATTATTATGTGCATTTGATGTTGATTAGATTAAATCTCTCTACTTCTGGTGTCAATAAATAATAGAATCGGGGTTTAATCTTTTCCCCCTTTTATTGTGAAGTTGCACAAACAATGTTGGATATGTAACTAGGTACTAGACTACTAGTACATTGGATTCCCCGCTATCCTACATTTGTGAATCTCGACTCTTCGATGAAGATCAGACTACTTGAATTCTGACTTGTATTCCCCGAATCAATTTGATGGAGTCAGCATAGGAACAGTCTGATCTTCATTCAGCGGTGATGATCCCTTGATGGTGTGACTCAGTGTCAATGTCATGTTTGGTGTCTGGGTCAGCTTCATAGCTGCATACTTCTTGACTTAAGGGAATCCAAGTAATCCTGAGTTTCCATGAAATGGTTTTAACTTAATAGGGAAAGGATTACCTGCAGTGTGAATTTCACTAGAGGGGGAGCAGTGCAAATCTCCACCCTTAAATCACTATACCCCTATATTTTTTTGTCTTTCATATATGGGGCGAAGATTTCATAGGAGTGAATCCATTCCCAACTTAACATCTTGTTTTAAGTGACTGGAGAGTTTGGCATTTGTCAAATTATAGAGAAAGACAATTAACTTTGATCAAAGAAAAATGTAGCCTCTCAAATTTGCTTTGTTGTTGGTTTTTAGTAGCGGAAGGAAGAGTAGAAAGTAGCACCAGTTAATTTTATAGTTGATATCATTCACTGCACCTAATACCGTAAAAAGAAGATTACATTAATGTTAAGTGAACGACTTCTATTTGTAACTCATCTGTGCATCACCATTATTAGAAAATATATACAACATATATAGAAAAGCAAAATAGCTTGATCCAGTCTCTAAAATATTATGATAGAGTTTGTTTGATTCAGTTTAGAGTTTGTTAATGTGGTCTTTACCATTAAATAAAGACCACACAATTGCAATCATAATTCAATTTAATAAAATTCAGCTTTGTAATGTTCATAAGCCATAGCTCAACATTTGAACTTGGATTTTTATAGTTGTGTGAGTTAATTGTAGTGAAATTTATCGTCTCTTCTAAGATCAAAAAAGAAAAAAATTCAGCTTTGTAATTACATCAACTTCTCTCAATTCTTTATCTCATTCATTGTTACTTTCTTTAATTCATAAGTTTAACATGGTATTATAGAGCTTTTTCTCGATTCTAGTTTATCAATGGCTTCCACGAATCCCTTCCTTGGTGCCTCTGGCAATATTCCTTATTTGCATGTCAAATTTTAACACTTCATTTTTGTTAAGTTTGATGAGAAGAACTTCAAACAATGAAAACAACAAATTGATGGGATAATATGTGGCCACAAGCTTCAGAAGTTCATCACTTAACCTGTAGCTCAATTATAGCTCTGTTATGATTCTTGATTAAAATTGATCGCACTGCAAATCGTCTCAATCATTTGTTTCTGGAGTGGCAGCAATAAGATGCACTTGTTTGTACTTGGATTATTTCAACAATTTATGATTCGACCTTCATGAAGCTTGTTGATTGTCACTATTCGTGGTAAGTTTGGGAGGAAATACATTGCCACTTTTGCATGTTAATCACAACCAAGGGCGTTAACTCAGATATGAGTTATGTAGTCTCACTAAGGGAGATTGTAAGATTGATGAGTTAACTCAGATATGAGTTATGTAGTCTCACTAAGGGAGATTGTAAGATTGATGAGTTCATCCTTCGTGTTCGCACTATCAATGAATCTTTAATTTTCATTGGAGATTTGGTTCTTCATTGTAATCTCATCGAAATCATCCTTGAAGCCATACTTGAAATTATGAACCTGTGGTTGTTGCTGTCACGAGCAAAGAAGACTTGTGCTCGTTGGACGAACTCGAGTCGTTCCTGCTTGCGCATGAGATGCGCCTTGAGAAAAACAAGAAGCCTCCAGAAATTGTCATTGTTAATCTTACTCAGGCACAATTGTCGGCCTCATCTGTGAACTCCACAATTGATCCTTCGTTGCAACCAAACCCTAATTTTACGTACGGTACAAGTCATGTGAATGCAAATAACTCAAATTATCAAGGATATGGCTCTCGCGGTGGTCGTAATGGTCGTGGTGGTGGTTGTTTTGGTCGAGGAGGCTGTGGTGGTCGTGTATAGTGCTAGATCTGTCACAAGTTTGGTCATGATGCCTCCATTTGCTATTATCGTCATTTAGGAATCGGTCAATCTGCCTATTCTCCTTGGAAAACACCTCCTTCTACTACATTCCCGATGCAACAACGATCCCCTATTCAACCTCAATTTGGTTACCCCCAACCCTATGTTTGCTAATCCATGTCTTTTTCACCCTCAAGCTCTTCTCACTGGTGTTGATTCTGGTTTCAACAACCAATGGTGGTATCCAGACTCAGGTGCTTCGCATTCTATCACACCAGATGCCTCCAACTTGGGAGATGTAGTTTCCTTACTTGGATTAGATCATGTGCTAATAGGCAATGGCCAAAGTTTGTCCATAAACTCAATAAGCATCATGCATTTCTTGCTCAACTCATCCTAATACCAATCTTACACTCAAGAACCATTTAATTGTTCCATCTATAACCAAAAACTTAATTAGTGCTAGTAATTTCATATAAGATAATGGAGTTTTCTTTGAATTTCACCCCACTCTCCACTTTTTGTGTTGTGAAATCACATGCTTCTTCTGAAGTCTTGCTAAAAGGAACATTTGGAGCAAACGACATCTACAAGTTTTAAAATCCATTTTACTTACATTCTAGTTTGAATGTTCATAAATTTGAAACTAATGTTGTTTATTGTGATAGTGTTTCCAATTTACACTCTACTTCTTTTCCTTCAATTTCAAATTCTGCTTATCATTTATGACATGCTTGTTTAAGGCATCCTCATCATGAATCACTTAAGGCAGTATTAAAATTGTGTAATATCCTTGCACCAACAAAAAGCCTACACTGAATTTTGCTCAGCCTGCTGTTTAGGCAAGGCACACTGTCTTCCTGCTCCTCACTTTACCACCATATACCATAATCCTTTTGAACTAGTGGTGTGTGACTTATGGGCCCTACCCCTGTCACGTCCCATGGAGGCTATACATATTTGCTCACATGTGTTGATGCTTATTCTAGGTTTGTTTGAGTTTATCTCATAAAATAAAAATTTGACACTTTAGCTTAGTTCAAGCAATTCAAATCATGGTAGAGTTGCAATTTAAATGTAAAATTAAAGTTGTTCAAAGTGATGGAGGTGGTGAATTTCGTCATTTCACCAAATATCTTACTAATTTGGGTATTATGCATTGTTTCACTTGTCCACACACTTATCATCAGAATGGATTAGTTGAGAGAAAACACATGCACCTAATGGACACTGGTCTCACACAAGCTGGAATTCCCCTCAAATTCTGGGATTATGCATTTGTTACAGTTGCATTCCCCATCAATCTTCTACCAACATTTGTTCTCAACAATGTGTCTCCCCATTTCCTTCTACAACACAACCATCCAAGCTACAAGGACCTAAAGGTGATTGGATATGCTTGTTTTCCACTCCTAAGATCATACAACCCCACCAAACTTGCCTTTAGATCCCAAAAGTGTGTATTCATGGGATACTCCTCATCATACAAGGGGTATAAGTTTCTTAGTTTTGATGGAAGAATCTATATCTCAAAAGATGTTTTATTCAATGAAACAAAGTTTTCCTACCCTGAATTGTTCTCCAAACCCTTCACTCCATCACAAGCACCATCCACTTCATCATCATGGCTGCCTCTACAAGTTACACAATCCCTGCCTCCAAATCACATGGCTACAAACTACATTAGTAATAATATAGATCCACCCTGCAACTCCAAGCTCGCCATCATCTTCTTCTTCATCACACATGCCTATTCTCACCCTAGTTCAAATTCAAGTGCTGCAGCACCCAGACCTGTACCTCTCTCTCCCAACCCTTCTCTTTCCCCACACTCTATTCTCAATACTACTTACATGCCAATAGTTCTTGCAATTAATTTTGTCACCATCAGAGTTTCTCCTTAGAATACTAATCCCATGCAAATAAGAGCAAAAAAATGGCATTGTCAATCCAAAACTGCATCCCACACTGCTTTTCACCTACCTAGAACCTACCACTGCCCAACAGGCACTTGCTGCTCCACAGTGGCTGACAACAATAAAAATTCAGTATGTTGTTCTTATTCAGAACAACACTTGGTCCCTAGGCACTTCTCCCCCTAATTGTAAACCTATATGGTGTAAGTGGGTGTTTAGAATTAAAGAGAATCTTGATGGATCAATCACTAAGCATAAGGCACACCTTGTGGCAAAAAGATTTTATCAGCAAGTTGGTTCTGACTTCACTGAAATGTTCTCTCCAGTGGTAAAACCAATCAATGTGCTTACTATTGCAGTGTTCAACAATTGGCCTACTCAGTTAATTAATGTGAATAATACATTTTTAAATGGTGTTTTAGAAGAAGTATACATGGTGAAACCTCCAGGTTTTGAGGCTCAAGACAAAAGCTTGGTGTCTAAGCTCAAAAAGCTTTGTCATGGACTAAAACAAGCCCCAAGGACCTGGTTTGAGATACTCAAATGAACCCTAATTCAGTATCTGGCTTCACTGCCAGTAAATGTGACTCCAACCTCTTCATTCTACGCTCCATCTCATTTACATTAATGGCTATTGTTTATGATATCATCCTTTCTGGGAGTTCCCTAACTCAAATTCAACAACTTATTACCAAGCTGAACTCTGAATTTGCACTCAAACAACTGGGAAATGGACTACTTCCTTGGAATTGAGGTGACTCGCTTACCAAATGGATTTTTACTTCTTTCCCAATCTAAATATATATGTGACTTACAAGTCAAGGTACATATGGGGAATGCAAAGGGAATGTCAACACCAATGGTGTCCAACATCAAACTCTCCAGGTTTGGCTCTATTAGTGTGCTTACTATTGCAAGCTGGTTCTGACTTCACTGAAATGTTCTCTCCAGTGGTAAAACCAATCAATGTGCTTACTATTGCAGTGTTCAATAATTGGCCTACTCAGTTAATTAATGTGAATAATACATTTTTAAATGGTGTTTTAGAAGAAGTATACATGGTGAAACCTCCAGGTTTTGAGGCTCAAGACAAAAGCTTGGTGTCTAAGCTCAAAAAGCTTTGTCATGGACTAAAACAAGCCCCAAGGACCTGGTTTGAGATACTCAAATGAACCCTAATTCAGTATCTGGCTTCACTGCCAGTAAATGTGACTCCAACCTCTTCATTCTACGCTCCATCTCATTTACATTAATGGCTATTGTTTATGATATCATCCTTTCTGGGAGTTCCCTAACTCAGATTCAACAACTTATTACCAAGCTGAACTCTGAATTTGCACTCAAACAACTGGGAAATGGACTACTTCCTTGGAATTGAGGTGACTCGTTTACCAAATGGATTTTTACTTCTTTCCCAATCTAAATATATATGTGACTTACAAGTCAAGGTACATATGGGGAATGCAAAGGGAATGTCAACACCAATGGTGTCCAACATCAAACTCTCCAGGTTTGGCTCTATTAGTGTGCTAGACCCAACTCTGTTTACTGCTGGACACCATTGGTGTTGGCATTCCCTTTGCATTTCGCATATGTACCTTGGTCAGTAAGTTAGATATATATCTTTGGTTTGGCTTTGTTAATATGCCAGACCCAACTTAGTTTCGTTCTATTGTGGGAGCATTGCAATATGCAACTCTCACCAGATTAGATATATCATTCTTTATTAATAAAGTATGGTAGTTTCTATCTCAACCCCTTGAAGAGGAAGGTAGTCAAAAGGATTCTGCATTATGTAAGTGGCACTCTGCATCATGGTCTTCTTTTTTAGGCAGCACCTATGCATCAACCTCTGTCTCTAATAGGCTTTGTGATACAGACAAGGCATCAAATCTTGAAGATCGTAGTTCCACCTCAAGGGCTTGTGTGTATCTTGGTCCTAATATTATCTCTTGGGGGTCTAAGAAACAACCTCTAGTAGCACGCTCAACAGCAGAGGCAGAGCATGCAAGCTTGGCACAACTTGCAGCAGAAGTCCTTTGGATATAGTCACTGTTAACCAAGCTTTATTGCAAGTTCAGAACTCATCAGCTCCTATATGATAACTTAAGCATTGTCTCTCTTGCACATAACCCAACTCTCCACAACCAAACACATGGAACTTGACATCTTCTTTGTTAGAGAAAAGATGATGAACAAAAGCCTCATTGTCTCTCATGTTCCAGCTCAAGACTAATGGACAGATGCATTAACAAAACATCTTCCTGCCACCAAGTTTATAACTCTTTGTGACAAGCTCAAAGTATTTGACAAACACACCTTAGTAAAACCACCCTCAAATTTTAAAGGGGAATATTAGAAAATATATACAACACATGTAAAAGCAAAATAGCTTGATCCTGTAACTAACTGAAGCCTCTAGAATATTCTGTTAGAGTTTGTTAGATTCAGTTTTAGAGTTTATTATATTCAATTTACAATTAGTTACAGTAGCCTTTACTTATAAATGAATACTACACCATTGTAATCATAATTCAATTTTAATAAAATTCAGCTTTGTAATTACATCAAGTTATCTCAATTCTTTATCTCATTCACTGTTACTTTCTTCAATTCCTAACTTTAACAACCATTATATTATAATATTGCGCTCCTGCCTGGTTATTATGTAGTAATAGTAGTACCAACTAGGTGAAGAAAAATAACTATCCAACAAAAGTTGAATTGATATGCAAGCGTTAACATGCTTACTCTATTTACAATCTATAATTCATGTAGGGATGGGAGATAACTATCATCCAAGTGTAAATTCCAGACCAAATAATGTAGACTTATTGGAACAATCATTATTTTCTCTATATATACGGGAAATAAAATGCATCTCTTGATAGAGACATAAAATATTGCTTTGCCTATTTTAGAGCTTCCAAGGAATATGCTATAATTTTTTGAAAGCATTGACAACCAATAAAGAGTCACATTTCAAGCCAAAAAATTTTCAATAAACATGCAGTTAACTCTACAGCAAAACTATTAGTTATACCAATAAAATCTGTAAAACAATGAACAATCAAACCTCTATGGTCTTTAAAAATATCTCCACAAGAAGACTCATCTACGTTACATTTGAATCAACCACAAGGAGGAGGGATAGAGATTTTTTAGGATTGAAAAGTCATTCACTAAATTAAACATATGAACATAAGGGAAATTTTTTAAGGATGAATTAACTAAGTTAAACATTCAAATCAACCACAAGTAAGAGGGAGAGAGACATTTTTAAGGATGAACTTTCTCAAGCAAGATGATTAGTCGGAGGGGACTTTAGAATAATAATTTTCTTAATTTCTTCATATAACGAAGGATACCAATCTTAATATTTTTAAGAATTCTCCAATTGGAGTCAACGATATTATCACTGATTTTGGAAGTCAACAATTTTTTAATTTTCCTAGAAAAATTAAAAACAGAAAAAAGAGGCTTGGAAAGCCATTTTATCAGTCCAATAATTAATAGATAATTCATCTCCTATATTTCATATAGATTTAGACAGAACAATATGTAGGTTGTGTTTAAAGGAACACCAAATTTAGACAGATATATAATAGACTATAGGAATGACTATCTTTATAAATTTATAAGAAATTCGCCCATTGATTTTGAGTTGCAAATAAATCAAAGGTGAGTTTTTAACATGATAGTTTGACAACCTAAGAGATAACATTCCAAACCACCTTCCACAAAAGATGAGCATATTAGACCAAATAATATTAACCAATTTCCTAGTATCATTTGTATACATATATTAATCAACTTTCTTTTGACAACACTTACAAAGAATCTGGATCTTTTCTAAATTTTTTATTTGACAACTTTTAACAAATATTATCATAAATATATGCTAAAAACTTGAAATTAGATCTATCCCTGTTGTTTTTAGACCTTTAACTTATTTTAAAAGTTTAGTTTGGTCCTATAATTTTAAAAACGATCAAGTTGATCCCTTAACTTATGTTTGTAAATGCAATTTGATCCATTCCTTCTACTTTGTTAATCAAAGTCAAATTAGTAGTTTATAAGGATCTGACATATCTTCTACTCTACTTTGGATTATAGACTAAACTAAACTTTATACATTAATTAAGGGATTAAACTAAACATTCAACTTAACTGAACATTTTTTAAATACAATTTTATTCATCAAACTTTAACGTTATATCAACACATAATACAACAATATCATTTTTTTTCTTCTTAAATCAACACATAAAATAACAATGTCACAACAATTTCATTACCTAAACACCATTACATATCAAAATACAAATTACACTAATATATACATTAATACAATTAAAACACCAAATTTTCTTCCATTTTATGAACCAACAAACTGATTTTTTTTTTTAAAATTTAGATTCATAAAGTTGTGAGGAAGAAGATGAACTAGATTTGTTCACCTGTTTCGCATAAACAAGAACTTTTGGCAAATATTGACTTTTGGTGACCCTAAATTAATTTGAGGAAGAAGAAGTAAAGTAGGAAAAACTTTCAAGGACTATATACAACTCATTCATTGAAACAAAATTCTAGATTCACAAAGTTATGAGGAAGAAGACTAACCAAATTTTTTCACCGTGTTCGCATATTTTGCATAAACTGTTGGAACCAAGTTGGTTCTTTCAATTAAAGTTTTGATGTTAACATATGAAAATCACATTTTTGAAGTAACAATTTACAAGAAAGGGGGTTTGAATTGTAAATTAACCTTTTAAAAATTCCTGAAAAAATATTAACTCAAGATTGATCTTGGTTGTAAATCAGAAAAACGGATAACGTTCTTGGTTCAGATCAAAAAACGAAGAACGTTCTTGATTAGTTGAAAATGACAGTTTTAGTTAATCTATTAAACTTGATATTTAAAGACTTGAAAGTAAATAGATAAGGGAAGAAGTATAACACACAGATATATCATGGTTCACCCAACTTGGGCTACGTCCAGTCCTTACAACTGTGAGATTTTCAACTAAGTGCTCCAAGGCAAGAACTCTCTTGACTTTTACACTAACTTTCTGCAAATCTATCTGGATCTGTTACAACCAATATCTTTCAATCCAGAAAGGAGTTTTTTTCACTGATCTATCCTTCAATCTTTACAAGGATTACTCACACTACCTTCTCTATAACATAGAATGATTTTCACAACTTCTCAAGATTAGTTTTTACTCACTTTGTCTTGAGATTACAATAGAATAATAAAGTGTTTTGATAGAATCTAAATATCCTCAACTCGTGTTTGAGTATTTGATTATGATCCTTGGAACTGAGAGTGATTTTAGAACACAATCGTGATTTGATGTTGCAGTTTCTAAGAGCTGGACAGAACTTAGCGAAATGTATGAAAACTGTAGAAACTCTTGAATCTGATTTGTGAATAATGGAATGATTGCTTTGTTCAGTTCTGCCTGTTGCCTATATCTTGAGTTCTCTTTTATAGACTCAAAAAGTGCTTTTGACAGCTCATTTGCCCGTTAGGAAAGCTGGCTTGTCCTTTGCCAGTGATTAGGTGAGAGCAGGTCAAAAAGCAAGAACATTTTTCATTCTGCTTCTAATGTTCAAGAGCAGACTTGGTTCTTCCTTTGTGTTGCAAATGAGTCTTGATCATAGTGATGCGTATTTTTGACTTTTAAATTATAGGGATCCTCTGGTATCCTCTGCAAGTATCCTCTGGTATCCTCTGATGACGTCATCTGGAGGTATCTTCTGGATGTATCCTCTAGTGACGACTTCTGGAGGTATCCTCTGGTGACATCCTCTGATGACGTCATCCTCTGCTGACATCCTCTGGTGACGTCATCCTCTGCTGACATCAGAATGTTGTCCAGAATGTTCTTGGATTTTCATATTTGATCTTGCTTCTCTCAACTGATTTTGTTTAAGTTTCTTGGTACCTATCTTGATTAATACACTCAAGCACACTTATTAGGTACAAAAACAAGCTTTAGAATCATAATTATAATTCTTAATTAATCTTTGTTTATCATTAAAATTATTTAAGTTGGGGTTTTGTCTCAACAATTTTGACTTAGAAGAAGAATGAAAAATCAGAGGAATTGAACAATCAAAGGATGACGTCAACAGATGATGTCCTCATAGGATGACGTCACCATAAGATACCTCAAAAAGATACAACCAGAGGATACCTCTAGAAGATACCTCTAGAAGATACAACCAGAAGATGTCAACGTTAGCAGAAGATCTCATCAGAGGATGACGTCACCAGAAGATATAAATGTCACCAGAAGATACGACCAGAAGATATCACCAGAGGATACCAGAGGATGTCATCAGAGGATACCAGAGGATGTCATCAGAGGATACATCCAGAGAATACTAGAGGATGTCACCAGAGGATACCAAAAGATATCACCAGAGGATACTAGAAGATACCTCCACAGGATACCAGAGGATCCCATCAGAAGCAAGAATCAGAGGATGTCATCAAAGGCAAAAATCAGAGGATATCATTAATCAGATGGTATCATCAAAGGGAAGAAACAATGACATTATCAGAGGATATCATTCGTGGCCCATACCAAAAGGAAACCTTGTCCAGAAGGAGACGTGGCCCAGACCAGAAGGAAACCTTGTCCAGAAGAAAATATGGTCCAGATCAGAAACAAACATGGTCTAGAAGGAGACTTGGTTCAGATCAGAAGAATACTTGGTCCAGAAGGAGACATGGTCCAGAACAGAAGGAAACATTATCCATAAGATAACATGGTCCAAATCAGAAGATAACTTGGTCCATAACAGAAGACATGGTCCAGACTTGGTCCAGACCAGAAGATAGCATGGTCCAGAACAGAAGAATTGGTCCAAACTTGGTCCATATCAGAAGATCACATAGTCCAGATCAGAAGATCACACTGTCCAGATCAGGAAACAGAATGGTACAGATCAGATCACATGGTCCAGACTTGGTCCAGATCAGCAAATCATACGGTCTAGATTTTAAATCATGATGCAGATTAAGTGAAGACTTGATTAAAATTAAAAGAGGACTTGACTAAATTTTGAAAGAGATCTGATCGTAGGCTTAAGAAGATTTGATTCAAAAATCAAAGAAGACCTAAAGGAAATACGAAGGAAATCTGAGCAAAGAAGATATGGTTTGAAATTAAAAAGAAACAGGATTGGTCAACATAATTTTCAAAGGAAATCTGAGCAAGATTCATCTCGAAATTAAGCTTGGACAAAGCCCATATTGCAGCTATAAAAGGAGGCTTCAGACCGCAGCAATAGGCATCTCAAAGTAGAAGAACTCAAGCATAAAATCTAGATTCATCTTAGAGTTCAAAGAGATCGAAAAACACAAGAACTCAAGCTTCATTTCAAAGTTATCCGAGAGTTCAAAAGAGACAAACACAAGTGTGCAAGAGCAATATTTTCTAAGTGTTTTTGAGAGAGAAATTCAGTGCAACATTGCAGAGTTTCAAACCCTTGTAATCTAACCCGATAGTGGTGTAGATTCCTTCTTCAATCTGGGGTTGTCAGATTGGTAGGAGAAGACTTGACTTGTAGGGTCAAGGTGTTGTTATCATTCCTCAAAAGTATGGGGTTGTCAGGATGTTTGAGAAGACTTGGCTTGTAGGGTCAAGGTGTTGTTATTCCTCAAAAGTCTGGGGTTGTTAGGCTGTTTGAGAAGACTGGCTTGGAGGGTCAGGTGCTGTAATTCAAAGTCTTGAATTAGTGGATTAAAGCCTTATGAATGAAGGGACTGGATGTAGCCAAGTTAATGGTGAACCAGGATAAATCATTGTGTTCTTATGTTTTTATTATCCGCTGCTAAGTCTGATTATTTATTCATCAAGTAATTCACATCAACATTCATCAAAACAGCAAAAAGAATTCAAGTTTGGCAAACACAATTCAACCCTCCTTCTCGTGTTTGCACCTTCATAAACCACAAGAAATATTGAAACATATTGAGTTTTGGTAAACCCTAAGATGATTTGGGAAAGAAGTGTTGGGTTCTAGTGTGAGTGGTTAAAGTCCCACATCAACTACGAATGAGTTAAATATTGAATATATAATAGTGGTGACCCATATACCTAATGTTTTAAGGTTTTTTGTGGAGATGTGGTATCAAAGTATGTTAGGTATCCTCGACATTTAGCCCATTGTTGCTCCCGACGCTCCCCCGGACTCTCGAACAAGTGATATCAAAGCTCTACTTCTGATTGGTGGGAGAGTGAGAGTTGATCCTGGTCTTAGATCATTGCATCGAAAGTCTTCCCAATGATGTAGTTAAGAAGCATGTCATGTTGGTAATAATGGTGGTACAAGTATAGGATGTGGGAGATTCACACTTGGGGAAGAGAATGTTGAGTTCAATTGTGAGTGATGAGATTCACACTTGAGGGGAAGAGTGTTGGGTTCAATGTGAGTGGTTAAAGTCTCATATCGACTATGAATGAGCTAAATATTAGATATATAAAAGTAGTGACCTATATACCTAATTTCTTAACATTTTGGGTAGAGATGTGACGTCAAAGTTTCATAGGTATTCTGGACGTTTAGCTCATTGTTGTTCACTACGCTCCCCGAACTCCCCAACAAGAAGTGAAAGCTATGTAGAGCCCATATGCCACATCACCAAGATTTAACATCATTTACCACTAACTTAATAGAAGGGACCAAGTTGCCTCAACTTATGTAAGTTAAAGGACCAATTTGACTAATTTTAAAATGAAGGGATCAAATTAAACTTTTAAAATAAATTAAGGAACCCAAAAAGTATTTATGTTTTTGTTTTTGTAAATATAAATAGTGTCTCCCAATTCTTTTTATTCGTTAGAAAATGTTTGTGACAAACTTTATTGCAATTATCATTCATTTTTTTTTAAATCTAATATAATGTGTATGGATTTGGACCATCTACCTTTTGAACATGAAAGGTAAAGTAAATTTAACAAAAACTAAATAAAACAGAAGAGAACATGATGTTCAAAATGGATGAAAAAATAGTGAGAGGAAACAAACGAAGAAAGAGAGGGAAAAAAAACCAGATAAATAAAAGTTAGAAGATTCTTATATAAGGTTTATCATACTTCTTTTATAAAAACATGTATTAATGTTAAGTTCAAAGTTTATCATTAATGATTCAGTCTAGCGGTAAGAAGACAGACATTGAATTTATATGTTACAAATTTAAATTTTATTAATGTAATTAAAGAAAGGTAAATATAAATCTTTATAGTTGTAAGTGTTGAATAAATTTTAAATTCGTCATTGCATTTAATTGTGATACAATTCCCTTATCCTATTTTTTTTAATAATTTTTTTATCATATTTGTTACTACTGTTTTTTGTTTTTTGTTGAAGAAGTTGAATATAAATGCATGCCTTCAATCATAATCTACCAATTTTCAATTTCTTTGTGTTCACTTCATCAAACTGGTCCAAAATGTTAAAATGCTAGAATTAAAGATCTCAATGTAAGGAAATGGAATGCTTATCTTATTCATTAAAACTGGAGCTTTAAATACCCAGAAATACAGAAAACAGAATTACCAGACGAACCGGTACAGTGTACCAGACCGATACGACAACACACTAACCAATAGCAGAAAACACGGTCAGAGGCAGAATTCCGCGCCTGCTTACTCGGTCTCCTAACAACCAAATTGAAATCTAATTAAGCTAACCTATTCTCTGCCACGTTTATTATCAGACTAAACAATTAAATCAACAATTAAACTTATAATTAAACTGACAATTAATCCCTAAAGTAGACACCCGAGCTGGATATTCGGCCAACAATCGCTCCCCTAAACTGAACATGTCAGAAGCATTTCAGTTTATTTCTTCAGCTGACTTCATTCCAAGTGCCTCTCTGAGCTTCTCAAACACTTCCAGTTTCATTGGTTTAGTCATAATGTCAGCCAACTGCTCACTTGTACCACAATATTCCATGTCAATTATTTCATCCTTAGTGAGATTTCTCAGAAAATGAAACCTGACATCAATGTGCTTACTCCTACCGTGGAAGACTGGATTCTTTGCAAGTTTTATGGTGGAAGAATTATCACATAGTATCTTGACACTTGTACTCTGTGTGCCTCCAATCTGTTTAAGTATTTGTTGCAACCAAATACATTGACATGCACAAGAAGCAGCAGCCACATATTCTGCTTCTGTGGTTGAAAGTGTCACAACTGGCTGCTTCTTTGATGACCAAGCTACTGCTCCTCCACTTAGCATGAAAACATACCCAGAGGTGCTTTTTCGATCATCCAGATCTCCTACATAGTCACTGTCCGTGTAGGCAAGCAACTCATCTTTACATCCTCTTTTGTAGAATACACCAAACTCAGTAGTAGCACTGATGTATCTTAGAATTCTCTTAGCTGCCATCATGTGAGACTCCATCGGGTTGGCCATAAAACGACTTATTAGACAAACATTGTAAGCTAAATCAGGTCTTGTAACAGTCATGTACATCAGACTTCCCACCATTTGCTTGAATAGGGTTGCATCTACCTTCTTACCATCTTCTTTTTTTGTCAGTCTGTTGCTTCCTGGAACCATGGGATTCTTGACTCCATTGCAATTTTCCAGACCAAACCTTTTTAGAACTTCTTCAGCATATTTCTTCTGACCAATGTGAATACCATTGAAGTTCTGCCGTATTTCAACTCCCAGAAAATATTTCATCTTGCCCAGATCAGTCATTTCAAACATCCTTTTCATGGATTCTTTGAACTCATCTATCATAATAGAATCATTACTAGTAAAAATGAGATCATCAACATATAGACTTACAATTAGGATCTTGTTCTTTTCTTCTCTTTTGATGAACAACGTGTGCTCATAGCTGCTTTTCTCAAACCCTTCCTTAATGAAGTAGCTTTCAATTTTGCTGAACCACGCTCTTGGTGCCTGCTTTAGACCATAGAGTGCTTTCTTCAATTTATATACTTTCTTTTCTGCCCCACTGATTACATACCCTGGAGGTTGAGTAATGTAAACATTTTCATTCAGCTCACCATGAAGAAAGGCACTTTTGACATCAAGCTGAAAAATTGTCCAACCATTTCTTGCTGCCAGAGCTATCACTTTTCTAATAGTATCCCATCTAGCTACTGGAGCAAAAACTTCATTGTAGTCTACTCCTTTCTCCTGTGCATATCCCTTAGCCACAAGACGAGCTTTACACTTATCTACTTCACCCTTCTCATTTAATTTAGTTTTGTAGATCCATTTTACACCAATTACTTTGGCCTCCTTTGGTGCATCAACAAGCTCCCAGGTTTCATTCTTTACAATAGCATTGAACTCCATATCCATTGCATCCCTCCATTTTATCAATTTTACTGCTTCTTCATAATAAACAGGATCATCAGAGGATATAAACAATGCTAGATTTTGTACCTCTTCATCTTCTTCTGATAGTCCTTCTCCACTTATATAGTCTTGAAGATAGTTTGGAGCTCGAGTGATTCTTCTTTCTGGAAGTGTAGGTGTGGTAGTGTCACTAGAGATATTACTGTGACCAGAAGAAGTATCATTGGAAGTACTACTTTGATCAGATTCTGCTTCTTCTTCACTTTCTTCATCACTAGAGGCATATGTATCATTATCAGCTTCTCCCCAGTCAAGAATGTCATTCTTGGCTTCTCCTTCTGTCTTTTTCTAGTCCCATCTTTTTCTTTCTTTAAACACAACATCTCTGCTAATTATCACCTTCTTTGTGGTCGGGTTGACCATTTTGTATCCCTTAGACTCTTCATTGTACCCTATCAGCACACACTCTTGACTTCGAGCATCCAACTTTGACCTCTTTGCATCTGGTACATGTACATTTCCTATACATCCAAACACTCGGAAATGATCAACATTAGGTTTAACTCCACTCCAGCATTCTTCTAGTGTTTTGTTCTTTACAGCAGAAGTAGGACTTCGATTGAGAATGTGGCATGTCGTTTTCACAGCTTCTGGCCAGAATGGAGTTGGCATCTTCTTGTCTTCTAGCAAGCATCGCACCATGTTAAGTATGGTACGATTTTTACGTTCTGCAACTCCATTTTGTTGAGGAGTATAGGCTGTAGTCAGTTGTCTCTTGATACCTTCGAGTCTGCAAATTTCTGTGAATTCTTTGGAGGTGAACTCCCCTCCTCTGTCTGTTCTTAGTCCACAAATGGATAGACCAGACTCCTTCTCCACAATATTTTTGAAGCTTTTAAATGTTGTGAAAGCTTCACTCTTTTCATTCAGAAAGTAAACCCAGAGCTTACGACTCAAATCATCAATAAAGGTCAGTAGATACCTTTTGTTACCATATGACTTTGGAGTGATGGGTCCACAAATATCTAAGTGTATAAGTTGTAGCCTCTAAGTTGCTCTCCATTTGCTTTTCTTTGGAATGATCTTCCGATGTTGTTTTCCTTTCATACAGCTTGTACATACATATGTTGACATCTGAAACTTGGGAAGTCCTCTGACAAGTTCCTTCTGGTGTAGTAAATTCAGACTGGTAATACTCAGGTGACCATATCTCTTGTGCCACAAGTCACCAGTATCATCACTGCTCACATTCAGACATGCAGAAGATGTATCCATCAGAACATTGGCTCGAACATTCTATTAGAGGTCATGCGTGTGTGCATGATTAGTCCTCTTTTAGAATGATAAAGTCTGTATTCTCTATTTTGTATCAGGATAGTTAACCCTTTTTCTTGTAGTTAACCCATACTCAACAAATTGTTTTTCAACTCAGGAACATAGTACACTTCAGAGATTACCTGAGTTGCTCCTTCTACTTCAAGTCTGATATTGCCCTTCCCTTTCACTGGCATTCTGAGATTGTTTCCCAGTTTTACAGAATGACTGAATTGTTCATCCAACTCCACGAACCATTGTTTGTTTCCTGTCATGTGATTTGAGCAACCAGAATCAAGAAACCATATTTCTTCCCTTTTTGACTTGTTGAACTCAACATAGGACATCAGCAGAAGTTCTTCCTCCTCATCCAGTTCAGCATAATTGGCTCTTCTGTCCCATTATGGGCACTCATTTTGAAAGTGTCCCAGTCTGTGACATTTGAAACATTCAACTGTAGCTTTGTTGAATGTTTGTCTGCCTCGTCCTCTACCTCTTCCTCCTCTATTCATGCCTCTGCCTCTGCCTCCGACTGATCTTTCATCATATGTTACTTTTAACACTTGTTCTTCTTCCTGTTGTCCCAGCATCCTTTGTTCATGAACTAGCAAACTACCATGTAATTCATCAATGGTTAAGACACTTAGATCATTTGACTTCTCAATTGAGCAGACAACATAGTTAAATTTGGAGGTCAATGATCTGAGTATCTTACTAACCACTGTACTTTGTTCCATCACCTCACCATTTGTTTTCATTTTGTTGACCACGGCTAGAGTCCGTCCCAAGAAGTTATCAACTTTCTCTCCTTCTTTCATGGCCAGTAGCTCGAATTCTTTCCTCAAGGCTTGAAGTTGTGCTCTTCGTACTTTTGTGGACCCTTGATACTTCTGTTTCATTGAGTCCCAGATTGCTTTTGATGTTTCCTTGTTAAGTATCGTCTCTAGTATTTCTCTGTCAATAGCTTGAAACAGATAATTTTTCACTTTTAGATCTTTGAGTTTGGCTTCCTCCATACTCTTTCTCTGAACCTCACTTGCTGGTGTATTTCCAACTGCTGGTGCTGGAATTCCTTCGTCCACCAGATTCCACATTTCCTTGCTCCTAAGGAAATTCTCCATTGTCATTGACCAGTAGTCATAATGGCCATCAAACTTGGGAATAGACGGCTGCACGAACTTTTCTGAGGTTGACATGATGATTTCTCTTGTGTTTCACTCACACACTCAAACTCCCGTGTTTGTTCTGGACTTCACCTGTCCACACTCACTCTCACGATTATCAGGCCTCTTTCGAAGCTCTGATACCAATTGTTAAAATACTAGAATTAAAGATCTCAATGTAAGGAAATGGAATGCTTATCTTATTCATTAAAACTGGAGCTTTAAATACCCAGAAATACAGAAAACAGAATTACCAGACGAACCGGTACAGTGTACCAGACGATATGACAACACACTAACCAGAAGCAAAAAACGCGGTCAGAGGCAGAATTCCGCGCCTGCTTACTCGGTCTCCTAACAACCAAATTGAAATCTAATTAAGCTAACTTATTCTCTGCCAATTTTATTATCAGACTAAACAATTAAATCAACAATTAAACTTATAATTAAACTGACAATTAATCCCTAAAGTAGACACCCGAGCTGGATATTCGGCCAACACAACTATAAAGATTTATATTTACCTTTCTTTAATTACATTAACAAAATTTAAATTTGTAACATATAAATTCAATGTCTGTCTTCTTACCGCTAGACTGAATCATTAATGATAAACTTTGAACTTAACATTAATACATGTTTTTATAAAAGAAGTATGATAAACCTTATATAAGAATCTTCTAACTTTTATTTATCTGGTTTTTTTTCCCTCTCTTTCTTTGTTTGTTTCCTCTCACTATTTTTTCATCCATTTTGAACATCATGTTCTCTTCTGTTTTATTTAGTTTTTGTTATCTTTTTATTCGTTAGAAAATGTTTGTGACAAACTTTATTGCAATTATCATTCATTTTTTTTTAAATCTAATATAATGTGTATGGATTTGGACCATCTACCTTTTGAACATGAAAGGTAAAGTAAATTTAACAAAAACTAAATAAAACAGAAGAGAACATGATGTTCAAAATGGATGAAAAAATAGTGAGAGGAAACAAACGAAGAAAGAGAGGGGAAAAAAACCAGATAAATAAAAGTTAGAAGATTCTTATATAAGGTTTATCATACTTCTTTTATAAAAACATGTATTAATGTTAAGTTCAAAGTTTATCATTAATGATTCAGTCTAGCGGTAAGAAGACGGACATTGAATTTATATGTTACAAATTTAAATTTTGTTAATGTAATTAAAGAAAGGTAAATATAAATTTTTATAGTTGTAAGTGTTCAATAAATTTTAAATTCGTCATTGCATTTAATTGTGATACAATTCCCTTATCCTATTTTTTTTAATAATTTTTTTTATCATATTTGTTACTACTGTTTTTTGTTTGTTGTTGAAGAAGTTGAATATAAATGCATGCCTTCAATCATAATCTACCAATTTTCAATTTCTTTGTGTTCACTTCATCAAACTGGTCCAAAATATGACAACAGAATATTTCCACCGCATAAGTAAACAACAATTCACAATCCTTCTCATGTGTTGTCTTTGATTTTTTTACTCATTCCACTCCAATAATGTAATTAACGAAATCATGAATTATGAAAGCTTCAGGTGGGCAATCCGTGTCACGTTAATACACACATCATCACTAAAAAATGCTTTTGATAAACCCTTTTCCATGACATAAAAAAAAATGAAAGCCCAAAAGAACAAACCATAAAGATAAAATTGACATAAAAAATGATACTATAAATTATAAAATAAAATACTACTTAAAATAACATCTGAAAAAATATAATAAACTTATGAATAAACGCAGTAAACTCAAATGAAAATAATAATTATTAAACTTTATTTTGGTAGTAGGAGTTTATGTGTTATAATCCAACATTTTTGACATTGGCAAAATACACACCTAGCAAAAATGAAAAAGACCCCCTTATTTTTTTTCTTTTTGAAAAAACATTTTTTATATAATATGAGAAAAAAAAGAATGTATTATTGTTGTAAACTAATTTTAAATTGAAAGTGAATGACTACCTTGATCTAATATAATTTCAATCTATTAAAAACTATAAAATCTAACTTATGTTCTTATAAATGTAAAACTCTTTACCTCATCTAATATATATTCTCCAAATTAGTAGAATCGAGAAAAAAAACGTGGCAGTGGGGCCCTTGAAAAATCCAAAACCAAATCCAGTAAATGTAACCGTTGGAGAACCAAATTTAACCCCATCCCATTATTCTGATCGGTGCTCACTTAATGTCTCTTATGTCCCAAACCAACCCGTTATATGCATCAGATCACACATGAATAATAATAATTGAATACCAATATCGTCATATATCATAAGAATAATAAAATAATGCAAACTATATAGAAATCAAACTAGCCGTTAGTATTATTATTAAGAAAACTGCAACCTTTGACTCATTCTCACACTCTCCCTAAAACCATAAACCCCACTTAACACTTTCCTCATTCATTCACACAATTCACATACCCTTTATCACAAACCATACTACTTTTCATTTTCACTCTCAAAGTTTTCATCTTTCTTTAATTCCTTCAACTTCTTCATTCTTCATTCTACATTCTACTATACTATTACTATCTACTATAAGCTTAATTTAAGCATTTGAAGTGAAAAATTGTTTCTTTTCATGGAAAACGAAGATTTTAGTACAAACCCATTTCACCTTTTGATCTCTTTTCCATCTACAAACATTGAAACAAGGAAGAAATGGAAGAAAAATCAAAAGTGTAGTTTCAAAATCTTAGCTTTTTTACTTTTTCTAGCTTCAACTATTCAACCTGTTTTTGGACATTTATGGGATGGTGTTGTTGTAACACAATCTGATTTTCAATCTCTAAGGGCTATTAAAAATGAACTCATTGATTCCAAAGGTTTCTTGAGAAGCTGGAATGATTCTGGTTTAGGTGCTTGTTCAGGTGGTTGGGTTGGTATCAAATGTTTGAAAGGTGAAGTTGTTGCAATTCAACTTCCTTGGAAAAGTTTAGGTGGAAGAATCTCTGAGAAAATTGGTCAACTTCAATCTCTTAGAAAACTAAGTCTTCATGATAATTTTCTTGTTGGTTCTATCCCTTTTTCTCTTGGTTTTCTTCCTAATCTAAGAGGTGTTTATCTTTTCAATAACAAACTTTCAGGTTCTATTCCTCTTTCTATTGCTAATTGTCCAATGCTTCAATCTTTTGATGTTAGTAATAATTCTCTTGTTGGTAAAATTCCATCTAGTTTAGCAAATTCAACAAGGATTTTCAGGATTAATTTGAGTTATAATTCACTTTCTGGTTCCATTCCTAGCTTATTCACTATGTCTCAAACTTTAACTATTCTTTCTTTGAGTCATAACAAAATTGTAGGGTCTATTCCAAGTGAAATAGGTAAACTTTCAAGGCTTAGAATTCTTGATCTTTCAAACAATGCAATCAATGGTAGTTTTCCTCTTAGTTTCTCTAATCTCTCTTCTCTTGTTTCTTTAAATCTTGAAAACAATCAAATTGAAAACCATGTGCCAAATACTTTAGAAAATTTACATAACCTTTCTGTGTTTAATTTGAAGAACAATAAATTTGATGGTAAAATTCCATCAACAATTGGGAATCTTTCAAACATTAACCAAATTGATTTCTCTCAGAACAAATTTGTTGGTGAAATTCCTGATTCATTTACTAAACTAGCAAATCTAAGTTCATTCAATGTCTCATACAACAATCTATCTGGTCCTGTTCCATCACTACTTTCAAAAAGATTCAATGCTAGTTCATTTTTTGGTAACATTGATCTATGTGGTTACATAAGTTCAAAACCATGTCCCTCAACACCATTACCTCATAATCTTCCACCACAAGAATCTCCTTCTCCAAACCAACATCACAGGAAACTAAGCACAAAAGACATAATCCTCATTGTAGCAGGTGTTCTACTATTGATTTTGCTATTACTTTGCTGCTTTTTGCTTTGTTGTTTAATCAGGAAAAGAGCTGCTTCAAGTAGAAACAGTAGCAAAGCTACTAAAGCTGCTGCAAATGCTAGGAATGTTGAAAAAGGTGTTACAAGTGGTGATGTTGTGTCAGGAGGTGAAGCTGGTGGGAAGCTAGTTCACTTTGATGGTCCATTTGTTTTCACTGCTGATGATCTTTTATGTGCTACTGCTGAGATTATGGGAAAAAGTGCTTATGGAACAGCTTATAAGGCAACATTGGAAGATGGTAATCAAGTTGCTGTGAAGAGGTTGAGAGAGAAGACTACTAAAGGACATAAGGAGTTTGAAGCTGAAGTTGCTTCACTTGGGAAAATTCGACATCCAAATCTTTTAGCTCTTAGAGCTTACTATCTTGGACCTAAAGGAGAAAAACTTCTTGTCTTTGATTACATGAGTAGAGGAAGCCTAGCATCATTCCTTCATGGTAAGCACTTTCTAATTAAGTACTTCTTAGAATGCATTTTAGTTTATGTATTCGCGCAATCACTTCCGGTGTTTTTTTTTTATAGACAAATGTTAGTATTTCTTATATTGATATTTCTAAACATATACTTGCAGCTCGTGGGCCGGAAATCGTCATCGAATGGCCAACAAGAATGAAAATAGCAATAGGAATCACAAATGGTCTATGTTGTCTCCACAACCAAGAAAACATAGTACATGGAAACCTCACCTCAAGCAACATACTATTAAATGAACAAACAATCCCTCACATAACAGATTTTGGTCTCTCAAGACTAATGACAACCTCAGCCAACACAAACATCATTGCAACAGCAGGAAGTCTTGGATACAATGCACCTGAGCTTTCAAAGACAAAGAAACCGACATCAAAAACTGATGTTTACAGCCTTGGTGTGATCCTTTTGGAGCTTTTGACAGGTAAACCGCCTGGCGAACCGACTAATGGCATGGATTTGCCTCAATGGGTTGCTTCTATTGTGAAAGAGGAATGGACTAATGAAGTGTTTGATTTGGAACTCATGAGGGATGCACTAAGTATTGGTGATGAACTTCTTAATACATTGAAATTGGCTTTACATTGTGTTGATCCTTCACCAGCTGCTAGACCTGATGTTAAACAAGTTTTGCAACAATTGGAGGAGATTAAGCCTGAATTGGTTGAAGGTGGTGATAATGATAATGATGATGATGATGATGGAGCTAAGGTTCAAATAAATGAATAAAGGGAAGAAAGGATAATTAATATATAGATACATATATTTTATTTCTTCATTGATTTTATTCTATATATATATATGTTGTATATAGGTGTGAGAATTTTGTTTTATTACATCGAGTATTCTTTTTTTAACTAGGTTCAAATAGTGAATTTTTTTTTCTATTGCTATTTAAATTAAGATTCTTTTGTTTTTCATTTGATTTAATGATATTATTTTACATGTTGGATTCTTCAACAGAATAATGATAAGGATTATGGTGGTTGAAAGTGTAGTTGTGTTTCTTCCTCCTTACTGATAATGATAGATGAATGAATTTAGTTTTCTTTTTTTTTTTTCACAAAAGAAATATACAAAATGTGGGGGGATAAAATAAAGATTATCACTACATTTTTGTTCATCTTATTTTGTACTAAAATATCAATCACATTGGTATTGTAGGTGTTATAGATTTTAGATTTCATGATTCCAAATTTCAAATGGTTAAAAGGTCCACTCTAAGATTTAGAATTTAAGGTTTAGAGTTTAGGTTCACTATAGATGAAAGTTTAAACAAAAATAAAATTTATTTAAATTTTTTAAAATAATAATTGTTCTCGGTAGAAAGAATTTAAATAAGCATTAAAAAAAGAAGAAAGATTCAAATAATTTTAGAGTAAAAAGTAATTTTCGTTTTTGAATATGTGAAACAATGCTATCTTAGTCTTTAATTGTATCGAATATACAAATACTTCTCTTTAAATATTTCTTTTGTTAATAATTTTATATACTAAATTGATTAACAAAAAAGACATTTTATAATCAAATTGACTAATAAAAAACACATTAGAGTATTAAAATGGCTAATAAATTTTTAATTTTGATAGATTCAAAGATAAACGCATCAATACTAAAATGACAGTTTTTTCAATAATTTTACAATCACTATAAATTTTATTAAAAAGATAATTACTAATAACACACTTTTTAACTTAGTTTTTGATGCAATCTTCGATCAACAACGTGGGTTTCTTTCTTCTACTACTCCACCTTTGGAGAATACTTTCAAGATTAACGTTGATGGTAGTTCGATTAACAATCATGGAAGATCGAGATTCGGTGGAATTATGCACAATAGTAAGGGAGAACAGGCTTGTTGGTTATTATCGTTTGTTTGGTTGGAATCACTACTACTTATTTTTATTTGTATGGTCAATAGCAAAAGGATATCCTCTTTTCAAAAAAAATAATAAAATAATTAATATACAAATTCTTTTGATATTCAGCAAGTTGCAAGACGAGAATGCGACCACCTGAAACAAATTTTTTTTATCTGTTTTGGAGATCGCATCTTCTCTGTCTTAGAGAGGATGTGACCATGTATACTTAATATATTTTCATTTGTTTTAAAAAAAAGAACACATTTATTTCAGGGTCGCATCCCCATAATGCGACCTCCAACAAGAAAGCAAAATAACTTGTTTCAAAGTCATATCGCCTTGCGACCTCTAAGAGTTGAAAAAAGTGGGGTATATTAAATTTTTTTTTTATAAAAGATATAGATAAATAAAAACTGCAAAATTGGCCTCAAGTGCCCCAGCTTAATCATATTTTCTTTGCAGATGCTTAGAACATTATTTATTTTAGATTGTAGTTTTTATGTAATTTGTTGCTTTATTTTCTACTTGGTAAAAAAAAGATAGAGGATCACTTTTGGACTAATTTGTTATGAATTAAAAAAATAAATAATTTTGGTATTCAATAATTTATAAATTATTTTTTAAAGATTTTAAAAAAATGAAAAAATATTGTGTTTATCTATTGTAAGAAAAATAACTTTTTTTAAAAAAAATTAGTTATAAATAATGAATTTTTAGAGAAGTTACAAAAACATATTTTCATTTTTCAAAAAACTACGACAAACAATGAAAACTAGTGTGGATGAGTCGATGAGAAGGATTTGTGTTTGTGGATGGGGTGGAAAAATTGAGCACCATATTGGACATGGTAAGAGTGGCAACACAGAGAGAAATGGTGGATGTGTGTGGTGAAGAAGAAGAATGAGAAGAAACCTAACTAGATGGATAAGTTAGAGAAGACAAGAAAAATTCCATCAGGAAAATCAAGCTGCAACGTGGAGAACAAAATCTAACAATAGGGGAAAAATCTAACAAGAGAGAGAAAGAGCATGAAAAAGGAAAAAAAAAACTAAAATTTCCACAATTATGGAATTGTGTATATTCACATGTCAACAATTTTATTTTAAGATTCTATTTGAAAGTTTAATAGAGAAGAACAAAATCCTAATAATAGGGAAAAATCTTAACAAGAAAGAGAAAGAGCACGAGAAAGAGAAACGAAAAAAAACTAAAATTTTATGGAATTGCATACAATCAAATGACAACAATTTTATTTTAAAATTTTATTTGAAAGTTTAGTAGAGGAGAACAAAATCCTAACAAGAGAGAAAGAACACTAGAAAAGAAATCGTAAACATTTTTGAAATCTATTTCTAAAAAAATGAATTTTATTTTTTGAAAAAAAAATCGAATAAAAAATTGAATGCAAAATTTTTAACATCTTTTTTTTTGGAAAAAATTAGAATTTTTGTTTGAAATTTTTTGGAAATATTATTTAAAAATATTGAAAGAGAAATTTGGAAAAGTGTGTCTATAAATCCACCTAGTCTAAGTAATTTTGATGATTCTTTTTGCGGGAATTTTTAATCATAGAATTTTTAAACCCTTCGACATGTAAATTTAAGCTAATAAACATTGAGTTTGTAAAATTGACACATCTATTTAAAAGTAGGGGATATTTGAGAGCATGTGTTAAGTTGAACAACACAAAACCACCTCATCAAATTTTGATAAATCATTTTTGTTTATATTTATTTTCAAAAATAAATTTTACATGTAATATCTTCCACCCATATTTTTCAAAAGCTCTTAAACTCGACCTCGATTTTCTCAGCTACATTCATTACTGTGCATTACGAAACGCTCGAAAAATTTGTGTGTAAACGGGATTTTGACTCTTGAACGTAAAATAAGATCGCAACAACTCTCTCTCTCTACTTTCGCCTCCGTGCGCCGCCGTCATGGACGACCCGCCGTTACAAAAAATAGCAATCTCCGGCCCAACACTAGCCTCTCTAATCCACCGTTTCTCCACTACCCCTTCCTCAATCGATGGTCTCCTCTTCGGCCACGTCACCTCCGTAACCCCACTCAACCTCTCCGACGACTCCTCCTCCGACAATTCCCCTACCCTCCTCGCCACCGTCACCGGTTTCCTCACCTCCTCTTCTTTCCACGACACCTCCGGCACAATCAACACCACCTCACTCCGTCGTCTAATCCCTAACTCCACTTCCCTCCTCGGTTGGTTCTCCGGTCGCCGCCGTACTCCCCTCCGTCCCTCACTCCGCGAATTCAACACCACTTCCTCTCTCTCATCTCTCTCCCAATTCTCTTCCACAATCAAGCTCTCTTCAAACTCCTTCAATTTCAAAAATTTCAACCCTTGTTTATTCCTTCTTCTCGCTTCACCTATTTCAGATCAAACCTCTCACATTCACACTCACGATTACCGGGCTTACCAGTTCATAAGTGGGACCCACTCATTCAAACCGGTTTCACTCGATATTATCAACATCGGTCCCGCTTTTCGCGGACATTATGGATCATTCAGCCCTAATTCCCCATTTCCTGTCCTTGATTGTCAACTCGGTCACTCTCCGATGATTCGTGACGACGAGGACGAGCCGTTGAGTAAGATGAAACAGGCTGCTAAAGATCAGAAAGAGTTGGATGGTTGTGCTGAAGGGTTTGAGGTTGGGAGGTTGATTAGGTTGATGGGTTCTGAAGCTAAGAGTTATACTCAGGGTTTGGAAGATATGTACCTTAAAATGCTTGTCAAGATTGAGAATTTGACTAGCTTGGTTGAGAAGAGTTCAGCTAAGGTTCTTGAGCAGGTTAGTTAGCTTCATTGTCTGTGTATTTTTATTTATGAAGTACGTATAACACCGTGTCGGACACCGGTACACACCTTCGATTAGATGTCGGTGCTACAGCGATTTTTATGTCTTTTTGTTTTGTAATTCAATGTTGAAGTATTTTAACATGATTAGGGTTTTAAATAGCTGCCATGGTAAAAGTTGCTGTCGCATCGTGATCCTGGATGTGACGGAAAATTGCAGTCAAATGTGGCCGATGCTGTCTCAATGGCGGTTGCAGCATTGCAGTTTTGGAAACATTCAAAATTGTCATGTTGCAACCCTTTATTTAAAACCCTGATCATGGTGATGGTGATGATTGATAGAACCCTTTATTTAAAACCCTGATCATGGTGATGGTGATGATTGATAGAACAGAGGTATGATAGAATTAGACGAAGAGAATTATTGTATTAATGAATATGAAAACAGAAAATGATTCCAGAGCTAATGCTCCTCAGTTAGAGAAAACAATTCTCTCACTGCCCAACCTCTAAGGTGCAACAGAAAAAATGATAAAAAAACTGCCTGAACTAATTCCCCATACACTCCTATTTATTAGGGGAATACTAACTAACTATGCCAGCTAGGCAATCACACTTTTCCTGCATTCCCTTTCTTATTCTTTCTCACATATACTCGCCATTGCTTGGACCTCGCCTCATTTCTGTTAACTAACAGATCCCCCTCATCAGTCGTGGGGCCCAACCCATTCCTATCAATGATGTTGATCAAAATGTATTTGTTTAAATGTAGGACAAGGGATAGTTATTGAATAAGAGTAGATTGAAGTGCTATTGATTTTATTAGGAATATGATATAGCCTGACGTGGTTGGACTAGTGGAAGTATGTTAGGTCCGCAATTGGGGAGAATGTGGATACACTTTAGTGAGAGTTTGCTGGTTCGATCCCTTGTGAAAAATGAACTTTTCCGGAGAAATTCTATCTTGTTGCTTTATTGGACTTGAAGATTGTTGACTCTGATATACGGATGCAGGATATAACATGAGTTTGTATGCCTATTAATGCCAAACAATATTATAAAAAGTCTTGAATAGTTGCTTTGGAGACTGTATCTGATAAGTTAATGTTATAGTTTATATATCTTTTACGGCTTAGTTAATTAGATTAGATGGAAGCTATGTAGTTAATAGCAGATAGTGTAGTGTAGTAGCCGACTCCCAAAACGCTATAGCGGGTAGCGTATGGCCGCTATGTCGAAGTCTAGAAAAATATTACAAGCACTTTCAACCATACACATATGATGGCTAAAAAATTAGATTAATGCACAAAACTAAACACATATTTATAACTAATCACCATAGCAGAGACAGAAAAACAAGGGAGATGAAACAAACTAAGACGATGCCATAATAGGGGACTGTTAGCTCAGAAACAGACAGAAATTGAAAAACAGAGCAGAATAATGGTCGACGAGATGGAAGGAACAGGGAGGAGACGAATGGTTGCAGAGAAGAGGGGAACGTTGGCGCAGAGAAAAGGGAAACCTTCTTGAGAAGAATCAGTTGCGGGAAAGAAAGGAACAGGGGGACGAACGCTAAGAAGAAATTTCGTAGGTTTCCAAAAATAGAGCATTGCACTTATAATGTTTGGAGAAGAAAGGTCGTGAAAATTCCAGTAAAATGTTACCTGGAGATAAAAAGACTAAAATCAAGGGTATTTTAGACTTTGCGCTCTTCAAAAACTGTTGCGGCCTCCTTTTTTGTGTTTCATCCTCATCTTCTCCACGATTGCCCTGCGAAGAACGCCACTACAGCCGCAACCCTAAACACTGTGCCACAACACCGTTTCGCGTAGCGCAGAGCTGTGGCGACGCGACTCATTGCTCTGATTGCAGCCGCGATGACCGCTATTGACTACAGAGGATGGAAGTACTTCAATTGGAGATTGTGATTCTAGTGAATAATTCAAAACATAAATAATTTGTTTAATGAGTAATAATGATGGCATATGTCATTTGCATCATGAACTTAATGTTCTGTGCAGTAAGACACTATACAATTCCTGAGATATCTGGTACAAATCCCTAAAAAACGAGTTATTCGCTGGGATAATGCAGAAGTTTCAATCTCCTGAAGACTTGGTAATGGGCATGTCCTGAAATAGCGGGCAGAAAATACGTCTCCCAAAGGTTGAGTATAAACTTGACATAACATATAATCAAAATAAAAAACCCTACAAATTTAAGTGTGATCAGCAGGAAATAATTGATGATAACGTTATAAGAATTGTTAAAAGCAAGATAAAAATGTTCAATGGGGTAATGCAATGAGACACAATGCAAGGCAATTAAGTTCTTCGAAAGAATTTTGGACATTGCGATAATACTCAACCACGTTCTCTAAAACCCTAAAAGACAATCATGGTGTAGTGAGAAACTTAATGCTCTGTAAACCTCAAGATGAAAACCATGGGGCTTCTCAGGGGCCACCATAAAATTTTCTTATTCTATAAAGATAGAAATGTTTTGCTAAGTTACATGGTTTACGAAGTGGCGCAATGGTAACATTGCTTTTGCTAAACCAAAGGTCTTCGGTTCAAGTCTTCCTGATTGCGTTTTTTTGTTAACTTTTGTATTTCTATTGTAAATTATGGTAAATTTATTTGCTAAATTTATTTCAAGTAGGGAATTGTTGTGAAAATCACTATATTGAGAATTGAGAAATAATGGTTTGGATTTTTATAGGGCTGATAGAAAATTATTGTACTTATGCAGTAACTGACTTGAGTTTAATTTTTGTTTTATCAACTATGAACAGGAAAATCATAATAGGAAATTGAAACACAAAATTTTGAGATCTTCTTCCTCAGAATAACTATCTTAATGGTGGAGATCACTTCTGTTTTTTCAGGTAAATTTTTTTTTGATCTTGTGTTACAGTTTTAAAATTTTCGGATTTAGTAATCTTCAATGGATATATAATTTGTCCCCTAAAGAAGAATAGAGCAGATCAGTTATGTTCGTTACTTGGTTTAATATTCTAGTTGGAGCAAGAGAGTAAATAGAAAGAGAGGAGACATGAGAATAATGTAATGGGATACTGTACAATGTATAGTGACCCTCATATTTATATTACTAGGTTAAGGGAGTAGCACCTAAGAGGCTAAGAAAGACATGTGGGCTGAGCCCATATATTCAAGACTAAACCCTAGTAACTTATTATTATAATAAATAACTCTTAACATTCCTCCTCAAGTTGGAGCATAGGTATTAATCATGTCGAGCTTGTTGTTACAAATTAAATCACTACGCACCCCATTCAATGCCTTTGTTAACAAATCTCTAGTTGGTTACTTGTCCTAACATAGGAGTAGATATGAGATTTTGCTGAACCTTTTCTTTGATGAAGTGACAATCTACTTCAATGTATTTCTTTCTTTCATGAAAGATTGGTATTGATGTAATATGTATGGCAGCCTCAACTTGGTTATTGTACCATAGTTTCATAGGGCAAGTATTGCCAAATCTCATCTCATCCAAGATCTGTCTTACCAATATTAATTCACAAGTAGTTTGAGTCATAGCCCTATATTCTACTTTTGCATTAGATCTTGCCACCACATTTTTTTCTTACTTTTGTAGGATATCAAATTACCTCCAAAGAATACACAATATCCCGCGGTAAACTTTTGGTCCATAGGAGATCCTGCTCAATTTGAATAAAAGAAAGCCTCCACCTGCATATGCCCATGATCTTGGTATCCAATTCCCTTTCTGGAGCTTTCTTCACATACTTAACAATGTGAATTAGTGCTTCCCAAAGAGTGTCAGGAGGAAGGACATAAACTGACTTACAAATGAGCGTATAATAAACATTTTTGCTTTTCAATCACTTTCTGTAGTGTTTTGTTAAGATTACCTTATGTATATACCCTTATTAAGTACCCTCCTGATTCATAACCATGACTCAGTTCATCCTATAGACTTGAAACATATGCCTATTAGAATATTCTGTTGTAAATATAATCTTATATTTTGCAATTATTTCTACAGGTTCTATTTGGCCCCTTTATTAGATCTATTAGGTATAAAGTAGTCTATTACTCTATGTGAATAGTTTAGTGATTGTATTCTCATTACTTTTGAAATAATATTCATGAATATTATTTCCTAATTCCACATAGTATCACGAGATCTCAGTTTTTGAGGTCTCACTTCCGCATAAATGCCAGCCACCTTATTGTGACTCATTTGCTGTCTTCAGTGCTAAAATTTTCTCATTTTGTGACAAAAGTCACATTTCATCACCTTCAACACTAGTGAATGCCAAGGCTAGTCAACCAACATTAATGTATTAGGGGAGAGAAAAACCAGATCTGGTCTAGAAACAACTTCAATCATCTGAGCTGAAGGTAAGTACTAAAAACACCAATTCTAATTCTGATATACGTGAGATTTCTGACACTTGTGACCTTGATTTAGAGGGCTTACTTATTGCTTTGCGAAAAGGGAAAAGATCGCGTGCCAAATATCCAATTTCTCAATGTCTCCTGTAAGTACCTTTCCTTGTAGCATTAGAGTTTTATTGCGTTGTTTACTGTGAGAATCCCAAAATCTGTATGAGAGGCACTTGAAGATGCAAATTGGGTCCAAGTTATGGATGAGAAGATGAAAGCACTAGAAAGGAATGACACTTGGGAGATTGTTGAGAGACTAAGGGGCAAAAAGCTTGTTGGTTGCAAGTGGATCTATACATTTAAGTACAAATCTGAAGGAACTCTAGATGAATACCAAGCAAGACTAGTGGCAAAAGGATACACTCAAATCTATGGCATTGATTATGAAGAGACATTTGTTGTACGAGCTGGAACTAAGACTCTAGAAAGGGATTGAGTAGAGTCGTAAACTTTTTTAGAGTTTTTGAGTGAAGCTATTTGAATCAAACATAACATGCATGCAATTTGCAATGACAAATTCAACAAGATTGTGATTAAAAGATTTACACAAAAAAGGAATTGATTGATTGATTGATTCAATGCTAAAACCCAAGTTCAAATTATGATCCATAAATCAATATAACCAATTAATTAATACACTCTAAATGCCACTAATGATATAAAGACTTGTATTGAACAATCAATTTTCAACACCATTTATGATAATCGAATTCATTCAAAATCATATTTATATATATCATTTAGACTAAATAGCACTCGTGGTCCCTTAACTTAATTTCAGTTAACGTTTTAGTCCTTTATTTTTTTTTTTTTTTTTTTT
>JBBPBO010000005.1:30061783-30128322 GCA_037974295.1 Cicer cuneatum
TATTTGATGTTGTTAGAGATGGAATTTTAAAAATCAAATAAAAAATAAAAATATGAGTTTATTTGAATATTTGAGTTACGAATTTGATGAAATTTGTATTATATTAAAGAATATAATTAATTTTATGGGTTTTGGTTGAAAATTTTGATGAATATTTTGAATTTTTGTAAAAAAAAAGGATAATATTGTTAACATTTTAAAACATAAAAGATTAAATTGTCACTTAAAATTAAAATAAAGGACCAAATCGGAAAAAAAAAAAAAAAGATAACGGACTAAAACGATAACTGAAATTAAGTTAAGGGACCACGAGTGTTATTTAGCCTATCATTTAATATCATGAATAATAGCTAAAATATAATTTATCAAGGACAAGTTTTGTATCAAAAACAACTATTTTTACAACCTACAAACACAAAGAACAAAGTAAATCATAATTTAATCGCGGAATGAAATATAAGGGAAAAGTTAGATCACACCAAGATTTTTATATTGTTTCATCTACTAGTCTTCGTTTAGGATGTACATTGAGTCCTCATTCAACATGAATGAGAGTTTCTTCCTTTAATTTGAAATATGAACGTTTCAAAGATCTGTCGGCAATTTATTTACTAAGTTGTACAATATAATCCTTTCTTTTCTAAACATTCAAGAACCAGATTTGTTAAACACCCCTTCAACAAATCTGAACCAACATCTTCAAATTGAAAACAGCCCTTCAATCTTGAAACCGTATAAAATCCTAGTATCTTGAAAAGAACCCTATTTTCAATCTATCAATGTGCAACTACCTTTGATGTTTTTCTCTAAAAATTTCAGCCTCACTAAGAAAGAGAATCAACAAAAGTTTTTGATCTGGACTGTGTCTTGAAGAGATGAATGATGAAGAATGAATAAGTGTTCACTTTGAAATGATGGGAAATGTTGGTATTTATAATACATGGTTTAGTTATGAAAAGACAAGCCAATGCAATTGAAAAATCTGTTTTTCAAATTGTGTAAGGCGATCCACAAAATCTGCGAGTCAATTCATAAGTAACTGAAAAGCCAAGATTTGAAAACTGAACTTTTTGAGTCAACTTATAAGTTGATTCATTCAACTTAAAGGGAGCTTCATAAGTCGATTCACACATCAAGTGAGTCGACTCACCTGCATCAGTTTCTCGAACCAGGTTCATGACATGTGAGTTGATTCATGTATATCATAAGTCAAATCCTGGTTTCCAAATTGACTTAAACCAAATTTTAAATGCATTTCACAACTTTCAAAACTGATTCTTACATGCACCTAATGTTATGCATGATAAAATGTTTTCAAAAGGGTTTTCTAATTCAAGACCTTCAATAGATATTGAGACTTAAAAGATCAACAAATACACACAAAATCAACTAAACCTAGTTTTGACATTCATCACAAAACTAAATCTAAACTACGGAGACTTGCACTCAACCTTTGCTGTAGTGGCCAAAATGAACATTGTGCGGATTTTACTCTATCTTGCTACCCACTCTTGATGGGACCGCCAATCTGATGTTAAAAATGTTTTTTTGCATGGAGACTTCGAGGATGAGGTGTATACGGAGATTCATCCAAGATTTGGACGCACCGGTGGAACAAATCAAGTGGGCAGGCTACACGCAGAGCCAAGAAAATCATGCTTTTTTCTTCAAACATTCACAAGGAGGAAAAATAAATGTTCTTGTTTATGTTAAAAACATTGTTACAAGCAGTGATCTAGTTGAGAGGCAGCTGCTCAAGAAGAAATACTTGCAAAGTTTGAGACAAAGGACATTTTTATGGGAGTTCAGGTGGCCTACTCAAAACAAGTCATTTTTATCTCTTAGAGGAAGTATGTGTTTGATCTTTTGTAGGAAACAAACAAACTTGGATGTAAACCTACAAGTGTTCCCATCAAGCAAAATTACAAGATGAGCTATGAATAGGAAAGTGCTAAGGTTGACAAGGCTCAATGTCAGAGATTAGTGGGGAAGTTGATTTACTTGCCTCACACCAGACAAGATTTAGCATATGCTATCAATGTTGAGGCACCTACAAGCTATAAAACGTGTGTTGCAATATCTCAAGGCTACTCTATGGAGAGGACTCTTATTCTAAAGAGGTGGAAGTTTGACTATAAAGGCTTATGCTGCCCCCGATTATGCAAGTTTAATGAGTGAAAGTAGATCCACTTTAGGCTATTGCACATTCTTGCGTAGTGAAAGTAGATCCACTTTAGGCTATTGCACATTCTTGCGTGGTAATCTTGTGACTTGGAGGAGTAGTAACCAAAGTGTATTGGCTCATTCGAGCTTAAGGCAAAATTTTTGGTTGAAAATTATGCTAGAAGATAAAGTGTGAAAACCCTATTAAGTTGTTTTGTTATAATAAATCGTCCATTAGTATTACTCATAATCCAAATCCTGTTCAGGATGGCAAGACAAAGCACATTGAGATAGATTGATATTTTGTCAAAAAGAAGCAGAATAGTGGATCGATAACTACAACCTATATTCCTTCTGTGTATCAACAGACATATGTGTTACATAGGACTTACCAACTGAAAAGATTAAGTCAACTTACTTGCAAGATAAGAATGATTGATATCATATTTTGTTTTAAATATAATCTTATATTTTGTAATTATTTTTGCAGATTGTACTCCGCTCGTTAGGTATAGCATAGTTCATTTGAACAATTTAGTAATTGTAATCTCATTACTTTTGAAATGATATTAAAAAAATTGGGGGTCGTTTATTTTGTAAAAACATTTCCTGTTTTCATTTTTTAAAATTTGTTAATTTTACTTGTCAATAAAGAGGTAAGAGATTTTTGAAGTGAACAATTGAAAATGTCAAAAAATTGTTTTCATTATCTATGAAAATACATCTTCATTAACTAGTAGTTTATCTTATCTCCATGACAATGGTTCACTTCAAAAGTCTATCATCAAAATAAAATGAACACATTTTAGGAAATGAAAACATAACGTCTTCTCAAAAGTAAACAACCCCTTATTTCCCAATTCCACATTCAATATTAATTAATGTATCTATTACCCAAGACTATCTATATCAATCCAAGATTTTCACTCTAGTTTGATATGTAATAAACTAAAGAGCCAATCTTAATTCAAAACATAAAAAGAAAACGTAGAAGAAAAATATTGATTATAAACATAACATTACCCACAAGGTTCGTTACAAGTTATGCATCATAGCTTAAAATGTTTAGTTCAACAAGCTGAATTGGAAACCAAATATATAACAAGCTGAAATGAAGTTCAACAATGCAAAAATAAATAGAGGTAAGACAAGAAATTAGCCAACAACTCTTCTTTAAAAGTTGGCACATCCTGCCATTGCATAAGCATCCTCCAACATGTAAAATGATCCAAAATGGTGCAGGAAATGGGTTGGGTGAAGGAAAAAATGAACAGGGTGAAAATTGGCTGCTGATAGTCTGTTCTTATTTGTGGTTGCCATTAAACATTGACCTTTATAGTAGCTGGACATTCAAAATGTCTTTGTAATTCTCCATAGTAACCTGGAAGTGTAGATTTATATGGAGCAATCATCTAGGTTTGTTGCTTAGGTGGAGTCAGGTATGGTTTGAAATTACAGAATTCCTTATATAGTATGAAACATTCACCTCATGCTCGGTTTGGAAAGTTTAGCAAGGGTAATTTGGGATGGCTAGTTATGAACCTAATCATTCAGTATTCTTTAGATGCTTACCATTGCAGAAACGTATTTATTGGTGGATGTAAATGATATTGTATTGTGGGGGGAATAATCAAGAAGACATTTACGGACATGAGGGAACACGTTTCTGACACTTCCATACCAAAGACTGGGACAATTAAGGTATTTCCTCGGTAATGATGTGACACAATCACTTTCAAGTATCATTCTGTCTCAGGGAAAGTATGCACTTGGTATTTTTAAGATATGATGGGACTAACTAGTTGATACTCCTATAGAGTGTAGACCTCAATGTGAAGTTTCATCTTTACCAAGAGGAGTCGTATTTAGACTCATGCAAGTAGCAGAGGTGGGTGGGTAAATTAAATTATCTACATTATAAGTAGTCCATATACATATGTATCTTCCCCTGTTAGTGGTGTACATTCCTCAAATTTTTGTGTGGAAGTTGTGAGGATGCTGTTGTATGAATCTTGAGGTTTATGAAAGATTTGCATGGTGAAGGGGTGGTTTATGCAGATTAGGGTCACAGTAGTAATGTTGGATATTTAGATGCAGATTTATCAAAGATACTAATGATAGGAAGTCCACTTTGGGTTATGTTTTTATTGGTAGGGGAATCTAATATTGTAGAAGACCAAGAAGCAATTAGTGGTATTGTCAAGTTCAAAGGATAAAACTATGGTATGAGGCTCTTTGATCGAAGAACTAAAATTTTGTGAGATAGTCCTATTGAAAATTTATGTGATAATCAATCAGCTTTATACCTCTCTTCAAATCCAATCTTTCATGAGATTGATTGTCAATTCATTTTAGAAAAAGGTATGCAGACTTCTGTGTTCCAAAGATGAAGTAGTACACATTTTAACCAAATCCTTGTAGGTTCCTAGGATAGCGCACACATGCATAACATATACTCTAGCTGCTTGAGGGTGAATGTTGATCGTGTTGACTTTTTTTTTCCTTGACATAGACTCTTTGTAGACATTAAGTTTTATTAATCCAACGGTTAAATTAGAAGGTATTAAATAGACCAAGTCTACAATTTTTCATAAAATCTAAAAATTGTTTTTTACTTTATCAAGCTCAAAACTCTAACAATGATCAATGACATTCTCTAGAAGTAAAAGTTCACGGCCCTCGTCGTCCTTACGGTTGAGACAATGGTTTGATTGATGTTGATTTGACAAGTTGAGTTTTGACCGACACATTTGTTTTTCCTTGTTTGTATGGACTGTGAGAATAAAGGCCATAACTTCTACTTCCACAAAACAACATCTGATGACGTAGTTGGAGTTTTTGAGCAGTTTTCAAATATCTACGCTGGACCACTTATCAAAGTACCTTAGAGTTTGATCTTACTAAAAAGTAAGAGCTATCCTAGAATTGTTGAATCGTCAACCTATATGTGTTTATAATAATATAGTATAATCAAATAAACAGACAGGAAGTTAATCAATTTAGTTCAAGTCTTTCCCAGGTTCTTTGTGAGAATCATGATATGAGAAGGTAATGGTAAACTACAATGCAATCAAACTTTTAGTTATTGAAATGGCTTCACATTCAACGCATGAAACAGTTTGACCTTGATTTCAAGCATACATAAAACAGTAAAAGCATCCTGCAAAAGTATTTGTTTCACCAAACTCACTGTCATGAATCGTGATTATACAAAATAAATGTTTCAACTTGTATGCATGCATTGCATCAAGACTAATGGAGCATAGCCAATCATTGATGTTAACAAGCTTTCATTTTGTGTGGCACAGAACAGAAAAGATATGCCTTTTTGGAATCACTTGAAACTTGAGTTTGCCTTTTTGAACTTCTGGGTTAGCCTGTGATATATGTAGCCCAGCTATTGTGGATGTTGTATTTTACTTTTTGGTGACTCTTCAACCTGAAGAAGGTAGTGATTGTGCAGGGTGGTTGAATGATTCAGTCCTTTCTCAATACATGAAAGATCTTGATGTTTTTCTCTCAATACTGGCATTTGCTTCTTGTGTAATGATATGTGAACTGTATTATGTAACTCTTTCTTCTTTGAAAATAGTAATGAAATCAGTTGTGCAAGAAATTTTAGCAATATATCCTTTATTATTATTTGAGTAAATTTGAGTTTGATTTACGAAATCATTTGAGTACCTTAGGGATGGCAGCATAATTTGTATTTATGAGCACACTAAAACGAATGGATAGCTTAACTGAGTACATGTGAATAAACAAATGGATATTTTATGTTGATTTTGAGTTTCGAAAATGTCACCGAAGATATTATTTGGTTGAGTCGCGAATTAGGTTACTATCTGGATAAAACAGCAACAATATGCTCTATGTTTTCTATTCAATATACAAGAGTTTTCTAATGTGAAACTGCAACAATTTGTAAATTCACACACTAATATGCTCTATGTTCCAACAATTTCTGATATTCGAGAGTTAATAAATTATTATTTTTGGAGAAAGTAACGTGGATTAAGGTATTCATATTCATACTATTAATTTTTTTTTAAAATGAGTTAATTATTTTTTTAGCAACTCTATATTTCTATTATCAATTATGTTTATTTTTTAGGTATAAATAGAGAAAGGAAAGGGGAAAGTGACAAAGGGGGACATTTAATAATACTGTTACCTACTTATTAACTCTTCACTCTTCCTTGTCTTTTTAACTCTTCACTTACCTTTGGCATAAAAGAGTGAAAAATGAATGACATTTAATAATACTTATTTGGTTAGAAGTTTGTATATGTTGACAGCTGGTACTTAGAATCAGATCTCTCCAATCTGATTACGTTGATTATTTATTAAGTTTATTTGTATTAAATTTGATTCCTAATTTATTTTTTCTATAATTCTGCATTCATTAGATAATCCGATAGCCTTAAATAATTTATTTTTTCGAAAATGAACAATCTGAAACGATGTTTGGCCATTTTTTTTCCATCCAAAAACAAATATTATCTCTTGCTACCCTTTTGAGCAAAAAAGAAGAGATTTTTTTGACAAAAATTAGATGCATTTTCTTAAGTATTATGTGTATGATTATTCACTTAATAAATCATGATTTTATCAAATTCATAATTTTTAAAAACTTGATTATAATCCTAAAACATGTGTTTTATATTAAAAATTATATGAAAAATATTTAAAAAAATACACGTAAGTCTTTTTGTTTTCCACCGTAGACAAGTATCTTGCATTCAACAAGAGAGTCTATGTAGCACTTGCATAATTTCATCTAGCTCGTGATGTCAAGAAAATTTGAAAAAAATAAAAGTAAAAGTAAAAAAAAAAAAAGAACAAAAGAATCAAAGTTGTTGAAAATCAAAAGAAGAGAGATTTGAAAAAATGTATAAACCATTGAGCCAGTACTTTAAACCCAATGAAGTGCACATTACACTCAAGATCTTTTGTCATAATTAACCCTCAAATACTTATTTTCAGCCTTTACTATCCATTCTTTCATGATCCCATTGCCACTAGCCAAAGTTACAAGTCTATAAAGTTCAATTGGATCAACAATTGATTGCTCTTTTTATTTTTTGTTTTTTTTTGTGTTTATAGATGAAATAGTAAAAAAACTCGTATACAACTCAAATTCAGTAATGATATATAACTTAACAATATTGACATTTGTCGATTAAACTAAATCTTACATTTTAATTGCTCTTTTTCTTAAAATTTTAATTTTGATACAAAATTAGCACTTATTTGTACTCTCTTTGCTAAAAAGAAATAGTCCATACAGTTTACATGTTTAATACTTTCTCGAAGAAAACGCCAATACAAAGAATCTTTAAAATAATTAACATTAACTTGAGTTTCCACGTGATTAGTCATTTTTAAAATTAGGGCAATGTCTCTATCTTAGATACAACGTATCCCTAAAAACCATACATTGTTTGATCTCCTACATAAAAGAGGTAACTCAATCTTATGATTTTAGTTTTTTATTACAAATTCCACCGATTAGAAATACTTTAAGATATATGTGATTATTTTCTTTCTCTTTTATTTTAGAGTTTTTTGTGAGAGTAGTTAAATATTTTCTTTAAAGAGTAAAATTGTATTAGGAGTGTGAGTTATTTGAGAGAAATCTATCTGTTGTTAAGGTACTTATACACATACTCTTCTTAGACGTGATATTCTATGACATTTATAAAATTAAAACGAGTTTTAATTAAAGTTTTTTTGGTGTTTTGGGTTAGTGAAAGTTTATTATAGCATTTTCAAATGCTCGGGACATTCTAAAATCATTATTCTTATATAAAATGTAAGTTTTTGACATGTATGATTTGTTTTTCTATGGAATTCAATTTCTGCGGCGTTAAAACCTATTTCTCTTGGATGACAAGTGCTTTGATCATAATTGATATTCTAGTTGTAAAATTCTTATTTCCTTAGTAATTAATTACTATCATCCAAGTAGAAGATTGTTAGATTAATTATTTAATTAATTAATTATGAATTGACAATAATTAATTAATAGAAATTATCATTAATTAAATAATAGTTAACTAGTATTAAATGAATTATGTGTTGCACTTTTGTTGTTGAATGAACCGTGATGAGTTGGACCAATAAGTTAAGTTCAATGAGGGGCTCCTCTCATTAGCCGCTTAGTTATATAATCGTCATCCCATCAAACGGTTAACACAACTCTGAAATCCTATAACGCTAAACGACAATAAAGATAGTTCACCGCTCATCTTATCCTCTCAACTAAATCCTAATGAAACGTCGTTCACAATCATTCTTGATATTACAAAATGCTATGATTTTTATCTATATGTATTGTAAATTCTAACACAACGCAAGGTGTTTACGCAATATGATAATTCTTGCGGATCGAAATTTCTTGCGTGAATGGCTGAATTTTTTTAAAAGCCAATAGTAGATTTCTAATCTAATGTTTCTAATTTTAATTAAGTATTAAAAAGAATTCTGCATGGTATGAAATAAATTAAAAGATAACAAGATAAAGATAGAGATGATTGAAATTTCTTGTATTATTCTCTTCTCAAGTGTAAATTTTACAATGCAAGATATGTTATATTTATAGGACAAGTGTTGTAAGTTACAAGCACATGAAGAGCCTAAATAAATATTAGGACTAAATGCCAATAACAAAGATATTTGTTCATAATTGGTGACCTTACAACATTCAGAGTGAACAGTTGATTTGACTTGTCCATATAGGACCATTTTAGAGACCTTGCTATATGAGCTTCATAACTCACAAAAATGTTATTCAAATACTTATTTTGTAATCTCAAGAAAATCTTTATCTTTGCTTGATATTCTTCTCAAATGATATAATTTTCATATTCCTCATTTAGAAAATATTCACACAAGAATATTACACAATATGCATTTAAATTATTTGAGCAGATATAGAAACTTATTCATTTTGATTAAGTCATCTCTCAATAGTTTGAATTGTAGTTTCACAAAAATTAAATCCTTTAGGAAGTTTCGTATAATCATCACCATCAAGTGAACCATACAAATTTGAACACGTCTTTCATATAAATTAAGCTTTTCACGGTTACCAAACTTAATGAGGTATGAAAAAGTTCTTGAATTCACTTTAGGTGAATATGTCTCATCAAAATCAATTGTATATTTTTATCAATACATTTGAATATGTGTATTTAATCATTCTCATTTTCTTTTCGAGCGAAAATCATTCATATCTAATTAGTTTCACATCTTCAGATATACAAACTTTAAGTCCAAAAACCTTTCGCTTTGCAAAGCAAACTTAATTCCACTTATATTGTTTTTCCCAACTTTTCTTTGTCTATAATGTTTAATAGACTTTAATTCATGATTGTCATTATCATGTGTCAAATATAGCGCTAAATTATAATGCAAAAATATTGTCAATGTTGACATCCTTTCAGTTCCATCATATTCGATTCATTACATAATTTATTGAGAACTCTATATTTTCATAAATTTCAGGCACCTGATCAGTTCTTCTAGAATTGAAAATTAAATATGTCAAATTACTCTTTTGAAATATTCATATCTTCAATTAGGCCATCTTTCTTTTTAGTTTCTTTTCTTGTTCAAGGATTTTTATATTTGGATACCATACTTCATGCATGGATGAAACTCATTTACAATGATACATTGTCCAACAAGGACTTAAATTTTTATTAAAGCATTTGCAGCTGATTATTGGTTTTCTAAACTTTGCAAATGAGTTCTCTTTTGAACTTCTGGTTCACACTAATTTATACGAGGATCAATATGATATAATAATATGATTCTATAATCAATTTCAACTACTTATTCTTTGGCTCTAATATTGGGAATACTAATCTTCAAATGATAGTCAACAAGCTCATTTGTAAACAAGTCTCCAATTTCTTGACTCAATATACTCTATTATAAATGGAGATTTCATATCCAATATATATTCTCTATATTCTCTTACGACCCGTCTTAGTGCATTTTATTAGAGCAATTAGAATATACACAACACATTCAAAAAACTCTTAGATGGGGAATATTAGGTTATCAATCCAAAATTGATTGTAAATAAGGGGAAGATTTAGAAATTATGATTTCATAAGTATTAGTCACACAGTTAGCTTTAGTCGTCTAAAGAATGGATCTTCTATTGGAACTAGGTTGATTCTAGGAAAAATTCCTTCATCATATATTGATGACAACAAATGTACTTTGTGAGAACAATTTATTGCACTAATGATTTCATTGAGTGCGCAATAAATAAAACCAGGAAGTAGAGGAAAATATTTCATAGGAAGTGAAGATGTTAGAAGAAACAAAACCATCAGAGTCAAGTGAAGTCAAAAGAAGTCAACGCAAAGTTATGACTCTAGTCATTACACGCGTTCTTGTGTGCGCACATTTGCCTCTGAAGATTTTCCTTTGAAGCGTATACCCACTGTGTCTTTGAAGCTTCTACGCGTTTGTTTCTGAAGACTGAAGCATGCCTCTGAAGCGCCTACTACATTAACTTTGAAGCTTCTATTTGAGTTTCCTTTGAAGCTTATGTTCCGCTTCAACTTGTTCCAAGATGTTGCCTCTGATACGTAGCATGTTTTGAAGATGCAACAAGGAGACGTTGCCCATGCCACTAATTCTAAGTCATGCAGTTCTTCCTCTGACTACCTGAACTAAGCAACATATCATCTGACTCCAATGATCAAGTTATATTCTAATGAAGAAATTCAATGGCTCTTATGGAAAGTCAACGCTCTAATGGTGACTGAGTTGTTTCATGATTCTGAAGGTCCAAGAACAAATTCCGATCTGTTCCCGTGCTCTTCAACAAGCGTATGAAAGAATATTCGAGGAGAGTTATTTTCAAGTGCTATATGGACATTCTCGCACATAATCATTCTAGAAGATTTGGTTGAAGATTTGTTTTGGAATTAATCAAGCTTCAATAGTCATATTCCCAAATCGTATCTATCAAGGTTTATTTTTTGTGAAGATCTATGTTGACCCGTGCAAGGAAGATACACTCAGAACATTCAAGGATAATTATTTTCATGTGCTATGTGGATATTCCTGCACATAATCATTCTAGAAGATTTGGTTGAACATTCATTATGGAATTAATCAAGCTTCAACGATCATATTCTCAAATTGTATCTATCAAGGTTTAATTTTTTGTAAAGATCTATATTGACCTCGTGCAAGGAAGATACACTCAGAAGATTCATGGAGAATTATTTTCAAGCGCTATCTAGACATTCTTGCACATAATCATTCTAGAAGACATGGTTGAAGATTCGTTTCAGAATTATTCAAGCTTCAACGATCATATTCCCAAACTGTATTTATCAAGGTTTTTTTTTTGTGTGAAAATCTCTGTTCACCTCACGCAAGGAAGATATGCTCATAATTTTTTGGGGACAATATTGAAACCATAATTCATGCTGTATAAAGGGATCAATTCTGAAGAAGAAAACCATAATTCATGTTGTATAAAGGTATCAATTCTGAAGAAGAAAAAACAACAGAACAACTCACAACTCTCTAATTATTTAGAATTCAAGGTTTCAGTTTTAGCAAAGGCACTCGTTCAATTTTATATTACTTAGTACTTAGTGCTCTGTTTTAGTGTGAAGTTCATTGTAATCAATCCGCTTAGAAGAAGCAAAACAGAACCCAGTTTCACCCCTTTGTAACCTAGCCCAATTGTGGCTATTGTGCCTCAACGACTTGTAGGTTTTCAAGTTGGAAGTTGAGAAGACTTGACTTATAGGGTCAAGGTGTTGTAGTGCCTCAACAATCTGTAGGTTTCAGGCTAGAAGTTTAGAATACTGACTTGTAGGATCAAATGTTGTAATTCATGTTCTTAATTAATAGATAAATCCTTATGTGTGAGGGGATTAGATGTAGTTGCCACGTTGGTAGTGAACCAATACAAATCCTTGTGTTTTTCGCTCTTCCCTGATACTTGGTTTTATTGTTGCCTCTGATATGTTATATCTGTTCTAATATCCCGAATCAGATTTTTGAAAAGAACTTTTTGATAAGGCAAAACACAATCCAACCCCACTCTTCTCGTGTTTTTGCATATTCATCTTCAAGTCAATTTTTGTATGTGAAAATGTGGTACACTATGTTCAATATCAAATCCAATACATTCACTACTTTCCAAAATCTTTCTAGATATTTATGAACGATGACTTTTATTCAAATTAGTTGACACAAAAATCTCACGAACTTCTAATTGTAAGTTGACAAAAAATATACATGACACCATGATTAGTGTATTGATCTACATGATCAATATATTGATTCACAAATACAACCTCATATATATTTTAGAAATGTGAGATACTCATTCCCTCAAATTGTCAACTTTCTTTGGGAATTAATAACACATAAAACTATTATATTGAAGAATCTTCTTGCTCTTCAATACATGTTAACATAAAAATTTAATTATTTTTCGTATCTTAATAGATCTGAGATAACTGGTCTTGCCAATAACAAACTTATTATTATGATTTGTAAACTTCTGGTTTACAATAACATGTGCTTCAATTCATTAATATAATTGCATTACAAACCATAGAAAAAGACATATAATTTTTCCATTACACTTATTTTATCCAAAATATGTATCATAATATAATGATATTCACCACCTCATTTATTTCTTGTTTCAATATGGTATCCATTTAGATGAATATTTTTAAAATTTAATAAATTTCTATGAAAGTTTGAAGAATACATTATATTAACAATGTGGAACTTTGTTCCTCCATGTAATAATATATTAGCTCTTTTAGAGCCTTCAAAAAAATTTGCAGTGCCATACATATAGTACTAACATTAGTTTCTTGCATCATTAAATATGAGAAATAAATACTATTTTTTTTCTTGAGATTGTGTTGATAGTTCCACTATCACAGTAAGACACATCTTCATTTTTTTATACTAGTGTCATTATTTATTCTATCATGAAAAATAAAAATAGATAAACAAAAAGTATAATAATAAAATTAGAAAATATAGAAACTATGTACACTAGCACAATCTGAAAAAACTAAAAAAATTGATCATATCTCTAATTGCAATATTTTGTGTCGTATGATCTTGTCATGCACGAGATGTTCATCCAAAATTTGTACTAATTTCTTATAAGTTTCATAGACCGATTTGAGGTTTGTTGTTTTGGAGGGTCGCAAATTCTGTTATATATGTTCATATGAAATTCCATTTTTATACAAGCATTTAAATCATGACATTTGTATTTTTAGAGAATTAGTCACGAATGGAAGAAAAACTAAAGATGTTACTTCCTAACCAATTAAAAAAACTTCAAGAATTTACCTTCACCAAAATGAACTCATAACTACAACCAATAAGCAACCACACAACAACCAATAAGAGTGCAAATAACTGGTAAAACATAAGACACCAAAATATATAATATAGTGGATGTAGTTAGTAAAATATGCAAAATCAAATAGAATAGTAAAGATCATAATTATTTGCTCATTGTTATTTCATATTAGCTAAAATATTGAGGTAACATGAAAAGAGAAAATTAGAACATAAATTTAGTTCTTTAGAAACTTACTATACCGCTAATTTTTTTTATTCTTGCTTTTCATGAAATGACATCTTTTGAGTAAAAGAAAAAAAAAAAGAAATGACATCTTTATATTAAATGAGATTTTATCATATTCACTTATAATTCATCAATACCACATCAATGATAATTTTATCAACTTCACTTATAATTCATCAACACCACATCAATGGTAATTTCTAGTACACCAATTATCATAACCACAACATTGGTTATATAATCTATCATGTGACCTTTCATGTTTTTGTTCAATAATTTATCTTTTGTTCAATAACAATTTATGATCAATCTCTCCAATATTCTTGAAAATCTTTCTCAGTTTGCTTCTTCATAAGCATATTTAAGTGACATAAAAATATATGCAGTTTCTCTTATTTTGTTTTGTTTAAATTTATACTAAGATTAAATAGATCTCATATATTTCAATCATGACATAATATTTAGTTCTTCGGGAACTCAACCACAAATTCATAAACAATGACCATGGAATATCACAAATTTTTGCAATCATACAAGGATGGTTGATACCAAAATTTCCAACGATGGCCAAGCAAAGATTATTTTTTGAGCAATCTTACATGGATGCTTGAATATTAGTTTTTTTGGAACTATATCATAATAATCTTCATCAACAATTATCAAGAACAATTCACTATTTGAACAATCATCTTTCATTTTATTTCTTCATGAACTATATTAATATATGATCTTCATACACATTGATTAAGAAAAATTATTTTTGAGAAATTCTTTAGAGATACTTTTAATGTTAAATTCTTCTGGAATTTAACAAGAATAAACAAATAAATATGTGATAATTATAAATATCAAAATAAATTTATCAAGAAAATTTATATGCAAAAATAAAAATAGACATGAAAAAAAAATAAATATGAGAACGAATATAGTAACAAGATTAAAATTAGATTAGTACAAAATAATTTTTGAGTTTTTTCTTGTGTCGATGCCACATTATCTTTTAGAAATGACAATTTATCAAAGGACTACAAAAGGAAGTATATCAAGTGATGGGGGTAGAATCTAAAAAAAATATTTTACAAACACTAAAACCATATTTCTCTCATATTACTCTCATATGACAGGACCTAAAGCATAAATTAGCATGTTGTTTAAACATTGTAAATTTTGTTTCCTTTTAGAAAAGAAAAAAAAGAAAATACATTTACTTACATTAGAAATAAAATAGATGTTAGGAATAAAATGCACAACATATACGGACTATATCGATTATCCGATTATATCTCGAAATATTATTTGAATGTTACTGATAACTCTACTCAATCTCTATAATTTTTTTTGTATTTTTAATAATTTTAATTAATTTTATATTATTATTAATTAATAATTAATATTTTTAATAATTTATTTATTATTTATTTTATCAATTAATACAAAAATAAAAAAATATTTGTGTAGAAGGTTTTTTTTTGCTTCACATGAAAATCTAAAAAATAGAGCATTGATATATAATTTTTAAAAGTGAGGTATTTTGGAAATTTTTTTGAGATATATAGATAACAAAATCTGAAATCTGAACCTATATGAGAAAACTTTAAAAAAACTACCATTTAATGAAAATGAAACAACGGAAGTTAATAGAGAAAAAGAAAAGTAAAAGTCACGTTATGTTATACATCAATATTAAATGATAGTGTACTAAGATATAAATAGCCCCACAATTAATGTAATGAACAAAAACTAAATTAAGAACATTTTTTAGTATATATATACTTTTCTTAGATAGTATATAGATAGAAGATTTATCGATCAATTCAAAATATATTGTATATATGAAGAAGGAATTAAAGTCATTAAAAGAGAACTATATTAGTGTACAAATAAATTAGAGTATAAATTTGAATAGTATTTTTTTACGTAAGATTCAAATTTTTACTTGAAGAAAAAGTATTCAATTTTTAGTTTTTAAGATCTATAATATTATTATTCTACACGAAATTCATTTTTTTTTTTTTTGTGTGGATATGCCTTTATATTTATTTATTTATTTTTATACAATAGAGGAGCGAAGCTCAAAAGAAAAGCTAAATGATAAGATGGATATTTCAATGAATTAAATTTATTCGGGAAAAAAAATTAACAAAAACTTTCCATAAAATTTACATGTGTGATAACCTAACCCACAAATCAAATATTTTTAAAACAATTTCAAAAATATAAAAATTTAAATAACTTTATATTGCAAAAATATATTATGTGTTTCACACGGACTACATACTAGTTGATATAAATATATGTACATTAAATATAAGTATCTAATACCTGTTTTGATGGTAAAATTTTGAACCTTAATTAACTATTTTTTTAATAATAATAACTATCAACTCTATTTTATGTATAATTATTTATCCAAAATATAAGATAGATGTTAAAATATCTTTAGTTAAGATTATATGATACGATTATATTTGTATTTTATATTCTTAATTAATGAAATTAAAATATATTTCAATCATTATATTCGATTATAACTATGTAGTACATTTGTTTGTAAATATGTGTTACAATTGTTAAGTTATAAATAATTTGTTTCCTTGTTAGATTGAGTCTCGGTTCTCTTTTGTTTACGATCAATTAATAGCTGTGAAATATGTGTTGTTTATCTAATATTTTCCCCCCTATTTTTTAAATGGTTCCTTCATCAACATTTATAAGTTTTAGGTAATACAACCTCCACTATAAGTTTTAAATTGTTCTTTGTGTTTAGTATAAGTTTTTTATTCTATCGTTTATGCATTTGAGTTGACAAAATAGTATGTTTATAATCATGTGCAATTTTTAAAAGTTATGTTTTGTGATTTGTTTTTAATTTGAAGGTTGTGTAGGTGAAACCAACTTCAATTTACATTTAAATTCTTAGCAGTTGATTCATATGTTTATTTTGATATGCATGTTATAACTTGCCTTGTCAGATGGTGTTGGAAGATAGTTATCTTGGAGCAAAAATCACTCCAACAAAGGTAAAGGATTTGAATTTTGTGATTATTTCTATATTTTATTTAATTATTAATGAATTGTGTGGTTTTTTAAATCTTAATTTAGGTGCATCCACTATTACTAATGTCAAGATCCACACATATGTTGAAGAAGATGTGGAGAGGAAGTTTGTACATAGTTTCGATAAAAATTGTCTGAATATTAATGTGGTGATTTTTTTCTGAGATTCTCCAAATTATAGTTTCGGTTGTCAAGTGTTGTTATGGGGGAGCTTAGTTTACTCTGATATTTTGAATTTGTAAGGTACGGTGTGCTTTTGATGTTCTTTCTCCGAAAGCTTCCGAATAAAAAAAATAGTTTCTTTCAATTTAAGTATTAGTGGATTATATATGAAAGTTGAATGCCAAATAGGAGTTGCCACCAAAGAAAAAATTAGATAAAATCTAAAATAAAATTCTTGAACTAAAAAACTGATTTGGAGTCGATTACGAACAAGGAAGTAATATTACCCTATCATATGTTAAAACGATTACCTTATACAAATTATTTATTTATTTTATCCCCTAAAAGATTAAAAAAAGGAAAATAAATTATTTACATTAATAAAAGAAGGAAAAATATATTTTTATTAGTTTGTTTTGACAAGGGGAATACTTTGCTCCTATGTATCCTCATGTGCAATAGAGAAATTAAAACATACGTTCTTGAGTAGAAAATATTTATGTGTTATCCGATTTTATTATTGTTCTATTTTAATTATTGTTTTATTATAGTTATTATTATATGCGTATCCAAAAGTAAAAATGTAATAATAATAATAATAATAATAACAACAACAACAACGAAAAAAATGTGAGTTGTCTTTCACACATTGTATCTTTTTATTTTTGTATTTTTGGTTTTAAAGTAAAGAAAAATTGATTTTTGTTAGAAAATAACGGTAACACGGTAGTATGTGAACGAAATAGATGGACGCGACGGTGAAGTAGCTTGTTAAAGGATTTGCTCGTGCGTTGTCGGATCTGCCATAGCACAAAGGCCACCGACGGTTGGGGGTGAGTGATGCGGCGCGGCGAGCGGAGATAAATTTCATCCGGCGGCGGCGACTATTAATTCTAATCCTTGTTATGGTTTTTTCGAGTTATTTGATACAACCACGATATGGGTTTTCTGTTATGTTACAATAAGGTGAAATTTGTTTTCCTTAGTGATTGGTTTATAAACATCAATTATTTATATTTTTCTGTTTAGTATTTGTGTTGCAAAAACAATTTTAGGAACATACAACTTAAGAAAAACGAAAAGCTTAACATATGAGTTTATTTTTTGAATAAACAGAAAAAGAAAAATAAAATAAACTACATTTTCTTTTAAAGGATGCGATACAAAGACTAATAAGAAGAAAAATAGAGAACAATAAGAAAGCAATACCGTACTACAAAATTGGTTTTGTTGAACTAATTTTACTAAGTTCAGATTTTCTGATCCTCTTTTGCCTATGATTCTCTTTTTTTTTACTCAATAATGCTATCCTACCTCTCTACTCTTGATGTCGATTATTTATAAATTTTTTGGGTGTCAGTTACAAAAGACAAGGAAATAATTGTGGATTGATTACCATTTTTATTACTATTCATCAATTTCTTTTCGGTTTCTTTCCATTCAAATGATCACAATTATACTGATTTTTATTACTATCAATCCATTTATTTTCGGTTTCTTTTCCTTCAATTGATCACTATTATATTGATTTTTATTACCATCAATCCATTTCTTTTCGGTTTTTTTTATTCAATTATGTACTTTTTTTTTTATGTTTTAGAAAAGAATGAAACGTTTGAACAAGAATCAGAGACAAACAAGAATCAGAAACACTCATGATTGTCTAAACAATATAGCCTGATTATTTATTTTTATTTACTATATTTTTCTCATTTTTTATATATTAAAATTACTATTTTTTTTATTTATAAAATGTCTAAAAAAAAGCAGACAACATTAGGTGTCACCAATTGCCCCTCTTTACTTAGAATTTACTTGTGATTCAAAGTAAAGATGAAAACTCTAATTTTGCTGGTAAAGAATTTTTGTAGAAGGGTGTAAGTCTTTTTCTTGGCTTCAAGATACTAGTCATTTTCTCAGCTTCGGGTGCGAGTCATTTTTCCAGCTTTAAGATGCGAGTTGTTTTCTTGGCTTCGGGTGCAAGTCGTTTTCTCAACTTCAACATGCGGGTCGTTTTCTCGGCTTCGGGTGCGAGTCGTTTTCCCGACTTCAACATGCGAGTCGTTTTTTCGGCTTCGGGTACGAGTCGTTTTCCCAGCTTCAACATGCGGATCGTTTTCTCAGCTTTGGATGCGGTTCGTTTTCTCGGCTTCGGGTGCGAGTCATTTTCCCGACTTCAACATGTGGGTCGTTTTCTCAACTTCGGGTGTGAGTCGTTTTCCCAGCTTCAACATGCAGATCATTTTCTTGGCTTCGGGTGGAAGTCATTTTCCCGGCTCCAACATGCGGGTCGTTTTCTCGGCTTTAGGTGTGAGTAGTTTTCCCGGCTTCAAGATGCGGGTCATTTTCTCAACTTCGGGTGCGAGTCGTTTTCTCAACTTCAAGATGCGGGTCGTTTTCTCGGTTTTAAATTTATGAAATGTCATGAATGAATGAATGAATATGTTGGTTTTTATTATTATTTTTATTGGACACGATAATCAAATCATGGATGAGAATGACACTTATACATTTTTCTTGAACTTGAAATCTTTGATCTCACTTTTGTCCTATTTTCATATTTCCTATTTAGTTTTTGAAGAAGAATTATTGTTGTGATCTTAAGCTGGATCTCATGTTGTCGTTTCCTTGTACCCTAAACAAATCTACTATATTCGACTTTATCGCAATTCATTATATCGAGGTATGATATATGTTTTACTTTCCAGTACATGATAATTATAAGATGCATTTGAGAAAGAGGGTTAATTATAAAGATGATAAAAATATATTTTAATATATTGAGGTTCAATATAGTCGTAAAAAAGAATATATATATATATATATAAGATAAAACAAAATAAATGGGTGGAAGACCCGATTTGGTTACTAGTAATTCAAAGGTAGATTGTACTAACTTCTTGTGTCATAGTCCGATCCATATTGTTGATCTTGTCCTTTTGAGTGTATATTCTTTGTTTTTGTTGTTTTTCTTCTTCTCCTAGGTTGCCCTTTCAGGTTTTCAACCTAGTGGATATTTATTAAATTTTTTTGGTACCCTAATTTTTGTCTAGGTTGCTCCTTTCAGTTTTCAACCTAGCGGATATTTATTACTTTTTTTTTGTACCCTAATATTTTCCTAGGTTGCCCATTTCAGGTTTTCAACCTAACGGATATTTTATTATTATTATTATTATTATTATTATTATTATTTGTACACTAATTTTACCTAGGTTGTCCCTTTCAGAGTTTCAACCTAGTGGGTATTTATTACTATTTTTTTGTACCCTAATTTTTGCCTAGGTTGCCCTTTTAGGTTTTCAACCTAGCAGATATTTTTTTTTTACCCTAACTTTTGTCTAGGTCGCCCTTTCAAGCTTTCAACCTAGCGGGTATTTTATTTAAGTATAATACTTTTTTACGGTGTATGAGTTTATAGGGACGACAAAATATTTTCCATCCATACTTGTGAGGATCAAAGCTCCATCTGAGAAAGCTTTCTTTATGACATATGGGCCCTCATAGTTAGGGGTCCATTTCCCATGATAATCCTATTGAATGAGTAAGATCTTTTTTACCACCAAGTCTCCTTCCCAGAATTCTTGAGGACACACTTTTTTCTCGTACGCTCTTTTCAGTCTTTTCTGGTATAATTGTCCATGGCATAAGGCCACCGTCCTTTTTTCTTCAATTAACTTCAATTGATCGAAACGAGTTTGCACCCATTCCGACTCCTCTAGTTTGGCTTCCATTAATACTCTTAGCGAAGGGATTTCTACTTCAATGGGTAGCACAACCTCCATCCCAAATACTAGGGGAAAAGGGGTTGCCCCAGTTAAAGTGTGTATCGAAGTGCGATACCCATGTAGTGCAAATGACAACATCTCATGCCAATCTTTGTATGTTACAACAATTTTCTGAATAATTTTTTTGATGTTTTTATTTGCTGCTTCAACCGCGCCATTCATTTTTGGTTTGTATGGGGATGAGTTGTGGTGTTGAATTTTAAAGGTGGCACACAATTCATCCATCATTTTGTTATTCAAATTTGTGGGATTGTTAATAATGATCTTGCTTGGTAGGTCATAACCGCATATTAACTCCATTTTTATGAATTTGACTACCACATTTTTAGTTATGTTGGCGTGCAAAGCGGCCTCTACCCATTTGGTAAAGTAATCGGTTGCCACCAAGATGAAGCGATGTCCATTTGACACTTTTGGTTCGATCATTCTGATGACGTCTATGCCCCACATTGAGAACGGTAGGGCGTTGTAAGGGTGATTAGGAGCATTGGTGGGGTGTGGATATTATCAACATATATTTGACACTTATGGCATTTCTTTACATAATCAAAGTAATCTTTTTCTAGGGAGACATTTTGTTTCGCCTCATTAAAATCAACACATCTGGGAGTACCGTATCATGATTCCTTTTATACAAAATGTTTTTGTTCAATAAAAAGCTCGCGGCTAACCGTCTCAGAGTCCTTTTCTCATTCTCTGATATTTTGAGATGATACTATTTATTTATAAGATATTGCTTGATGTCGTGATACTAAGGTAAAGTAATCGGTTTCTTCTGCTATTACATAACAGTAGGCAGGATGATCCCGACTCTCCATTTTAATGGAGGGGATTTCATTGTTTCAACTTATATGGAACATCGAGGATAAAGTGGCCAAAGCATCAGCCAATTGATTATTTTCTCGAGGGACACGATGAAACATGTTTTTGTCAAATTGTGAAGACAATTCCTTTATGTAAGTAAAATAAGGTATTAACTTCTTATATCGGTTTTCGATTATTGGTTAAGCTGATTAATAACTAAGGCTGAATCTCCATATACTTCCAGTACATTTGCTTTTGATTCCAAAGCAGCCAAAATTCCCAAGGCACGAGCTTTATATTATTGCATGTTATTGATACAATCAAAACACAAGCGCGCTGTGATAGGTATGAACTGTTTTTGGGGAGATATTAAGACAACCTTAATCCCATGCCCGATTATGTTTGAGGCCCCGTTGAACAATAGGGTCGAATTTCCATTATCACATTCTTCAGAAAAAACCATGATGCTTTCATCCGGGAATTCAAATTGCATTGACTGATAATCATCCACCGGTTGATTAACTAGATAATCTGCCAAGGCACTCCCTTTGATGTCTTTCTTAGTTACATCACCTGCCAGCTAGCAATTCGCCCTGTGAGAGCAGGCTTTTTCGAAAATGTACTTAATCGGATCCTTCTTGGATATCAAGAAAGTCGTATGACAAAGAATGTATTGCCTCAAGCGATGGGCCGCCCAGGCTAAGGCACAACAAGTCCATTCTAACATTGTATATATGTAAATTTTTTATTCAAATAGTAAATGGCATGCTCCTTCTTTCTCCTTTCAACGTGTTGCCCCAACACGCATCCCATGGACTCGTTGAGGAATGTAAGATACATAATCAAGGGTCAAACTGAAATTGCAGGGGACTAGAATTGGAGGCTTCTGCAAATACTGTTGGATTTTCTCAAATGTGTTTTGGCATTCTTCATTCCACATAACTGTTTGATTTTTCCGTAAAAGTTTAAAGATCGGTTCACAAGTAGTGGTTAGTTGTGATATAAATCTTGAAATATAATTTAGTCTTCCCAAGAAAACCGCGAAACTTCTCTTTCTGTACTTGGGGGAGGCATTTCTGAAATGGCTCGAACCTTATTGGGATCGACCTCTATAATTTGAATGACCTCGCGCTGAAAGTGCACTTGGAGGGATTAAGTTTTAGCTTAAACTTTCTAAGTCTTTCGAAGAGTTTCTTTAGATCAATAACATGTTTTTCTTCTATTTGTGACATAGCAATCATGTCATATACATAAACTTCTACCTCTTTATGTATGATGTCATGGAACAAGGTTACCATAGCTCTTTGATAGGTCGCCCCATCATTCTTCAGACCAAAAGTAATAGTCTTTTTTTCCACATCTTTGGCTGCCATCTTAATTTGATTATATCCAGAGAAACCATCCATAAAAGAGAAGAGTGAATGGCGGGCCGTATCGTCAACCAGAATATCAATGTGAGATAATGAGAAATCATCTTGGCTTTTAAATCAGAGGGTGCAGGTCAATTATCTCGGGTTTAAATTAGAGTGTACGAGTTAGTCATCCCGTCTTTTAAATTAGAGGGTGCAGGCCAGTAGTCCCGATTTTAAATTTATACACTATTGAAAATATGAAATGTCATGAATGCATTTCATGAATGAACATTTTCCTTCATTTTCATTTTTTTTTTCAATTTTTTCAATCAACTTTTTTACAATTTTTTTTTACTTTTTATTTTATTTATTTCACCTCCTTACAAACATGGTCCTTGGATTCATGGATGAAATATGTGTATTACTTTGAATAAATAGTGGTGATTGTCCTTTTGATCTTTAAAGAGATGTTTGTTACATCTTCAACTTGATCTCTAGTTGCCACTGCCTTATGTGTAAAGACATCATACTAGTTTTGGCCTCTTGACACTCATATATTTTGTGCCCCAATATATGATTATCATAAAAAAAATGCATTTTGACAAAAAAGATTCATAGCACAAGAAATTTGTGAAACAAGGTTTAGAATATGATATTTAGTGAGAAAATCTATGGTATAAAAAAGGAAGGATTCATAGAAAGAAAAGAAGATAAGGTGATCTCGTATGAGTAAATAACCCGATTTGGTAGTACTATTTCATAATAGAAGTGTGTTAATAACTCATGCCACAATTTTAATCACGTTTTTAATCCACTTTGAAGGATATGATTTGCCCTAATTTATCTTCACAACCTCTCGGAATATATTCTACTTCGACTTTGATCTGTGTAAGCCATATTATTTGCTCTTTCTTTTATTCTCAAGCTAGTGAACTTCTTCTTTCTATTTTTTTTTGTGGCCCTAATTTTTTTCTAGGTCGCCCTTCTAGGTTGTTGACCTCACAGGTCTTCATTCATTTTCGCCTAGGTCGCCCCTTCGAGTTTTTGACCTAGCAGGTCTTTATCCGATTTTGTATCCTAACTTTTTCCAAGGTTGTTCTTTTGGATTTTCAACCTAGTGGGTCTTTACTCATTTTTGTACCCTAATTTTTTCATAGGTTGCTCTTTCAAGTTTTCAACCTAGCGGGTATTTATTATTATTTTTTGTATCATAATTTTTGTCTAGGTCACTTGCCCTTTCAGGCTTTCAACCTAGCAGGTATTTATTATTATTATTATTATTATTATTATTATTATTATTATTATTATTATTATTATTACTTTGTACCCCAATTTTTGCATAGGTTGTTCTTTCAGGTTTTCAACATAGCGGGTATTTATTATTATTATTATTATTATTATTATTTTATCTTTTTATACCCTAATTTTTGCCTAAGTCGTCCTTTTGGATTTTCAACCCAACGGGTCTTCATTTCGATATAATACTTTTTAAAGCATCAATGTGTGCAAGTAGTGATAAGTCTTCTTGATCCATATTGGTGTGGATCAGAGCCACACTTGAATGTATTTTTCTTTTATGGTATTGGGCTCATATAGTTGGGAGTCCACTTGTCATGCTAGTCCTTTTAGATATGTAAAATCTTCTTGAGCACTAGTTCTTTCTTTTGAGCTTCGAAGTTCATATGTTCTTCTTTTAAGATCTTTTGAAATAATTGTCTTTGACATGAGGCAGTCAACATTTTTCTTGAATTGAATTCAGTCGGTCAACACAAATCATTAGTCTTTATAAGGGGATTTTTGTTTGAGTGGGTTGCACTGCCTTTATTCTATACAATAAGGAACAAAGGGGTACCCCAGTTATACACTACAAAAAAAATAAATAAATTGCGACGGTTTTTGATGGCCTTTGCGGCAGTTACAACCACCCCCAATGTGAGTTTGCGACGGTTCGTCAACTGTCGCAGATTCGTGCGTCGCGAGGCGTTTTTGCAACGGTTCTAAAAACCATCGTTTCAACCACCTCAATATTCCTTTTTTTGCGACGGTTCAAACCGTCGCAAAACACATTAAATTTTTTTTTTAAATTTCGCGACAATTAGCAACCGTCGCTATATTCATTTCGAACAATTTGATCCAACACATTGCGACAGTTATGAACCGTCGCAATCCTAATAATTTAAATTAAAAAATTATTATACAAATTTTTATTAATTAAAATAAAAAATATTTATAAATTAATATCATCCACATAATTTAAATACAACAATTAAATAACTGAAATACTGAACAATAAGACTAATATTATTATTCACATTTTAGTAGAATCTATCTACACTACATCTGCATTGATTCCTCACTCCACTTAGATCTGAGCAACTTAAGCAACATATTAGCCTTAGTTTTAGTTTTAGTACCACACTGACTCTGCAGAAGAACAACTGAGTCAAAACACCAGCTCCAATAGCACTCCCAAAATCACAACAAACAATTGAAAGTATCCCAACAGCACTCTCACTACACTCTTGAAAACCATTTTCACCAAACTTTCAACACCCTTTGGATTATTCACCAATGCCTTTTTAGCACTATCTAGCACCAAAAGTTTCTTCATTGTTGCCATTCCTAAAGGAGCCAAATTCTTCTGTCTTGTTTCACATTCTGAAATATATGAAGATCACAGAAAGCCAGGATAATTAAGTGATATGAAGATGATATTACATGCTAGTGACAAAATGCAAACTTTGCTGATGATTAACCAACTAATTAGGTTCTCAAATACTACATAGAACCTAAGTAATCAAAATTAAAATGACAAATGAAAAGAGAACATCCAGGAAATAGCTGTACAGTGAGGTTACCTCAATGTACTGGATGTTGGCAACTTTACCCATCCTCTCAAGTTGTAGTCCTCGTGCTAACAAGACCTGTAGAACCATGTAGAAACTAAGACCAAGATCAAGTAATTCATTACACCCTATGGTATTCTAAACAGTATTTATTTTCGTCTATCTTATTTTCTTATTATTTGGCTAGGCGTTAAACTGGTTAGTGCTTTATTGCACCAGGTTTCCTTTTTGGGCTAGCATTGTTGAAGCAAAACTCATATAGTCCTCATTTCATCTACAACACATAGTGACCAACATTTAACTATCATGTCTCTTTCAAATTTTACCAAAACATGCAAACTGTCATAATCAGCTTAGAGTTGCACCTCAGCAAAGAAGGCCAGAATACCAAGTACAAGCATAATTAAAATTGACCGAAATCCTGGTAGCACAAATATCTAACAAATTATCTATAAGCAAAATAGAAATTAACAGAGAGAAGAAGAAAACCAGAGCATGGACCGGGAACATAATATTTATGGGTTTGATCAATGGAGCATATCAGAACAAACAACTGTATAATCTTACAGTGGCTGATCAGATGCTTTAGCTCCAGCCCTTATAAGGCAGTAACTAGTTCCACCAATTATCGATGAAAAGATGCCCACTAGGATTTCAAATATATGATGACTTGGCCTAGCATCTGCAACTTTGACCGACTGTCCTGGAAAATCCACATCCGGAAATTAGGAAATGTAATTAAAGTATATCAACTATTCTTCCCAAACCTAGATAATGCAGCTTATATGCCTTAAAATCATTCAGAGGCAAAAATACAACATGAGATCACCTACAACCAATGCTTTCTTTATTGTAGATCTTTTAAGCCAATTATAAATGAAGGGGAACAAACAACCAGTAAATTATACCAATGATATTGCACTTAAAACAATATTTGAGGGAAACTACTATACCTTGTGTAGCGAGCATTTCTCGGAAGAAGAAGAGAACGCCAAAGAAACTACAAGCAAGACCTGAAAATATGCAGCATTAACTAAGTTAATCAGAACTTGCAAATTGTAATTGATAGTGAATAATGAACACACATTTTTAAGTTTGGTTGTTTCTTGTTTGAGTTGCATATCTTATTCCTAGTTGATTTAGGATTCTATTTCCTAATGTAGCATTGCTTTAATTTTTTATGTTCAAGTTTTTTGTCTGGGTAGTATGAGGTTTACTTGGGTAACCCATACAAGGTTTAGCATGCCATTAGAGTTCAGTTGTCATTGAAACCATTCATAATATTTGTGTTTTGAGTTTACTAAATAAACATAAAGATGGCGTAAACTGATTTAGCTCTGCTGTCTGAACTACTAACTTTTGACCAGTGATTATGGATTTACAACGATCATTTGAACCATAGCCAAAAACACCTAGCACGAGGGAGTTTTTTACCGAATTTTTTTACAATGTACAAACTAACAGGAATTACACTCAAATCCTGAAAAGTAGGATTACATGCCATTTCATACAAACTATGCCCTGCCATCTAAATCAATAGTAAAAAAGATTGTTTGATGGATAATATCTTGTTGCGTCAAATCCACCAATATAACAGCACTTTGATGCTCCTACTACACCATCAGGCCCCTACATTCAAAATGAGAGAGTTTCTTTTTATGAAAATTAAAGGAGGTAAGTACCTAATTTTACTCATAAAAAGTATTTCAAAAGACTGTAACCTGAGCCCTTTGTAGTCCAAACTCAAGTAAAGTTTTGGATTTTCCAGCAACATTGCAGTGCCTTGCAACATTAGTAGAAACTAATGATGCAAAATTTATTAGATTCACAAAAGGTTCCAGCAATTGAACGACCTGAATAATATAACAGTCACTTTAATGTAAGAAATAGGTCATCTTTAAAACAAATCAACATTAAAAGAGAGAATTAATGATGGCAAGTACTCACAGCAATTGGACCTTCAACTCTAAGCAGGGGTATCTTAGGAAAAACGATCGATCCCTCAGGAATAGCGTACACCTCAACATCAGAGCAGTCAACCATATTTTCCACATTATCACAGAAAATCCGATTACCAACCATATTATCTCATATTTACACTTGGTCCAAAGCTATTTTAAAATAAACAAGTAACAATTAACAAGATTGTATAAAAAAGACAAATTCCCCTTGAACTAGGTTACTTGACTCTTTAATTCTGTCATTTAGTTTGTTTAAAGTTAGTTTCAGGGACATTTAGTTGAACATGCTAACAAATTTGTATCAATGATAAAAACCTAAGCACAAAGAAGGAAAAAAGAAAAACCAACAATGTTCTTAAGAAGCATAATAAATACAAAGCAGCTTCTACATCTGAGGTTGTTTCCAACTCAACGAGCACTTTTAATAAGCACATGTATTTTAGCAAATCTTCCCAACTCTAAACATTTGTAATCCATATATATCGATAGTTTCTATCCCCAAATTAATTGGAGCCATCTAATTTCAGCTTTCTTTATCACCATATTATTTCCCATTATTGAAAAATTGTCAATGTTACAACTGGATTCACGATACTACAAAATTCCAATCCTTTCCCCGTGTTCAATCAGCATAACTATCAACATTATAAACAAGGAAGTAATAGCTAGGGTGAGGAACACAAAACACAATTTGGTTTACCTCACAAGCAGTAGACAAACTTTGTCTAACAAAATCAATTTCATCATCAGTGAGTTTGAAATTAGCTATGAAGGCATTCTTCCAAACCAGAAAAAATGCAACACTGTATTCTTGTAAACTAAAAATCAACTAGAAAATGAACACAACAAAAAGATTCCATGGTCATATATATAAACCTCTAATCAACTGAAGTTGATTTTTAGTTTACAAGAATGCAAAGACTACACAAGAATTGCATTGTAATCAAAATAATACACAATAGATTCAAACACAAATCATTCAAGTTAATAGATTCAAACAAGCCACAAATTAGAGATGTAAACAAAAAAAAACACAAATCATTCAAGTTAATAGATTCAAACAAGCCACAAAAATTGTTGTTAGTTATAGGGTTACTTACAAACCAGATATTGGGTTAAGCCGTCACAAAAGTGTTGCTCTGCACCGTGTCGGAGACAAAGGTGGAAAATTGAGAGTTTGCAAGAGCTGATATCGTTTCCTTCTTTGACAGAGGTGATGTAGTTTTTCTTCAGGGTTGGATTTCGTTTTTCTTCAACAATGGGAGTTTGTTAGATTTGTGGGTTTTGGGAAATTTTAGGGTTTTGCTTAAGGCGAGACTGGAAAACGAAGACAACGCCGGATTGTGAAAATGAGACGCATCACTGATTTTTGTTTTCTTTAAAGGACGACAGCGGGAATAGCGAGAGCTCCCGAAATCCAGGAGGCGGTGGATCCATTTCCAGAACCGGTTCTTCCGTAATTTGAAGCAACCAACGGAAGTTTTGTGATGGATGAAACTGCTGCAGCAGCCGCAACGGCGCATCCTTCTGTGAAAAATAATGAAGATTTTATCAAAAAAATTGAAATCTAAAAATATTTGGTAATATACATCAAAAGACATTATGATAATTTAAAAATGAATCTGAAAAGAGAGAATGGAACTTACGAGAGTGAAAAGAAGCGGAGAGAAGAGACCTCGTGGTTCTAGAAGCGGATTTGCAGAGATGTGAGCCCATCGTGATGAGTCGAATCTGACGGCGATGAGAAATGTGATTGGTAATGTTAGGCTCTCTTCACTTCTTCTCACTTTGCCTGCTCTTGGCTCTTATCTTTATTTTCGATTTGGAGGAATAAGGGTTTTGGGGCGGAAACCGCCGCAGGAACTGTCGCGATTTTGTTATCAGGGCAGTTATTCAGGAACCGTCGCAATCCAAGTGTCACAATACTGAAAATTTCTTGTAGTGATAGTCTGATACTCAGGGAGGGTATTCCACATTTATTATGTAATATTTGGTACGAGAACTTTCCATCAAACTTTTCTTATATATTTGATAATAAGCAGAATAGTCGTGACTTTCATTCTTGTGAGTGACTATTCTTCATCATGAATTACTTTGAACATTGAAGATAAAGTAGCTAGAACGTCACCTAATTGATTATATTATTGAGGAACATGATAGAAAATGACTTCAAATATTTTTTAAATGATCATCTTCTTATTCCAATTTTTTCATTCTTGATTTAACTGAATAAAGATTACATTCAAACTGATTGAGGTAATATTATGAAAAATAAATATTTGTATACACTGCATCATTAGGAAAAAAAAACGACTTGTGATATTTGAAAATGATAATAAAAATTCAAACATGTAGGAATAAACTTTTCTAATGATAATATCACAATTGTGATTTATTCATGTACAGGTCCATGCACTATTTTGAAATTTCACACTTAAATAGTATCATGTATAAATACATGTATTATACGATGGATATTATTTAATAAGTAACATATGATTTAGTAAAAGTAATAAAGGAAATAGGTTTTAACGGTAACAATATAAAAAATTAATTTGTAAAGAAAAAATGAATTAAAAAAAATGATCATGAAAATTTTGAAGTTAAATTTTTTAAATAAGATATTTGATTTAAAAATTAAACTAATAAATATATTTCATTTATGATTTTCATTTTAATTAAAACAATGAATGATTGACTTTAATTGAAAATATTAGTTTGGTTATTATGGGCTGTTTGTAATGGATTGTTTGGTATTTCATATTTAGTGATTATTTATTAGAATTTAAAAAAAAAACAAATTTAAACTAATTTTTATTTGTTTATCATAATAAAAATTATTTTTTTTAAAATAACCAACTATAAAAAATAATTTTTATGAGAAATTATTCAAAACAGTTTCTTAAAATAGTTTTTAAATTATTTTTAGATTTTATTTGATTTTTCAAATTTTGTAACGATGGAACGAAAATTTCATAAATGTTATTTTATAAAAAAATATATTATTTTTAAAATAAGTTGTAACAAACAAGGCTCTTTGAACGTACGATGTTAAAAATCATTCCCATATTCCTACTTTTTTTAATCAAAAACATGTATCACTAAAGAGTATTAGTCATCCCAACAAGGTCAGAACCTCTAACCCAAACCGAACAAACACAAATAAATATTATTAAAAAATAGAAATAAAAACTCAAACAAAAATATGGGGGAAATTTAAGTTGACTAAAATAAAGAGAAACAACAATGTTCATTATAATTTTACAAATCAAGACTCAATTAACAAACTAGGGTACTTAGATTAAGAATTTTTTATCAATACATTTGTTAAATGTTGCAATCACGGTTATATATACTTTAAATAAAAAAAAATTATTTTATATGTTAAAGACAAACATTCTTTTCATATTTAGATGAGTGATACGCATACGTTTTATAACTAATGCAATTTTTGTTCATCTAAGATGTCAAAAATATTAATTTCATATGTCGTTATTCTTGTAATTAATTTTATTATTATTTTATTTATATATTAAATATTAAATAAATAAAATATAAATTTTATATATTACTTTAAAATTATATTTGGATAATATAAATAAATTTTAAATATTTTAGATTTTAATTTATAAATAAAATAAATAAATTTAAATATGAAAAATTATATAAAAATATTTAAAATAAAGTTAAATAACATAAATAAATATTAAATATTTTTTAATTTCAATTTTAAATATTAAATATATAAATAAATTAAAATAATATAAATTGTTTTTTAATATTTTAATATATAAATAAAATTAATAACAACAAAAATAACATACAAATTATTTTATCCAATTTACAAATGTCATATAAGTGCCACGTCACAAAAAATAGTGAAGAACCAAAAAAATACAAAGAATTAATTGATATAAGACCAAAAAACTGGTTTTAAAAATGAGTAAAATTTCATTTTGAGCAAAATATTGAGGTGATTTTAAACCTATAACTAAATAATAACCCGTAAAGCAACATCTTTTAATTAACTTGTAAAAATATTTGTCCCATATACCATTGGAAAAAGGTAAGAGGGAATAAAGGATCCATCTTCATGATTTGAAATTGGAAAAGACATGTGCAAGTTCACAAAATTTAAATTGTCCAAATAATTCAAGACGTTCAAGGTTTGCAGAGGCAAATGCATATCCATATTATTCCTTATGAGTGTTTAGTCAAGGTTTAAACAAATTCATCTTCTTAGTTATATGGGTGTTTAGTCATTTCTAAGGTAAAACAAATATACCCATAAAAAATCACATCCAACTAAAATTTATCTCCATTATTTGACACACAATTTAAAAATCCATAAAAACATCTACCATATCGAATCAAAACAACGCAAATGATTATAATCAATACCATTATTTACAGTTTTGTTATCAAATTAAAGGCATCTTTCTCAGAACTTTGGTTTATCAACGATGAAATTTTGTTATACAACAATATAACAAAATTGAGTAAAGAGATACAAACATAACTAAGAAAACAAAAATAAGCTTGGCAATGCATAAAAGCTACCCAAAGCCCTTAGCTTGCAGCTTTGCATATCAGTCAAAGAGACAGCTAAATAAGTCAACTCCACTCCCTTCACTAATACATTGACAATGAGAACAAAATAAAGGCAGATTCTCATATTCCACATCAAAAGCAAAATTCAACATATCAAAAATCAGTGATTAACTACCATGGACATATCACTTTAGACTTTGCTTAAGAAATTTAAGATGTCTTCATTCACAAATTAACTAGAGTAATGCTTCTAAGTAGTACACTTATAGAAGCAGTGTTGTCGATTGCAAATCACGGAAAATAGCGGTATGTTATAACGCTATAGCGGCTATTTGATAACACTATATAGAAAGACCATGAGAAAGGGGGCCCATTATAGCATCCTCACAAGAAGCATTACATATCCATAGACTGCTGTCCAGCCCCAGCCTTTAATTTATTCTTCCTCTTCTTCGAACCATTTGTGTTCACTCTTTTTTTCTTTGGTTGTTCCTCTACTTCTACTATGGGGCGTGTGCTCAGTAAGTGTTGATGAATGGCAGCCAAGGGATCCATTTGGAAGGAAAGATCCTTAAAAATATCAGATAATCGTTGTCCTTCCTTCAATCTGATGAACAACTAATAGGAGTTACATATACTGTGTGTAAAGTTGCCAATATATCAATCAATGAATTATGATAGGAAACACTCACACTAATTTCTGCCTAGAAGTACAATTAAGTTTAATGTTATCCTCGTTGCATGGTTTCCTTGGAGCTTTCAACTCTGGAAGGGACTCTAAGAGTGAAGAGAGGTTATATGCTTTCAATTTTTTCTGCCGCCTTTTTTGTTGGTTATTTTTCTGACAGAATACCAAGTGTTCAGAAAATAAGACTGACAAACATATCTAAAAGAAACTTAGTTCAATTAGTATAAAAATGCAGCAATCTTGTCATCAGGACATTCTCAATAAAGATTTGTCTACAAAAATTCAATATAATTAGTATGTTCTGGTGTAGATTAGCTCTTAACTTAAGAAAAGGTTATAGTTCTTTACTTAAGAAAAGGTCATTACTCCTTATGAGTTAATAAGTGGGGACAAATTAAATGAGAACTTGAGAAAAAATTGAGATGTGTGGTCTAATTTCAACATACATAAGAGGCTAATGTTTAAAAACCTGCAATTATTGCAAGTTTCTTTTAATATTTTCTTCCATGAGCATTTGTTGAATTTTTTATGAAAATTGGTTCTAAGTTCTAACTACATAAAAAGTAAAGCTTCAGTCTAGATATAATCACAAGTTTACTATGTCACCTGTTTTCTTTTAAAGACAAACAAAAAAATAGTATGCTACTTTGCAACTCAAGTTAGTATTATTCTACCAAGTGAGCTGTATTTAAATATTAAATGGGAGTTCCATCATCTTTTATACTAATGCATCAATCACATACACAATATTTCATCAAGATTTATACATGAGAAACACAAATATGGTTGTCAAAATGACACTGAAAAATCTCTTTAGATTAGAATATTTTGTCAGCAACATAATCACATGAACATCCAGATATAATTATCAAGGCAGGAACGTACTAATCATGGCGAAATGCCCTGCCCAATCTGAATCTGTTGAGGACCATAACAAACTCAAGTGACAAACAATAAAGTAAAAGAAGTATTCATCATGTCCGGGAACAAGATAACATTTCAAAATCAATTGTCAATAAATGATTTGTAATACGGCATAATACAGTTAAGTAGTCATTAACTGTAGACATGAAAAAGAAATGAGATTCTCACCTTAGCAATGGACTTTTGCGCAGTCAAGGAAGCAACAGCATCTTTCACCTCTGCCATAACATCGAAGGTTGGAACGAGTTAGAGTCTAGACAGGTTCGTATAACCAAGGCCAGCCCAAGAATCAAGCCACTAAAGTTAGGGTTTTAGGCCTCCAAACTAAATAATTTAGATATTATTAATTATATTATGAATTTACTTGTAGTTATATGTTAGATCAATTGGTAAACAAATTTTGTTTGTTTGATTTTTCTAATATTTTAGTTTTAATTGCAAAAACAAGCAAAATTATTAACTTATTTTGTATGTTATATCCAATATAATGTAGGTGAGCATTAACATTTTGTAATACATCAAATTAAACCCCATTGAATTCCTAAAATCAATTAAATCAGTAACCGAACCATTTCAAATAAATTGAATTACTAAAATCAGTAAATCACAAAACCCTAATATCAATACCCAAATATTAATTTGGGGCCTCCCTAATTGGAGGCAACTCGTCAATGACGATAAATTATAATATTGTAATTGAAGACGAAAAAATTGATCACACAAACTTACTGGAATAAAAATGTAGCTTCTTTTCGAACTTGCGATTCGACTTTGAATCTAATGAATCTGACCTGCACATAAGAAAAAACTCAACCATAAACGAAAATCAAAACAGTTACGAAACTAACTTTAACATTCGGAAGAGAAAAAGTGATTAACCTTGTATTTGTTTTTCCCATTGGGGTAAAACTTAGGGTATGAAGAGAACCAAATCCTATTTTGAAAGATACACAACCAGGCTCAGTTTAATGTTTACAGGAGACGACTATGCAACAAGAACGAGAGTTTAATGTTTTTGCCCCTGACGACTGTTTTTAGTAGGATTTTTATTTAATCGGGTTCGGGTCACAATTTGGAAATTGGATTCACTGCGTGGTGTCCGTGAAAAAATTCAGATCTAAATAAAACTTAATATTGAATTTAAATTTTTTATTATTTAATCTTTGTTTAATGATTATCTATATCTAATATCTAAATATGTGAATGTAAAAATCCTTGACCGCAGTGAAACCCGATCCCACTATTTTAAATAAAAATTACATTTGTGTATAAATATATTAAACAAAAGCTGTTTTTTTTATTGTTCCAACGTATTTAGTAACAAAATTTACATACAAATTAAGTGTAAACAAGTGGGTATTTTGAATTCGAATTTGTGTTTAATATATTAAATATTACGTAATCTTTTATTATTTGAGTTGAAAGATAAAAAAACTATTCTTTTTAATAATGATATGAAAATGTTAGTCGATTTGGCTTATAAACTCTAAAAAATTATATATCTTTGATTGGAATTATTCTGCTTAATAGTTTGTCATACAATATTTCATAAAATATAAAAAAAATTGATATTTCATTAAATAATGTATGTTTCATATAATAATTTTTTTAAAAATCTAAACAAATATAAGTTATTAGATTATATTTATAAATTTCAATTTATATAAAATTTTTGATTTCATCATTAATATTTCATAGTAATGATAGTGAATTATTGAAAATTTAATATTTATAATAAATTATTAAGTGGAATAATTTTATCCAAAGTTACTCTCAAATTGCTCTTATAGTAGTTTAATCTCTCATCGTACAAAAAATAAGTTAGGATTTTAATTATATTATTAATATTATTAAGTAAAATTAAATAAAATACTAACAAAACACGCGTCAATGACATTTCATGCATAATATTATTATAAAATTTAAGTTTTTGGATGTGATGAGTTGAGTCTCTACTAAAAAGGTATTGTGTCCCAAATTCAAATCTAATAGTAAGAGTATAGTATTGTTGAAATTTTGACAAGAATTTTTGTATTTCTATTCAATGAATATTAATCTCTAGGTTATCTAAGAGCACTTGATTAAAGATGGTTTGAATCTCTTTTAACTTAATAAAAATGTTAAATTCAAATTTTACTATAAGAAATGCAACAACATTAAAATTCTTAACATAATTTTGCCACAGTGTGATCTCATTTTGCCACGGTGTGATCTCGCATGACTTGAGATATTAATATCAAGAGTTGCACACATAACATATATTTACACCAAAAAATCACACTAATATCAACAACAAAAATATATACAAGTCCTGTTAATTTTTTGGAGGTCTCATTTCCTATATCGTTTCCTAAAATGACAGAACTCATTCAATTTATTTGAATAGTGTTATTAGATACGAAAAATTTACACAAGAAACAAAAAAATGTACAAAAATATATAAGAGAGTGAATAGTTATAATTGTGAATGTTAAATGTTGTCATATATTATATTTTTATTTTTTGTAAACATATCTTGTAATAATTAACATTTTCTAATTTATTTATATCTAATTAGTTTAAAAGAACATTTTTTATTTTACTTCAATTACAAAATTGTCACCTAATTTATTTTATTTTGTAATATTTTGATAGAAAATAGAAAACAAATTAGTTTTTTTACGGATAAACTTTAGATTTTGTTTACGTTATTTTCATTAAAAAGAACAAAATTAAAAATTAAAAGCTACACAAGGTCCACAAATATCAAAATTTTACATTGCTTCTAAAGGGAAATTTTACATTGGTTCTATAAAGGGTTTAACTCAATATTCATCATTCTCATTAACTCCATAATATAAAATGCTTTAGGTTGGACATTATGTTTCAAATTCGAACTCAAAACCTCGTAGTTATACGTGAGTTTCTGATGATAATTATACCATGTTATCTATAGATAAAAAATAATCTAAAATACAAAAACCGAGTCTTTTATAATATATCTTAGATACAAGAAATGCTAATAACAACTTTAAAAAATAGGCCTAAGAAACTAAATCGGCCCAAATACAACATAAAACAAAACTAATATATTCTAATATAATTAACATCCCCCTTCAAGATGGAGAATGGATGTTAAGAATTCTCAACTTGTGTAAAATGGAATTAAAGGCAGCTGGCTCAATAGACTTAGTAAAAAATGGCTCAATAGACTTAGTAAAAAAATCTGCTAACACAATAAGTAATAGCTTGAAAAAACAAGATTGTAACTTTTCCCGCATAATGTGACGATCAATTTTGATGTATTTAGTTATCTCATGGAATATGGGATTGGAGACAACGTCCCGGGCTGATTGGTTATCGCAATAAAGGGTTGGTGGTGGTGAATTTGTAGTTCTTAATTCGTGAAGAAGATATGTTATCCATTGAATTTCGCAAGTTGTTGACGCTAATGCACAATATTCGGCTTCTGAAGATGAACGAGATACAATGGTTTGTTTTTTTAGATATCTGGGAAATTAAGGAGGATCCAAGAAAGATGCAAAAATCAATGACAGATTTCTGCGTTTTATAGACAAGTTGCCCAGTCTAAATTACTAAATGTTTAACTGAACTGTTGATGATGTTGAATAAAACAACCCATGTGTTGGAGTAGTTTTTAGATACCTAATAATCCTCGTTGCTGCCATGTAGTGGTCTTCGGTTGGTGATTGCATGAACTAGGTTAATTATTGAATGGTGAAATTGATGTATGGATGTGTATTGGTCAAATATAGAAGGCAGCCAATAATTCTTCGAAACGACATTGAATCATGAGGTGGAGCTTTGGAGTTGTAGAGATACTAGCAATCTTTGACTTTATGTGTGCTATAAGACAAAATATCAAGAGCATACTTCAGTTGCACTTTTGGTCTCTTAAGTTATTTTTAAGTTTTACTTTGATTCTTTAAGTTCTTTCTCATTATATTTTGATTCTGTTTTAATTCTCTAAATTATAAACATAAAATATTTTGATTTACAAAAATTAGACATTTTAATCTCTTACGTTACAATGTTAGACACAATTAGAAATGATCAAATACCATGTATGTAACTTAAACGACCAAAATATTTAATGTGTATAACTTAAATAAATTAAAATCGAATGAAAATAACTAAAGTGAAACGTAAGAGACCAAAATAAATTGAATAAAACCTAAGAATCAAAGTGAAACTTAAAAATAATTTAAAAGACAAAAAATGTAATTCAGCTAAAATATTATAAACTATACATAGTCAAAAACATTTTAGAGCAAGACTAATGCATGCATATGATCGTCATGTTTAGGTATGAAAAGTAATAGATTACCATGCAAACTCCTTGAATATTTCCAAGCAAAACCTTACCCAAAACACTTCGTGTGGGGCCATATTGCATTGCTTCTCTGGCAGTTTTCAATTGAAATGAAAAAAAATATGAATATAATTTATATAATTATATTCATCGACAATGTAAAGATCACAACCATTCGATATTAAAAAATGCTTGGATTTGTACAGTAACCATCAACTAATGGATATGACAAATTGTAATATGATGAATATTTGTCAGATGCAAATTAAACTCAAAAGATATTACCCAAGCAACACTTCATATAACAATTAATTTTAAATTAAAAACACACAATATCAGCAATGGTCAAGCTATTTATATTTTTAAAAGAGGAAACACAAGAATGAAGCAAACATACAATATCTTAGAATTTTGTAGCCACAAACAGGTATTGAGAAAAAGGGGTAGCAATTTAGTTATGCTTTATTTTACAATTATTAAGCGACTAAGCTCCATATAAGAATAACCACATATGGAATTATGATTTTTTATTTTATTTTTCTCATTTGGAAAGAGTCAAGATGTTTCAAGGTGGAGATAAATCTTCAAGCAAAGTTAAAAATGTGGAGATAAATCTTAGAAACATGTGGTATCACCTAAGTAAGAGTAAAACAAAGTATATGAAATGCAAATTTAACGAGAGAAACAAAATTCATAAATTAGAGATGACAATTGATGAACATACAATACAATAAGATATAACCATAAAATGATGGAGAGATAGATGAAAATGCTAGATATTGTATTTTTTCCCCACAAAGTAGCAAACTTACATATTCATCGAAATTCTTATGAACATATCTTTTAATTATAAAATAAATGTTTTTCCCTTCAAAAAAAGGACAAGCAAACAGGCCCATTCTATCAAACAAAATCCACTTGCATCTATTGTAAATGATTCCACATAACAAGTTGTCAAAGAATGTCTAATAAGTAAGTGACTTAAAAAGTTTAATCAAGTAGAAAACACTGATAAATAATCAATCATACAAAACCAACTGAAGAGACATATAGCATGGCTGACCTGACAAAGTTCTGGTCATATTTATGAAAAGTTGATATATTTGATTGAAAATTAAAATTAAATATATCAACTTTTTGAATATTTTTTTCTTATATTTCATTCTAAAATAGTAAGTGAAAAGAAAAATTAACACACAGTAGCATATCAATTTACATAAGTGTGTGATGGAGATGGTCTATTTCACCGGTCCAGGGTAGCAGAAGATTTTCCACAAGGAATTTTGATCTATATTATTAGATTTACATAATACATTTTAGACACCACATCTACCAAATGCAAGAAGAAATAGTGGCTTTCATCTCTCGATGTTGTGCAGTCTTACAGTAACTAAACTAATAAAAAATGCAGCAACATAGGGAATGAACCAGGATAGATGAATTTAAATAAAATGCTGAACTTTCCAACTGATGGTGAAAAGAGAAAACATGTATCGGATAAACAGCTTATAACATAAGCTCTTATAGCATAAACAATAATGTATAAGCTATTTTTACAATGCTGTAAAATAAAGTTAAATTGTTTTTATATAAGTTATAAGTTGTTTTCATAAACTATAATTTGCTAAAAACAACTTATGAACATGCCATTAGCTATTGTCATAAATTATTTCAAACAGTTTGAGAAGTGTTTATGCATGTAGATAAATTCAAATAAGTCAATCAAAATATACTTTTGATGCTTTTGTGCCTTCATTGGTCTCACTAATTTTTTGACAAAGTTCAAGGCCATGTTTATGATCAAACTTTTCATTCTATTGTATGATAAAAGGAAAGTACCTCAACAGTTTTACATTTAGCATGTTTACATCAATAAAAGGACAAGTAGTGACAACAACTGATAACTCAACACAGCCCTCCTATGAACTTTCGCATAAAAGTAAAGGATTTGTCTCCTACTTTTCAAATTGCAATCAAAGGAGCCACTTTGAAGATGTACTCTCCATATATGATATTGTCAAACAACGTCTTCATGAACTAAGTATATTTTGATAGAGAAGATACCAAATACCTATTTTGAAGTCCCAAAATTTCCTTAAGATGAAATTCATGAAGGAAAACATAGTATTAGTTTGTCCAAAAAATAATCCATCATAATATATCTAAAATAATTTTGATATAAAAGCAAACACGATTTCTCTAAATTCATACTCGCAATAGTGTTGTCAAATAATTGCTATAACATAACATAATCTAAACAAATCATTGTTGCTCTGCAATATGTTATTTAGTATAAACTGTTGTATAATAACAACTATTGCTGGTCTGTGGCGCTATAGCACTTTAGTATAACCGAATTTAATCAAATTGCTATTTTCCGCGATCTGCAATTAACAATACTAACTCACAGTCATTCCATACTTGCAAATACTATTCATGTAGCAAGACATCAAATACACGAGAGAGTATATCAAAGTGCCTCACCGGAATAAATAAATCTTACACTCAATGTTGTCAAAATCGATATCTTATCTAAGATCGGGAGATGATGCAAGATCGTAAAACATAGAATTGTAACAAATATCGCAAGATGTTACGAAAACAACAAAGTACACTAAAATAGATATAATACATATATAGTATAGTTATTTTTTATTTATATAATATATATTAATTATAGGTTTATTTAAACTATTATTCTGTATTTTTAAAATAAAATTTATGTAAAATAAAATATTTAGATATGACTATATTTTAACAAATCTGTTTCAGCCTCTCTTTGTTTTTTGCAAACTTCCATAAAAAAAAAAGGGCACATTTAATGATTCTAACATATTGGACCCAAAACAAGTGAAAGCCCAAAAATAAATCAGTCTCTACATTCTAGAAAATTATACCCTATATCTCTTAAATTTAACTTTTACCTCCACAAATGCAAGAAAATTATTTTTTTGCCTTCCTATAAATATTAAAATTTATAATTTTTCACCATTTTATCATTTGACTTTTCCGGTAACAAGTGAGTAAATTTTTTCCAATTTTACCGAAAAACTTTTTTTATGTTTTCCAATACACAAGATATACTCTGAAAAACTTTTTTCAAGTTTTCCGGTAAAGAAGTTACACTTTGGAAAACTTGAAAAAAGTTTTCTGGTTCATATGTCTTTTCCGGAAAACTTGATTCAACATTTTCGGAGTACAACACACTACTGAAAAACTTGAAACCACAAGTTTTCTTGAAATTTTTTTTATTAATTTTTATTTATTTATTTAATTCTTATTTTTTAACTATTTTTTTCAGTGGACGCTGGTGCACAAGAAAGTGACGACAAGATAATACGAACATCACATGACGTTGATACTTCATCGTCCATGATGGATCCTCTAGAAAGGATTCGACTGACAACATCCAGGAAGAGACAACGAATGATAGTGCAAGACAATGAAGGGGGAGAGCTGGATCATATATTTATCCCAAATGCTGATATTACTATACATGAGCAGGTGGAGTAACCTATAGTACATGAGGAGGAGGAGCAGACTGTAGACATGAGGTAGAGCATATGCAGGAAGGACTTGAGGGACCTATACAACAGGAGGGTGAGATGACGCGGTATCCTGGAGGACCATATGATATGTTTGTCCTTACACGATACTGACATCATGTTTCTTCAAGATAGTGGTTTGATCAGGTATGTTCAATTAATTATTTTTTATGGTGCATTAAAAATATTTAAATTAATTATTATTTTTGTTCTATATTTATTTTAATGTCATATTTTCTTTGTATGTAGGAGCGATCAATGCTTAAAATTGTTGCTCATGGAAAGAAACTACAACAATTTACCCCGCAGGTACTCCCACGAATTATAGAGAGCTGGGTAAATTTGTCGAGATTAGCTCCATTACAACGGGGTAGTTTGAAGCTGATTGACAACAACTTGATTTTTGCATTTGTAGAAAGATGGCATTATGAGACATCGTTATTTCACATGCCATTTGGTGAAATGGCGAATACTTTGGATAATGTTGTCAATCTATTAGACATTCCTATCAGGGGTGAATTCTACAATCCACCACTCGACGTAGATAAAGTAATGGCATGTAATCTTGCCATAACTTTATTAGGGGTGCCTGCTGAAGAGATATGGTAGGAAACTAGAAAGACAAGAGGTGCTCACTATAGATTGGATTGATTGAAAGAGGTCCAAAGATAGTGTGCAGCAGAGATATTTAATTGTGTTGCTATGGCGTATCTGCTGAATTTGGTAGGAATACTATTTTCGCATATAAGAGTCATACACTAGTTGATGCGAAGTACCTTCCTCTATTCAGAGATTTAGAATGTATCGATAGATACACATGGGGTACTTCTACACTCGTAGTCCTTTATGACTACCTCATATGTCTGTTGTTACGACACCAAATAGCTAGGTGTATATATGTCTCTATTGCAGATATGAAATATTTATAATTATAATTAATTGTTATGATTTTTATTTATTAATTTTTATATTTGTCATTAACTTATTTATTTTTAAATATTAATTTTTATGTTTATCATTAATTTATTTATTTTTATTTATTAATTTATATGTTTATCATTAATTTATTTATTACTTATTAATTTTTATGTTTATCATTAATTTATTTATTTTTATGTTTATTATTAATTTATTTATTTTTATCTTTATCATTAATTTATTTATTTTTATTTGCAACAGTGTTGGATTTACGAATATTTTTCAAATATTTGTAACATATGTGACTAGGGTGCTGACATTGAGTGCATTGCTAGAATGAATAGACGGAGCTATAAACAAGACAAACACAAGATCCCAAAGTACAAACAGATGATTGATGCACTGACACCTACTGAAGTCATATTAAGGCCATGGGATAATCATAGGGATGTCATTCCCTTCGATGATATCATTGTATATACTAGCCACCTCCGATTATGCAACACAGTAGTGGCATATTTGCCAGAAAGGTGTTTGAGACAATTTGGATATATTCAACATATTTCCCCAACACCACCTCTAGTTTTTTTCTAGATTATCTAATGTAAATGTGGAATAGATGAGATATTTGACCTATGTCACTGAACTGCATCACATGATACATCCCGCTACATATCCATATGAGTGTTAGGATGGATATTTGGAGTGCTTCTACAGGGTGTCTCATCCACTATTAGTGCAACTAGATGGTGTACCCTAGGTCCTAGATTCTAATGTCCCGACCACTGCTGCACATACTTCTACTTCACATCCATCTATCCTACAGCAGGTCGGTGATCTTATAAAGCAGGGGTTGGATGCGCATGATGCTAATCCAAACGACGACATGTATAGTTACTTTTTTAGAGCTTTATATTTAATGCGTCATAACACTAGTTAGTAGTTACTTTTATTTGTGATGAATATTGTTTTTGTAATTTTTAATGTTATATTATTTTTATTTCATTATGTTACGTTATTTTTATATCATTAACTTTATATTATTTATGATGAACTATAACAAAAGTAAACTAAATAAAATACAAGATGAATTATAACGAAAATAAACTAAAATGAACTAATAACAAGTGATTATATATAAGTTTTAAAGTATTGTAGTCCATGCAAAATCAATCTTCATCTAATGACATGACATCTACGGGTTCTTTTAGTGGATCTTGCGTAACACATGACATATACCCCCACTATTGTAGACGCCATGTATATGCTATTGCCCAAGAAGTTGTCTCATTGGTGCGATATTGCTTCCAACTTAGTGCAATTTCTGGCATTGGAAATCCATCTTTCATCTTTAACTACAAAATAGATTGAAATAATAAATAATTTGATTATTTAAAAAAAAAGTATTACTTAAGAAAATACTTGAGGTGATGGATACATTGAACTTGTAATTGGAAAAGCAAGTTCACACACCTTACTCTTCAACATTCTTTTTTCCTATAACATTAAGTGATCGAAAGCGTTTCCACAAGGAATTCATCTTATTAGACTATCTAATTCTAATCCATCTTCTGTGTCTTGGGTGAGTTCACATTCCATGCTTAATTTCCTCGATTGAATACGCACAAAATCTAGAGGAATTGGTTCACCTATCAATTTATATTGTGCCAATTCACAAGCACAAGGTAACCCATATGTTCTTCTGAGAGAGCACCCACATACAAATTTGTCGGTACCCACCCACTCAACTTTCTCGTATTTTTCAGCAATACGTCTTTGAGCTTCTCTTGATACAAATGTATTCAATCTCTAGTAAAATGGATTGATGTGTTCATGCTATTTATCATAGAAATTTTTCTGAAATAAACCCTTGATTTTTTTATGTTGCAATCTTATCATATTGTTTATAGCCTCCCAACATTTACACAATTACACATGTCACCCATGCTGTATTCCAACATTAACTTCAGTTTCCAATGAGCTGACTCAACCCTATCATTAAATGTAAATTATCACCACGGAGCAATCCAACAATATATAGTAAAATTACAAAATTGAAGTTTTATAGTGACATGACATACTTGTTAGTCGTTGTGTTCTCCAAATGCATCACTCGATTTGTCCATGCTTTAACAAACCTTTGCTTATGAGGAGTCAACGAAGTTTCTTTCACATAATCAACAAACACATTATTATCGACACATGATTGCTCAAACATGTGCAAGCGCATGATATACTCTTTTTCATCACTGCAATACATAATGTCTTTCCACATACTCAATACTAACTCTTGTATATCCTTTAAGACATATTGCTTGCATTTTGCTTCAACATTTTTGTCGATGTGAAAACGACAAAGGAAATTAACAGCATGTGGAAATACAATACCAACTGCTTTCATTAAAGCAAGATCTCTGTCTGTCACAATTACATGAGGAAATTTGTTTTGTGTAACAAACTGTTCTCTTATTCTCTCTAATGCCCAACAAATTTTTTCTTCCCGCTCACATTCCAAATAAGCAAATCCAACTACAAATGTCATCTTTGTTGATGTCATACCAACAATTTCAAGTAATGGAATGCTGTATTTATTGGTTTTGTAGGTGTTGTCCATAATCAACACAATAGGAAACAAATTCAACAATTTCACTAAATCTGGATATGCCAAAAAAATATCTCTCATAACATATGAGTCTTCAATTAACTTGAATAAATGTTATATCTCAGTCTTATGACCTCTCACGTGCAATTGAATCATACTCATCTGTTTATATATTTGTGATATCTGAGTAACATTGTTCTTATCTCGGTCTTGCAATGAGAGTAATATGTGTCTCGATGCAACATTATATTTTGTTAAGTCGTGAACATGTTTTTTCTCTTCTTCATCTAAACGTCCAACAAATGCATGTCCATCCAAAGTATCAGGTAATTCATGGTTGTGAACTCCACAAATTACTTTAATTTGTCCATCTTGAACCATCTTTTAATGGTTTTGATCTAAGTTTGAAAGGACAACTACACTTTTTTTGTTGAACTTCGAGTTAAACTATCAACACGTTTGTATTTTCCTTCTTAGTCACAACCTAATATTAATTTATTTCACCTCTCTCTCTCTCTCCTATCGCTTTGTATGATCTTGTGATGATAACGGTCACTTTGTTTTTTATACTGATTTCTCTAGCCTAATTCACAACAACTTCCCGTGTATCAAATATATGAAATAAAATATAAAATAAATTATAATAATTAATTACAATAATAGATTTTTACAATATTAATATTAGGTATAATTATTCATATCTGGTCTATGTCAAAAATGTTGGTATTATCGACGCATGTTTTATCACATAATAGTAGCGGTTTATCCATATCTGTTAAAATTTATAAAAATAAATAAAATTAAAAAAAAATGTTGTGTACCCCAAATTTTTTTTACAAGTTTTCCGGTAAACCTTTATGTACCAGAAATCTTGTGAAAATTTTCTGATAATATACATTTTGAAGCTTCTGTATTGAAAAACTATTTTTAAAGGTTTCCGATTGACACCTTTTTAATCTTATGTACCAGAAAAATTTCTGGTAGAAATCTTCTGTACCGAAAAAAAATTTAAAATTCTCCAGTAAACCTTTATGTACCGGAAATCTCATAAAAAGTTTTTCGGTAACTTCCAAAAAATCTTTTACTTAGTGGCAAACTTTAATTGTTTGGTCCGAAAATCTATGAATGGTAAAAATAAAAATAAATTTGAGTTGGTAAAATAGTAAAAAAAAAATTAAGAATATATTTGACATTTTTAAAAGTTTGTGGGGTATAAATATATGGAGTAAAATTTTCACTCTCTAACCCTAATTCCCCAAAACGCATTCAAAACAAGCGAAATGGGTCGCTGTAAACGTGTATGAGATCTCACGATTCCTGCAATTTTCCAAGCAATTCTACGCGGTTATGAAAAAGCGATTCTAATGCCGTCACGGATCGTTGAAGGAAAACAACATCGTGAAATCGATTTTACGATTTCACGATGTACAGAGCGAATTTGACAATATTGCTTACACTAACGAAGCACACGTGAGAGAGCCTTTCTTTCAATATCAAACCATGTAAAGCATATGCCAATTAACAACAGTAATAATTATAGCCTAGAACATCCAAATAAGCACCCCAAACTACAACATAAATTTTATACAAAACATAAATAAATTATGTAGAAGTTTGTGATATCATGCAAACATTCAACATCAAAACATAAAAGGAACTGGATTATGAAATTATGAAATCATATTAAAAATTGAAGATGCATACCATGTTAAAAATAAATTTGAGAATATGATACGTACGAAAAAAAACAAATTAACTACTTGAAACTAACTTTATTATTGGCATATTGTGGGAGAGGACATTTGGAAAATCAATGTGTCTTACTCCTTTTCATCTGGTCGTATTCATGCTAATATTGCTGAAACTCTCATCATTCCTATACCAAAGATTGTTGAGCCCTAGAGTGTTGGTGACTTTGGACCGATCTGTTTATGCAATGTTCTCTTAAGCTTGTGTCCAAGTTTTGGTTCACCGTATTAGACCACATTTGGAGACTCTTGTTGGACCTTTTTAGAGTAGCTTTATTCCCAATAGAAGCATTGCAGATAATGCACTTATAGCTCAAGAGCTTGTTTATTATATGCATACTAAAAAAGGTAAGGCTGGTTTCATTATGTATAAGATTGATTTGGAAAATATGATAGTGTTGATTGGAACTTCATGAGACTCACTCTCTTAGAATTTGGTTTTCCTACACCAATTATTGATCATATCATGAGTTGCACCACCTCATTTATGCTCTCCTTTAAATGGAATAATGAGAAACTTGAGAACTTTGCTCCTACTCGCAGTTTGAGGCAAGGTGATCCTATGTCTCTCTCTTATTATTGCTCTGTATGGAAAAACTGGCTCTTCCTAACCAAGAAAAGATTGAGTTACATCAGTGGTTTCCCATTAGAATCTCTAATAATGGGATAGCGATATCTCAGATTTTCTTTGCTGATATTTTTTACTATTTTCGAGAGCTAAAAGTTCTCAAGTCAGGCTAGTCCATGAAGTTCTTCAAGCATTTTGCAAAGCCTCTAGTATGAAGATCAATATTGATAAATCCAAGTTCCTTCCTTCTATGAACTTGTCTAAGCAAAATGTGGCTAATTTTGAAGGTATTATTAATTTTCAACATACTTACAATATTGGAAAAATATCTTTTTTTTCCTCTACTTTCTGGTAGGGTTACAAATTCAATTTTTCTTACATCATTGATAAGATTAATTCTCAACTAGTTGGTTGGAAAGGCAGACTTGTAAGCTCTATGCCTATTTACTCTATGCACAATTTGCGGCTTCCATAAGTCATATGCAATAAAATTGATTCTTTCATCAGGTAGTTCATATGGGGTGGTAAATTTCATTGGAATACAATCACTCAACCTTCTATTAGAGGCGGTCTTGGCATTAGGCAAGCTAGACCAGTGAGTGTTACTATGTTAGGCAAACATGTTTTAGGAATTTATTCATAATTCTAATTAGCTTTGGGTTCAATTATTAACAACCAGGTGTCTTCATGATTCCCATATCCTCGAGGAAAACAACTACCATGGTGCCTTTTACTCTTGGCGGTCTATCGTTAAAGCAACGAAGGTTCTCAAACCTGGTTATATTACAAGAGTAGGAAGGGGGTGATATTTCTATGTGCTATGATAAATGGCTCCCAAACGGGAGAGTCTGTGATCATATATCTCTAGTGGTGGAACAAGATATTGACCTACATTGTTGATGATGTATATCACTACGATATTTGGAACTTTGATGTTATTTCCACTCATTTTCCCTTAGAAATTAAGATGGAGATGTATATTGTCTTTGTTAATGAGGATTCATATGACATTCTCATTTGGGGGCCATCTATCTCAGGTACCTATATCACCAAATCGGTTTACTCTTGGTTAATATTGGGGTATAATCCCTTACAAATTTAAGATATGGTTGGGTCGTGGATTTGGAAACTCAAATTACCCAAGAATATCTATTATTTTGTATGAATTATTATGCATGGAAAGTTACCTATCAACTATACTCACTTTACTCACCATATATCATCATATGCCTATTGCTATAGATGTGGTGCAATAGTTTAAACAATCTTGCATAGTATGAGGAATTGCCCTAAGGCCATGCAAGTTTAGAATTATCTTGATTTTCCATTTCACATCCATTTTTATGAGGATGATCTTATCACCTGGTTCAAAATGAATGCAATTGATGATTATGGACCCCTTTTTCTTATTTGTTGTTGGATGATATGAAAGTCTCGCATTGAAGAATATTTTACAATTAACAATCACTCTATGTATATTCTAAGCCAAATTAATACTCTTTTTCACCCCCACCATGAAGGTGTTTGGTGGTTCCAATAAAGTTTTGATCCTTAGAATTATTTCTTGGCAACCTCCCCCTAGAGAATGTGGTTAAAGTCAATGTTGATAGTAACTCAATTTGTAATCCGGGGTGTTCCGGGTTTGGTGGGCTTCTCAGAAATTCATCTGGAGGATGGATTACAGGTTTTGCTGGTAGTTGTGGGTTCACTTCTAACATAAATACTGAGCTTCAAGCCATCTCACATGATTTGAATATCGCTTGGAATCATGGGTTTAGAAACGTGATTTGCGAATCTCAAATGGCATTGCTGTTTATTTAGGAGTGTGTTGCCTACACATCCTTATGCTCGTCTTGTGAAGTATATTCACTCCCTAATCTCCAACGTTGGTAGATAATTCTCATTTATACCTTGCGTGAAGGCAATGCTTATGGTGATTGGCTTGCTAAATTGGGTGCTTTGCTTGACCAGGAATTAAGAGAGTTTTCTATCTGTCCCTTCTCTTTGTCAAGTATTTGTTTGACAGACTCTATGGGGATCCAGTTCCTCAAAGTTTAATCTCTTAGTTGTTCTTTTTTTTTTATTCCTTTGATAAAAAAAAAAGATTACAATGGTTCTTTTCTCATTCGAAAATCTAAATCATTTCATCTACTTACTATTTTTTTGGAATATCATTTTTTGTATTATGCTAGTGTAATCCTCATTCAAAAATGTGTTTTGTTATTTTTTTTTCTTTCAATTTCTTCCTTTTCTTCCTCCGCCGTTAATAGTGTCGGGTACAACAAATGAGGTGATTATTTCAATATATAGTCCTATATTAAATTTGGAATAAAGGTATACTAATAGGTAATCCTACGACTAAAAGAATGCTAAAAGATTGTAATGTGAATGTATAGGTATATCTACTAGCATTTGATGCGTGATTCATTGTATTCCTTCAATTTATGTTTTTCCATTTTAAAAAATTCATTATTCTTAGATAATGTTGCACTATTACTATTTCTTATACACATTCATTATCTTTGGGTTTTAAATATTGTTTAGTGACATTAGATGTATATTGTATAATAAATATATCTATGACTATTGTTGACTTAAACACATGTGAAGAGTATATAAGTAATCTAAAGGAGATATTAGCAGTATCACTTTATTTTTTTCTTATCTATGTAATCATTTCTTAATATACTCACCCCTTCCTTATTATATAATGTTCCCTCCAACATATTTCACAAGTATTAATAAAAGTGATTGTAGTAATAAAATTATCAATAAAATATGTTAATTTTATAAATTTACCTTTATAATTATTTATACTATAGGAGAGAAAAATAATTTATGTTTTCCGATGGGAAATTAATTATTAATGCATATTGAATTTTGTCAAGGTCTTATAATAAGGAACAAATAAAAAGTAAAAAAATAGTATTATGATTAAGTTCAAAGGGAGTATATAAAGTAAAATGGTCATGTAATAGGTTTTCCTCTTAAACTAAGGACATTTTAGTAAATACTCCTTCTGGCCTTATTTATAAGCAAAAATCGTTCAATAAAAGTTGTTGTATTTAATTTAAATTTTGAATCAGATACATCAAATTTTATTAAATCACTTCACAATAAAAATAAAGCTTTGAGATTGTAGTGTTTCACAATGATGAATATAATAAAATTAACCTTCTTTGAGTTATGAGTGTTAAACTCTTAAAAATCAGATAAATAATTTTAACTAATGGCTTCTTTCAAAGAACAAAAATGTATTTTAAACCTATTTTCATGATTGATGTATTAGCAAAATCTTTTAAGAGAAGATATCTTTCATGGTTTCAAGAGAACCAAAATCTATTTTCATGATTTGATTCTCTTGTTCAATCTTAGGGGATAGATATCAAATCCACCTTTCGGTATATTATTTGATATCCAAGTATGAATATGATTATTACTAAGATTGAATTAAAAGATCAATACCCATGACAGAAAGAAATAGAAATTGTCAGAGATCCATCATTAGAAATCCTACAATCCCAAGACAAGGAAGATCTATTCACATATGACCATAGTAGAATCAAAGCTTAAATATAAAACATTAGAAATATAAAATAATATTATAAAATAACAATGTAAAAATAGAAAACTGAATATTATTAAAACTAGAAAATTTCTAAGAGAAATACAAGAACAAAAGAAAGAGTAACAAGAGATTGTGAGTAAGAATCTTTGTTTAAAATTGAGTATTTTTAATCATTTTTATAGCCCTAGATGCCTTCATGAGCTTTAATTACAAGAAACCATCAGAATCTCATAGAAGAAAAACAGTTCAGTAGTAGAAGATGAGTAGACTATGGCCATAACTGTCAGACAATAATAGGTTCAGCATCATAAGATGAACAGATTATGACTATAATGGCTATTACTGCTAGGTAGTAATCTTTTCTGACCTGGAGTGGCAAATTCTTGTTTTTTCTCGTTCATCCATTATGGCCATAATGGCCATTACAACCAAGTAATGCTTATTAGAACTTGAGTTTCTTTCATTTTCTTGATCAGAATGCACCATGACTGCACCACTTGACTTCAATGCTCTTTTGCACCAAAAATCTTTACTTATTCCTTCACTTATCCTTGCAATCTAAACAAAACAAAAAAGTAGTAAAATAGAACTAAAATCGAATTAAAAGCATCAAATTAACCTATCAAACAAAGCTATAAAAACAGATAATTCTAGCTTATCAGTAGGCAACTTCAATCCCCAAGAAATAGCAAAGAGTTCCCAAGTCCTTCATCACAAATTGCTTGGCTAACTGCAATTACAACTCATTGATTCCACTAACATCATCACTTGTAATAATCGTATCATCAACATACAAAGAAAGTATAATGCGTCCATAAGTGGTGAACTTTATAATCAATGCAGAATCATGTTCACTAGAGCGGAAACCAAGAGAAGTGATCACATTAGAGAATTTCTCAAACCAAGCTCGAGGAGCTTGTTTAAGACCATAGATAACCTTTTTTTAACTTACACACTTCCTCCTGATTATGAGAAACTCCTTGTGAAGGGACCATATAGACTTCTTCATGAAGCTCACCATTTAAAAACGCATTTTTGACATCCATTTGGGAAATATGCCACTGACGAATAGATGCAATTTCAATAAGAGTACAAATAGTGGTCATCTTGGCTACATAAGCAAAAGTTTCTTCATAAATCATACAATATTGTGGAGAGAATCCCTTAGCAACAAGATGTGTTTTGTAGCGCTCAACCGACCCATCAGACTTAGTTTTGATAATGTATACCCAACGGACCCAATAACATGCTTTCTGGGAGGAAGAGGTACCAATTCCCAAGTATCTATTTTTTGCAATGCAGAGAGTTCTTTTGCCATAACCCGCTGCCAAAGAGGATCAAGAATAATCTCTTTATAGGAAAAGTGCTCAGGAAAACTATGAATAGAGGTTAAGAAAGAAGCAAACGAAGCTGAGTCAATAGAATAGACAAAATAGAGTAATTGAGTAGACTTACGGTGACGAGAGAGGTAATGAGGAGGCGGAGACAGAGACAGAGTATCAACAATAGCATGAGGTGATTGGATAATCGGGGGGACAAGATAGACATCATCATGTGGAGTAATAGTATTTGTCTTGCAAAACAAGAAGACAGCTTACTACACTCTACGTGTGGACGAAGAACAAAACAAGTAGAACCAAATACTTTCAAAGAAAAGTAATTAGGGAGAGAAGCATACAATTTTTCAAAGGGAGACAAACCTTATATAACAGATGATGAAATTCTATTAATAGCATAGACATCAGTAAGAACTGCTTCCCCCAAAATTCACTAGGAACTGAAGCAGACAACAAAAGGGAATGAGCAGTCTCAATAATATGACGATGTTTCCTTTCAGTGACTCCATTTTGTTGAGGAGTGTCAATACAAGATGTCTGGTGGAGGTTGTCATCATAAGCAAGTAATTCAAAGAATTTATTAGAGGTATATTCACCACCTAAATCACAACGAAAACACTTTATAAAAACATTATGTTGAGTCTTGTCCATATCTGACACAGCAGAATGGGTCTTGAGTCTAATTTCTTCTGTCAACAATTTACTAACTACTTATTCAATAGTCAGAAGAGGAGAACTATGCAAAATACCCCCACGAAGGCCCTTAAAATCATCAGGAAGAGCCTTCAGAAACCAAATTAGACGTTGCTCTTCTCTCTGATCCATGTACGCTTTGACAACTTTCAACTCAATTAATTCCATAAGTGCCATTTAATCTCACAAATTAGTCATTGCCGAATAGAATTCATGAATAGTCATATTGTTCTGCTTAAGGCCCTAATATCACTTTCCATCTGATACCGTTTTGCAAAGTTAGATTGAACATACAAATATTTCAAGTGATCCCAAATCTCTTTAGCAATATTATATTTTGCTAGTTGCACACATATAGATAGCTCAACAAAATCTTTAGCATATTTAGCTTCATCTTTTTTATCTGATGGCTTAACAGAAGTTCCATCAACATAACCCCACATATCTTTTCCAATCAAATTTTTTTTCCATCACATAACTCCAATAAGAGTAATTATGTCCATTGAGATGGACTCTAATAGCTTGAAGAGAATCATCCTTAGTACCATTTGTAACAAATAATGACAGGAAAATACGACGAATACAATCACCGAGACAAAAGAAATTAGGGATAACTTGTCAATTAGGAACCAAACAAAATCATGCTGGAAATAGAAGAGCAGAACCACGCTAGAAATAGAAGAGCATAATTGCGTTGGAAACAGAGAGGTAGAATTGGGTCAGAAACGGAGGGAGGAAATCCGTATCGGCCGCAAAACGGGTCATACAAAATCAACCAAGTTGTGGACCACTTTATAGTAGATTCCAAAACTCTTTGATACCATGTTAACAATGATAATCTAACATAAACATATAAAGGAGGAATAAATAGAGAGGAAGAAGAGAAAGAACCATTGACTAAAATGTCATAACCAAAATGAACAAAAAACTTAAATAATAGAATTACAATAAGTATATATACTAGAGAATAGAAAAGTTTAAAATACCCTTACTACTAATATATAATAATATTATCTAACAATATTGTGGAGAGGAATTTAAGGTCATTCCTTAGGCTCTTTTAACCATCCAATTCTCGAAGGCTTTCCTCATGGCACTGTGCTTGAAGATCTACCTCATATACCTACTACTCTTGACATTCATGGATTTGGTTATGACCTCGTGATAGATGACTACAAGTTGATTCGCTTTTTTTGTATTTGGGATAATGCTAATAAGGTGTATGCAAATGATAGACCTTGGTAAGAAGTAGTTGTTGGAGAAATCTTCATGTTGAAATGCCTAATCATTCTTGTTATTGGCGGCTGCCGAAAGACATTGGTTATGTGATCTTCTTGAATGGGATGTACCATTGGTGGGCTGCTCAAAATTATAACGGAGAACAGGTGTTGATATTGTTTAACTTGAGTAATGAGGTCATCATTACAACACCCCATAGTCTTAATTATGAAAATTATGATACATACGGTGTTGAAATAGTCTATTGCTATGATTGAGTATGAAGATCCCATTGTTTTTATATATCAATTTTGGGTGAAATTGGTTTGTGGTATTAAGATTCTTGATTTAAGTCATTGATAAGAGATAAATAGAGAAAAATAAATTGAATAATATTAATAATTAATAAGAGAGAAATACAGAAAAATAAATTGATTACATTATGAATTACAAAGATTTATATAATCAATTAGATAAATAACTAGTTTGTTAAAATAACTATCTAGCTAGTGTAACTAACTAACTAACTAAAATATCTAACATGTCCGAATCATGGATTATACTTTTTAGCACTTAACATTTCCTTGATACTCCCTCCATCCCAAAATAACTGACCTATTTGTAAAAAAAATAAAAAAATTGTCTCAACAATTGACCATTTCAATTTTCAATGCACTTTCCAATTGTAATTGTACCATCTAATTAATAGTACATCATTTCTGATGTAATATTTTTTACTATGCATTAATGACATTAATAATACATCAATACCTAATAAAGATAATTTGATAAAAATAGTATTTTTTTTTCTATTTTATTTATACATTTTTCTTAATACGTGTAAAATGATCGAATGAATCAATTATTTTAGGAAAGAGCGAGTATTATTATAAAATCTATTGGAGTCGGAAGAATGGCTATATATTCTACTTGAATAGAAATCTAGAATTGGTCAAGTTTAACTTAATTACAAAGATGAGCGAAGAGATTGGCGTTCAACAAAGATAAGAATGTTGTCAAATAAATAGTTATTTATAACGAAAGTTTTCTTTCCAACGGAGAAATATATAGTTAATTGTTTTTCTAGTCTAAGTTTAAAGCTTTTACCTAAGAGGTTGTAGAGTATGATTATTAGGAACTATTGCATAGATGAGTGGTATTAAATTATCTTGTTTTGTTAAATGCCCATCGTTTTCTTCAATATATATTGCTCATTTTGAGTAACTTAACATAATTTTGAGTGAAAAATCACTTCCTGAACTTAATTATATATTGTTTTTGTAAATGAAGCATATACTATATCATGTTTTTGTTCTTCTATTTGGGCTCCAAATGAATTGCTCAACCAAACATATAATGTTATTGGTTAGTATATATTTGACAACCATATGTTCTTTCTTTTTCTCTTTTTTTAGTTCCTATCAATAACATTACTATCCCTGCATTTTCCCACATATCTCCGGGCATACATATTCACTCGAAATTGGTACCTCTTTTATATATATATATATATATATATATATATATATACTAAACTTGGGATTTACTAACCTATGAAGCGCACACACACCGTGTTCGACAACTAAGACAAGTGTCTCAAAAATACTTCGCTCTAGTAAATTCCTGATTTCCAGCTTTAACTTCCCTTTTCAGTTCTTACAATGAGTTGAACTTGAAGTGATACAAAGCTTTGAAGATAGCTATTACTTCTATATCACTGTCTAGAGCCATAATTTGGATACAAAATTTTCGTACCTTTCTTTTTCCTACTACATTTCTATGACTTTTGCATGCATTCTTATTTAAATGAGCATTTTAGTTTTGCAAAGTTACCGGCCGGGACGACTTGATTTTGTGGTCAATTGACTAGTGTACATCCATCAAATTTTTCTTTGGGCGAGATTGTTGTTCCAGACTGCTTTAACTAACTCGCTTTAACTAACATACCTAGGCCCAATGTTGCACAACCCACAGCGGCACTCAAAACTTTTTAGAATAGTGGCCGGCCCTAGTTCCAACAGTACAACGCCAAGATTCACGGCGAAATATCCGCCGAACTTAAATGCTTTTGTTCTCAACGAACTCAAGGTTTTACACTATAAATGTTATGGTTCTGATACTATGAAAGGTACACTTTCGCTATTCCGATATATCTCACTCATCAAATATACAATGATTTTAACATCAGAGTGTTTGTAGATTCCACTGGGGACGAAGAAATACTCGTGAATCAAGCCCAACCGAGCAGATGGATCTAGTCCTGAACAATTGTCAAAATGGTTTGATGTTGTTTTGGCGTAAAATTAGTAAGTTATAACTAAAAAATTGTAAAATACACCTTAAACAATAATACATTGTTATTGGTTTACACCAACTAAAAAATAAGAGCAAGTGTAAATTAACAAACCTAAGATTTTAAAACACTAAATAGTATATGAGAAAAGTACTAAACTTATTGTTGTTTTATATCTTTACTTTTTTGCTTTTCTTTTTTAAAATAAATTAGAAAAGCTTCTAATTTGTGGCAAATTCAAAGTGATAACAATATCGAATAAGTTGTCTAACTCGAATAATATTTTAATATAAAAGGCACATTGTAAAAAGAATATTTGAGGATTTTATAAAAAGAATTGAGAAAATGAGTTTATAACAAAATCTATTATAATATATTAAATTAAACCCGCAAATTCTCATATTGACACCTCACTTTTTTGTGTACCAAGTAATTCTGTTTGTGTCATCCATATCACACATAATCTGATATGTCACCTTCTAAATTATACTCTTATACATCTAAATTACATTTTCATTCTATTTGTGTCATATCACACATTTATCCAAAAGTATTAATTCATAAATTCTCATTAATCTTTTAATTTAATTAACATCTTCTAAATCATACTCTCAAATTTTCAAAACACGTTCTCATTCTGTTAATATTGTTTGATTTTCCTACTTCAAACCAATAACGCTCAAACATCTATCCATAATTACTATTTCATAAATTCTCATTAATCTCTCAATTTAATTGACAATCCATACCCTTTCAAAGCTTGATAGCCCACATGCTACATTTCCAATTTCAAAAATCATTTTTTTTAATTATTTATAGTATTATAGTCCAAAACAACAATTAGTAAATAAAAAGGAATAGTGGTTTACAATATAATATATTTTAATATAGAACGAGATCTTTGAAGCTCTGCCTGCAATATGTCTCAACCATATATTTTTATTGGTACAAGTCTTAATCATATGTTCTCTTCTTTTATTTTATTTTATTTTAGTGGTTTCAAATTTTATTTTCTTTGTTTTCCTAATTTCAAGAGATGGGTCGTGTCTTGATAATAAATAATGTTTCTATTAACTCTTCTTCACCGGTATATTACAATACTAATTCAAAGTTATCTTCTTTATCATTTGTTTGCCACAAATTACATGAACTATTTTGGAGCATCACAACTGATGGGTGAAACATTTTGTTGCCTATTTAATATCACTACAACATCACGTGTTTCACTATGTATATGCTAAATGGTTGAATGTAACCCAAATTATTTTCATAACAAAAATTTATTTAAAGAGGTGACCGAATATCAATTCCAAGATTAGTAATATCATTTGTGTGGACACCGTTATCCATGAGATGAATTTCTATGGTATCATGCATATTTACTTCCTTTGTTTAGGTTCATTCAAATGCTATTTTTATTATAATAATAAAAAAATTCTTAAAAAAACTTTTCTCTCAACTTTTTATTACTTTCATTGTTCAACTTCTAATTATTTGACACTTAAATTATGTATTAAATATTTTCAAGGTAATATCAATTTCTTCAAATTCCATCCTCACCCATTGAATTAAGTATTTTGGTAACTTTCACTTGTTTCATATTCTCATATTATATTGTAGTCAACATATTGTATTGTAGCCAACGTTCCTTACCTTCATTATCTCCTCACTTCCTCGATAATAGATCTGTTGATCAATTTTGTTGTGGCTTAATTTGTGAGTGCATAATCTCCATTTTACAGTTTATCTATTTATGCCTTGAAATTAGTGACTTTTTTCTTATTTAATTTGGAGGTTGTTAGTCATATGTATAATAATTTTGGTTATTGTGTTATGTATAGTATGATGTGTTCTTTTCAATATTTATGCTTTTAGACAATTATTTTTTAAGAAATATCAAGCTTCATTTCTTATCCATGTCTTCAATTCAATATGTTATAAACAACTCATTGCATAAATAAATAAGATTTTGGTCATTCTTAAACTTTTTCACACAGTAAATATATCACAATTTCTTATTTATATTTTAATAAATAAAACTATAACAACAATATATTATATTACCACAAAAGATATAAAAATACGATCCAAGTTTAAAATTAAATAAATAATAAATATCAAAATAAATTAAATAAAAAAAATGGTTACAAATAAATTAATTAAAAGTAACAAATTAGAAGTTGAAAAATAATTGAAACTAATTTTTAATGTTAACTTTTGCATTGAAAGTAGTAAATGTATATATAAAAAAACAATAAAAATATAAGGACTAACAATTGCTCAAACAAGGTATAGTCTACAAATATTATAAAGTGATTGTTCATCACAAAATGTTATTGTTATAAATTTACTTTTTGATATTTTACATTTTGCCTTCACCTAAGTATCATGTTTTTTAACTTAACTACAAAATTATGTTTGCTTTTAAGTTATATTTTGATTTTTTTTAATTTAATTTAAATTCAATACTATTTCAACATATTGGTAAAATAATGAACATTTCAACTATAAAAATTTGTACAACATTATAAAATAAAAAAGTCATTTCAATTTCTGCAATGCACGGGTCATAGTCTAGTTTAAATGATAGTAAGCAACTTTGCTGATACTTTACCGAACAAGATAATTACAAGTTCCCAAAATTTACATGACTTATAAACACACAAGTTAAGGGGTTAATTTTTGTTTGAAAAAGTCAACGTCGTGTTAGTATTATGTTGAGGTGGTAATCTAACCTCTTGACCTCCTTACTACTATGCTTTTTAACACATCCAACCTTATATCCCCTAGTTAAGAGGATAATTAATCCAAAGATGGAAACAAGATTTGCATTTTGCAGCCTTGTGAGTGTTGATTTTCTTCTGTATCAAGAGATTATTATTACCTTCAAATCTTTTCCAGATTTTCAGAGACAGTTTTCATTCTAGGCCTAACTTCAGGGACACCTTCATTACAAGCAAGTACAACATGAAACACAGCCAATACCTCTTTCTTAGCTCTCACTTCTTGTAACAAAGATGGATCAACCATTTTAGATAAAGGATTTTCTTGATCAAATCCATTTTTCACCCATCTTACCAACTCATAACCTTCCACCAAAGAAACCGATGACAACGAGGACATAGGAGATGATTCTAGTGACTTTCCTGTTAACAATTCAAGCATAACAATTCCTAATGAATAAACATACCATTTATGTGTTGGTCTACAACCAGGTACACGCCCCTCGGGCGCTTTGTAATTGTTGTTATTGGTTTTCTTTTCTTTGTATGATGATTTCATCTAAGGTAAAGCTCAACCCATGAATCCACCGGTTGAAAGGTTGTTACCTGTGATGCTGATTAGTCTGTTAAGGCCAAAATCATAAAATGTAAAGTTGTAAATCGTTGTCAAATAGGATATTTGAGGGTTTTATGTCACCATGGACATATTTTCTAGGGCTGCATTCATGAAGATAGGATAAACCTCTTGCTATTCCTTTGGCAATTCTTAACCTTGTTGACCATGAAAGGGTTGTAGATGGTTGGCCATTTCTACCTGTACATATAAGCGAAATAGTATCAACTAAACCATTAGTTGAATTGAATTATTTAGATTCAATTTTGAAGGAGGTAAAATGGAGTTTAGAATAGTAAAATTAATTTTGATCATTATATAATATGTTTAATGCATGTTCGGATTTGCAATGAAAATGTCATAATCAAGACAAACGAGCACGATTTTGACAAAAACTACAATGTTATTGGGATTAGTCAACTATGATTAACTAAAACATTGTTGTATTAAATTATTGAGTAAATACGTAAATTGGTCTCTAAAATTGTAAACATCGATCAAATTAGTCATTGAATTTTGTGAATTGGTAATATATCTCTGACATTGTAAAATGTCAATCAAAATAATCTGTAAATTTTTGTCGTTAGATATTTTGATGTAACGTTGTAATTGAATATGTGATTTATCCACGTTGATCCCACGTTAATATCATTTTCCCGAAGACAAATTTGCCGATGAAATTTTGTTATCTCAGAGATAAACTTGTGAGTAATTGTAATTGTGCATTGACAAATTATAGACAAATTAGTCTATAAAAGATTTAAATTTTATAGAAAAATTTGTTCGCACTGGAATGAAATTGATATGAGATCAATGTTGAAGAGTCAAATATTTAATTAACATGTCACATTATAACATCTAAACATAAAAGTTTAAATAAGAAATGTTTTGATTACTATTTTACAATTTCAAAAATGTATTTGTCAATTTGTAAAATTCAGTGATTAATTTGACTGAAACTTACAATCTGAAGTACTAACCGACTTATTCACTCTTAAATGAGTTTAATAAAAATCATAAAATTGATTTTGATCATTACTTAACATGTTTATGTTTAATGTGTATGTTTAGTTTTACGGTTAGATTGACAAAATTATGTGATTATACAAAAGCAAATGATTATCGTTTTTTCCAAAATCACAATATCCCAACATTAAAATAAACATGCACTATGTTTGGTTTGTGTTGCGCCCATATTTTTCACATCCTTATGCACTTTGAGCATAATTTTGCTGAAGCATCAAAATCCAAACTTTGGTCAATCTTACATTGGCACTGCTCCAGACACGCACTTAATTGTGTTTTTAAAAATGTTAATTTTTACTGTTTAAATATAGCTCAAATTAGTAGTTGTTAAAACGTTAATAAGCAAGAGTCTAAATTTGAACTTGGAATTTTCTACTTGAACTCGGAATTTTCTACTTCGTCACACTTAAAAGTATGTAAATCTAACTACTAAACTACTTGAGAAAAAGAAGCTACAATTATTAGTGCCGTAGAATTCATTGTCATGAAGATTAAGACGTCGGAGGTAGCGACCTGACCAACCGCACCGGTTAGAATCGCTGCCATTCCAATCGGAGAAGAAGCAGTCCCCGGATTGGTCGACTTTAGAGAGAAAAGTGCGAGACCATCAGAGAAGAAAGAAAGTGCGAAATTGAAGAGAAATTGAAAGCAAATAGGAAAAAAGCATAACAGAAATAACATTGAAGAATTTCTCTTATTTTATTTTTTAAATTAAAAAACCTTGTTTGATAGAATGGTGGTTGCTACGGCACCGTTTTGGGGGTTAAACGAAGCAATAGAAGAGAAAAATGAGTACAGTATAGTACTGTGCAATTGCAGTGTGGTATTGAAGAATGGTTATGGTGATTTTTGTTTGGAATGGGGAGTGAATGAAATACAGAGGAATGTGAAATTATTTATAAGAATTTATGAGAGATAGATTGTTTTTAGTATGGTGGGGTCTACAAAGATTGAAAGACAAAGAGTGAAGTGTAATGTAAGAAAAATGAAGAGGAAAAATGTTTCTCTACTTGGCTTATAGGCTTACAAATTCACATTACACCATAATTATATTTCATGAGTTGTTATGTTAACTTGTTATTATCATAAAAAAATTAAAAAATACTGCAAGTCCATGAGTTAAGCTTTTGAGAGAACTCTGAAAAAAAATACATTTTGAGAGAATTACACATTGAATTTAACAACGATTTGTCTCAATTTTTTAACTGTTTGCCGCATAAGTGCATAGTTATTAAAGTCTTAAACATAAATAGATCAAATTAAAGATAAATTATCTTTAACAAAAGAAAAACCGTCAGAAAAAATCTTTAAGAGAAAAACATAGAATACACAACAATTCAGTAAAAGATGAAGTAACACTTTCACTAAAATTATTTACGAATTACATTATATTTCCTTGTGAAAATAGGTTAGCTATTACATATGTATTTTTATTTATTTATATACATTGCCTGTGTGTCCTTAAAACTTTAACACATACTTTTTTTTAAAACAAAAATAGAAGTACAAAGGTATTACATATACCGTGAAAAGTGAAATAGAGATAAATATATGAGATGTCTGTATTTGATTTACAGATAAGATAGCTGTTTTCATAAGTGCTATTAAGCCAAAAGTTTATTAAAAGGGAACGTAGCTGTCATGTTACTGATCTTTTAACACAAAATAAACACCTTATACCAAAGGTAAAGATACTACAATGCCTTAAACAAATTTTTTGGTAGGAGGCATAGATATATAATGTAATGTTTAACCTCACTAGACAAATACAAATTTCATGACATTATATTATAATATATTTTCTGTTATCATGGATCCTTAATTAGTGCCATGACCTAGTTCAATTCTTTTCTGCAACCAACCACCACTTTCTTACTCACAATAGCAGTGTCAAACCATACCATCATTAACACTCCATATTCTAATTCCTCCTGCCTTCAATATAAACAACTTTTGATCAACAAAAATTGATATATTTGATTTAAAATTTAGACCAAATACATCAATTTTTATTGATCCAAAATTGCTTATATTAAAGGCTAGAGTGAGTACATCTGCAATTACATCCATTTGTTCCTTCATATGATTGGATAATGGAAATAGAAACCATCCTTTGCTTTAATCGTTCAATGAGTGGAATTATAAACAATAATTGCATCTACATCTTTAAGCATGCAGAACATCAACATAAACATCAACAGTATTTCCCGAAGAGCTAATAAAGCCACAATAAATATGGCACAACATTAACAGCACAAGTTTTCAAAAGTCTATATATAAATAATTTTGGCAATGTTTTATAGCTAAAAAGAACATCAACATGTCCACGATATCTTCCACATGTTTCAAAAGAAGACACATTAAATGTGTTCAGGCAAATAATTAGATACAACATCAACAAAACAGAGAAAATAAATTAAAATATTAATCGGATTGTTAAAGCCCTGCATTTTTCTATCATATTCAAGTTCAAATTCAAAGTAAATTAATAATTTTTAATTTAATATAAATGTGTCATCTATCTATTCTATTTACTTATATCTTATTTATAATAACTTATTTACTTTATTTATAGTTAACTATTTCCACTAGTCAATTTGACATAAAAACTATTGATGTTCTCCATTTTTTTATGTGTTTGTCCACAATTCTTATCTTATTGATAAAGAAACCAATTACCATTATTATTACTATAATCATGTTTACCTGAATCATTCAGTAAGATACATACTAATGTCTTTAGGATGGTCAGAGAACTATGTTTAGTATTCGCCTACACCTCATTAATAATAAATGATATACATGTTTCCAAGATTTCAATCTTCCCTGCCATATTATAAATCTCTAATCCTAATAAGATCGTCAATTATAATTTACAGGGAACTTTCCTACTGCATTTTAAAATTTATGGCTTTTTCTTGTTTCTGAAGAAACTCAAAGAAAATGCGATGCCAAAAACACATGTAAATATCTTCTAATTAATTAATATGAAAATCAGAAATCTGCAGACAGAAAAATCCTTTTTTGTGATCATCCTACGCTAAATTCATTTGCACATATGTCAATAAAGATCACACATTATAGCACCTATTAGACGTCATGTGAAATTGCTGAGGACTGATTCTAACCCATCAACACTAAATTCATTTGCACATATGTCAATAAAGATCACACATTATAGCACCTATTAGATCACCTATTAGATCTCATGTGAAATTGCTGAGGACTGATTCTAACCCATCAACAACAAACAAGCTAATAAACTTTTGAACATGCCACATCAAAATTCCTCCTGCCATAAAAATTCACAATTATATTCAGTTATTTCACCAACACAACAACAAGTGAAAATTCAAGAAGCAAAAACATGTAAATTCATTATTAGAAGTTAGTACAAAAAACACATTACCATATACCATACTGTCAATTATATGCACTAGACTTAAGTGGACCTCGTGCCACATAAAATCGTAAAGTTGGAAAATCAATTGACTAAACTAAACTTCATTTCCAATTGCACTTCCATACACAAACAGCTAAAAACTGTGTAAATCTGGCAGCCAACATAAACTTGATAATACCTTGAGCAAATTCATGTAGTTGTAGGTGATACAGAGCTGGAGCTCACATTTTGAGACACCAGTGCAGAGGGTGGAACATATATGCGTGCTTTCTTGAGAATTTCAGCAACCACCCAATGTTTACGCTTGCTCAAAGGCCTAGAAGAATCCAGCCGAACCTGAAATGAAAGCGACAGAAACATTGCTTGTTTAGTTATCCTGCAAAACCAAGAACAGAGCCAATCATAATTGTACAAGACAATGTTGTCAATCGCGAATCACAAAAAATAACAATTTGTTCAAATTCTACTGCCCAATAGTACCACTACTTAACAACACTAGTACAAGAGATGTAAATAATTCACAATATTTACTTGGTCACCGATGTTACAAAGATTGTTCTCGTCATGAGCCATAAACTTAGAGGTACGCTTGACATATCGGTTGAACACTTTGTGGTGGAATAATCTATCAACTGCTACCACAACTGATTTCTGCATTTTATTGGAAACCACCATTCCTACTACTTGCTTCATCTTCTCTTTCTCTGCTCAACAAATTCCAACAATCCCTAATTCAGATTTCGAGTACAACAATATAGTTAAGGTTTTAAAAAAAGGAATACGACCGAGAAAAAAGGCCGCGACAAAACAGTATCGGCAATATACAGTTATTCTCAATTTTAAAGTAGTCATGAAAAATCACAGAAAACAGCCATGACGCAAAGCAAGCACAAAGATGCCTGGCTCATAAGAAAATACATGAGAACCTTTTTTTTTTTAATCCAAAAAGATAAAAAAAAAAAAATTAAAATAAATCTAAATATGACTTCACTCCTTCTCTTATTTTGACCTTATCAAATCTCTCAATTAATATAATACATTATACAATAGTAATGATAATAAACTATGCAATGTTGCGATTCATTCACACTGTAATGACAGCAATCCTTAATGCAACATCTGTAAGGGCCGCTTTAGCGCTTTAGCATAGTGGAGCTCTACTATACCGTGGTGGCTATTGCGGCAATTGCTCTGTAAACGCACCTCGCGCGCTACAAGGAGAGGGAAAGGAAAATTCGTAAACAAAAGAAATAAATGAATACCTGAACGACTGTGGCGCTGTTGCTGCCGGCCGGAGGACTTCCCCCTTCGTATTCCGGCGAGTTACTAATCGGAGTTGTTTCTGATATGAGGACAAAGGTGAGGCGGTTGGGTTTTGTTTTTCTGATTCGAAGGAGACGATAAATTGATGGGCCTCTACAAAATAAAATGGATTGGGCTCTATATATTTTTATTGTCTCAAATATAAGTTTGTAATTGTTTTTTTTATGTATATAAGTTTGTAATTGTTATTGTAATAAAGTAAAATATATAATAATAATAATAAATAAATAAATAAATATATAAAAAAACAAAATATTATAAAATTTTGATTTACTTTTTAACAGTGCTATTGCAATAAGGTATTTGTAATAATTTTTTAGAGTAAATACTTATTTTAGTTCCTAATAAATACTAAAAAGATTTAATTTAGTGTCTCCGAAAAATAAAAGTAACTTTAAGATTTTGAGAAAATTAAGTTCGTATAACTTATTCTCTATATTATTTAGACTTTGTTTGGTTGATGAAGGAAAGTTAGAGAAAAATAATAGAAAATAAGATGATTATTTTAATAATTTAATGTAAAAGAAAAAATTTAATTTGTATACGTCAGAAATGTAAAGTCATTTTACACTTCCATATAATGAAATAGTCGATTTTAACATATCAATTAAGAGCTCTTTTATTATAGCTTCTTTGTGAAAACAAAAATTACTTTTAGGAGTTTTATTTTTTTTTTGCAGATTTTTTTTTTAAAAAGTATTCATTACAGTTAACAAAAACAATACATTTATTTTTTTTTTAAATC
>JBBPBO010000005.1:30130333-30163466 GCA_037974295.1 Cicer cuneatum
TATATAATATTTGTAGTTCATTAAATTGAAACATTTTCTTTGATTATTATAGAATTCATTTGATATGTTTATTTTTCTTTTTATATTTTATAATTTTTATTGATTATAATGAAATATTTATTTTTATTCTTTTTACCATGTCTTTTTTTTTTCTTAAGGACATTTAAGTTATTTATAGAAAAACATATTTTTTCTATCATAATTTCTTTTCGTTTTCTCTTATATCAAATTACTAATAATTCAATTATTTTTTAGTTCTTTTCTCTTCTTTACACTTTCTTTTCCTTCTTCTATCTTTCTATCATCAACCAAAATGATGTAAAGAAGATAGAAATTAAGTTGTCTCGATTTAATTTCATTAAGGACTAAAATTTATATTTATTTTTTTCAGATACTAAATTGAGTCTCACAATTTTTTTAAGAAATTAAAATAACTCTTTACTCTTAAATATACTAGAATATTTCTAATACTTTGAGATAATATATATAAAATAAAATACATTTTATGTTTTTCATTATTTTATATTTATAGGTAGATGACCTAATAACAATAGTGTGTAAATGATTCATCTCTTCCTTTTATGTATTTAACATGTTATAGATTTTGTTCATAGCTTCCCCGGTATGTTTTATTCATTGCCTTATAATACCAGTATGCCTTAGAATATGTGGGAAGAATTGAATAATTTCATACTAACACCACAATGTACTTGTGTTTTAGAAATATACACTCAACAAGATAGGATGATCACTTTTCTAACCAGATTGAATGATGGTTTTGATGACAAGAAAGGATTCTGAAAATTAAGACACACCATTGACGTGTCCAACAAGAAACATGGTTTTCCCCCAATTATAAACCCAAGAGTGGGAATTATTCCAACAAATATCAATGGTGAGCAAAAAAGTTATAAAATTGAGGAAGATGATGATATCTGCAAACAACAGGATGGTTTTACTCAAAAAATAAATAAATGATATTATGAAACCTTATTCAGCAAGTCAAATTAGGATCAAACGATGTAGCTAATCACTTGGTATAGGATTCTTGATTCAAGAGCAACTGATCATGTATGTCATGACTTTAATGTTTTTTCTAATTTCTTGAGAATTAAGCCTATAAGAGTTAAACTACCAAATGGAAGCATTGCAGTGAACTATATTGGTTACATCAAGAATCAAACTTAAAAATGTTTTATTCCTTCCACAATTTTCATTTAACTTGATATTTGTACCAAAACTGTGCAGCTCACTGCAATGCAGAGTTATTCAGTGTTAATTGTTGTTTTATGTAGGATTTATGGACCAAGAAGAGGATTGATACAACTAATCTTATTGATGATCTCTACTATCTCAAAGGATTTAATTCAAATTTTTTGTTAGATTTCAAATTCAAATTTTGGTAGTAAAAACTATGAATGAATTAAACTCATTCCATCACACTCATACTAATTTGGGTCTAAGTGATTTTGGAATAGTTAGAGTGTTTGAGTCTAAATCTTTGTTTGAAAATGAAGACTATGGAACTAAAAATTTACCAAGGAAAATGTCCAAATATTGTCTAACTCTTTGATTTGCACAAAAATGAAGGGAGAAGTAATAAAAGAGATAAAAGAACCATATATAAAATTGTATGCTTTCAATTTAGAAATAAAAGATAGAAAATGTATACCTCTGTATTAAAGTTACAAAAATACCCTTAATAGTTTTGTATGCTAATATATTTAAAATTAAAAATTATAATATTTTTTAATATATTATTTTCTTTTATCTTAATTACTTTTTTTTATAAGATCCTTTTATATCATTTTTAACTCTACACAATCAATCAAAACAAGAGAAAATAAATAATTAATCAACAATAAAAAATAAAAATGAAAAACTTTAAATTATTTGAAGTATAATATAATAAAAAATTGACACGTAACATTATAAGTCAGGCCTAAGTATATTATTTAAAACATTATACTTGCTATTTATTTAATTATATCTTTTAAAAAATTACTCCTAAATATAAGTCTCATTTCTAGTTACTAGATTTGTTTATATTTTTTTTCAAATATTATATATATCATTTATTAAAATACTAATTTATCTTAGAAGATAAAAAAAATAGAATTAACTATATATATAATGAGTTGTTATTTTAGTTACTAAAAAAAGTGTTATTTTAGTAACACTCATATAAAAATAAAATTATTACAGGGATATTCACAATCCAATTAGTTTAGAATAAAATCCAATAATAGAAAGTAATTGTGTGGCCATTGTTTTTTTATTTTTTTTAAAAGGTGTGTGGCCATTGTTCGCACTTTGGACAACATTGTAATTCAAATATCATAAATGTATGATAAGATATATATAATGAACAAAACCATCCATTGAACACTTATTCTGAAAATTGGTTAATTAGCCACATCTACTTCTCTCTAGTTTCACCCACTTCTCTTCTTTTTTGTTGTCCAGGAGAGGGATGGTTTAAAATCAATTGGATTAAAATCACTACTCTAAATTGGTTTTTCTTTCATTTTATCTAAATAAATAATTTTTATATAAATTTATTTTTTCTTTCGTGTATTGTTTGTGATGAGGAAAACCAAGACCTTAAAGGTGCAAACACGAGAAGAAAGGTTGAATTGTGTTGCCAAAGTTGAAATTTTTTTACTGATTTTGATGAAGGCTGGTTGGTTTTTATGAATTACTTGGATAAGAAGCAATCGAATTCATATGCAGCAAATAATGAAAGCATAAATATTTGGACAGATAGAGTTATCTTGGTTCACCACGAACTCGGCTACATCCAGTCCCCTCATTCAGAAGACTTTCATCAACTAATTCAAATACCTTGAATTGCAAATCACTTGACCCTTCAAGCTAGTCTTTCCTGAAGGTGCAAATACGAGAAGGGGGTATTGAATTGTGTTTGCCAAAGTTGACAAATTTTTGATAATTTATATATAAATTAAAAACTAGTTTGGTTTTTGGTTACGTACTTGGAGTAGAAGCAATCGGATTCAGAGGCAGCAAACAATGAAAACATAATTAATTTGACACATAGATTTATCCTGGTTCACCAATAACTTGGCTACATCTAGTCCTCTCATTCATAAGGCTTTAATCCACTAATTCAAATACCTTGAATTACAAAGCACTAATCTTCCAAGCTAGTCTTCCCAAACAGCCTAACAACCCCAAACTTTTGAGGAACAACACCACCTTGACCTTACAAGCCAAGTCTTCTCCTAACAACTTGACAACCCCAAATTGAAGAAGGAATTAAACCACTATCGGGTTGGATACAAGAGATTGGAACTTGAATAGTTGCTTATGGAAAGCTGATAATAATAATAACTCTCACACTCTAAGAAAAAAACACTCAAAAAATATTTCTAACTTGAAACGAGTATTTCTCTCTTTGAACTCTAAGACTACTATTTTCTGCTTTTCGATGATTTTCTTCTTCATCCTTGAGTATCTATTTATAGTTAAAATTTGAGCTTCAATTTGGTCATTGTTAATTCTGAATTGTATTTTGTTCATATTGCGTTTGTAAATTCTTCAAATTGATTTTGTTCCTTTTTTGTTTAGATTGAGGTTATAAATTCTTCAGATTGATTCTGCTTGTAATTTTTTGTAGATAAATCTTGATCAAAACTTCTTCAAATTTTGATTAAAACTTTTTCAAATTTTGATCAAATCTTCTTCAAATCTTTTTCAAATTTTGACCATATCTTCTTTCATACTCTTTGAAGTCAAATATATTTTTCTCATAAAATACTTTTGTTAACATCAAAACTCTAAATGTAAAACCAACTTGGTTTCAACATTTCCAAACAGCCTAACAACTCCAGAATTTTGAGGAACAACACCACCTTGACCTTACAAGCCAAGTCTACTCCTAACAACCTGACAACCTCAGATTGAAGAAATAACTAAACCATTATCGTGGGATACAAAAGATTGGAACTTGAGTAATTGCTTCTAACAAAGCTGATAATAATAATAACTCTCACACTCTAAGAAAAGAAGACTCGAAAAATATTTCTCCTTCGAACAAATGTTTTTCTCTTTGAACTCTAAGATGAATTTGGAATTTGAACTTCAGTTCTTTTAATCTCTTCTAATTTTCGATGCTCTTCTTCTTCAGCTCTGATTATCTATTTATTGTTAAAATTTGGACTTCAATTTAATCGTTGTTTAATTCTAAATTGTAAATTCTTCAGATTTATTCTGTTTGTATTTTGTTCAGATTGAGTTTGTAAATTTTTCAGATTGATTTTGTTCATATTTTGTTGTAGATAAATCTTGATCAAATCTTCTTCGAATCTTGATCAAATCATCTTCAAATTTTGATTAAATCTTTTTCAAATCTTAATTAAATCTTATTCAAATATTGACCATATTTTCTTTTCAACTTGGTCAGAGGTTTTCTTCAATTATAAATTTGAATCAAATCTTATTTTAGATTTTCATCAATTATAATTTTGAATCAAATCATATTTTAGATTTTCTTCAATTATAGATTTGAATCAAATCTTATTTTAGATTTTCTTCAAAAACATGAATCTTCTTTAATACTCTTTAATGTCAAATATATTGTTCTCATAAAATACTTATGTTAACATCAAAACTCTAAATGTAAAACCAACTTGGTTCCAACAAACCTATCCAATGAAACTCAAATAAATATCTTCGCGTCAAAATATGAACTATTTAAAATTTTCAAACATAAATAATACATGACATAAACATAAACAATAGCAGATATGGAAGCATGGTCAAATATATACATAGTAAAATAGTATCACGAAGTCAGATGTCCTGTGGGCCTCAGAAAGACACTACATATACAAAATGTACAACCCAAAATGTAAACAACAAATAACATGCAATAGTAAAATGACAGACTCCAAAAAAAAAAAATCAAACTACGAAGCGACATCTTCACATTGACCAAAATGCACAAAGGGGACAAATTAAAGTCCAACTATCTACACGTCAGTTTCGTCAAACTTTACCATTCTTGACCAACTAGACTCGAGTGGTCCCAGAGCATACTTTAACACCTTCAATTTTACAGAGGACGAAGCTGCCTCCAAAGTCCCCATGTTGCCATCAAACCAGCCCTCACGTTGTAGTCCTCTCTAACAAAACATAGCACAATTGTGCGAGCATCGCCACCAGTTTGGCATGAATAAGAGAAAAGAAGACGGTGATGGGTCACCCTATGTACCGCCCAAATAACATGGTATAGTAAGTATTGAACCAATTTGATGAAGCCTATTCAGTGGGCGTCGTGTATGCCTCGACATCTATATGTGTAAGAAGAGGTTTTAAATGATCCTATAGATACAATAGTACCTACGGTTCCAACATGCAGGTTAGTCCTATGAAAAATGAGGTGTTACATGTGATTTCTTCGTCTAACGGTTAATTTGTTTTGTTCGTTATTTTAGTCAAACATTTGTTTCCTTTTTTATTGTGGTAATCATCTGGTTCAAATTGACATACTAGGTTTAATATATTACATATTCAATCAATGGCTTTGGCATCATCAATAATACATATCAAAAGGCATGGGTATTCCAGACACTTTTAATTTTGTCATATTTATAGGAACTTTTCTATTTTTTGCTATAAATCATTATCATGGGGCATAAATGGGGAGGTCATACCTTAAAATCAATTTTTGACAGAACGAAAAAGACATATATGGTAGAATCGTAACTATAGAATACAACCCTGATCGAAATGTACTCATTTGTCACATACACTATGAGGATGGTGAGAAAAGTTATATTTTACACCCTAGGGGGAGAGAATTGGAGATACCATAGTTTATGGTACATAAGTTCCTACAAAAATGGGTTGTCAGTTTGTTCACAAATTCATCCTTTTCAGTTTTCACAACTTGAAATTTGTATTTTTCTCAATCGATGTATTCTACCAAATTCAGTGAATATGGAGATGAAACATGGCTTTCAAAAATATGGTGATGGACTGAAGTAATCTCCCTACAGAGAGCATGCAAGAATTGCTTAGGATTCAAGGGACTTCTCGAGAAAACTAGTTGGTTATGCTCAATTTACAATATATGAGACATAATACCAAAAAGAATAGGCCATATCTGATGGGGAATAAACACATAAATATGATAACAAGTAATACGCAACGGATATAAAATTCCCCCAACTTGCAAGAACCCGTGAGGAGCAACAACAAATATATATGACAGCAAATTTCTCAAAATAAAAGAGCGTAAAGAACATTGATATTTCAAATAAGGGTACAAAAGAGTCTCAAAATGATGCACAAATTGTGCCTACAACCAGCCAAAATAACAAAGCACTAAAGCTTACAAATGAAAAGCAAAAAGAAGAAAAACACCAAACAAACCTGCTGTGTGCGAACACTATTCCTCCCTCTAGACGTCGTTTCGCCGATTCGACTGTTGAATACGAATACCTAAATGTTGCGAACATACTGTTCAAAAATAAGCCTAATCCAACTGTTAACGAATGCGCAATCGATATTTTTCTGAGACTAATTTGAAAGAATTGGGAATAGGGTTAACTCTTCGATTTTCTCATTTGGTGGCTGCCTTTTCCATTAAAATAGTTTATCTCTTACAATCCTAATCAGACCCCTCTCCACTTAAATAAGTGAGACCCATGAGCTACAATATTTGGGTCTTTCTCCACATAGGAAGGGAACCCAATACCCAACATATCTCCTCCTCATACCTATGTGGAGACAATCGCCTAACCGCGCGATATCACAACAAGTTTCAAACTTCCCTCTTGGTAATGCTTTAGTCATCATATCAGAACCATTAAAATCAGTATGAACTTTAGCCAACTCCAACAATTTAGCTTCCAAAACATCATGTATCCAATGATACCTCACATCAATGTGTTTGGACCTTCTATGAAATGTGGAATTCTTACCAAGATGAACATCACTTTGACTATCGACAAATAATATATATTTGTCCTGAGTAAAGCCAAGCTCATGCAAGAATTTCTTCAACCAAATCAACTCCTTGTATGCTTCGGTATTGGCAATGAACTCCCTGCATGCTTCGGTATTGGCAATGAACTCCCTGCATACTTCGGTATTGGCAATTAACTGTGCCTTAGTTGTAGATAATGTTGCACATTTATGTAATCTAGACTGCCAAGCCATAACTCCCTTTACAAATTTAATCATATAGCATGAAGTGGACTTCCTCGAGTCAATATCTCCCGCCATATTTGAGTCGAAGTATCCTACCAAAATAGGTTTGTCACCTCCAAGACAAGGCCTAATACATGTAGTACCACGTAGATACCTCAAAATCCATTTCACAACATTCCAATGCTCTCTACCTGGATTTTGACAAAAAATCTACTAACTATATCAACAACATGCACAATATCTGGTCTTGTACACACCATTGCGTACATCAAACTACCCACAATAGAAGCATAAGGAATTCGTTCCATGTCTTTTTCTCATATTCACAAGAAGTATTTTGTTTAGAACTCAACTTAAAATGAGTAGCAACACTCTCTTAAAATAGTGTTTTTGTGACACACATGATTCTTATGCCAAGAATTGTTGGAACCAAGTTGGTTCTTTCAATTAAAGTTTTGATGTTAACAAAAGTATTTTATGAAAATCACATTTTGACTTAGAAGAAGAATGAAAAATCAGAGGAAGTGAAAAATCAAAGGATGACATCACCAAAGGATGTCATCAGAGGATGATGGCACCAGAAGATACCTCTAGAAGATACAAATCAGAAGATACAACTAGAAGATATCAACGTTAGCAGAAGATGTCATCAGAGGATGATGTCACCAGAAGTTACGACCATAAGATATCACCATAGGATACCTGCAGAGGATACCAGAAGATATCACCAGAGGATACTAGAGGATGTCATCAGAGGATACCAGAAGATGTCATCAGAGGATACCAGAAGAAACCTCCAAAGGATACTAGAGGATCCCATCAGAAGCAAGAATCAGAGCATGTCATCAAAAGCAAAAATCAGAGGATATCATCAGAGGCAAGAATCAATGACATCATCAAAGGATGTCATTCGTGGTCCAGACCAGAAGAAAACTTGGTCCAGAAGGAGACTTGGTCCAGACCAGAAGGAAACATTGTCCAGAAGATGACATGGTCCATATCAGAAGGAAACATTATCCAGAAGATAACATGGTCCATATCAGAAGGAAACATTATCCAGACTTGGTCCAGAACAGAAGACATTGTCTAGACCAGAAGATAGCATGGTCCAGAGCAGAAGAATTGGTCCAGATCAGAAGATCACACAATCCAGATCAGAAGATCACACTGTCTAGATCAGGAAACAGAATGGTACATATCAAATCACATGGTCCAAACTTGGTCTAGATCAGCAGATCATATGGTCCAAATTTTAAATCATGATACAGATCAAGTGAAGACTTGATTAAAATTAGAAGAGGACTTGATTGAATTTTGAAAGAGATCTGATCGTAGGCTTCAGAAGATTTGATTCAAAAATCAAAGAAGACCTAAAGGAAATACGAAGGAAATATGAGCAAAGAAGATATGGTTCAAAATTAAAAAGAAACAGGATTGGCCAATAGAATTTTTAAAGGAAATCTGAGCAAGATTCATCTCAAAATTAAGCTTGGACAAAGCCCTAATTGCAGCTATAAAAGGAGGCTTCAGGCTGCAGCAATAGGCATCGAAAAACACAAGAACTCAAGCTTCAATTTCAAAGTCATCCAAGAGTTCAAAAGAGAGAAACAACTAAATAGTGTGAAAATCAGTGCAAGAATCAGCTTTCTATAAGCAACTAAAGAGTGTGAAAATCAGTGCAACAATCAGCTTTCCAGAAGCAACAAAAGAGTGTGAAAGTCATTGCAGCAATCCTCTTTCAGAAGCAACTATGCAAAGTTCCAAACCCTTGTAATCAAACCCGATAGTGGTGTGAATTCCTCCTTAAATATGGGGTTTTCAGATTGGTAGGTTCAAGGTGTTGTTATTCCTCAAAAGTCTGGGGTTGTCAGGTTGTTTGAGAAGACTTGGCTTGTAGGATCAAGGTGTTGTTATGAAGGTGCAAACACGAGAATGGGGGTTGAATTGTGTTTGTCAAACTTGAATTCTTTTGCTATTTTGTTGAATGTTGATGCGAATTATTTGATGAATAAATAATTAAACTTAGCAGCAGATAATAGCAACATAAGAACACAACGATTTATCCTGGCTCAACATTAAATTGGCTACATCCAGTCCCTTCACTCCGAAGGCTTTAATCCACTAATTTGAAACCTTTGAATTACAACACCTGACCCTACAAGCCAAGTCTTCTCCTACCAATCTGACAACCCCAAATTGAAGAAGGAATATACACCTCTAACGGGTTTGATTACAAGGGTTTGAAACTCTGCAAAGTTGCTTCTAGAAAACTGACTGCTGCACTGATTTCTAGTGACGTCATCCCGTGATGAAATATTCTACTTCTGATTTGTGTATTCTGGAGGTATCTTCTGATGACATCTCTGGTGTATCCTCTGGTGACGACATCCTCTGATTTTTGACATCCTCTGATTTTTCATTCTTCTAAGTCAAAATCTAATTTTCATAAAATACTTTTGTTAACATCAAAACTTTAATTGAAAGAACCAACTTGGTTCCAACAATCTCCCCCTTTTTGATGATGTCAAAACTTTGTATTTTTGATAACTATTTTTCTTTCTTTTGACTTTGACTCCCCCTAAGACTAAGCTTTACTTTGAATTTTTCTCCCCATAAGTCTAATGCCCCAGATACTTTATCAAATACATCTTCTCCCCCTTTGTCATCAGACAAATAGGATTGAATGAATAAAAGAGATCCTCTGACTTTTTCTTTGAGTAACATGAGTACACGAAAATAATAATAAGAAATAAAATACATATAACAAAAAAAAATTTAACTAAGCTATTTGATTAGGGATAAAGGTAAGGTTAAGGTTTTTCATGATGAAGTCAAACCTATCTTTAGGTAGGGGTTTGGTGAATATGTCAGCCCATTGATGGTCAGTGTCTACAAACTAGATGTTGTTTGTCCCTTTTTGAACATAATATCTGATGAAGTGGTGTTTGATCTCTACGTGTTTGGCTCTAGAATGAAGGATATGGTTTTTGGTTAAGTTGATGGCTGAAGTGTTGTCACAGTATAAAGGGATGTTGGTCTCCATGATTTTGTAGTCTTCCAACTGATGTTTCATCCAAATGAGTTGAGAGCTGCATCCGGCTGCTGAAATATATTCAGCTTCTACTGTTGACATGACAATGGTGCTTTGTCTTTTGCTTGACCAGGATATTAGATTGTCTCCCAAGAATGTGCAGTTTCCATTTGTACTCTTTGTTTCGAGTTTATCTCCAACATAATCGGAGTCACAGTATCCACTCAGTTTGTATGTAGGAGTTTTCTTGTAGAACAAGGTGAGGTTGGTAGTGCCTTTTAGGTATCTAAGGATTCTCCTAACAGCAGTTAAATGGGAGTCCCTAGGGTCAGACTTAAATCGTGCACATGCACATACACTAAACATAATGTCAAGTCTAGAAGTAGTGATATAAAGGAGAGATCCTATCATACCTCTATAGGATTTTTGATCAACTTTTTGGCCTGCGTCATCCTTTTCAAATGAGCAGGTAGGGTGCATTGGGGTAGCCATAGGTTTGCAGTCACTCATCTTAAACTTCTTGAGAAGCTCTTTTGTATATTTTGATTGATGAATGTATTTACCTTTTTGACTTTGCTAAATTTGTATTCCTAGGAAGAACTTAAGTTCTCCCATCATGCTCATTTGAAATTCCTGTTGCATCAATTTAGAAAATTCTTGGCAGAGAGTGCCATTAGTAGATCCAAAGATAATATCATCAACATATTCTTGAATAATTAGCATATCATCTTTTATTGATTTTCTAAAAAGAGTATTGTCTACTTGTCCTCTTTCAAAGTCATTTTTAAGTAAGAAATTACTAAATTTACATACCATGCCCTAGGTGCTTGTTTTAAACCATACATAGATTTTTTAAGTTTAAAAACATGGTTTGGAAATTCAGAACTTTCAAAACCTGGGGGTTGTTTAACATAGACTTCTTTACTTATATAACCATTTAAAAATGCACTTTTGACATCCATTTGAAATAATGAAATGTTATTATTAGCAGCAAAGGAAAGTAGGATATGAATAGCTTCTAACCTGGCCACTGGAGCAAAAGTCTCAGTGTAGTCAATACCTTCTTGCTGACTGTAGCCTTGAGCAACATGTCGTGCCTTGTTTTTGACAACTTCTTCTTTCATTCAGCTTGTTTTCGAAAACCCACTTGGTTCCAATCATGTTCTTTTCTGGTCTTGGAACTAGATCCCAAACATCATTCCTTTCAAATTCATTTAACTCCTCTTGCATGGCAAGAATCCATCCATCTTCCCTCAGTGCTTCATGAACAGAAGTAGGCTCAATAGATGAGAGTAAGCCAAATAAACTGGTTTCTTTAAGTGATGATCTGGTCCTTAAGGGATCACTTGCACTCCCAATGATTAGAGTTTCAGGATGTGATGACTTGTACTTCCATCCACATCTTTCTTCTGACTTATCCTCAGATTCATCCTTTGAAGATTTGTCGAGTTCTTTTGTTTTACTTTCATCCTCCACCTTTTCAAGTTCTCTTGGTTTGTCTGCATCAGCTTCCTTTGGTTCTGGTAAACCTGCACTATCATCATCTTGCTTTGACTTTTCAAGGTCAAGTTTTTTGTCATCAAATTTAACATGTATGGATTCCTCCACAATATTAGTTTCCCTGTTAAACACTCTATAGGCCTTGGATCTTTCAGAGTAACCAATGAAGGTACACTTTTGAGATTGTGAATCAAATTTGTTCATATGGTGTTTTATTCAATATGGATCTAATATAGACTCTATTTTGAATATAACATGCGGTATTTATTGCTTCTGCCCAAAAGTGTTTTGCAATATTTATATCATTTAGCATTGTTCTGGCCATTTCTTGGAATCTTCTATTTTTTCTTTCTACAACTCCATTTTGTTGGGGTGTTCTAGGAGAAGAAAAGTTGTGAGAGATTCCATTCTCATCACAAAAACTTTCAATGAATTTGTTCTCAAATTCTACTCCATGATCACTTCTAATTGTTATAATTTTAAGACCTTTTTCATTCATTATTTGTTTGCAAAATGTGATAAACACTTTGTGGGATTCATCCTTACTTTTTATAAAAATTTACCCATGTCCACCTAGTGTAATCATCTACAATAACAAACCCATATTTCTTTCTACTTAGAGATGTTGTTTTTACTGGCCCAAATATATCTATGTGTAATAGCTCAAGGGGCTTTGAGGTAGATATTGAGTTTTTAGGGTTGAAAGAATTTTTTGTTTGTTTTCCCTTTTGAAAAGCTTCACACATAATTTCAGTTTTGTAGCTGATCTTAGGTAGACCTCTCACCAGTTGAAGTTTATTTAGTTTTGAAACTAATCTAAGGTTAGCATGACCTAATCTTTTATGCCAAATTTATCTTGTAAATATTGTTTTGCCTATGACCTGTGAAGAATAATAATCTATCCTTCTGACTAATAGCTTTTCATGTTTTTTGGTTAAATATAATATCATAATTACTATCACTTAATTGACTATTACTTAATAAATTATGCCTAAGACCTTTAACTAGTAGTACATCTTTAATAGAAGAAGAAGTACCATTACCAATCGTGCGTCGACCAATGATTTGGCCTTTTTGCTTTCCTCCAAAAGCCATTGTCCCTCATTTGCTCAAAGTTAGTTCTTGGAACATAGACTTTTCTCCTGTCATATGTCGCGAGCATCCACTATCTAGGTACCATGACTGGTGTTGCAACTTGATTGCTGATGACATCTCTTTTTCATCTTCTGATGATTCACTTCCAGAATCAGATTCTGTATCGGTTCCAGAGGCAGAGCTTGTGTGAGCCATTAGAGCTAGTTCTGTTTCTGATTCACTTCCGAAATCAGAGTCTGGGTTGGATCCAGAGGCAGAGTTGGTGTATGCCATCAGAGCCAATTCTGCTTCTTCTGATTTCCTTATAGAGTTAGATCGAGAGGCAAAATGAGTGCGAACAGTCTGAGCCAATTCTGCTTCTTCTAATTCACTTCTAGAATTAGATTTTATGTTGGATCCAGAGGCAGAATTTACGTGAGCCATCATGGCTAATTCTGCTTCTTCATCTTCAGAAGATTCATCAGAATCCTCCCATGTTGCCATCAGATTCTTCTTCTTGGGTCTGGAGTCTTTCTTCTGATTTTTCCCTTTCTCCAGATGTTTACATTCTGACTTGATGAGCCCAGATTATTGGTAGAACTTGCAAGGACCATGCTAAGCGACTCAAGTTTACCAAAATACTTTTGGGCAGATGCAGTAAGTACAGCTTGTTATGTATCCAACCGGGTAATGATTCGGTCAATTCTAAAGAAGACTCCATATGAACTCTATAAAGGTAGAAAGCCAAACATATCTCACTTTCACATATTTGGATGTAAATGCTTTGTGTTGAATAACGGTATGCAAAATCTTGGTAAATTCGATGAGAAAGCTGATGAAGGTATTGTTAATGGTTGTTCCTTATCAAGTAAAGCTTTTAGAATTTTCAATAAAAGAACTTTATTAGTTGAAGAATCTATACATGTATCATTTAATGAAACTAACCCCTCAAAAGAAGATAAAATTGTTTCTTGTGAAGATTAAGTAATGATACAAGCAAGGACAATCAAGTTGATCAATCAATTCAAAGGAAAGAAATCAGTATAGAACAGCAAGATCAACACAATGATCTCCCTCGAGCATGGAGAACTCATCATGATCACCGCATTGATAATATTATAGGTGATATCAACAAAGGAGTTACTACAACGCTTAATCTCAAAGATGCTTGCTTGAATATGGCATTTGTCTCTCAGATAGAACCTTCTAAGGTAGGTGAAGCCCTTAAGGACGGTCAATGGATACTTGCCATGCAAGAAGAACTAAACCAGTTTGGAAGAAACAAGGTTTGGGAACTTGTTCCAAATCTTGGAGATAAACACATCATTGGTACCAAATGGGTGTTTAAGAATAAACTAGATGAAAATGGTATAGTTGTTCGAAACAAGGCAAGGTTGGTCGCTCAAGGATACAACCAATAAGAAGGGATCGACTTTGATGAAACATTTGCTCCAATAGCAAGGTTAGAAGCAATCCGTTTATTACATACTTATGCTTGCTCTATGAATTTTGAATTATTTCAAATGGATGTCAAGAGTGTTTTCCTAAATAGTTACATCAATGAGGAGGTCTATGTCAAACAACCACTCGGCTTTGAAGACTTCAAAAATCCGTCACATGTATTCAAATTAAAGAAAGCCCTTTATGGTTGGAAACAAGCTCCAAGAGCTTGGTATGAAAGGCTAAGTAACTTTCTATGTGAAAGAGGATTTGAAAAGGGTAAGGTAGATACAACTTTGTTCATTAAAAGGACTAATGATCAAGCCTTACTTGTTCAAATCTACGTTGACAGTATCATATTTGCATCAACCAATAACGAATTATGTGAAGAATTCTCATTGATGATGCAAGGAGAATTTGAAATGTCCATGATGGGTAAGTTAAATTATTTCCTTGGACTTCAAATCAAGCAAGTCAAGAATGGCATTTTCATCAATGAAACAAAATACTGTAAGGAACTGTTAAAAAGAGTTGAGATTTGAGAAAGTGCAACTCCTATGGGCTCCGGTATTTATGTAGATAAAGATGAATTTGGTAAATCAATAGATATATCAAAGTATCGAGGTATGACTGGTTCTCTTTTAAATCTAACAGTCAGTAGGCCATATATTATGTTCAGTGTCTATTTATGTGCAAAGTTTCAGGTAGATACTAAGGAATCACATCTTGCAGTAGTAAAGCTAATCATGAAATATTTAAAAGGAACAACCAATGTTGGCTTATGGTATCCACGGTAGTATATGCAATCTTGTTGGTTATTCTGATTCTGACTATGCAGGATGTAAAACAGATCAAAAAAACACAAGCGACACTTCTCATATCTTAGGTAATGCATTAGTGTCATGGTCCTGTAAAAAGCAAACATGTGTGGCTCAAAGCACTGCTGAAGCAGAATACATAGCAGCAGACAGTTGTTGTGCACAGTTTCTATGGCTCAAGGAGCAACTATGTAACTATGGACTTGATCTCGGATGCATTCCTCTAAGGTGTGACAATACCAGTGCTATAAATATCACAAAGAACCCAATCATGCATTCTCGGACAGAACATATTGACATAGGTCATCACTTTCTATGCGATCATGTTCTCAAAGGCAATGTTGAACATTTGTGGATACACATAATAAACTAGAAGATATCTTCACAAAGCCTTTGCCTAAAGATTCATTCTATAAGATTCGAAGAGAACTTGGGATTCTAAATGAAAATGATCTCTAAAATACAAGGTATTGATGCTTTGTAAGTCATTCCATTTAATTTCTTAAATCTTCATCCTCACTTGATGCTTTGCTAAACTGAATCTTTGATGGTTGAATAAGTGTTTTTTACATGATTTTATCTTTTAAAAATTGATTTTTAGTAAAAATTCGACTTAAAAATAAAAAAAAAAATTTCGTAGCCGAATACACTTAGCTTGTACTCGAATACACATTTCCAGAAAAACTGTATTCGACTACAACCAGAACGTAGCCGAATACAGATTCGAATTTTTCTGCATATAAATACATTTTTGACAGATTTAGGATTTTTCACTATTTTTAGTAGCCGAATACATATATCTCATCCCCTTCCATTTCTCCAAAATCTCATCCAAACTTACATGCAAACATTACCAAATCCTTAACCCATCATCACTTGCATCTAAGTTGCGTCAAAATCAAAACCCGAAAATTTTCCCAAAAAAAACCGTAAAAACTCCATCTTCTTCAAACCTTTCCATGGATGCACGAAAAAGAGGAACCCGAAACTAAGCATGTTGTAGTAGGTCCTTCAAAGAGGAGGGCTAAGAATGAAGATGTTGCAGACCTCTCCAGATTACTTCATACACCGGAAGAAATCAACTGGTTCTGAACCTTCTACTCATATAAGAAGTTAATCATTCCAAAATATGGTACACTTACATCCTTTTCAGCATTTACATTTCCTGAGTTGCTTAGGACACAACATTTGGAACCCTTCATAAGTTATAATGGCCCAATCTTTGCTGACTTAGTTAGGGTCTTTTACTGCAACCTTAAGAATGATGGCATGAAACTGAAATCTCAAGTAAAAGGCAAATACATTGAGTTAGATACTTAAACGATTGGAGAGATTCTACAGTTACCATATGAAGGTAAAAAACATCGGCCTGGAAATTTATGTGAATGGAAAAATGTGACTAAGTATGATGCTTATGTTCCGTTGTGCTGTTTTGATAAAAATACCATGGAAAGGAAACGGGCATAGGCTGGTTCTGAGTTTTCTAGGCAATGGTATGGTGTTGAAAATTTGACTGTTGAAAACAGGTTGTTACATTACTTCCTTAGTTACATTCTGGTCCTTAAAGCATACAACTACTCACAAATAACAAAATTGAGCTTCAGATTATGTTCTTTATGCTAGAAAGGACTGATCTAAATTGGTCCTACTTTGTCTTATGTGTTATGTTTGCTGCCAAAGATGCCATAAGTTTGCCATATGCAAAAGAGATCACAAGGATTTTAGATCACTTTAAGGTGGATTTTTCAGGAGAAGTAATGTATACTCCCTCTAAAGACAATGTGTTGGACTTAAATGTGTTACCAAGTATGAAGATTGTGTGGAGCGAGCCACTTCAAACGTATGTTCATAAAAGCGATCTTGGAAAGTTTTTTACGGTTGCTCAAGATGAAGCAGAAGCAGAAGAAATGGCGTCAGATGATGATCACGTGTCAAATCGCATGGTTATGGACAAACTGAATTTCATTCAAAACTTCATCACTGAACAATTTTCAACTATGAACACCTCTATTAGCAACCGCTTCCAAAACATTGAGACAACCATTGCCCAGAACTAGGAGTTCCTTATAAATGAACTAAATGGCCAATCCCTCAAAATTGACCAATTTCACTACCCAACAGATGATCCAATATAGTTTGGCTGCTGTAGTTTATTTGATTTTATTTTGCTTTAATGTTATTTTGTTTCAACCTTTATGCACATGGTCTGTAAAATTTCTTATATTGATTTAGACATCATTTTCTTAAATTATGGTTTTATTCTCATCTTTGTGTGATGTTTGTTCGTCCCTATATACTTTGGATAGTTGTATATATGCATATCTATCTGTTATGTTATCTTCTTCATTTTTGATCATGTCAAAAGGGGGAGAAAATTGGTATATATATTGTTGTTAAAATTTTTAGGTTTTCAAAACATTCAACACATGATGGCATGAACTCAAATCCATAGGGGGAGTAATCATGAATTAAGGGGGAGAAATCAAAATCCTTTGAAATTTCAACAACAAGGTTTTGTCATCATCAAAAAAGGGGAGAATGAAAATATGCAAGAATACTTAAGTTTTTTATGAAGACAAAGACCAAGACAAGTGATCAAGATGAAGTTAACAATAAAGTCAACTAGTGTCAAAATGCTAAAGTGTCGTAGAGTGTAAGGTATATAATGCAATCTAATAATTTTATATTTCAAATGCACATGAGAACCATATACTTTTAGCACATGCATCAAAAGAATTTTCAAAACGTCAAAATACATAAACAAAGTTTTAAAATTAAGTTTTTTTTTTTTACAAAAGCTAAAGTTTTATTCCACTACATATATGTGTAACCGAATACGTATGAAGTCAGTAGCAAAAACTGCACATCTGTATTCGACTAAAGCATGTCGTAGTCGAATACAAACTCAAGTCAGTAGCTAAAATGACATTTTTGTATTCGACTACAAGGTGTCGTAGCCAAATACAAATACCAAGTCAGTAGCTAAAATAATATTTTTGTATTCGACTACAAGGTGTCGTAGCCGAATACAAAACCAAGTCAGTGGAAAAATTCACTCATTTGTATTCAGCTACAAGGATTCATATTCGAATACATGCTTAAAATTGTTTGAAAAATCTGAACGTTACAGAGGTGTATTCGACTACACATTGGCTATTGCCGAATACAAGTGCGAATCAATATGATTTTTCGGGTTTGATTGATTCTGGATGATTGCATATATTCATCAAACATCTATGAACAATTGCCACTTATTTTAAGTGATGTCTTAGGAGTATAAATACCTCATAGGCTCGAGTTCAAACTTAACAACTCACTCAACAACTTTCACAAAAATTCATAATTCTTTAAATTCATTAAGAGTCAAAATCTTCATATTTCAAGTGCATATTGTTTTACATTTTCATATCATTGAGAAAGGTTCTCTTGCTGCACTTGAAGTACAATAGTATTGGATTATTATCATTGTACAAAGAAAGCATATCAACTGTATATTCACTTAAGTTATTGAAAAATCATTTAAGTTATTATTGAAGAAAGTGGTGTACTTTTCTTCAAGTGTTGTAAACTAAGATAGTGGTGTGCTATCTAAGGAAGATTATTAGGAGTTAGTCACAGAAGTCTTAGAGTTAGACTTGTACTTATTCTAACATAGTGGAAAATCTCTTGTGGCGTGCAAGAGGACTGGATGTACCATTGGTTATAAGTGGAACCAGGATAAACTCTTTGTGTTCTTTATTTTTCTGCCATTTACACTTTACTTCACTTATCATAAATCATAAAAATAATTCACTAAGTCTCTAAAAACTACAAAATTTCTAAACACCTAATTCACCCCCCTCTTAGGTGCGCCTCTGAACTTACAATTGGTATGAGAGCAGATTCAGCTTCTTGTTTGTCTGCCTCTCAACCAAAGCATGAAATTTTTTGAACTTCTTCAACACTTGGTCTTTTGTCTTCAAAACATAAACTCATAGTTTCCTGGAATAGTCTTCAATAAAAGAAACAAAATAAAGTGCACCACTAAAATATTTTACCGTTAAAGGGCCACAAACGTTAGAATGCACCAACTGAAGCAACTCTGACTTTATAGAGGGAGGATACCTTTTGAAGGATAATCTAGTTTGTTTACCAATCATGCATTGAGAAATTTCTCCAAATCTACATTCTTCTATAGTAGAAATGTCAATTTACAAGGAATGGGGGTTTGAATTGTAAAGTTGCCTATTTAAAATTTCTTTGTTAAAACTTAAAAAATAACTCAAGATTGATCTTAGTTAAGAAGATAGAAAACGAAGAACGTTCTTGGTTTTGGAAACAGAAAACGGAGAACGTTCTTGGTTAGTTTTAAAAAAGTAGAATGATCTTGATTGTGAAAGCAAAATAAACGAAGAACATTCTAGAAAATGGAGAACGTTCTTGATTTGGTTTGAAAAACATAAATTGATTTTTATCTCTAGTAAATGAATGACTGAAAGTAAATAGATGTAGGGAAGATATATCACACAATAATTTATCCTGGTTCACCCAACCCGGGCTACGTCCAGTCCTCACAACCGTGAGATTTTCCATTAAGTGTTAAAAACAAAAAACCTTCTTGGTTTTATAGCACCTAGCTCAAATCAGCCTTGATCTGTTACATACTTCAATCCTTTCCACCCAGAAAGAGATTTAATCAGGTCACCAATCAACCCTTGATTGGATTTTTACAACTCACCTTTTAACCTTAACCGGATTTTCTAAACAAATTACTCAAGCTATAAACAAACCTTATAGTCTTGAGTTTACACAATAATGATTTAAAGGGTTTGAAAGAATCTGTTTAATCTCAATTCTTGTTTGAGTTTAGTTTCTTTACAAGATGTTTCAGTAAACTAATGAAATAAACTCGAAATTGAATGTTACTGATTTCTTGTGAGACTTTCAAGTATGAATGTGAGTGATTGATGATCTTTCTTTTTCACTTGAATGTCGTGATTTTCATTAAGCTGTGGGATTCTTTTTATAGACATATGAGGGGGTCCATGTTAGCTTAATCTGAGCGTTAGAGGGGTTTCCTTGGTCAAGGGTTGGATTTAAATAATCAGTCTTTCAAAGTAAGACTATTGACTGAACTTTTCCTTCTTTTAAACTTTAAGACTTTCTGGTCTTTGTGTATTCTCTTTCATCTGATCTGTACAATGCTTGAGGATCACTTGATCACGAAATATGTGTCATAAGGTCATGCTGAAGTTTCAAGAACGTTCTTGGTTTGTGCTTCAGAAGTTGGAGAACGTTCTAGAGATGTATGATAGAAACTGGAGAATGTTCTTGAGCCTGGAGAATGATTGACCTTAACTGATTTTATAACTTTGTCTTCATTCCAATCTTTTCTTCTTAGATATTTTGAAGTACTTCCATTGCTATTATGAAAGTTGTATATCCGTTGTATATGTATTGGTAATCCATTCGAAATAAGCATGATCTTCAATTGCATTAAAAGCTGATTTGAACAGTCTTGATGAAGTGAAAAACGTGGAGAACGTTCTTGGTTTTTCCAAAAAATGTCCAGAATGTTCTTGGCAGTTTATTTTTAGCTTATACTTTAAATTGATTTTTCTTGTGTTTGCTTAGTACATATCTTGGATTATCACACTCAAAAACACATGTTAAATAACACATTATTTAGAATCATAATTAGAGTCTTTAATTAATCTTTGTTTTCATCAAAACAAATAATTGAGATTTTGTCTTAACATCTTCAATCTATGAAGCACTTCCCTTCTGGGTAAACAATTTAACTCTTTTTCATTGATATGGCTAAGCCTTCGGTGCCATTGAAATGATTCCATATCCGCGACATTCACACTATCTTTAGCCACCAAAGCTTTTGTCCAATACAGTTTACTAATTTTCTCTCCTCTAGCTACAACTAAGTTACCTTTAATGAGTTTCCATTTAATAGAAGCAAAATGATTATCAAAACCACTTGTACAAGCATATGCATGGAGATCAAATTGAAGTGAACATCTGGAGCATGTTTAACTCCTTTCAGCAACAATTGCATTCCTATGTTGGTTTGGAAGCATACATCACCAACACCAATTATGTTAGATACACCATCACTACCCATCTTTAAAACTCTAATGTCACATGTGAAGGTGCAAACATGAGAAGGGGGGTTGAATTGTGTTTGACTAACTTGAATACTTTTTCTGTTTTTGCAGTTTTAAAACAAAACTTGATGTATGAATAAAAACAGAGTTGGCAGTAGATGTAAATTAAAAATAAAACACAGAATTTTATACTGGTTCACCGTTAACGAGGCTACGTCCAGTCCCTTGACTATAAAGGATTTCACTAATTCAAAACCTTGAATTACAACAATACCACTGACCCTCTAAGTCAGTCTTCTCAAACAGTCTAACAATCCTAGACTTTTGAGGAATGCAACACCTTGACTTCTCAAGTCAAGTCTTCTCCTGCCAATCTGACAACCCCAGATTGTAGAAGGAATTACAACGCCTTGAATCTAATTGCTAAGTAATCTGCTACCCCTTCTGACTCCCTCAGATTATAGACTTTACTTCAACAACTTAGATCTAACACAAGGGAAAGAAAATAACACGAGTGCTTGCTTCTGGAAAGCTGGAACTCATAATTAACCTCACTGAAAACTCGAGTGTTTGCTTTTGGAAGTGTGTGACTCTTTTGTGATTTTTGATGCTGAGTCTTTAGTCTTGAGCCTCCTTTTATAGATGTGAATTCGATTCTCTTCCAAGCTTAAATTCGAGCTGTATCTTGCTCGATTCTCTTACAAAAATACTTTGACCAATTGGGTTTCATTTAAATAAAAAACAAATCTTTTTAGCTCCAAATTTGCTTTCGAAAATAACTTGGGTCAATCCTGTCTTTAATTAATTCTGGAACAAATCTTTCTTCCCGCCAATAGCTTCTGAATTTCACAAGACTTCACTTTATTTTTGTATTGAATCCGTTTATACTTTGATTAAATATAATCACAACTCCACTGATCATGATTCAATCTGAACCTCTTGATCTTCTGCTCTCGTCCACATCTGGACCATACTAAGTGATCTGCTGTGATCCTCTGTTTTCGACCAATCTTGAACCACACTTTCTGATCTCGACCACTCTAGACTTGCACTCTGATCTGTTGTGATCCTCTGATCTCGGTTAATGCTGAACGACACGTTCTGATCCTCTGATCTCGACCAACACTGGGCTATATACTTAAATCTTGACCATTGATCTGAAACTTTTCCCTCTGATCTGGACCAATTCTGAACTGGGTTTGAATTGAACTGAAATTAATTCTGGACACAGGATATTTTAATCTGGACATTTACCTTCTTATTTGGATCAGGTCTGGATCAAATCTGGACATCATTTCTTCTGATATGGACTTAGTTTCATACTCTTAATCACGCTATCTTCTGGTCTGGGCCAATTCTGGATTAAATCTCTTGTTCTGGACCAATTAATTTATCCTCTGATTAAATCTAGATCAAGTCTGGACTGATTAACATTTCACTGCCAGGCTATCTTCTAGTCAGAATAAATTATGGACTAAGTCTGACTTATGATATCTTCATGTCTGGAACAAGTCTCGTTCTGGCAGGCTTCCTTTTGGTCTGGTCCAGGTCTCCTTCTGGACTCTGCTTCCTTCTGATCTGGGCCAGTAAAGATATCCTATGGTGGTGTTTTGACATCCTGGTGTATCCTCTGGTAATTTCAGGATGCATCCTCTGGTACCTTCTGGATGCATTAACTAGTGTCTTCTGGAGGTGTATCCTCTAGTCTGTGTTTATCCTCTGGTAACTCATCTTCTGCCTCTGGTGTCTTCATCTTCTGCCTCTGGAAACTTTATCTTCTGGTGGCATTTAATGTAATAATTCAAGGTACAAAATAAGATTACATGGAGTGCTTTTGTAAACATCAAAATCCTAAGTACTTAGAACCAACTTGGTTCCAACAATCTCCCCCTTTTTGATGATGACAAAACCTTAACTTATTTTGCTAGCTTGTAACCCGAAGTACTTGAATTACTCCCCCTCAGACCAATCTCTCCCCTTAAGTCTAATAATGACTTTTTCTTCTCCTTTTCAACTCCTTAAATGACTCTTTCTTTTCTTTTCTTCTCCTCTCCTTTTCAACTCTTTCTCTTTTCATCTCTTTCTGATTTATTTCTTTCTTGATGAACTGGAACCTATCTTCAGGTAGTGCTTTGGTGAAGATATCATCCCATGGATGATCAGTGTTCACAAACTGGATGCTTAGAATCCCTTTTTGAACATGGTCCCTAATGAAATGGTGTTTTATTTCAATGTGTTTGGTTCTAGAGTGTAAGATAGGGTTCTTGGTTAGATTTATGGCTAAAGTGTTATCACAGAACAAAGGAATATTGGTTTCAAAGATGTTGTAATCTTCAAGTTGATGTTTCATCCAGATTAACTGTAATCTGCATCCTGCTGCTGATATATACTCAGCTTTAGCTGTTGACATGGCAATGGTGCTTTGTCTTTTGCTTGACCAAGAGATCAAATTATCACCTAAGAAAGTGCAGTTGCTACTTGTACTTTTCCTTTCCAGCTCTTCTCCAGCATAGTCAGAATCACAAAAACCTCTTAGTTTGTAGGTGGGGGTTTTCTTGTATAACAAAGTAAGGTTGGTGGTTCCTTTAAGGTATCTCAAAATTCGTTTGTCAGCAGTTAAATGTGATTCCCTAGGGTCAGCTTGAAAACGGGCACAAACACAAACTCTAAACAAAATATCAGGTCTAGAAGCAGTTAAGTAAAGAAGGGATCAAATCATACCTTTGTATATTTTCTAGTCTACCTTTTGGAGGGTTTCATCTTTCTCAAGTGAGCAGGCTAGGTGCATGGGGGTGGCCATAGGCTTACAGTCACTCATCTTGAACTTTTTAAGAAGTTCTTTAGTGTATTTAGATTGGTGAATGAGTATACCTGATTTACCTTGGTGAATCTGAATTCCAAGGAAGAACTTAAGTTCTCCCATCATGCTCATTTGGAACTTTTTCTGCATTAGGTCAGAAAACTCCTTGCACAAAGTGCCGTTAGTAGATCCAAAGATGATATCATCAACATAAACTTGAATAATCAAAATATCATTTTCAATATATTTCCTAAATAGAGTATTATCAATCTGGCCTCTATCAAATTCATTCTTAAGCAGAAAGTTACTAAGTCTGCCATACCATGCCCTTGGTGCTTGTTTTAAACCATCTAAAGAATTTTGTAAGCTTAAAAAACATGGTTTGGAAAATCAGAATTTTCAAATCCAAGGGGCTATTTGACATAGACTTCCTCACTTATATATCCATTTAAGAATGCACTTTTAACATCCATTTGATACATCATTATATCATGATTAGCAACAAAAGATAAAAGAATTCTAATTGCTTCTAACCTGGCCACTGGAGCAAAAGCCTTAGTGTAATCAATACCTTCCTGTTGACTGTATCCTTGAGCTACAAGTCTGGCTTTGTTCCTTACCACTTCACCTTTTTTCATTGAGTTTTTTCCTGAACACCCACTTGGTTTCAATAATGTTTTTGTTTGGTCTGGATACCAGATCCCAAACATCATTTCGTTGGAATTCATTCAGCTCTTCTTGCATTGTAAGTATCCAACCTTCCTATGCCAGAGCTTCATCAACATTGGTTGGTCTGTATCAACTTCTGGTTCTAGAAGATCTATAACAGTTTCTGATTCTGATAAATCAGCTTCTGGTTCTGGTAAATCTGTAACAGCTTCTGATTCTGGTAAATATCCAGATTTCTCTTCTAACTTATCTTGGCTGTTTCTGACTTGATCAGATTTATCTTTTGAAGATTTGTCATGTGTTGCTGACTAGCTTTCCAGGTACTTCTAATTCTTCTGCTACTACTCCCGTTGGTTCTGGTGAACCTGCACTATCTTTATCTTGCTTTGATTTGTTAAGACCAAGCAGTTTGTCATATAACATAAATCAAATAATTTAAAAATGAACTCAATACAGCCAAACCATTAATTCTGCTTCTGGTGGTTTCTGCTTGTTTTTGAAACCACTGGAATGTTGTTTTTGCTGAAGTGTTCAATTCGTGTAAATCACCTAGTTCCTCTAACAATTTGAAAACCTGCAGAATACTTATCTAGCATTGATTTTTTAAGATCAAGCTTCTTGTTATCACAGTAAACATAAATATCAAACAATAATAGTATTTACAGCAAGATGTAACCTCTATGTCAACAGTTTCAGTTTTACTCTGAAAATCCTCTTGCTTTTGATTTTCAGACTCTGAATCTGTATGTTCTGTGATTACATGGTTTGGATGAGGGGATTTGAATTCCCTTCCAGGTTTGTAGTCTTGATGAATCTCACTGGAGTGTTTGAAGAACTCTCCTGATTCTGATTCCTCTCTTTCTGCTTTGGCTGATACACCATGTTCCTCTGGTGATTCTGGAACTTACGGTGATTCTGGTGATTATGCTGATTCTGGTAATTATGCTGGTTCTGGTTCGGGTTCTAGTACTGATTCTGATTCTGGTTCCAGTGTTGATTCTGGTTCCAGTTCCTGTACCTCTGATACTAGTTCCAGTTCTGGTTCTGGTTCCAGTTCATGTACCTCTGATACTGGTTCCAGTTATGATTCTGGTTCCAGTTCCTGTTCTGATTCGTGTGATATCTTTGATATTTCCTGTTCCTCCTATGATTTTGGTTCTGGTTCTAATAGGTATTGTGTTGACCAATTCTTCTTCTACCAGAGTCAATTGGCTTCTGTTTGGTAGATGTTGGAACATAAACCTTCTTCTGCTTGTGCATTGCCAACATCCATTGTCCAAGCACCATTGTTGGTGTCTCCTTCTGGTTGCTCAAAATATCTGCAACATAAACAATTTGATCTTTTGGTACCCAGAACTGATTGGGTCCAAGTTTGTTAGTTTTAACAGCTCTCTGATCTTGTTCAGATTTGACCATTGGACAAGATGATTCAGAGTGACCTTTCTTAGCACAAACAATACATAAAACATCAGAATGAACAGTTTTAGTTTCAGCAATAGTTTATGTAAAACCAAGACCTCTCTTTCCAATGTTACTGTTTCCATAAATCATATATGCATATTTATTTCTTTCCATTCCATTAGAAATAAAGTTTTGAAAAAATTGCTCATGCACATCAGATTCACAAACAGTTTTGGAAGTGGAACAAACATTACTTTTGACAGTTTGGTTTTTAGATTTGAGTCTCGCAACTTCAGTTTTAAAATCCTTGTTTTCAGTTACATACTCATAATTTTGATTCTTTAAAACTTGTACTTCTTTGGTTAGATTTATCTTATCTTCCCTAAGAGTTTTCAATTTTAAAGACATCTTATTGTTTGCATTTAAAAAATCTTTTACAGCATCAATTAATTCAGATTTAGTGAGATCAGAAAATACCTCATTGTCTTCATCTTCTGAATCTGTTACAGAGCCTGAACTGTATCCAGAACTTGAGTTGGTATAAGCCATCAGACCCAGAATTGCTCCCTCTGATGTGCTTCCAGACTTGCTTGAATGACTGCTTCGATCATTCTTCCTTCTGCCTGCTTTCCTTCCTGAAATCGTGCCTTTATGAAGTTCAGAGGCAAACCTGATGTGTGCCATCTTTGCTGTTTCTGTCTCTTCATCATCAGAAGATTTTTCCTCTTATTCTGATGCATCCCAGGCTGCCATCAGACCTTCTTTCTGAATCTGGAACTCTTCTTGTGTTGTTTGCCTTTTTCCAGATTTGGACATTCAAACTTGATATGTTCAGGTTCATTGCATCCATAACAAATTATACTCTTCTTGTCAGATTCTTCCTTTCCTTTCTTGTTATGTTTCTTCTTGAAGCTTCTCCTCTACCTGTTTTCCCATATCTTAACCATCTATTTGGTTAAGTAAGCCATATCATCACAGTCACTGTCGCTATCCTCTGATTTTGATGCTGCCCTTGCAGCTTTCTTCTATTTCAACTTCAGGGCCAGATTCTTCTTCTTCTTTGGTTCATCTGCTTCTAGTTCTATTTCATGAGACCTGAGTGAGCTGATCAGATCTTCAAGTTTTAAGTTATTCAGATCTTTGGCTTGCTGAACTGCAGTAACCATTGGTCTCCACTTGGTTGGTAAGCTTCTTAAAATCTTCTTGACATGATCTGCTGTTGTGTAGCTTTTCTTCAAGACCTTCAGTCCAGATATCAAAGTCTGGAATCTACAGAACATTCCATCAACGTCTTCATCATCTTCCATCTTGAACATCTCATACTGTTTGACCAGTATGTTAGCCCTTGCTTCCTGAACCTGCTGGCTTCCTTCATAGGTCAGAACCAAACTGTCGAATATGCTCTTTGATCTGAAACCAGACTGTCGAATATGCTCTTCGAGTCAAAATATAACAACTCACTCAACAACTTTCACAAAAATTCAGAACTTTCTTTAAATCCATTAAGAGTCAAAATCTTCATATTTCAAGTGCATATTGTTTTACATTTTCATATCATTGAGAAAGGTTCTCTTTCTGCACTTGAAGTTCAATAGTATTGGATTATTATCATTGTACAAAGAAATCATATCAACTGTATATTCACTTAAGTTATTGAAAAATCATTCAAGTTATTATTGAAGAAAGTGGTGTACTTTACTTCAAGTGTTTTAAACTAAGATAGTGGTGTGCTATCTTAGGAAGATTGTTAGAAGTTAGTCACAGAAGTCTTAGTGTTAGACTTGTACTTATTCTAACATAGTGGAAAATCTCTTACGGTGTGCAAGAGGACTGGATGTACCGTTGGTTATAAGGGGAACCAGGATAAACTCTTTGTGTTCTTTATTTTTCTGCCATTTACACTTTACTTCACTTATCATAAATCAGAAAAACTAGAAAATTTCTAAACACCTAATTCACCCCCTTCTTAAGTGCGCCTCTGAACTTACAATTGGTATGAGAGCAGATTCAGCTTCTTGTTTGTCTGCCTCTCAACCAAAGCATGAAATTTTTTGAACTTCTTCAACACTTGGTCTTTTGTCTTCAAAACATAAACCTATAGTTTACAGGAATAGTCTTCCATAAAAGTAACAAAATAAAGTGCACTACTAAAATATTTTACCTTTAAAGGGCCATAAACGTTAGAATGCACCAACTGAAGCAACTTTGACTTTATATAGGGAGGATGCCTTTTGAAGGATACTCTAGCTTGTTTACCAATCATGCAGTGATAACATTTCTCCAAATCTACATTCTTCTGTGGTAGAAATGTCACTTTACAAGGAAGGGGGTTTGAATTGTAAAGTTTCCTATTTAAAATTTCTGTGTTAAAACTTAAAAAATAACTTAAGATTGATCCTGGTTAAGAAAATACAAAACGAAGAGCATTTTTGGTTCTGGAAATAGAAAACCGAGAACGTTCTTGGTTAGTTTTAAAAATGCAGAATAATCTTAATTGTGAAAGCAAAATAAACGAAGAACCTTCTGGAAAATGGAGAACGTTCTTGATTTGGTTTGGAAAACAAAAATTGATTTTTATCTCTAGTAAATGAATGACTGAAAGTAAATAGAGATATCACACAATGATTTATCCTGGTTCACCCAACCCGGGCTACGTCAAGTCCTCACAACCGCGAAATTTTCCACTAAGTGTTAAAAACAAAGTACCTTCTTGGTTTTACACCACCTAGCTCATATCAGCCTTGATCTGTTACACACTTCAATCCTTTCCACCAAGAAAGAGATTCAATCAGGTCACCTATCAACCCTTGATAGGATTTTTACAACTCACCTTTTAACCTTAAAAGGATTTTCTAAACAAATTACTCAAGCTATAAACAAACCTTATAGTCTTGAGTTTACACGATAATGATTTAAAGTGTTTGAAAGAATTTGTTTAATCTTAACTCTTGTTTGAGGTTAGATTCTTTACAAGATGTTTTAGTAAACTAATGACAATAAACTCGAAACTGAATGTTACTGATTTCTTGTGAGACTTTCGAGTATGAATGTGAGTGATTGATGATTTTTCTTTTTCACTTGAATGTCGTGATTTTCATTAAGCTGTGGGATTCTTTTTATAGACATATGAGGGGGGTCCATGTTTGCTTAATCTGAGCGTTAGAAGGGTTTCCTTGGTCAAGGGTTGGATTAAAATAATCAGTCTTTCAAAGTAAGACTATTGATTGAACTTTTCCTTCTTTTTGACTTTAAAACTTTCTGGTCTTTGTGTATTCTCTTTCATCTGATATGTACAATGCTTGAGGATCACTTGATCATGAGAATATGTGTAATAAGGTTATGCTGAAGTTTTAAGAACGTTCTTGGTCTGTGCTTCAGAAGTTGGAGAACGTTCTAGAGCTGTATGATAGAAACTGGAGAATGTTCTTGAGCCTAGAGAATGATTGACCTAAACTGATTTTATCCCTTTGTCTTGATTCAAATATTTTCTTCTTAGATCTTTTGGAGTACTTCCTTTGCTATTATGAAAGTTGTATATCCCTTGTATATGTACTGGTAATCCATTCGAAATAAGCATGATCTTCTGTTGCATTAAAAGCTGATTTGAACAGTCTTGATGAAGTGAAAAACGTGGAGAACGTTCTTGGTTTTTCCAGAAAATGTCTAGAACGTTCTTGGTTCTTGGCAGTTCATTTTTAGCTTATTCTTTAAACTGATTTTGCTTGCTTTTGCTTAGTACTTATCTTGGATTATCACACTCAAAAACACATATTAAATAACACATTATTTAGAATCATAATTAGAGTCTTTAATTAATCTTTGTTTGTTTTCATCAAAACAAATAATTGAGATTTTGTCTTAACATCTTCAATCTTGGAAGCACTTCCTTTCTGGCTAAACAATTTAACTCTTTTTCATTGATATGGTTAAGCCTTCGGTGCCACAGAGATGATTTCATATCCACGACATTCAGAGTATCTTTAGCCACCAAAGCTTTTGTCCAATACAGTTTACTAATTTTCTCTCCTCTATCTACAACTAAGTAACCTTTAATGAGTTTCCATTTTCTTGAAGCAAAACGATTATCAAAACCACTTTCATCAAGCATATGCAAATAGATCAAATTGAAGTGAACATCTGGAGCATGTTTAACTCCTTTCAGCAACAATTGCATTCCTATGTTGGTTTGGAAGCATACATCACCAACACCAATTATGTTAGATACACCATCATTACCCATCTTTAAAACTCCAAAGTCACCTGAAGTATGAGAAGTGAAGAACTCCTTCCTAGGTGTAACAAATAGTGTATCACCACTATCAATTATCCACAGGCTCTCATCAAATACAAGATTAATTGACCCATAGACACAGAGAATAGCAAGATCATCACTAGTAGCAATAGTAACACGACCATCATCACTATCATCATCACAACCTCTTTGTTTTGGCTTACCCTTCTTGCCTTTATTCTCCTTTTTCCACAGAAACAAAATTCTTTTGTATGTGCCATATTCTATGACAATAATGACACTCCATATTTTTGTATCTATGCTTGGACTTGCTTTTGTTATTTTCTCTACCACCCTTTGGTTCTTTTTTTTTTCTGACTTATCCCCCTATTTTCAGTGACAAGAACTTCATATTGAGATGAAGAACCTTGTGTCTTCCTTCTCATCTCCTCATTCAAAACACCACCGTTAGCCGTTTCCAAAGAAGCAACACCATTAAGAGTTGAACTCGTTATAGAAACCCGAAATGTCTCCCAAGACTCTGGTAAAGATAACACTAGAAATAGTCCCAAGATCTCATCATCAAAATTGATACCCATTCCAGACATTTGATCAAGGAACCCTTGAAATGCACTCAAATGGTCCAAAATAGATGTTCCCTCCTTATACTTCAAACTTGTGAAACTATTCAGTAAGAACAATTTATTATTTCCTAATTTAGAAGCAAACAAAGTTTGTATCTTCTCCCACATAGTTTTTGCATTTGTCTCATTAGCAATATGATTATAAACATTATCTTCTACATATTGCCTAATAAAACCACATACCTGTTGATGTTCAAAATCCGACCTTTTAGATTTATCATCTGACCTTTTAGAACTCAAAATAGGAATATGCATTTTCTTCACAAATAAAAAATCTTTCATCTTGTCATTCCACAAGTGGTAATTAGTACCATTCAAGCATACTATCTTTATATTCATATTTGCTTCCATCCTTAAAGCAAGTCAAATAGCCCTTTAACCAAGAGCTCTGATGCCACTCTAATGGAGAATAAACACAGAAGTATGATAACAAGTAATTCACAGCGGATATAAAACTCCCCCAACTTGCAAGAATCCATGAGGAGAAACAACAAATATATATATGGTAGCAAATTGATCAAAATAAAATAGCGTAAAGAACACCGATATTTTAATGTGGAAAACCCCCCAATGCAAGGGTAAAAAACCACAGGTCGTCCAAACCAAATAAATAGCTCCACTATAATCAAATAAGTGTACAAGAGAGTCTCAAAATGATGCACAAATTGTGCCTACAACCAGCTAAAATAAAAAAACATTAAAGCTTACAAATGAAAAGCAAGAAGAAGAAACACACCCAAAAACCTGTTGTTGTGCGAGCACTATTCCTCCCTCTCCAGACGAAGACCTGAATGTTGCGAACCTTCTGTCCAAAACGAATCCCGATCCAACGATTAACGAATGCGCAATCGACGTTTTTCTGAGACTAATTTGACAAAATCGGAAATAGGGCTTAATCTTCTCTATTCTCTTTCGATGGCTGTCTTTTCCTTCAAAATAGTCTCTCTCTTACAACCCTAATCAGATCTCTCTCCACTTAAATAAGAGAGACGCATGAACTATAATATTTTGGTCTTTCTCCACATAAAAAGGGAACCCAATACCCAACAATATCCACCCACTTATGAGAATATTACGATTTTGAAGATTAAAGTCAACCCATTTATATATCTTGAGACTGAAGAACGTTCTCTATTAGGCATCTTATCCATGATAATAAATTTCCCCACAACTCTTTGATTGTGTCACAGTCCCACAAAACTTGCATTATTGTTTTAGGTGCTTGAAGACATCTAGGACAAGTTTCCATATCAAAGAAACCATGATACTTACACTTAGATTGGTTAGAAGCATAACATGAGTTAATTACCAAAGAAACGTTTGGACTCATAATGAGCAATCATATTGAGTCCTATCCATTTCAAATATAGCTTGATGAGATGATTTAATAGAGAAAAATTGTCAGTTGAGAACTTCTATATGGAAAAATCATTCAAGAACTCAGTCATATTGCAAAAAACGGACAAACTGACAATTGTGTATAATCGAAGATATCTCTCCCTCTACAAGAGACCAATTATTATAAATACCTCACCAAATATATGACATGTTAGTCCCACACCGAGTCACTGGAATTCTTAAAACGCACATTTATATTTGGCTCTGATATTTTTCACTCATAAAGCCTTAGGTTTATTCATCAAGTCCCAACTCAGCTTCTTCGTGTAACTCATATTAACCATTCTAAGATTACAAAAGCCAAAGCCTCCAACATATTTAGATTTACAGATAGTGTCCTAGGAAATTAAATGGCATTTTTTTTTGCATTTGTAGTAGAACTCCATATCAACATAAACATTAATTATATATATGAAAAATATTTTCAATTAATATAAAATAAATATTAAATAGGCTAAATAGCACATGTGGTCCCTTAACTTAATTTCAGTTAACGTTTTAGTCCTTTATCTTTCTTTTTTCCCGATTCGGTCCTTTATTTTAATTTTAAGTGACAATTTAATCTTTTATGTTTTAAAATGTTAACAATATTATCCTTTTTTTTTACAAAAATTCATCAAAATTTTCAACCAAAACCCATAAAATTAATTATATTCTTTAATATAATACAAATTTCATCAAATTCGTAACTCAAATATTCAAATAAACTCATATTTTTATTCTTTATTTGTTTTGGTTGAAAATTTTGATGAATTTTTTAATTTATTGTAAAAAAAGGATAATATTGTTGACATCTTAAAACATAAAAGATCAAATTGTCACTTAAAATTAAAATAAAGGACCAAATCGGAAAAAA
>JBBPBO010000005.1:30163635-30218223 GCA_037974295.1 Cicer cuneatum
AATCGGAAAAAAAAAAAAAAAAAAAGAAGATAAATGACTAAAACGTTAACTGAAATTAAGTTAAGGGACCACGGGTGCTATTTAGCCTATTAAATATGATGCCAAATGTCAATTTTTACTTATTATTTTATATATAATATTTTTATTTTATTACAATTTAGACGATAAAATTTTATTTATATTTTATTACGAAGTAAGTATATATTTTAAAACCCATCAACTCCAATGGTTTATTTGGTTTAGTGATAAAAAGAAATATATTGAATCTAAAAAGTCATGAGTTCAATCCTCTTAGTGTTATTAGAAAAAAGCAAATGTAAATCTATTTGTAAGTGTTCAATGTGTTATAAAGTCTCCTTTATCTTAAACTGATGCACAATTTTGTCGCCTTAAATTTCTTAAAATAAAAAACATTTGGTTTAGACTAGAAACTATATCACATAACTAAGGGGGTGGGGGGGCAGACAGATTGAATTGCGCAAAAGATAGCTTTAACGTTGTGCGACCCAAATCATGGGAATTTGGACTTAGGACGTCGTTACTTACACGAAGTTGGGAGTAGTCAACATCTCTTAGCTAGTCCATCATCCCATGTGATCACACTAGCTAATTTCACCTCATATTATATATCTCTTTTAATTTCTCATCTTAATTTCTTCTATGCATTATATTCCTCTTATCATTGCCCTGTTTAAGAATGTTGAGTTATATATATCAATAGTGAAGGGCCACAAGTAATAATGCCAAAATTGTACTACATTAGTCTAAAAATATATATCAATCGTGTCTGTAAGTTGTAGTTCAATTGTCATTAACAAAATGTCGATATTTTTAAGTTTCACATTTTGTCTCATTCAAATTCAAGATATCGCAGTTGCGGATAAATTTATGGTAATTATTACTATCTCTTTTATAGATAAAAAAAATGTCAATAAAGACAATTTGAGAAATTCTTATTTTAAACAAAACAATTACAAAAAAGGTCGATTTAAATTCTCATAGATAATTTGATTGGTAAACTAAGAGATATTTAATGAGTTTTAGAATAATGTCTTGGATTCAAGTATGAAAACTAATTAATGCTAATTTACTTACATTTTGTCTATTAAAAAAAAAAGAGTGTCGATTTGCACTATTGTTACCATGAGATTAGGTGCACATCAAAGACTTGCCAATTTTCTACTTATTTAGGTATTTTATTTCAAATTCACGTTTTAAAAAGAATCATAAATGTTTTAAAATTGTACCTTCGAACAATATAATTTGTCCAGACGTACTGCATATCTGATGACACAAAATTTATACTTTTTTTAAATGCATTCATCCAAAATCATATTGGAGCAGAGAAAATGTCTACCTAGTTGTTTGAGCTCCAAAGTTAATGTCTAATTGAATTGCAATTTGGGTGGTCCATTATTTTCTTATGGGGTGGTCCATTGATAAAATTGAAGACATTTCAATGAATATATAAAACACACTATATGAGTTTTGGTGCATCATGAACAAAGTTCTGACTTCTGAATAATTTAATATTTCAATTTATTACTAGTAGTTGGTCCATCATACATACGACCAAAATTCATATGGACCACACAAAATACACTGCCCCATTATTAATTGAAAATTATACTTTTTAGTGAAGAATGGAACCATATAAGTTGTTCTCATTCTTCTCAAGTAAACAAATAAAACCTTTTTCAATTTCAACATAAATTTTTGGCCAGTCTCTCAAGTTTAATGGTTTTGGTCATTCACTACTTGTAAAACAATTCAGTTACTAAATCAAGAAATAAACTTCCATAGAATATCACGATTAAAGCAGGATTATGAGCAAGAAAAGATAAGCTATAAATTAAAGAACTAATGGTTCATACAAAGAGAATCATATTCTTGAACATTACAACATAGATGGTGTTAAACAACATATACTCCAATTATTTGAAATACAGTGTAAAAAGAGGAAACCTTTGTAATAAAAAAAAGAAAATAAATTTGGTAGTCATTGGCTTGTGACATTCGATTTCTTCCACTTTCCTCCTCTTTTGTTTTTTGACTAACACTTTCTTCCTGTTAGTCTCGTGAAAAACACAAAATTGAAAAAAAAAAGTTCGATATTAATTAAAATTACCATAACAAATAAAATAAAATAAAAACAGAACAAGAAGAGTATATAAATAGAGTAATCAAAAATAGCAAAAGTCAATATTATTGTTAGCTTGGATGTCATGTTTTAGATTTGAACTCAAAACTTCACAGTTATGTATTACTTTGTATTAATTACTGTTCTGCTTACGTACTAACAAAAAAAAATAATGAAACAAAACAATCTTGTAGAGTGCATGATCATGAAAACCATACTTACAACTTTATTGAGAAGTCTAGTGGAATATCAAGAAGTGAAATATAGTACACTCCAGTAAATTAAATATCTCATAGTAGAGATCATATCAATTTTAATTTGAGCTCTTCCATTATGATGGATGATGAAGCAAGAGATTGAAGAGAGAGTATGAAGAAGCCATGAAACTCAGGATGGATAGCGCTAGAGAAAATCAATGGAATAAAAGAGAAGAGAAATTGAAGATATTCTATGGCGCTATCCCTCCTGAGCTTTACAGATTCTAGCACACTAAAATAAAACAACTAAAGAAAAATAATGAATGGTATTGTGTTGAAGCTTATAACAAACTCCTTTTAAATTGAAATGCTTGCTAGCTAGCTAGCTACCATTATTATGAAACATTTAATGCTTCTGATACATGGTGGGGAGGGACGTAACAGAGGTATTTATAGAAGCAGAGAAGTAGAAGTACGTGGACAAATTCAGAAAAAATAAACAATTTAAAAATAAAAATTAAAAAATAAAAGTACTAACTCTCAATAGCATATTATTATAATATATATGTGTCTAATTTGAAACGAATATACTCTATTCATTTATAATTATATATATTAAAAAATGTTGCAGCAGTTGAATACTCTGAATATTAATAGCATAAAACAGAAAATATTTATAATATGAAGGTTCAAAATACTCATGTTTGGATATGTAATGTTCATGAGCCAAATTTAATTTAATTTTTTTATTGGTTGAATCTAATCTCTTAATACAAATCAAATAAACCACGCTGAAAATAATCAAAACAATTTCGTAACCAGACTAGACTAGACAAAAACAACCTTCTATCGATGGATGATTCTAAACCAAAATTAACCAGATTATGACAAAAACAACGTTATCGAAATACGATGATTTTAAACCAAAATTGGCCCTAAACCACATACTAAGAATATGACAAAAATAGATTATAATTCAAAATTGAATTAGCGACCAGAAATTATTGAGTCAATTGTCTAAATTATCTTTTATGATTAATAGATTGAGTCATTAAAAATTAAAAAAAAAATTAAATGAAAAGTATCTTAAACATATTATGTTATTAAGAAAAAAATAATTAATTTTTGCTTAAATTTTCATTCAATATATGTTATTAAGAAATAAATAATTAATTTTTGTTTAAATTTTCATTCAATACAGATATATGTTTAGTTTGTTTAATTTCATTTCGTAGAGTATTCTTTAAGAAAATGATATATCAATTTTTAATATAAAATAATATGTTAAACTAAAAGCAACAAATATTTGAAACGAGTTCCCATAATATAAACTATATCAATTTAGTTGCGTAGCTAAATGATTAGAATAGAACGAAATAAAAACGAGTAAAGAGAAGATCCAGGAAAAATAATTTGTGTTGTATTTAGTTCAAGAAAATAGAAATGTTAATGAAAAGAATAAAAATTTACTTTTTTTAATATAATATTTAATATCATATTAAATAAAAAAATATTTCAGTTTAAATTTTAAATAAAATATTCTCTTCACTCACATTCTTCCTTTTAGCTGAATCAATTTTAACTTTGTTTGAAATTTGAACTTAAACTCTTATATTTCTAAACATACTACCTCTACTTCTCTCATCTTCTCTCCACAACTATACATATGATTTTGTGAAAACTTTTTACTTATGAATTTGATCAAATGTATAGAAGTAGATAAATTTAAAAAAAAAATATTTATATTAAAAAAATTAAAAAATGAATAATTATTAATTGTGACAAGTTTGTAAATACCAAATTATATAAGTATATAGAATAATTGTGGTTTGATATATGTTAACCATGAATTTTGAATAGATCATACATGACATATGTTAATAGATGTGCTAATTAATATAGATATTGTGGTGTATCTTGTTGTAATTTTGAGTTATGTAATCGATGTATTTTATGAGTAAAATTGTTTTTATGAGTTGAATTGTGGTTATTGGATTATTATGTATGTTTGGATCTAATATGTGAAAGTGACGTATTATTTGTGCATCTTTTCTTGTTACATTAATTAATCTAACCAAATTGCATATATCTTGTAGATTAGTACGTGTAGATAATTAGTACATCATATAGATTGGTACGTGTATATGGACTAAATACCTAATTTTTAATTATTAAAAATGTCAACAAAGATTTAATCTACTATCTCTCTGTAGTAAGCGTTAAGAGTTTTATCGTCAATATATTTTAATAAATTTACAACTTAAAATTCTTATATACAATACAATATTATATTTTTTATTTATAAATTAAAATTTTAAAAATTTGACTACTTCAATGTTTTAGTTCAATATCTATCAATGCCTCCATCAATCGAATTAACTCAAGTAAAAGATGTTAGACTCACACAACATAACGAATTAAAGTTCAAATCTCTTTTATGAGAAGTACTTACATTTCGTATTTGACGCACCTTAAATAAAAATTTCAATGAAAAACACTTTAACAAAAAATAAAATCTCGCTCCACCTCGAACGAAACAAAATTTATATAAAATCATTCTTGTCTTTATTAGAGCCAAAGATATGCTAAAATATTATTAAAATTATTTTAGCATAAAGTATTTATATATAAAAAAATGTAAAGACGAAACTGATACTTTTTTATTGAGTGCCAAAATGATTTTATATTTTTTATTATCAATAACCAATTCAATAATAAAATACATAAATATATAGACTTCAGTGCCTCCATTAAAGCCATATGTAAAAAGCTAGCTTCACTGTTTGTACTATCTTGTTTTATATGTAAAAAGCTAGCTTCACTGTTTTTACTATTATTAATTAACAAGTAGTACTAATTTGACATTTTTTATTTAACATTAAAAATTCTTATGTGGTTTCTTTGCTTGCGTAAAAGGGTAGAACTTAATAGTTTTTCCAATTTGACTATGTCTAGCTTTTTGTCCTTTGAATGCCCTTGCCGACTACGATAGAGTCAATACTTTTCCTTTCTATTGAAAAATACGTACGCTATTAAACAAAGAATTAAATTATAGTTATAGCTTGGTTTCAACTCACCATTAATCAAATTTATTACGAGGGTTGATTGTATCTCTAATTTTGGATGAATAACATAATTTCATCCACCATGGTTGTTCTAGGAACCACTATTCCAGATGGACTTGGAATAGTTTTTTGTTAGAAGGGTTGATATTTAGTGTTCAACTATATAAAGTATAAATACTTCAAAATAAGAGAAATATCGATATTAGATATTTTCGGATATATATTTTAGAAGTATATAAATCTAAAGAAAAGAGGCTTAAACAATCCGTAGAAGTCAAAGTTGTTGAAAATTAAGAAAGGAGTAGGAATCGTGAAGGAGGTTGCATAAAATCCCAATGTAGTCCAAGTCTCTCACCAAACTAATTTTTTTACTATTGTGGCAAAAATTGCAACAAAAAACAAGAGTGAAGATTCTTGAAGAGAAATCAACAAGTTGGGACTGGTCATCTTGCCCATATTGACCCAAAGAAGGAGAAGAAAGATGGAACAACTAATGTAGTGGTCTCAGATGATGAGAATGCTTTTCTTATTGAAGAGTAAAAGTATCTAAATTTTGCATCGAATTATTGCATTTAGATAATGAACACACGAGACTCTTTCCATGTTACTCCTTATGAAAGATTTTGCTCATCATACCAAAAAGGAGATTTTGGTAAAGTAAGATGGGCTTACGAAAGATCATCTTTCAAACATATACATGCAATCCCTTGAATCTTGCAAAGACGGAATAGCTGGAAAACAATGGAGAATGTCATTCAAAAGATTAAACAATAGAAGAAGAAGAAATCAAATCATGGATCTTGTTCATTCAGATGTTTGTTCAACCTCAAAAAAACCCTTTGGTAGTACTCAGTATTTTTTCACATTCATTGATAATCACTTTAGAAAGCTATAGGTGTATCCATTGAAGACAAAAAATAAAGTTCATTAAGCTTCCAAGTAATTTCATGCTTCTTTCAAATGAAAATTTTGAGTTATGCTGAAATGCTTGAAAAGTGATAATAATGGAGAGAACAGAGGTCCATTCGAATATTATTGCAAGACCTATGGGAAGATATTGCCCAAGAGTCCTCATATGAATGGTTTAACTAAAATGATGAACGAAACAATTGCAAAGAAAGTCAGAAGCACTTTTTCTCATTCTAAACTCTAAGTCATTTCGGGGTAACGAAGTAAGAACTGCAATTGATTTGATCAATTTGTCTCCTTTAATAACTTTAAATGGAGAGATACCAAAAGAAGTATGGTATGAAAAAGAAAGCTTTTATGGTCACTTAAGAGTCTTAGGTGCAAATCATTTGTCCACAATCCAAAAAATGAACGACCAAAATATGATGCTAGGTCAAAGGAGTGCAAATACCTTTGTTCACCAAAATATGAACTGGGCTTTTGGTTATGGTATCCTACAAACTAGAAGATTGTTGGAGTAGAGGTGTGATATTCTTTGAAGATTTGACAACCCGATATATCAAGAAGATAGAGAAGCCAAAACTGACTCATAGTCCAAATCCCATTGCGATCAATACTTCAAAGGGATAAGCTTATCAATTATCAAAGAGAACAAGATATATGGAGCAATCTGGTCATACAATTCAAGCCCCTTAGATGGATAAACTTGATCAGACACTACAAGATTAAGCAATGGAGAATGTTCAAACAAAACATGAACCATAAGTGGTAAGATCAACAAAAGAAAGGCAATGATCGAGAAGGCACTACTCAAACGAATATGCCAACCTCATTGATGATAGGGACATTGAAGGTGGGAAAAACAAAAGTAATAAAGGTTTGAACTGTGTAAAAACTTTTTCCTTTTTAAAAGAAATTTTCTAACTCTTTTTAGTAAAATAAAAGCTTTGAAACAAAATGAGGTAAAGTAAGGAGAAAAAACACAAACAACTTATCTTGATTCACCACCAACATGCTAGCTACGTCTAGTTCCTTCAAACTGAAGGATTTATCCACTAAAATCAAATTGATTTTTATCACTGCCACTAGAGCATATATTAGTCAATATGATTATGTTATAATCTTCTTAAATACTAGTTTTTTGCAGTCAAGCTTTTGAGGAACAACCACTATTGGGCCAAAGTACACAAGATTAAGGTTTCTTTTTGTGTGTATCAAGATAACTCTATAATAGACAATATAATAATGTGACTCTTCAAATACAAGAATAAATTTCTTTTTGAAAGGATTTTGAAAATATAATCACGAAGTATTTCTGCAGGATCATCCTTCAAAAGAATTCACAATTCATTATTTTGTTGTTATTTGCAATGAAGCTTAAGTGTCCTTTTATAGTACTAAATTGATGTCGTTAATTTTTTTACCGTTGTAGGGGATGTTGCGCAAATCTTGTATGAATTGTACTATCAAGGCAACTTACGTAAATTTTGAAAAGTATTCTCTTATCCTTTTTCGTGTTTTATAATTACTCTAGAAAATATCTTGTTCACCATGTTAGGATGATCAAAGGAAGGAATCATTAGAGGCTTCATGTTAAGTTTTTGTAGATGCTTCAACCAGAAGATTGACTTGAGTCAATCTTGTTGATTAGAGAATGTTTAAGTGTTGAGCTTGTCAGATGGTTTTTTTTCTCAGATGATTGACTGCTATTAAAGGGTTTGAATTTTATCAGAGCATTGACCAGATGATCAGTTTATTTTGTGAAACAACTTGATCAAACGAATCAAATTTAGACTCACCAGATTAATCAAAAGAGACGTGTTGATCAAAAGATTAACTCAGTTGCTCAGCAGAGGAATGGTGACATTGTATCTCTAGTCAAAAGAACATGCTCAAAGTATTTTATCAAATGATATGCACATTTAGAAAATAGTTATAAAGTATTAAGTTTTCTCACTTGTACTTTGTTATTATCAAAACAAAAATTAAGGGTCATTGTTCTTCAAACTATCTTGGTTCTAACAAAAACCTCAAAGGTTCATGGGAACCATTGAGATGAATGACAAAGAGAAATGGTTGAAAGTAATGGCATAAGAAATTAAATCTTTGAAAGAGAATTAGACATATGATCTGGTGTAATTGTTGAAAGGAAGAAAAATAAGTGGGTGTTTGAACATAAGACCTAAGAGAATAATCAAAACCCTAGGTACACATCTTACATTGTTGTGAAAAAGGGATGTAATCAAAAGAAAGGCATAAACATTTATAAAATTTTCTCACCAGTGGTGAAGATGCCACCCATTAGAGAAATTCTTGGACTAGCTGTAAAATTAGACTTGGAGATATAACAACTTCATGATAAAACAACATTCTTACATAGAGACTTGGAAGAAGAAATTTAACGGAGCAAACAAAATATTTTGAATAAGTGAGTAAATTGCACCCAGTGTGCCACCTAAAGAAAAGTTTTTATGCTCTGAAACAATATCCAAGGAAATGGTATAAGAATTTTTATCTTTTTATGACCCAACATAACATTGAAAACACCTTTGCAAACCATTGTGTGTGTGTGATGAAATATGAGAATGGTGCATTATTCATACTTCTTTTGCATGTTAATTAATGGAAGAGATTAAACAAAGATAAAATATCTCTAGCAAGTGTTGAACAAATATTTTGCCATTAAGGATATGAATCTAGTAAAGTAGAGTCTTGCAATAAAGATCTATAGAGATAATTCTAGAAGAATGTTGTGGATGTCACAAGAAGATTACATCAAGAAAGTTCTTTGATGGATCAACATGCATAATGCCATACATGTGTGAGTTCCATTAGTTAAATATTTTAAACAAATCAAGTTACAATGTCCAAAGAATGAGGAAGAAAAATATGAAACAGGAAATGTACCTTATTCTTCTATTGTCGGTAGTCTTATGTACGTAACGTTTTGTACAAGACCAAACATATCTTATGTAGGAGGATTTGTAAATAAATTCTTGTCAAAATCATGGAAAGGAATGTTGAAATAATGTGAAATGGATACTATGTTATCTAAAAAGAATTTCCAATACATGCTTGTGTTTTGGAAATGGAAATATAATGCTTCTTGAATATGTAGATGCAGATATTGTAGGAGACGTAGATTCAAGAAAGTCTACATAAGGATATTTTATTACATTTGTAGGGAATGTTGTATCTTGTCAATCAAAACTTCAAAAGTGTATTGCATTATTAACTAGTGAAACTAAATAAATTGCAGCATATGAAGCTTGCAAAGAAATATTATGGATCAAGAACTTCTTATGTGAGCTAGGACATGTACATCATGAATATGTGATGAACTGTGACAATCACAAGGCCATCTATGTAGCCAAGTGCCCCTTGTTTCATTCACGCTCTAAACACATTTACATTTCTTGTTAGTGAATGCAAGAAATGTTGGTTGAGAAAAATTTAAGCTAGGAAAAATTCATATATATCTTAATTGGTCTAACAAGATGACTAAATTAATACCAATCTAGAAGGTTGAAGAATGTTGCATAGGTGCTAGTACAGTGTTGCCCCATTTAAGTCAGAAAGAGGGACATATGTTGGTATTCCCCCTAAATTATTGGTGTACTATGGTCAAGTCATCACAATACTTCCAAAGCACAACAAAGAAGGATAAAAATTCCATGGACTTGGAATTTCTCATTTAAACCTTGAGATTACACATTCAACATAAAAAATGTCAAGATGAGAGTTACAAAAGTTCTTGTAACTTTAAGTAGTGAAAATTTATTATCTCTCACATAGTTTGTAAACTACATTCTTCTGCTATCAATAGGAGGATTTGTGAGGTTTCATTGTTCCATTCAAGAGAAACAACTTAAAGTGATAGTGAGAAAAAAAGTTATAGCAATCCTCTTTGAGAGAAATATAATCTTGTTTCTATCAGTTTGGTAAGTGTAACACCCCGATTTTTAACAGCGCGAGTGTATTTTTTTTCTTTTTCAAAACCCACTTAATAAAATGATACGTTGTGTCATAAAACGACAAGAGAAATAATTGATGTCATCATAAATATAAATAAGCTAAAATAGTTTAGGAATTAATATTCAAAATATACAAATAGAAAATACACCGGGGCTATGAGACCTGTCAGATATCGCTCATACCCTTGGGGTATTCTCGGCAGACACCTACACAGAAGTACTGCTCCAAGAATGTTATCCTCCCATGGTCACGCCAAAAAGATGGAACATGGACCCACCAACAATAGTCACTGTCAAAGTAAGTCGTAGGTACAGTCATCCCAACACAAAATAAGTACAACCACCAAAATACTAAAGTCCTATACAACAAAACTAATCTGATCATCCACTAACACCTACAGTAACAAGGGTGACCACCACACTCTCCACAAGTCTCGTTCGACACAGTATCTCGCCTCGAAGTGACATCTTCCTCCTCATCAGCCATAGAAGGATCAGTCTCCTCCGAAGTCAGATCCACCCACGATATAGGTCGCTTCGACGATGCTGAAATCTCAAAACAGTCCTCTACCGGCCTAGACGGACCTGGGTTGTCAACCCCCGCTAACATCGGCCCCTTTCCCTTCTCACCCGTTCCTGGTTCAGGCACCACATCCTCTGCTACTGCAATAGGAGTCACCACACCTACGGTAGCCTCCGTCTCACCTCCAACTGCAGGACCCTTTGCATATGTAAATACCCCATTCGCCTCTAGCACTAATCCTAAAGGTACAGGGAAGTCGATCCGTCCGTGAGTGTACTCCACATACGACACTGCCTCGACACTCCTACATGTTCTCATCACTCTCCCCATATAAGTAACCTTGCTTGAGTTGGGGTCGTATACCCAAGCAGTCGGCAAATATTGATCAGGGAAGTCTAACGACGTCTTCGTCGTCAGGGTAACCGTCGGTGGAACGAACTCGGGTATTATCTGAGGGCAAAGCCCAATTTTCCACAATAATAACAGTTAACAATTAGCAGTTATTGAAGGTGCAAACACGAGAAGGGGGGGTTGAATTGTGTTTGACTAACTTGAATACTTTTCCTGTTTTTACACTTTTAAAACAAAACTTGATGTATGAATAAAAAGAGTTAGCAGCGGATATAAAGTAAAAATATATCACAGAATTTTTATACTGGTTCACCGTTAAGAGGCTACGTCCAGTCCCTTCACCTTGAAGGATTTCACTAATTCAAACCTTGAATTACAGCAGTTCTACTGACCCTCAAAGTCAGTCTTCTCAAACAGTCTAACAATCCTAGACTCTTGAGGAATACAACACCTTTCTTTTCCTGCCAATTTGACAACCCCAGATTGTAGAAGGAATTTCAACACTTTGAATCTAATTGCCAAGTAATCTGCTACCCCTTCTAACTCCCTCAGATTGTAGACTCTACTTCAACAACTTAGATCACACGAGAAAGAAAATAACAAGAGTGCTTGCTTCTTGAAAGCTGGAACTCACAATTGACCTCACTGAAAACTTGAGTGTTTGCTTTGGAAGTGTATGACTCTTTTGTGATTTTTCGATACTAAGTATTCTGCCTTGAGCCTCCTTTTATAGATGCAGATTAGGGCCTCTTCCAAGCTTAATTTCGAGCTGAATCTTGCTAGATTCTCTTGCAAAAATATCTTGACCAATTGGGCTTCATTTAAATAAAAAACATATCTTTTTTAAGCTTCATATTTTCTTTCAAAAATAACTGGCCAATCATGTCTTTAGTTTCTTCCCGCCAACAGCTCCTGAGTTCCACAATACTTCACTTTATTTTTGTAACAAATCTTTTTAATACTTTGATCAAAATAAATTAAAATCTCCACCGTTAATCCTCATGATTAAATCTGGACCATTTGATTCTTTGCGCTAGTCCACATCTAGACCATACTAAGTGATATGTTGTGATCCTCTGACTTCGGCCACTGCTGGACCACACTTTCTAACCTTCTGATCTTCTGATATCGGCCATCCTGGTCTAGCAAACTGATCTGCTGTGATCCTCTGATCTCGGCCACTGCTGGACCACACATCCTGACCTTCTGATTTCGGCCAACACTGGGCCATGGTCTGATCTTCTGATCTCGGCCAACACTGGGCCAAATACTTAAATCTGAACCATTGATCTGAAAATCTTCCCTCTGATCTGGACCAATTCTGGACTTGGTCTGGATTAAACTGAAATTAAATCTGGACAAATAATATTTCAGTCTGGACATTTTACCTTCTGTTTTGGATCAATTCTAGATCAATTCTGGAGATCATTTCTTCTGGTCTGGACTTAGTTTTATACCCTGAACCATGCTATCTTCTGGTCTGGGTCAAATCTAGATTAATTCCTTTGTTCTGGACCCATTTATTTACCCTCTGATTAAGTCTGGATCAAGTCTGGGCTGTTTATCATTTCACTGTCAGACCATCTTCTGGTCAGAATAACTTCTGGAATAAATCTGACATTTGACATATTCTGGTCTAGAACTACTCTCCCTCTGGAAGACTTCCCTCTGGTCTGGTCCAGGTCTCCTTCTGACTTTGCTTCCTTCTGAACTAGGCCAGCAAAGATATCCTCTGGTAGTGTTTTGACATCCTGGTGTATCCTCTGGTAATTCCAGGATGCATTCTGGATGCTTTTTCTGCCTCTGTAAACTTCATTTTCTGGTGGTATTTAATGTAATAATTCAAGGTACAAAATAAGATTACATGAAGTGCTTTTGTAAACATTAAAATCCTAAGTATTTAGAACCAACTTGGTTCCAACAGTTATGTCAAAAGACAACAATACATACATAGCAGTTCCAGCAAGATAACAACATTGACAAAATAAATATACCCACTTATTGAAAATGTATAACATCTAAGTTTTCAATGAAACAAAAGATTTAGAATACAAAATTATATGTTGCAAGCCCCAAAGTACAATCAACAATCACAACAACTTATTAGGAATTTAGGATTTAAGGTACTTGCACATATCATTTTCACATATCGGATCATAACAATCATGCCTCGCATGTCAAAAACCCTAATGCAATGCGTATATGCCAGTGCACATGATTCTGGAATTTCCAAGACAAAACCAAAACCCTCCTCGAAAGGCGTAAATCATAATTGTACCGCCTATCACAGGCCTTAGTACTAATTACCATGGTGCAGTCTCATCAAAGACTAGCACGATTTACTTAAGGTGTAGCCTATCACATGCACTATACATAAGTTAAATCCCCGTATGGATAAGATGGACCATCTAATCACGTGGAACCACCCTGTAGTCCATCATGGTCACTACTTAACTTCGTGGCCCATCACGGTCACCACTTAACGACAAAACTCTCCTCGAGGGGCGTAAATCATAATTGTACCGCTTATCACAAGCCTTAGAACTAATTATCATGGTGCAGTCTCTCACGGACTAGCACGATTTACTTAGAGTGTAGCCTCTCACAGGCTTTACACATAAGTTAAATCCTCGTAAGGATGAGATGGACCAACTTATCACATGGAACCACCCCGTAGCCCATCACGGTCACTACTTAACTTTACAGCCCATCACTGTCACTGCTTAACTCTGTGGCCCATCGCCGTCACCACTTAACTATGAAATTCATGAGCGTACTCTAACTTTTTTCACTATAATATGTACGTAAATGCAACTATGAAACCCGAATACTTCATAATCGTTAAAGAACAATAGTATGAGAACCTCATATAATTTTGCATATGCCTTAAAAATGTTTTCCAAGTAATTAAGTGCATAAACAAATATTTTGAAAAGAATTTTTGACAAAAATCAAGGTTGTATTTGAATACAGCTTCTTGTAGCAGAATACAGATACTAAGTCAGTAGCAGAATCTGCAGTTCTATATTTGAATACGAAGAGTCATAGTCGAATACAGATGCTAAGTCAGAAACAAAATCTACAGTTCTGTATTCGAATACGAAGAGGCATAGCCGAATACAGATGACAAGTCAGTAGAAATATTTCCAGTTTTGTATTCGAATACGAAGAGTCGTAGCCGAATATAGATGACAAGTCAGTAGCCAAATTTTCAATTATGTATTCGAATATGAAGAGTCATAGCCGAATACAGATGACAAGTTAGTAGCAAAAATCACGTATTTGTATTCGAATATGAGATGTCGTATTCGAATACGAAGTTCAAAATTTAAATAAAAACTGAGCGTTGCAGGAGTGTATTCGAATACTCTAGTGCCGTATTCGAATACATCTTCGAAAAAAGTGTAATTTTTCAATTAAATTTCAACTTTAGTTCAAACTCTTTTATTTGAAAATACTACAAACCCAACAACAATCAATCTCTCAACACAACAACAACCTCTTCAACAACAACAACAACAATAACATCTTTTACACAACAACAACATCATCAACAACAATATCACAACAACACTGAGTCTTTATCATCAACAACACAACAATGACATCTTTATCAATAACAACTCATCAATAAAATTTTCAACAAATATAAACATTAATCATCCATCAAACACACATATAGAGTTCCTACATGCAAACTAAAAAGTTGGAAGGAGCCTCTTACCTTCGTTAACGCTTTCTCTACCGTTTTCATTACCACGATCAAATACGGCGAAACTCTCGTTCGCGTTGACACCACAAATGTTAGCTCACTAGCACCGTAGCGTGGAGAGGAGTAACTTTCCCTCTTGCCACTTCTCGAATGGGAGCTTAGATCTCAAAATAATCTAGGATTTGTGTTTGCGGTTTCTACCAACACTTTGAGAAACAGAAGAGAAGAATAAGTGATTTCGCGAGGCAGGTGAGGAAAATGTTTCTTTCTCTTTCTGTTTTTTCTTTTGCTTGCCTTCCTTCTCACATGTATATATATATAGTTATGCATTTGGACAATTACCCATAACATTAAACGAATACAGACACAAGTATTTACATTTTAGTACCCACCCCGCGCTAGCACCCTCACGTATAAATAAATATATTTATTTAAATATTTATTAAATGTATATAATATCTTTATTATTTATGTATGCAATTTTATGATTTTTTTCATGTTTATTGTAATATAAACATGTTTTTTATATTTTAGATGTTTTTATTTGGATAAATACTATAACTTGTAATAATTTATGAGTTGATTTGAAAGATATTTTGATTGTATTTTAATTGAGTTGTGATAATTTTTTATTTATTGTCTTTTCATAACAAAATTGCGAGTAATGAGTGTTGGTACAAACATTTAGGTGCCCATATGGATGGGGATGAACATTAAGGGCTCGTTCGGGTGCATAAAAGTTTTAAGCTACGTGAGATCACAAAAATTAGGGTGTTACATAGTTCATGTTGTTGAGGAAAAAACCTTTTTGATATATGTTTTAATGAAAAACAAACCTTATGAATTAAATGATTGAGTTTTTATGAATGATGATCTACTAATGATTGCACTTGAGTTTTATTTAAGGAACGTGAATTGCAAGAAGCCATTCACATCATCAAAGTGCATAAGTATCTACTCAATATTGCAATAATCTCAAAAAGAATATATCATATGTCAAACATTCAAGAAAATGATTATTACATCTTCAAGATAGCATCTTCATGAAGAAGGTGATCAAATATTTTCATACAACAATCAATGATCACACCATGATATAAATAAAAGCAAATCATGTCTTAAACTGGAAATTGATGACAATATCATTCTGGAAAAACCAAGAACATTCTAGTTTTGACAACATTAATCCAAGAACATTTTGGACAGCAGCATGAAAAAAACAAAGAATGTTCTGGTTTAATTCAAGAACATTCTAGACATGAGTGTGAAAAAACAAAGAATGTTCTGGTTTAATTCAAGAACATTTTGCACAGCAGTCTGGAAAAAACCAAGAACATTCTGGTTTTTACAACATTCAACCCAAGAACATTCTGGTCTACTAAGAACAAAGCCTTCTTAATTCAAGATTATTCCAAGCTACGAAAATGCAGCAAGCTACAAAGAAAAACATCAGGAGCAACATTACATACTCAAATATACTATTTGGGCAGATTCATCAAAAGAATCAACAAAGCCAAAACTATGTACAAAGAGTAACTTGCAAGATTGATCTTTAAGATTGATGGCATAGATAAAGCAAGTACAGCTTGGACAAATGAGGCACTACATCAGTAATACAAGTACAATATAGCTGGTCAACAAACAACTGTCAAAAAGTAACAAATTCATCAAAAGATTAACAAAGGCAAAAGCTAAGCATCAAGAACTAAAGCAACAAGTACAATCATGATAAGACACTGCAGCTGCACCTCTGAACAGCCTGCGCACAGAGCAGAAAAGCATGACACAATAACAGATGTCAAAGCTCTAAGTTCAGCACTCACTCATACAAAACAAACACGAAAAATGTTCCGGTTTTACAAAAAAAAAACATTCTGGTTATTCTCTTTTAAATGCATAATTAAAACATATCATTACCCACAAGCATCAGTTTAAGGAATTAGCTAAAAATGAACTTCCAAGAACATTCTGGATTTTTTATGGAAAAACCAAGAATGTTTTGCATGATTATTTTACTTCATCAAGACTGTTCAAGCTAGCTTTTTATGCAAAAGAAGATCATGCTTATTTCGAATGAATTACCAGTACATATACAACGAATATACAACTTTAATAATAACAAAATAAGTACTCTAAAAGATCTAAGGAGAAAATATTTGAATCAAGGCAAAGTGACTTAATCAGTTGAAAACGAACATCCTCCAGTTCTGTGATACAGCTCCAGAACATTCTCCAGCTTCAGTGATACAACTCATGAACATTCTCCAGCTTCTGATGTACAGAACAAGAACGTTCTTGAAACTGAAACTTCAGCATGACTTTAAGACATATATTCTCGTGAAAAAGAGACCCCCAAGCACTATACAAATCAGATAACAGAGAGTACACAAAGACCAGAAAGTCTTAAAGTCAAAAAGGGAAAAAGTTCGGTCAATAGTCTTAAATTAAAGATTGATTATTTTAATCTGCCCCTTGACCAAGGGATCCGTCTCAAACGGTAACATTAAGCTGACATGGACCTCCTCAAATGTCTATAAAAGGAACCTCACAGGTTAATGGAAATCAAGACATTCAAGTGCTAAGAAAAATCATCAATCACTTACATTCACGCTTGAAAGTCTCACAAGAAATCAGTAATATTCTTTCCCGAATTTATTAGCTTACTGAAATCTCTTGTAAAGAATCTAAACCTCAAACAAAAGTTGAGATTAAACAGATTCTGTCAAACACTTTAAATCATTATTGTGTAAACTTAAGACTATAAGGTTTGTGTATAGCTTGAGTAAGTTGTTTAGAAAAATCCTTTAAAGGTTAAAAGGTGATTTGTAAAAATCCTATCAAGGGTTGATAGGTGACCTGATTCAATCTCTTTCTAGGTGGAAAGGATTGACGTTTGTAACAGATCAAGGTTGGTTTGAGCTAGGTGCTGTAAAACCATGAAGGTTCTTTGTTTTTAACACTTAGTGGAAAATCTCACGGTTGTAAGGACTGGACGTAGCCCGAGTGGGTGAACTAGGATAAATCATTGTGTGATATCTCTTCCCTATCTCTATTTACTTTCATTCTTTCATTTACTGAAGTTAAAAATCAATTTATGTTTTTAAACCAAACCAAGAACGTTCTCTATTTTCCAGAACGTTCTCCGTTTTTCTACTTTCACAACCAAAATTATTCTGCCTTCTTTAACTAACCAAGAACGTTCTCCGTTTTTTTTTCCAGAACCAAGAACGTTCTCCGTTTTCTGTTTTCTTAACCAAGATCAATCTTGAGTTATTTTTAACTTTTAACAAGGAAATTTTAAATAGACAACTTTACAATTCAAACCCCCATTTCTTGTAAAGTGACATTGCTACTTCACATACAGTAACTAAGTTGTAGCAATTTTTTTCTCAAGAATTAAACGTTAATTTTATTTTTCTCAGAGACCTAATGAACTAAAATTAGTCTTCACTCTTCTTTCTATTTACTCTAACATATATCATGTAATTAACGTATTTAAATGGTCTAAAAATTCTCAAAATACAACTTAAATATAAATTGCAAAAATATTTGATAAGTTGAGACCCCGGTTGGAATATGAAATTCTCTCTTCTCTATCATTTAATATATATGAGTTTCACAATTAGGTTTTTTATAAAAATGCTTAAAGGAAATGGATTAATTGTTTAACACATTTTTTTGGGTGAACTAGTTTAATACATTCTTTCACTTCATGATGATTATTTTTGGACCACTTTTTAACGTTAAATCCTCGGTTCAATGATTAAGAAGGTATTGAATCGTATCTTTTTATGAAAAGTATCTAATTATATTTTTAATGTGATAAACTTTCATTATGCAGAACATTAACACGAGTTTAACGGAAAACAAATAAAGAAAATGAATTAGCACGATCTATTTTCCAAAATAATTATGTGCATGCATACATTTACCAAATCACTAATTCTAATTTATTATTAATGTCTCCTTACCACATAGCAATAACTACAGCTGATTGTCACCCACTATGGCCCCGTTTGGCATGTGCCTAAAGAAGATAGCAAATAATTAAATAGAAATAATGAATGATTATTTCCATAACCATGTTTGGCATTAGTGTATCAATCAATTGAGAAAAATATTGAAAAAGATAGTATTTTTAGGGGACCTACTGTTTTTTCAATATCCCACTTTTGGTATTGTGATTGAGACCGAGAGATGATTAAAGATTAGACGTATTTATCTATCAAGTATAGGAATACGTGTTGAAAAATATATACATAAAGGTGATATTTATATAATCTCACTTACACCATAATCTTTTTTACTAAAAATAATATTCATTAATTCAAATTAGGAGAATACATCATTCAAAAATAACACAAATACAAATTCGTAAAAAATCAAAAAAGATGAATATACAAACAAGCTCACAGTTTTCATATTGATAGCATAAAACGGCAAAATACTTATAAATTTGATAAAATTAAAGTAACAGAAATACTTATGCTTTTATATCTGCAACGTTTAAGACATTGAAGTCATTGCTTGAATTTGTCTATACTAAATCAAAGTTAATATATCAATCTAAATAGAATGAACATCATAATGAGACAAGAAAACCAAATGTTGCACTTAGCTGACGAGATAACAGAAAAATACGAAAAGAAAGTTAGTTTATGTGAAAATCACTTATTAAGATAAAAATAAAGGGAAAAAACGATGTAGACGAGTGATTTGAGACCAAAGACTGACGTTAAATCACCCCTATTCTATGAATGAGAAGAAGAGAGACCAAAAAAAATAAGTTCTAATGGTAAGTTAGAAAAATAACCTCTTCTATCACCCCTTAATCTAATATATCTTGAATAAGAGAGAAAGTTGTGTAACTATAAAGATAAAGATTTGAATAGTTAAAATTATAAACATAAGCTCTTCATGTTTATTTTCAACATGAAAGACATTAACGTTGTAACACGATTAATCTTTACTTCTTCTATCCCTAATTATAAGTCATCTTTTGCAAATTTATTTATCTCATATTTTACAAATTTCTTAATATATTTATTACACTTAGGGCGGGCCCTAGGGGTGGACCACCAAGGCTATCTATCGTCTTGGGCCTCAAGATTTTCTGTTTTACATGTAGAGAAAAAATTATTTTTGGAACAAAAAATTTAAGAGAAATAAAAAAGAGAAAAATAATACAACAATCGATATACTTAATTAAATAAAATATTTATTCTTGTATGAATGAATATATTGTTTATATAATAATGTTAACGATTCTGTAATTATTGCTTAAAACAAAAGAAATTTTTCAAAATTACAATTAATAAAATCTTATTTAAGTTCAACAATGTCTCAATAAATATTAAATTGATTGACTTTAATATTGATTGAAAAAGAAATGTTAAAAAAATCAATTACAATAATTTATTAAATAATTTTGCATCCCAAAAAGACCAAAAAAAGAAAATTTAAATAAAATATATAAAGTTTATTGAAATATTACTATTATATTAAAAAAAAATTCATTTTCAAATATGTCTTAAGCCTCCATATGTGTTGGACCAACCCTTACGTTTTTTAAACTTATCCCTTTTTAATACTTTCTTTGTATTTTTATATAAAATTGGAGAAAATATTTCATGCATATTAAAAACCATTAATAGTGTAATTAATATGGATAATTTTTGCACGACTATTTCTTTATGCGTTGTATGACTATTTGTAAAGTACCATTTGTGTATAGATGCACTTAATGTTAATTTTTTCTATTTCAAGACAACTTAATAATATAAATGATATATTTGAAAAAGAGTAATAAATGTATCTAAAAATTTGCAATGGTCTTATATTAAGGACAAACAAATGTGTCAAAGTCTTATAATTAAGAATGAATGGAGTACTATCAAATTATCTTAGAATATGAAAAATTAACATTAATTAAATACATGGATAATTTAATAATAGTCATACACGTTAACTATACCGTTAACTTTTTTCAATATGCATGAAAAGCATAATAGAATCTATAAATAGGGACAAGGGGAATAAAATATAAGATATTGAGAAATTATACAAATATTTTTTCGTGAATATATAATTAACATGCCAAAAATCTAAATTGAGAATTACAATTAATATATTTATGTTTTACAAAAGGTTAATGTTAACAAGTGTCTTAAAATCACATGTTAAGATATTAAATATAGAAGACAAAAACACACTCATAATTATTTAAATTTAGTTCAATTTTTATTCACGTCCTTCAAAATTTTCTTCGAAATTTGATCTTTTAAATTATATAATATTTATATTATTAATCATTTGTTTCATTTTCAACAACAATTAGTACACTTAAATATTTGATCATTACAACACTCAGAGACAGACCTAGGGAGGGCACTCATGGCCCTTCCCTCTTCTCAAGTGCCATATAAATAAGGCAAGGCATGGGTAATAGAATTAATGGAAAAGGAAAAAGCACATAATGACGCACACTAATTTTTTTGCTTTTGTATATTTTAATTTAATAGCAATAATAATAATATAATAACAACAAATAGTATTGCATATTAGAGCAACAAATTAATGTTTGACAAATAATAATGCAGATAACAGTTTATTTGTTTATTTGTCATCTTGTTTATATATTTCCTATGGTCCCATTTATAAGAAAAACTAACAAAAAAAAATATCAAAAAATTAATGTACTCTTTATTTGTTTTAACTTTTTTATTATTTATATATATATATATAACTTTATTAAAACCTACGAGATATTAAATATACATTAATAATAATATTAAAAAGATAAACATATTAAATAAAAATATAAATGAAATTTAAACAATAGAAAAATCTTAAAAGTCGTAACTTTCTTATATATAAAATCAAAAATTCTTCAAAAATCATCTTATATATACGATTGGAGGGAGTAAAAAATAACAATTAGTACTTTTTATTCTATATTTTATTGTTATTATTTTATTTTATAAACTTTGATTTGAATTTTAGGATTAAGAAGTAAAAATAATAATAACAAATTTGTCCATTATAAGTTTTAGTGTTTAAATTATGTGGTTTAATAACTATTAATATCAAAATAAATTATAAAAATCAACATTACAATGGTCTGAGTAGAATTGAATTTGGACCTCTTAAATAATATCTCAAGTTCAGAGTTTTGTATCTGAAAAATATATGTTTGGAAGAAGAATCTCACTAAAAGGTGATCAATCAGATTCCTCGTAACAAATTAGTCATTGACAAAATCAATGGTCAATTCACCAAAAACATGGTTATAAAAAAATTATAACAAAAATTTGATCCTCCCTTGTCTGTTGAATTTGTGAATTCGTCTCTAACAACAATATATTCTTCATATTAATCATTTAAAACATATTTATCAAATCTTATAAATAATCTACATTTTTTATTTTCTCTACGACCATTTAGACACATGTTTTAACCTTAAAAACTTGACAATAAAGGTCTATCCATATAATCATTGTCATTAACTTTATCCACTTACAAATTAATTTGGAGAATCAACTTACTACGATATTTCAATTAGATCTTAATATTTTATGACAATAATTTGAGAAATTGTCAAACTTAACGAATCTTATCCGTGACTTAATATAAATTAAAAGCAAAAAGTGCAAACTGAATGTAACTTAAAAGAACATATCAGAGAAAAGAAAAAACAATAACTTAAAGAACCTAACCAGAAAATAGGAAAACTTATAGAACTAAAGGTGTCATTTTGCCAACATAGAAACATTATCTATGAAGTTATGTGTTTAATTATTTTAAAGTTTGATAATCTTTTTGTCTCACAATGATTGTTCCATTATAAAAAAAATTGTCTTAAAATAAATGTTATTTTCAAATTCTAATGTAAGATTAATTATTTATTTTTTAATTCCATCATCTAACTAATTAATACTATATGTATACTATTACCTCCATCCCTAAATATAGTACTCTCTTGAGATTTTCTTTGTCCTTTTTTTGTAAGACCTCTTTGAATTTTTCAATTACATTAATTATTTCTTTACTAATTTATCTATAATAATGTTACATCTTTTTCCCTAATCTGTAATAAATACTATAATAAAATCATAAATTAATTCTCTCTCTTCAAAGATAAATTGATAAAACACTTTAAATTACCAACAAAATTAATACCACAACAATTTTTTTAAATTTATGTGATTTAGTAAACAGAGTCTTATGTATAAGGACAAAGGTAGAAGGGAGGCACCTCTTACAGATACGCCATACATGTTTTTTATTTTTGGCAGAGCTTTGAGGTTCCATATGAGATTCCATTGTTCAGGTAAGCTCTGGTGAGAGACCTCACAAATGTCTTGAACATATAGCATGTAGGCGCTTCTCACATAGTAGTCCCCATTTTTCTCCTTGTACCAAATTCTTCTATCACTAGTAATCAAATTAAATAAGGAGGTATTAAGTATTTTGGTACTTGTGACCTGATCAATGAGCGAATAGATTAATGGGGCATTCCATGTTTTCTCAGCAGGGTTAATATCCCCTACACAGAGAATTGCCACATAGGACTCATAATTCATTGGTACTAACATAATTGTACCATCATATAACCATCGTTGGTTCAGAGATATCATTACCTGACCCAATACCCCACCTAGTACCATATGCAAGAGTGCATTTGCCGCTACAAATACTCCACCAAACAAAGCATGGATTATGACCAATACTAGAATCTAGGAATTTCCTATTAGGGAAATATTTAGCCTTAAATAGTCAAGAGATAATGCTATTTTGAGTGTTCATGATGCGCCACCCTTGCTTTCCAAGATTTGCAATAGTGAAAACTGCGAGATTTTTAAAGCCTATACCTTCATCCCCTTTATGTATAGCAATTCGATCCAAGAAAGCCAATGAATACCCTTTGATTGAGTTTTAGAGTGGCCCCATAAAAAAGAGTTCATCTTTTCTCAATTTCATCTTAAAGAGAAGTTGGAAGAAGAAAAATGCTCATAACATAGGTAGGAATAGCTTGTAAAATAGATTTAATAAACACCTTTCGACCTGCTTGTAAGAGACATTTGCAACTCCAAGAATTGATAGAATTGATATTCCGCCTCAATTTTTCTTTGATAAAACTAAAAATAGCCTTTTATTTCAACATCCAATCATCGAATGGAGGCCCAAGTACTTGCTGGTATCAAAAACAGCTCGTACCACAAGGATGTTTACAACTAAGTCCCTTACATCTAGATGTACGACTACAGAAAATCTATAACTTTTGGAGGTTAATAGATTGCCCTGAAGCTACTTCATAAGTAGGTAAAATATTCTTCATGATTATGGCTTCATCGTCAGTTTCACAGAAAAATAAGAAACAATCATCTGCAAGTAAGAGGTGAGAGATAATAAGGATCATTCTACATATCTTGATCCCATGTATATTATCCATTGCTTCTGCTTCGCGAATAAAGGGAGAAAGTCCTTTAGAACAAATAATAAACAAGTATGGAGAGAGAGGGTCCCCTTGATGAAGACCTCTGTCCGGTTTAATCGAACCCACTATGTCATTATTCACACTCACAAAATAATCGACTGTTTCAATACAAAGCATGACCCAAGAAATCCACTATGTCAAGAAACCCGTTGTTACCGTAACAACACGTAGGTAAATTCAATCGATTTTATCATATGATTTGCTAATATCAAGTTTCAGAGCAATATCACCTGATTTTCCTTTAGTCTTGGTTTTCATATAACACACAATCTCAATAGTTGTCATAGCATTATCAAGTATGGATCTGTCTGGTACAAAAGCTGATTGAGTATACGAGATACACTTATCAAGGACCCCTTTCAATCTATTAGCTAGTACTTTAGCTACCAACTTATACAACACATTACATAAAACAATGGGACACCAATTTTTCATAGAGACTTGCTCATCAACTTTAGGAATAAGGGAAATATTAGTCATGTCGAGATTACATGTAAATATACCATTCAACAACCAAGAGACACATTCCTAATATTTTCCAGCGCCACACATTGACCAGAAGTATTTTGACATTTTTAAAAGAAAAATGGTATTTTGACACAAAACTAAACATCAACATTGTATTTTCACACGATTTTTGGTTTTTAAAATATATTTTATCTCTTCAAAGTCAATACATATTAGTATACAATATCAAAATACGGTGTCGATTTTAGTGTGTTTAAATATAAGACATCAGTTGTTAAAAATACCCTTTAAATATAAAGTAGGAAAAATAAACTTCTAACTGATTTGGAGGGTTACCTCGGAAATGTAGAGTGAAAGTGACTTTTTATGTTAGCATTTGTAGGCTTCCATGCAGGACATGTTCTGATGCGGTGACGCCCACACTCGTCCTCCTTACCTGAGGCACACTCTTCGATAATCTATTCAATTCAAAACGACCCACCAAGTAATAGTACTACTTTTTGTTTAAGTCCATTATAAGATGATAAAAAGAGTCCTAACGCATATGTTAAGAATCCAATATCCTAAGAATACATGTTAAAGCAATTAAAAATAGAATTTTTTTTTACAAAATACAATTTTCAAGACAAATTTCAAACTTCGAAAAGATTAAATACATAACTTTTGAACTAATGTTTCCATTTTTTGTTGTTTACCGTGTACTTTTAGGACAGTTGTTAGTATTTGTTTAAAAATAAATATACCTTTCCAAAATCAATTATCAATAAAAATATACTTTTTTATAAATATACATATATATATATATATTATTTAAATTAATAGAATATGTAAAAAATTACACAAAATCAACGTTGCTAAAATCTAAACAAGATGAATATACAAATAAATTAACTCAAAGCTTTCAAATTATTAGATTAAAACAACTAAAAAATCTACAAATAAGTAATTAAAATATCTATATTTTTTATCTGTAATGTTAACAATTAAATCATTGATTAAATTTGTAATTGCTAAAACGATAAATAAAATAATGTCACACTAAGATGAGAAAATCACATAAAAACACAAAAGAAAATCATCTCTATATGGAGACAGCTTATTTAAATAAAATGAAAGAAGAAGTGATACAGAAGGGTGATTATGAATAAAAAAAATGGGTTCAAACCAATCTCTATTTGGTGAATAAGTGAAAAGGAAGAGAGAAGTAAAAGGATTATTGAGAGAGACGGCTAGATTTTATATAAATAAAAATACATCAAATTATGTATATTAACAAATAAAGTGGATCAGGTTTAATCTATGTACTCCAAAAAAAAAAATAATTGTCTAAATTATCCTCCATGACTAATAACACTACGCCAAAAATGAATTTTTACAACACGTATTTTAAAGCGCTTCATAACTAAAAGCGCTGTTGTATAATATTTTAAAATTAACGGAGGATACAATAGTGTTTTAATGACAAGCGCTTTAGAAAAAGCGTTGTTGTAGGGTCATGAAGGGTTTAAGATTTATAAAAAAGCGCTGTTGTAGGGTCATAGCGATTTCACAAAATGTTTACAGTGCTTTTAGAGCGCTTCGCACAAAAGCGTTGTAAAATATAGCGCTCTCATATAATGTTCACAGCGCTTTTATAAAAAGCGCTGTAAAATATAGCGCTCTCACATTATATTTACAGCGCTTTTAAGAACGCTTTGTATAAAAGCGCTGTAAACTCTGTAAATGATTTGAAATTTAATTTTTAAAAGCCTTTTACAGCGCTTATGGACAAAAGCGCTGTAAAATTACAAGTTCAGTTCAAGTTATATATATTTGATAAATTAATAAATAAAAACATATTTAATACGTTCTCTCCCTTCAAACCCTATTACGAACCTTCATCTCCTCTACTGAGTGATTGTTGTCTCAGGTACTGTATTTATTAATTTGTTGTTGTCTCTAAAATTGATAAATTGTTACCTGATAAAATTGTTGCTGTCTCTAATGTGAGTTCTCTTCTTTTTTCTTCATTCTATTGAAATTTCTATTTAATAATTAATTTTCTGTTTTATTTTTGTTTTTCTTTTATTATGATAGTTTATAGTGAATTCAATTTTGGTGATTATGTATTTTTTCAGGTTGAATTCAATCTGTTTATTCAAATCGAAATTTTACGGTGATATAGCGATGGAGAAAGTGACGCCGAATGAGAGAAATTGGAAGGTTGGAAAAGGGAGAAAAAAATTGAAAAGCTCAGGGAACAATTATTTGAAACATGATACTCTTGCTCAGCTTCGGTGTAACAAGTCTTTAGGTTGGGGATCGGGTGAGGTTAATGATGGTAAAATGTTTGATAAAAGTCCGAGGAGAAGAGTGAGGTTAATGACCATAAAGTGTTTGATAAAAGTCCTCTTATGCTTTCGCCTGTTAATTTGGTTAAACGGAGTGGTTTGCTGGGGATGCCAAAAACTCCGAGAATTGAAGAATGTCAATCAGAATCAAGGCTCGAGTCTCTTCCCATTGATTTGTTGGTATGCTTGTTGCTCATTTAATTGCACTTAATTTAGTTGCGATTTAATGGCTCGTTACACTCAAACTTGTGTTTATTTGGTATTTATTTTATCATAACAAATGTCTTGTTTATAGGTTGAGATTGCGGTTTTTAATTAACTATCGTGTTGTGATAATTGATCTTATGGAATATTGCAGTCAAATAATATGTCGTAATTACGGTTGTAACATATGTATAAAATTTGTTAATGTCGTTGTCACAAATTGCAGTTGTGAACTGTTATTTAAATCTTTTGTTGAGGTCACTTGCAGTAGAAAATTCATGTATTCAGATTTAAATCATTTGTTGCTTTTGTTGATTGTATGGTGCTCCAAAAGCATTTGATTTTATGTTTGGCATCCCTCAAATTACTGAATACGTTACTGTATGACTGTGATTTGTTTTGATTTTTTTGATTGTTTTGATTTGATAGTTGTAATTAATTATGAAGCATCATATGAAATTAATGAAGCTTGTTGAACATTATTGAAGTTGTTAACAACTGCACAACTACAAGTAAAAGATGTTTAAACTATTTCTTTATATTTTCATTTTACTATATTCAATCAATTGCCTCTAATCATGTCTTTCTGAGTTAGCTCTTCATTATATTTTGATTTTCATACATAAACTATATATATATATATATATATATATATATATATATATATATATATATATATATATATATATTTGATTATAACTTATTTATATTCAAATATTATATCATATAGTACTTTGACAACTTCGATTCAACATACTCTGAGAGTGATCTATTTGAAATAAAAGATGACTGATGTCAGTATATGCTCCAACTAAAAGTTATATAATTTGTTAATAGGTGAGTTTCACATTGCTGGAAATTGTAAACTATTATTGTATATTTTGGTGTGAATTGATCATTATTCTATTAGTTTGTTTTATTTTTTGTTACAATAGGGTAAAGAAAGAAATTGCTGGAAATTGCTACTGAACTGACATGATATTTGTTGCTGTGAATATGTAATTGATATTGTCAATATGTTGCTACTGTCAATATTGTTATATTTGTTGCTACTTTCATGAACTTGTAATTTGTTGTTGTGAATATATATGTAATTGATATTGTGAATTTGTAATTAATATTGTTGATATTTGTTGCTGTGAATATGAATTTGATAAGAATCCGAATTTGATGTAAATTTGAATTTGATATGAATCTGAATTTGATATGTAATTTATATTTGATGTTGATAAAAATCTGAATTTGGAAAAAAAATTGAAATCTCATTTTAAATACAGCGTTTTTTTTTTTTTAAAATGCCATTAAAAAACATGTTTTCATCCTTTAACAGCACTTTTTTCAAAAAAGCGTTGTAAAACTAGTTGATAATACAAGCGCGCTATATATATCTACCTATTACAACCTTTTTTTTAAAAAAGCGCTGTAAAACTAGTTGATAATACAAGCGCGCTATATATATGTACCTATTACAGCACTTTTTTTGAAAAAAGCGCTGTAAAACTAGTTGATAATATAAGCGTGCTATATATATGTACCTTTTATAGCGCTTTTTTGAAAAAGCGTTGTAAAACTAGTTGATAATACAAGCGCCCTATATATATGTACCTATTACAACGCTTTTTTCAAAATACCGCTGTAAAACTAGTTGATAATACAAAGGCGCTATATATATGTACCTATTACAGCGCTTTTTTGAAAAAAGAGCCGTAAAACTAGTTGATAATACAAGCGTGCTATATATATGTACCTATTACAGAGCTTGTTTATAGCGTTGTTGTATCTTTTAACAACACTGGATACTATAGCGCTGTAAATGGCTTAAAAAAAGTGCTTTAAAAAGCTATTTTTGGCGTAGTGCAAATTGAGTCATATTGAAAATTTTAAATTTAACGAAGAATATTTTAGAGATGATATCATTAAATATGCGAAAAACTGTTAATATTTATTAATATTTTATTTCAAAAAATATATATTAATTTTATTTACGTTTTTTCTTTCCGGATGAAATATGACTTTACACATACTTGTATTTAACAATTAAACTTGACAAGTTTAATTCTCATATACAGCATCTGTAAAAAGTTTTGAACATTTAATTTTTTTAAAACAGCTAATGTTAATTTTTGTTAGTAATTTTTAGTATTACGATAGAAGTAGGATTTGAATAGTTATTCCAAAACAGCTAATGTGTATTTTCTTATCATCTAAGTCACCACGTCATCTTTATATTTTCTTTTTGAATAGTAATAGCTATAAATCACAACAAATCATATATTTAATTTACAATGTAATTCTTTTATAAAGTAAGGGGTAAATTACTTTGAAAAGTACATAGTAATGGTGAAAGTTAATAGATAGAAAAGTACATATTAGATCTTAGACCGGTGTAATAGATAGAAAAGTTATATTTTAATATTAATAATTAATGTTTAAAAAAAATAAATTTAAGACTCTTAAAATTTTATAATTAAAAGATATATCATGATCAACCAAATTTAATTTAAAGATGATACGTTAGAGTAATAAAAATTTACAACTAGTTTTAGAGGAAACGAACTCGTCTATACCAACTCAAAAATTACATATTGTAACAAATAGACTTGATTGTTGCTTCATTGTACTATTACCCCTGAAATTCATCTACTACCATTACATGCATATGAAAAACGAAACCATGTCGACTCTAGCAAAAAATATGCTTCCTTCGATCTGATACAAAAAGGAAAATGCCTCATCTCGAAAAAAGAAGAGAAAGAAATGGTATATTCAACAAAATTAAGACCAAAAAACAATGCAAACGAAGAAGATACAAGTATATCACTACGCCAAAAGTTGTCTTTTACGGCGCGCATTTTAAAGCGCTTTATAACTAAAAGCGCTATTGTATAATATTTTAAAATTAACGGAGGATATAACAGCGCTTTAATAACAAGCGCTTTTGAAAAAACATTGTTGTAGAGTCATAAAGGGTTTAGGATTTACAGCGCTTTTGCGAAAAAACGTTGTTGTAGGGTCACATAGCGCTTTCAATAATGTTTACAGCGCTTCGCATATAAACGCTGTAAAATATAGTGCTCCCACACCATGTTTACCGCACTTTTTAAAGCGTTTTGTATACAAACGCCGTAAAATATAGCGCTCCCACAATATATTTACAGCGTTTTATATATATGCGTTTTAAAATATACAACTTTCATATAGTTACATGGTCTTTTAGAACGCTTTGTTTATAAGCGCTATAAAATGGTATATATATAACTGTACATAATCCTTTTACATAATTTTATTTTTAATGTGTATACCACAAATTCTATCTATTACATATTATTGATAAATAAATAAAAACATATTTAATACGTTCCATTCCTACGAACCCTACGAACTCTCCTATCCGCTACTGTGAGCCCTCGTGTCGCTGAATCCTCATCTACTGTGCGCCCATTTCTACTGAGTAATTGTTGTCACAGGTACTGTATTTATTAATTTGTTGTCTCTAAAACTAATAAGTTGTTACATGATAGTAGTTGGCATAACCTTGATAAATCATATAAATTGTTACCTGATAAATCAGATAAATTGTTACATGATAAATCATATAAAATATGTTCGATCTGTTTTGTTTTGTTTTGAAATTAGACTTGTATGCATATATACTATAGATTGATATAATGTTATAGATTGATAAATTTGTGCAACACTACATTCATATAGGTCATATAAATGGACCTGAAATGGATGTTTGTCAATCGATTGTCAAAAGAGTGTGAAAATGGAGTGAAGGAGTTTGTTGATTTTGCAGTGAAGAATGCAAAAGACCCAAATTGAATAATTTGTTCTTGTTTAAAATGTTGTTTTGGAAAACGCGTTAGAGCAGATGAATTGGAAGGACATTTAGTATGGCATGGAATTGATCAAAGTTATTCATGTTGGATAAGACATGGTGAGAAAAAAAAAGGGAACACTAATTTTGAGAATGGTGCGACATATGCTTCAAATGATTTCGACACAGATACATATGAGTAGGACCGAGTTGAGGAGATTGCAAAAGCAGTTGAAGAAGATCTTCGGGGTCCTAAATTGTTTGAGAGTTTGTTGAGTGGTGCAGAGAAACCATTATATAATGGTTGTACTAAATTCACAAGACTTTCGGTGATATTAAAGTTGTACAACTTAAAAGCTATTAATGGATGGTCTGATAAAAGCTTCACATAATTATTAACACTCATAAAAGATATGTTGTCAAATGATAATAAACTTCCCAGTCGAACCTACGAGGCTAAACAAATTTTGTGCTCTATTGGCATGAGTTATGAAAGGATTCATGTGTGTCCTAACAATTGCATTTTATTTCGAAACGAATATGAATAACTAAAGGCGTGTCCGAAATGCAATGACTCTAGATATAAGAAGAAAAAATCTACTCCAGCAAAAGTCGTGTGGTATTTTCCTATAATACCAAGATTTAGGCGCATCTATCGCAGTGAAGAAGATTCAAAACACTTGACATGGCATACATATGAAAGAATTAGAGATGGAAAGTTTTGACACCCTGCAGAATCTCCACAATGGGAAAAAATTGATCACGAGTATCCTGATTTCGGTAGAGTCAAGAAATCTACGACTTGCACTTTCTACTGATGGAATGAATTCACATGGTCTTCAAAGCATATCATACAGCACGTGGCCTGTGATTTTGTTGATTTATAAGCTACCTCCATGGTTATGTATGAAGCGTAAGTTTATGATGTTGTTTCTGTTAATTTTTGGACCCCCCGAGGAATCATATCGACGTATACTTGACTCCTTTAATTGAAGATTTAAAAAATATGTGGGAGACAGGTGTGGAAGTTTATGATAAGAAAGAATATTTCAATTTTAGGGCTATGTTGTTTCGCACAATTAATGATTTTCCAACATATCGTAATTTAGCAGGATATATCATTAAAGGTTAGTGTGCATGTCCTATATGTGAATAGAGTACAGATTGGAAGCGGTTGAAACATTGTAATAAAAACGTCTTTCTTGGACATCGTATATTTTTACCTTTTAGTCATCATTATCGTGGGTGGAGAAATGCATTCAATGGAAAATCAAAGGAAGGTACTGCTCCTCTAGCACGGATTGGATTCAAATATTGGAAAAAGTACAAGGTTTGATCAATAAATTTGGCAAACCTTTTGCGAGAAACCTTATCAAAACTGGGTGGAAGAAAAAGTCAATTTTCTTTGAATTGTCATATTAGAAGTCATTGTATATAAGACATTTTCTCAATGTGATGCATATTGGAAAAAAATGTATATGATAGTGTTATTAGTACGTTACTCAGTGTTCCAGGAAAGTCTATGGATGACATCAATGCAAGATTGAATGTGGTTGATATGGGAATAAGAAATGAATTGGGTCCCATAAAGAAAGGAAATCGCACATATCTACCTCCAACCGCTCATACTCTATCTAGAAAGGAAAAAAATTATTTTATGTAAATTTCTACACGAAGTTAAAGTTCCAGAAGGATACAGTTCAAGCATTAAGAATTTAGTTTGTATAAAAGACCTCAAGTTAAAAGGTTTGAAGACTCATGATTGTTATGTTCTAATGGAGCATTTGCTACCAATAGGTATACGTTCCATTTTACCTAAACTTCTCAATCATAATGAGTTGAGTGCTATTGTTATCAGCATATACATTAGGTAATATAAATACTTTATTTAAGATAAAAATTAATTTTTAATTGCATCACTGCCATATTTATTGATAATTAATCTAATTTTATATTTTCATTGAAAGTTTTTGTATGAAAACAAGGTGTGCACGCGCAAATTGACAATTAGATTTTCATTCTTATCTCCCCATAAACTATCCATGTTTAAGCTCGATCCAGTTAATGTAAAAAAGTATGTAGTTGATATACTTTTAGAAAATAAAGAGAAAGATAAGTTGTTTCTGACACCATATAATTCAGGGTAATTAGATACTTTATCTATATCTTTTTTAATTTGTGATACTTTATGAGTTGTGTAAAACATTTGCTAACCAAATTTTTGTTGTTGTAGGCAACATTGGGTGTTGTTTGCCATCAATGCCACCTCTGAAATTATATATTATTTAGACTCATTGCACGGTCATTATAACAATCACCCAGATATAAAGAATATCTTCGACACGTAAGTAATATTCATTTATTTCTTACATATATAAATAATGTGTTTGGTCATTGAATAATAATCACATTTATTTGATAGTACTTTGCAAATTTTCCGCGCTCAAAAGGGTGCTATAATGTCGAAGCATAAGACAAACAACATTACACGGCTTCCAATAAAGGTTTGAAATTTTTGTTATATAACTTAATTATATGCCTTTAAATTTTCATTTACAATCAATGCATAAATATTTATTGGCGTACATGTTTTATTTTATACTGTCCGCGTCAAACTAACAACACGGACTACGAATACTATATATTGCGATTCATGAAGGAAATTATTGATATGAATCAAAATATAATTCCAAAAACGGTACGTTATTTTCATTATATTTTGATTTTCATATATAAAATATATATATATATATATATTTGATTCTAACTTATTTATGTTCAAATATTATATCGCATAGTATTTTGACACTTTCAATTCAACATACTCTAAAAGTGATCTCACAGAAATAAAAGAAGATTGGTTTCAGTTTGTGCTCGAACTAAAAGTTATATAATTTGTTAATAGGTGAGTTTCACATTGCTGGAAATTGTAATTTATTATTGTATATTTTGGTGTGAACTGATCAGTATTCTAATTAGTTTATTTTATTTTTTGTTATAGTAGGGTAAATAAAGAAATTGCTGGAGAAATTGCTACCGGACTAACATGATATTTGTTATGTGAATATGTAATTGATATTGTGAATATGTTGTTATTGTCAATATTGTTATATTTGTTGCTACTGTCATGAACTTGTAATTTTTTGCTGTGAATATATATGTAATTGATATTGTGAATTTGTAATTGATATTGTTGATATTTGTTGATGTGAATATGAAATTGATATTGTGAATTTTGATAAGAATATGAATTTTGATATTGTGAATAAGTGATAACTTTTCATCATATATATATTTGTCACTGATTTTAGTCTTATTTATAGGAAATCACTAGTTAATTTAAGGAGTTACTTAATATATTTTGTTGATTTTAGTTTTTGGATTTAATAAAATGTTTATGTTTGTATTTCCTTGATTAAGTAGATATTTTTTATGGTTTTATGTTGTTTCTTTATTTTCAGTGCATTGCTGAATTTTGGTGAGAAATCAACATGACCTACATGGAGTATTGCTACCATATCTGGAGTTGTAGATGTCCAATTGGAGTCAAAGTAACTGAAAATGAAAGCTAAGATCCATAGCTACAACTTTCATGAAGACACCAGAACCAAATTCGAGCTCGAAAGAGGAGCAAAATGCAATAAATGCCACACACCAGATGTTGTGCGCCTGAAGCGCAAAGCACGCACGTGAAGCGCATTTCGGCACTGTTGATTCTGTTTTAATGCACGTGAAGCGCAAGTCCTACGTCTGGGGCGCGTGGCACGCAGAAGAATGTATAAAACCAAGTTTTTCTAAATTTTTATGGATCTTTTTGTCAATTGGGAAGCTTAGAGACTTGTGCCTTAGCAGAGAAGCTCAGAGACGGCTGTTCTACACCATTGAAGGAGTTTTATAAAGAATCATTCATGAATCTTTCTTGTAATTCTTCTTTAATCTCTATCTCTTTAATCTTTGTAATGAGTAACTAAACTCTAATTGTTAGGGATGAGTGAAACAAGATGAAACCCTTATTTGTCTGATTTAATTCCTGGTTATATGAATAAATTTATTGAATTATTTTTCTCATCTCTGTGCTTAATGCTTTTTATTGTCTGATCAACTTTAAAATGTTCTACGATTCGTACTTTGAAACGGAAGTGGACTTTACAAATGCTTGAGATGAGAAATTCATGAGATTGTAGTCTAGGGATAGATGTAGGTCATGAAACCAATTGAATTAGTTGCAGAGGTAGCAGTTTAAAAATGAATTTTTGTACTGTAAAACTTAATCCTAAGTTTAAATCCACCAAGGAATTAGGGGTTATTTTGGAATTAAAGATTCTGTCACTAAGACATTAGGGCAAGAATACTAAAGAAAATTCGGTAATAATTCAATAAAGGAATTCAGTAACTAGGATCAAATTAGAGACCAAGGTTGGACTCGTAGTGAAACTTATCCCTGACATTTTTCTCATTATAAAAGTTCAATTTTATTATTGTTGTTATTTCAAATATTATTCTACTCAATCTAGAAACTCTTTGTTCAATTTCAGTAATTAAATATAATTCGATAGTAAAACGCAATCCTTGAGTTCGACACTTGGTACTACCGTTTTAATTATTACTTGCAACGATTCAGTACACTTGCTGAAACGCTATTAAGTTTTTGGCGCCGTTGTCGGCGATTGCCATATCACTATTGAGTTATAAATTATTTACTTAATTGAAATTTTTTGCTCTGCAATAAAATTTTGGGTCCTTAGTTATTAAATTTTTATTTTTCTTTTATTTAATTTTTTTTATTTCTATTTTCTCATGATTTTTCTAACCTTGTATGCGAGGCCAGTCCTCAGCTAAGCTTCTTTTTGATCCAGAAATAGAAAAGACCGCAAAAGCAAATCGAAAGGCGGTTCCAAAAAGGGGGAAAAGGGAAAGAAAGTTAGCAACGGAAGAACAAGATCTAGGGGATTGCTTCATATTTGCTGAAATGGCTGATCCACCACCACCTGAACGTACCCTCGGGGAGTATGGGAATCGTGATAGAAAACGTGCTCGGTTGGCCATCCATAACCAACTGGTTACAGTCAACAAATTCAAAATAAGTCCCGCCTTGTACTGAGAGTTGAAGGAGATTCATTTTTCCGGTAAACATAATGAACATGCAAATAGACATCTCACAAACTTCTTTGAACTATGTGAGAAGTGAAGGTGGATGGTAATAGTGAAGAAGGCAAGAGGTTGAGAGTATTTCCATTGTCATTAAAAGATAATGCTAAGGAGTTGCTAAATTCGTTACCGTCCGATACCATCACCACAAAGGACGATCTTGAAGACAAATTCTTGGAACAATATTTTCCCCCAGCTGTGTTTGTCAGAAAAAGGCAAGAGATTTCTGATTACAAGTAGAAAGAAGGAGAATCACTTCGTGACACTTACAAGAGGTTCAAGAGTTTACTAGCAGGATACCCCAATCATGCTTATGACGACACCGCTCAAATGCAAATATTCTGCAATTGGTTGAGGCCGAGCACTAGATTTATGTTGGATGCTATAGTAGATGGCTCTTTGAATTACAAGACCGCATCAGAAGCACGAAAAATTATCGAGATTATGGCATCAATAGAGCAAATGATGTTGTATGATAGAGGTGGTGGGTCAAAAAGTGGTATGCTGGAATTGAGTGTTATGGATGCCGGGTTGGCTCAAGGAAAGCTACTCTCAAAACAGATAGAAGAGGTTATCGCTGCTGAGATAAAAAAAAAAGGGATTGCAGCTCTAAATATACAACCTCAAGTGGCCCCTGTTAAATTATTGAAACATACAAGTTGTGATTTTTGTGGGGGACCACATAAAAATGGTGCATGTGAGGTACTAGAGGATGACGACACAGAAGAATCAGAAAAGGGGAATTTTGTGGGTAACAATGGAAAGCAAAATAATCCTTACTCTAGTACGTACAACCCGGGTTGGAGAAATCATCCAAATTTTTCATGGATAGATCAACAGGGTGGGTCTCAAAGCCAATAAGGAGCTCAAACAAATCAAGCGCCACCGCGTAAAGCTGCTTGGGAGATTGCTATTGAGAAGTTGGCAACAAACATAAGTGTTTTCATTGAAGAGTCAAGAGCCATCCAGAAAAATCAATCAGCCTCTATCAAGAATCTTGAGACCCAAGGAGGTCAAATTGCTCAACAACTAGCACAAAGAGCACCCGAAAGCTTGCTTAGTGACACAGTTCAATCCGTGAAACAATGTTAATGTCGTGACAACAAGGAATGGAAAAGTAAGTGAACCAACACCACCTGAAGAAAAAAAGGGTGGAAGTGTTTCAATCCCAACGCACTTGGAGGAAATAGTCATACCGACATCTGCTGAGGGAGATATTGGTTATGAAAAGGAGGAAGAACTTGTGGTGCAGAAAAAGAAAGCCCTGCCAAAATGGTGGATGGTGCCTTAACCTTGAAAGTAAATGAGGAAACAGTCACCTTTAATATCCTAAAAGCTATGGAACATTCTAAAGAAAGAGAATGGTGCAACCGAATCGAGATATTTGGTTCGATAGTTGATGAAGAAGTTGAGCATCAAGTACCTATTTTACCGCTAGAAAGAGTGTTATGCCTACCCCAAGATGTTGTCAAAGAAAGTGAAGACCCGAGGGAAAAAAATTTAGCCATGTTAGAAGCATCACCATCTCACTCCTCCCGCTTCCGCACTAGATGAGAGGAGTTGAAGGAGAATGAAGTGGAACCCCTAGAGAAAAAGAAAGAGACACCACTTATTGAACTCAAGCAGTTGCCTCCTCACTTAAAATATGTGTTCCTTGGTGAAAAAGATAATAATCCAGCTATCATTAGTGCAAGCTTGAGTGAGTTACAAGAAGAGAAGCTGTTGAGAATTTTGCGGAAGCATAAGGGTGCCATCGGTTGGTCCATTGAAGACTTGAAGGGAATAAGTCCGACTTTTTGTATGCACAAGATCCTAATGGAGGACAATCACAAATCGGTAGTACAACCCCAAAGAAGATTGAATCTAGCGATGAAAGAGGTGATTAGGAAAGAAATGGTAAAGCTCTTAGAAGCCGGTCTCATTTACCTTATTTCAGATAGCTCTTGGGTGAGCCAATCCAAGTTGTACCTAAAAAGGGTGGAACGACCATCGTCACAAATGAAAAGAATGAGCTAATTCCTACGCGAACGGTCACAGGGTGGAGAGTTTGTAATTATTATAGAAGATAGAACAGTGCCACGAGGAAGGATCATTTTCCGCTCCCTTTCATTGACCAGATGCTTGAGAGACTAGCAGAACATGATTATTACTGCTTCTTAGATGGATACTCGAGGTATAATCAAATAGTTGTGGCACCTGAGCATCAAGAGAAAACTGCATTTACATTTCCTTATGGGGTGTTTGCCTATCGGCGGATGCCGTTTGGGCTATGTAATGCACCCGCAAAATTTCAAAGGTGCATGATGTCCATATTCTCCGATATGATTAAGAAACATATCGAAGTATTTATGGACGACTTTTCTAGTTTTGGTTCATCGTTTGACAATTGTTTGATTAATTTATCCCTTAGATTAGAAAGGTGTGAAAAATCCAACCTGATCCTAAATTGGGAAAAATGTCATTTTCTGGTAAGAGAGGGAATTGTGTTAGGCCACCGAATCTCCCACAAGGGGATCGAAGTTGATAAGGCCAAAGTTGAAGTTATTGAAAAACTTCTCCCTCCCTCCAATGAAAAAGGCATTATAAGCTTTTTAGGTCATGCTGGATTTACAGGAGGTTTATAAAAGATTTTTCTAAAGTTGCAAAACCACTTACAAACCTACTTGTGAAAGACATACCTTTCAAATTCAATGAGGACTGTTTGAATGCTTTTAACACCTTGAAAAATAAGTTGATAACTGCCCCTATTGTCACTGCACCCGATTGGTCACTACCTTTTGAAATCATGTGTGATGCAAGTGACATTGCTATCGGGGCAGTCTTGGGACAAACAAAAGATAAGTTGTTGCATGTAATTTACTTCGCGAGTCATGTTTTGAATCATGCACAACTGAAAAAGAATTATTGGTTGTGGTTTATGCTTTTGATAAATTTCGATCTTACTTATTAGGATCGAAAGTTATGTTTACACTGATCATGCTGCCTTGAGGTATTTGTTTGCTAACCAGGAATCAAAGCCAAGGCTACTCAGGTGGATTTTGTTACTACAAGAGTTAGATATTGAGATCCGAGATAAGAAGGGTTCAGAAAAAATTGTAGCTGGCCATCTATCTCGTTTGGAGCAAGTGGAGGAGGATGATGACACTAGACCGATTCGAGACCAGTTCGCCGATGAACACATCTTCACAATTTCTAAGGCACCTTGGTTCGCTGACATTGCAAATTTTAAGGTAGGAAAGGCAATTCCATCCGATTTCACCTACCAACAACAAAAGAAGTTCATCCATGACGCCAAATTCTATGTATGGGATGAACCCTTTCTAAACAAAAAAGGAGTCGATGGATTGTTCCGAAGGTGTGTACCCAAGGAAGAGCAAGAAAAGGTATTGTGGCACTGCCATGACTCTTATTATGGGGGTCATTTTAGGGGGGGGGATCGAACTGCATCAAAGGTCCTCCAATCAGGATTGTTCTGGCTGTCATTGTTTAAAGATGCATTTAACTATGTGAAGAAGTGTGATCGGTGTCAACGCACCGATAACATTTCAAAACGGGATGAAATGCCTTAAAATCCTTTATTAGAAGTGGAAGTGTTTGATGTGTGGGGTATCGATTTCATGGGTCCATTTCCACCCTCATATGAAAAGTTTATATTCTGGTGGCGGTGGATTATGTCTCAAAGTGGGTTGAAGCAGTTGCTACACCAACCAATGATTCACAACAGGTAATCGCATTTCTCAAGAAGAACATCTTTGCACGTTTTGGGTTGCCTAGAACTTTGATCAGTGACGAGGGCACTCACTTTCTTAACCGGAAGCTGAAGTACCCTCTTAAAAAATATAATGTGCATCATAGGGTTGCAACCCCATATTACCCACAAACTAGTGGGCAAGTTGAAGTATCCAACAGACAAATAAAAAAAATCCTTGAAAAGACGGTGAACGCTTCAAGGAAAGATTGGTCAACAAAGCTTGACGATGCACTTTGGGCCTATCGAACAACTTTCAAGACCCCCTTTGGTATGTCACTGTATCAAGTTGTGTATGGTAAAGCTTGTCATTTACCCCTTGAGTTGGAGCATCGAGTTTTTTGGGCAAAAAGGTACTTAAATTTTGACTTGGTAAAGGCATGCGAATCTAGAATTTTCCAGCTTCACGAGTTAGAGGAGTTACGAAATTTAGCTCATGAAAATGTCAAGATCTATAAAGAAAAAACCAAGAAGTGGCATGACAAAAAAATTCAATTCAAGGATTTCCAAGAAGGACAACTTGTTCTTCTCTTTAACTCAAGATTAAAGTTGTTTCTAGTAAAATTAAAGTCAAGATGGTCGGGACTGTTCAGAATAATCAAAGTGTTCCCACACGGTGCAGTAGAGTTAAAGGATACACACTCAAACCGAAGATTCAATGTGAATGGACAAAGGCTCAAACATTATTTAGGGGGAGAGTCAAAATTTTCGATGGAGTCCATCAATCTGATCACCACTTGAAAAGGGGAATGTCAAGCTCAAGACATTAAACGAGCACTTATTGGGAGGCAACCCAAATTCGTATCCTTTGCAATTTATTTTTAAATTTAATCTCAATTTATTTTCTTTATTTTATTAATTGCTAGTATATTAGTTCTTGCGGTTTTGTATGCTCAAGGAACCAAAAGGTGGGTTTAGGGAGTAGATTGCGCCTGGAGCCGCATCCAACAGCAGATTTGGTGTTTCGATTCTACCACTTTGCGCTTGAAGCGCTACTGGTGCGCCTGAAGTGCATGTAAATTATGAACTTCTGTAAAATCCGCGCCTACTGCGCCTGAAGCGCATTCGCATAAAATGACCACTGTCACTTAGCGCTTGCAGCGCCAGAAGCGCATTTTTGCCACTGTCAGTTAGCGCTTGCAGCGCAGTTGTTACGCCTGAATCGCATTTTGCGCATTAAGCCACTGCCAATCTGTGCCTGAAGCGCAACTATTGCGCCCGAAGCACATTTCGTGCATTAAGCCACTGCCAATCCGCACCTGAAGTGCAGCTGTTGCGCCCAAAGCGCATTAAGCCACTGCCAATACATGCCTGTTGCGCCCGAAGTGCATTTCGCGCATTAAGCCACTGCCAACACGCGCTTGAAGCGTGCCTATTGCGCTTGAAGCGAGTTTCGCTCTGCAATGGGTATTAAAACGCCTACCCCTCCATTATTTCCCCAAACCGGCTTCAAGCTCTCTAACATTCCTTCAATTACATAGTTCATCTCAAGCATCCGTTTTGAATCTCTAACACTTCTTATTGTTCAACCCAACAAAGGTAAGTCTTCTTAACTTCAAGCATCCTATAGGGCCACATGACCACCCTCGACATCCCCCACAGCTCTCCACTAAGGAAAGATTTGGAAGACTAGAAGATATGATGGAGCAGATGAGGATCGACCAGCGAGATAGACAGGCCAGGATAGAATTGGGGATGACCAATCTTTATCGAGCCTTCGCGTCATCGCAACAAACATCGGACGACATATTCTACTCTGACTTGTTCTCACCTCACCAGTATACTGGCGACTCCAGTGGTGCGGGAATGGAGGACCCAAGCAATGCTCCTTGAGTCACTTAACTGAGAGAAGTTTTCTTTCCTTTTTTCTTTGTTTGTATTTTCTTATGTTAGTAGTCAAATTGTATGTCTGTGTTTGGTCATTAAATGTGTCCTATGATGAAGAAGTATAATAACTTGCAGTATGTCTTAAGTTTTCGGTTTGGGATTCTAAAATTCAACTTTATGTTTCTTTGCTCATATCATTGATCCATTCGACGAGTTTCACTAATACATACATTGTTGATTATTAAGTGGTTGTAAAACCTGCCATCAAGTTTTCAAAAAAAAAATGTAGTAACACATTTGGCACGGTTTTGAAAGTTCACACTCTCTCTTGTTTATCCTAGCTATGAGTTTTTGGGCCTAAACACTTCAATTTCTTGTTGTGTGATTATCTAGACATGTGTTAACCCTTCAGAACTTGCACTAATTCTGACTTACATCACTTGTGATTTATGCATACACGGAGGCAATTTTGTTTGGTCGGTTGAGCCCTTCTAACTATCCTGGGAAAATTTTACCCTTTGCTATCCCCTTTGAGTCATGCCTTTTCTTTCGATTACTAGTCAAATACTTGACAGTGATTAAATCACCGAACTTGGAGCTAGGTAGAAATCTTTTTTTCTAGTATGGATAAAGTTCTAAGTTTTGGGTTGCTCATGCGATAGCAACATTTTAAGTTTGAGGTGGTGGTTCTCAAAAATAAAAAAAAATAAAAAAAAAATAATAATAAAAAAAAAATTTGTACTCTGAAAATTAACATCCGCTTAGTTTTTGTCAATAATTGAGAATCTCCACAATGAAAAGGTGAGGAAAAATCAAAAGAGGTAGAATAATTTGAAAATGTGTACCTAACTCCAAGTAGAAAAGTTTACTATCTCAAAATGTCCTACCCTTACCTAAGCCTCATTACCACCCGAAAATCCTCAAAGAGTGTATGTGTTTGTTGCATTGTGATTGCTAACTAGAATTTTTTCATGCCTATGGTAGCGTGATGCTTGTTCTAGGATTTGAGTGATAAATTCATTACCTTGACTAAACACTTGAGAGAAATTTTGGTGAGATTGTGTGAAGAGAGAGTTGAACTTGATGAATGAATGCTAAAGTGTATACATTGTGTTTTTTTTTAGCAACCACGAAGCATGATGAATGTTTTGTAGTAGTGGGAATTTTGAGAATAGAGCTTGATGTGATTTGAGAAAATTGAGTTTAAATTACCTTTAATTGTACCAAATATGAAACTAATTGTTGTTTGGGGACAACCAACAAACTAAATTTTGGGGTTGTGATAACTCTTCATATCCATATTTGTCACTGTTTTTAGTCTTATTTATAGGAAATCACTAGTTAATTTAAGGAGTTACTTAATATATTTTGTTGATTTTAGTTTTTGGATTTAATAAAAATTTTATGTTCGTATTTCCTTGATTAAGTAGATATTTTTTGAGGTTTTATGTTGTTTCTTTATTTTCAGTGCAGTGCTGAATTTTGGTGAGAAATCAACATGACCTACATGGAGTATTTCTACTATATCCGGAGTTGTAGATGTCCAATTCGAATCAAACCAAGTGCAAATAAAAGCTAAGATCCATACCTACAACTTTCATGAAGACATCGGAACCAAATTCGGATTCTAAAGAGGATCAAAATGCAATCAATGTCACACACTAGATGTTGTGCGCCTAAACCACAAAGTACGCGCCTGAAGCGCATTTTGGCACCGCTGATTCTGTTTTAATGTACCTGAAGCGCAAGTCCTGCGACTGGGGCGCGGGGCGCGCTGAAGAATGCATAAAACCGAGTTTTTCTGAATTTTTAGGGATCTTTTTATCAATTGGGAAGCTTAGAGACTTGTGCCCTAGCAGAGAAGCTCAGAGACGGCTGTTCTACACCATTGAAGGAGTTTTATCAAGAATCATTCATGAATTTTTCTTGTAATTATTCTTTAATCTCTATCTCTTTAATCTCTGTAATGAGTAGCTAAATTCTAATTGTTAGGGATGAGTGAAACAAGATGAAACCCTTATTTGTCTGATTTGATTCTTGGTTATATGAATAAATTTATTGAATTATTTTTCTCATCTCTGTGCTTAATCTTTTTTATTGTCTGATCAACTTTAAAATTTTCTACAATTCGTATTTTGAAACGGAGGTGGACTTTACGAAAGCTTGAGATGAGAAATTCATGAGATTGTAGTCTAGGGATAGATGCAGGTCATGAAACCAATTGAATTAGTTGCAGAGGCAGCAGTTTAAAAAAGAATTTTTGTACTGTAAAGCTTAATCCTAATTTTAAATCCACTAAGGAAAGAGGGGTTATTTTGGAATTAAATGTTCTGTCACTAAGACATTAGGGCAAGAATACTAAAGAAAATTTGGTAATAATTCAATAAAGGAATTCAGTAACTAGGATCAAATTAGAGACCAAGGTTGGACTCGTAGTGAAACTAATCCCTAACATTTTTCTCATTATAAAGTTCAATTTTATTATTGTTGTTATTTCAAATATTATTCTACTCAATCTAGAAACTTTTTGTTCAATTTCAGTAATTAAATATAATTCGATAGTAAAATGCAATCCTTGAGTTCAACACTCGGTACTACCATTTTAATTATTACTTGCAATGGTTTAGTACACTTGCTGAAACGCTATCAATATGAAATTGATATTTGTTGCTGAATTTGATGTTGATAAGAATCTGAATTTGGAAAAAAATTAAAATCTCATCTTTAGGACAGCGCTTTTTTAAAAAGTGCCATAAATTGAAATCTCATCCTTTTACAGCGCTTATTTAAACGTTTTACAGCGCTTTTCTAAGCCTTTTACAGCGTTTTTTTGAAAAAGCGCTGTAAAACTAGTTGATAATACAAGTTTGCTATATATTTACCTATAACAACGCTTTTTTGAAAAAAATGTTGTAAAACTAGTTGATAATACAAGCGCGCTATATGTATGTACCTATTACAGTACTTTTTTGAAAAAAAACGTTGTAAAACTAGTTGATAATACAAGCACGATATATATGTACCTATTATAGCACTTTTTCAAAAAAGCGCTGTAAAACTAGTGTAAGAAGTGCGCTATATATGGACCTATTACAGTGCTTCTTTGAAAAAATCACTAAAAATCTCTAAGAGAAGCGCGCTATATATTTATACATATTACAACGGTTTTTTATTTTCAATAGGCTGTTGTATTTTTTAACAGCACTAAATACTACAGCGCTGTAAAGGATTTAAAAAAAAAAACGCTTTAAAAGACTATTTTTGACGTAGTGTATCCTAAAACTATGACTTTGTAAGATGAAGGTTGTAAGATAAAAATAGTTTAGAGAAATATACAAAAGGACATAGAAAATGGGGAGATAAAAAATAAATAGAAAACGTCAATCCATTTTCACCCAAAAATCAATTTGCGCTTGCGGAAGGTATTCAACAGCCTCGTAATGTGATTGAGATGATGATCCAAACATAGGATTGAAAAGATCTCTTGGAGTGTTTTCGGACAACAAAAATATGATATATAATTGAAAAAGGGTGATTAAAGGAACATGTTGTATATGCTATCGAAATGTAAACAATGTTTAGATAGAAAGTTTAAAATGTATATTTCCATTTGTCTGTTTGAGTAGATATAATATGTAAAAAGGGAATAAAAGCGAAAGAAGATTGAAAAATACAAAAAGTGTAGAGGAGAATAAAAAAACAAAGACATTACTAATGCAAAAAATAGAAACACAGCAAATAAAATGTCTTGGAAATGTACTAAAAAATATAGAAATAAAAAGACAAAGTAATGTTTGTTTATATTTTAATATTATGTTTTATGGAAATATATATATAAATATATCCATGAGGCATTATTTATTGTGCTGTTTGTTTAGTTAACCGCATAATAAAATTAGTCCATTTAGTATAGTATCAAGTAGTCGACTTGATAGTGAGATCTATTAAATTATAGAACGTTATTCTCAAAGTATTCATAATCAAGGTATTATTGTTAATAAGAAAGACAACAATACATTGAAACTATGAAAAAAGCAAGCAAGTTCAAGAAGCAAAGGTCAACCTCCTAGTTAAGAAGTATGAGTTGTTCAAGATGGAAGAATAATGAAGACATTGAAACAATGTTTTTCCAAATTCTATACTCTAGTATTAGGATTAAAGATACTTGAGAAGATTTATACTACTGCTGATCATGTGAAGAATATACTAAGAAGTCTGTCAAGCAAGTGGAGACCTAAGATCACTGCTATTCAGGAAGCAAAGGATCTGAATACTCTTAAGCTGGAAGAATTAATGAGCTCTCTCAAATCACATGCAATTAAACTTGCAGAGGATGAGCCCAAGAAGAAGCAACCAACCTTGGCTTTGAAATCCAAGCAAAAGAAAGTTCTTAATGCAACAATAGAATCAGAGGATGATGATTCAGAAGATCATAATGGAGACTTCGAGGAAGAGGAACTGACTTTCATATCCAGAAAAATTCAGAAGATGTGGAACAACAGAAAGAAGAAATTTTCCCAAAGATATTTCAGGCAATCCAATAGAGGAAAGGATGATAAATCTGGCAAGAAAAGCATCATCTGTAATGGATGCAATGAACCTGAACATATCAAAGTCAGAATGTCCAAATCTTAAGAAAGGGAAATATCATAGGAAAGATTCTAGGTCCAAGAAGAAGAGTCTGATGGCTACAAAAGATGATTATGAGGAATCCTCTAATGATTTAGAGCAATTATATTTGGCTCTGATGGCTCATACCAACTCTGCCTCTAGATCCAACACATATTATGACTCTGGAAGTAAATCAGCAGATGAAGAAATTGATGTATTTTCTAAATTAACTCGATTTGATTTAATTACTATTACAAATGACTTCTTGAATAAGAATCACAAATTGTCCTTAAACCTAAAAAAACTTAGGAAAGAAAATGCAAACCTAACTAAAGAAATTAATGTTTTAAAGAATCAAAGTACTGAAGTTAAAACAGAAAATGCAATTTTGAAAATTGATATTGTTGAACTTAAGGCTGAAAATTTAACTATGAAAAGTAACCATAGTTCAACATCAATTGAAAATACCACATGTAACTCTGATAAGCATGAAGAAGTATATCATGATTTTCTAGCTAATGGTATGGAAACAAGCAAGTATGCTTTTATGATTTATGGAGTTAGTAGAAATGGTAAAAAAAATCTAGGATTTGAAGAAATTGTAACTGAACCTAAACATATTCCTTTTGATATCTTGTGTATTGATTTCTCTAAGAAAGGTCACTTCAAATCATCTTGTCCCATGTCAAATACAAGGAAAGACAAGAAACCTTTCAAGACTAACAAACCAGGACCCAATCAAATTTGGGTACCTAAGAACAAAATTGTCTATGTTGTAGATGTCCTCAGCAATCAAGATAAAACACCAATCATGGTACCAGGACAATGGATGCTCACGACATTTGACGGGAGAAAAGTCTATGTCCCAAGATTAGGTCATGCAAACCATAAATTAATTTCAAAATTGAATAAACTTCAACTAGTTAGAGGTCTACATTAAGCTTAGTTACAAAACTAAAATTATGTGTGAAGCTTGTCAAAATGTAAAATAAACAAATAACTCGTTTACCCCTAAGAACTCAGTCTTAACCTAAAGCCTCTTGAGCTCTTACATATAGATCTCTTTCGGCCAATGACAACAACATCTGTAAATGGAAAGAAACATGGCTTTGTTGTAGTATATAATTCAATTAGGTGGATATGGATAAAATTCTTAAAAAGTAAGGATGAATCCCACAAAGTGTTTATCACGTTTTGCAAACAAGTAATGAATGAAAAAGGTCTTAAGATTGTAAAAATTAAAAGTGATCGTGGAGGAGAATTTGAACACAAGTTCTTTGAAAGTTTTTGTGATGAGAATGGAATCTCTAACAACTTTTCCTCTCCTAGAACACCCCAAAAAAATTGAGTTGTAGAAAGAAAGAATATATCACTCCATGAAATGGCCAGAACCATGTTAAATGAGGTGAATGCTACAAAACACTTCTAGGCTAAAGCAATTAACACTGCATGTTATATTCAAAATAAAGTCTTAATTAAATTTATATTGAATAAAACACCATATAAATTGTGGAAAGGTAAAAAGCTTCACATATCTTACTTTAAACAATTTGGTTGTACTTGTTATATGTTGAACACTAAAGATAACCTTGGTAAATTTGATTCTAGAGTGTTTAATAGGGAAACTCAGATTGTGGAAGAATACATACATGTTAAATTTGATAACAAACAGCTTGACTTTGAAAAGTCAAAGCAAGATGATGATAGTGCAGGTTTACCGGAACTAGAGGAAACAGATGCAGACAAACTAGAAGAACCTAAAAAATCAGATGATACAAGCAAATCAGAAGAACAAGAAAAATCTTCAGAGGATAATCTGATCAAGTCAGACACAATCAAGATAAGTCAGAAAGAAGATTTTGATTGAAGTACAATTATTCTCATCCTAAAACTCAAATAATTAGAAGTGTAAGTGATCATTTGAGGACTAGAACATCACTAAAAAATACCACATTGATTGACTTACTTTCATCAATTGAGCCAACCTCTGTTGATGAAGCATTGGCAGATGATGGATGGATTCTTGCAATCCAATAAGAGTTAAATGAATTCAAGAGGAATGATGTTTGGGATCTAGTACCTAGACTAAAGAATAACATTATTGGAACTAAGTGGGTTTTCAGAAACAAACTAAATGAAAAAGGTGAAGTGGTCAGAAACAAGGCAAGACTTGTCGCACAAGGCTACATTCAGCAACATGGTATGCTAGACTCTGTAACTTCTTGCTTAAAAATAACTTCGAAAGACGACATGTAGATAATGCACTTTTTAGAAAATCAGTAAGAGATGACATCATCATTATTCAAATTTATGTTGATGACATTATTTTTAGATGAGTATGATGGGAGAACTTGAGTTCATCTTAGGGATACAAATTTAGCAAACTCAAAAAGCTATATACATTCATCAAACTAAATATACAAAAGAGCTTCTCAAGAAGTTTAAGATGAGGGGTTGCAAACCTAAGGCTACACCAATGCACCCTTCTTCTTCACTTGAAAAAGATGAATCAGACCAAAAAGTTGACCAGAAAAACTATAAAGGAATGATAGGATCCCTACTATACCTTATTGTTTCCAAACCTGACATCATGTTTAGTGTATGTGCAAGATTTCAAGTTGACCCTAGGGAATCACATTTAACTGCTATTAAGAGAATCTTTAGATGCCTAAAAGGCACTACCAACATTACCTTGTTCTGCAAGAAATCCTATGAGTACAAACTAAATGGGTATTGTGATTCTGATATAATGGAGATAAACTTGAGAGAAAAAGCTCAAGTGGAAACTGCACATTTCTAGGTGACAATTTAATCTATTGGTCAAGTAAGAGACAAAGCACAATTTCCATGTCAGTAGAAGTTGAAAACATTTCAGCAACTGGTTGTAGCTCTCAACTACTTTGGATGAAGCATCAACTAGAAGACTACAAAATCCTAGAAACCAACATTCCAATTTATTGTGGCAACACTTCTACCATTTTCCAAGCCAAAAACCTTATACTTCATTCTAAAGCTAAACACATAAAAATCAAATACCATTTCATTAGTGACTTTGTTCAAAAAGGTGTGCTTAATATCCAATTTGTAAACTTCGAACATCAATGGGCTGACTATTCACCAAACCACTAGCTGAAGATAGGTTTGACTTCATCAAGAAAAACCTAAACCTTATTCTTTTACCTAACTGATGTTGTGCCAACCTTAGAGTACTTTAGTTTCATACTTCGAATAAATTTCATGTTTTATGTGTATGTTATTTTCATTCAATTAAAACAAAGAGTAAATTAAAAAAAAAAATAAGTTTCACTTTCAAGTCTTTTTTTTCTGATGGCAAAAGGGGAAAAAAATATGTTTGATTATGTGGGGAGAAAAGTACTTAGACTTAGGGGGAGGCTTAAGTAAGGGGGAATTAAAGTATTTAAAAGAAAATTTGTTATAAAAATAGATTTTTTTTAATCATTAAAAAGGGGGAGATTGTTTGTACCAAGTTGGTTTTATACTTAGAGTTTTGATGTTAACAAAAGTATTTTATGAGAACAATATATTTGACTTCACATAGTATGAAAGAAGATTTGTGGTTTTGAAGACAATCTAAAATAAGATTTGATTCAAATTTATAATTAAAGAAAATCTTTGACGAAATTGAAAAGAAAATATCGTCAAGATTTGAAGAAGATATGGTCAATATCTTATCAACAATAAGATATGAATTATTTACAAGTTGATCAAAATTTATCACAAGAAGATATGAATTATTTACAAGAAGATTTGATCAAGATTTATCTACAAGAAGATATGAATTATTTACAAGAAGATTTGATCAAGATTTATCTACAAGAAGATATGAATTATTTACAAGAAGATATGAATTGTTTACAAGAATATTTTATCAAGATTTATCATAAGAAGATATGAATTATTTACAAGAAGATCTTATCAAGATTTATCTACAAGAAGATACAAATTATTTCTAAGAAGATATGATCAAGAATTGTTTACAAGAAGAAACACTTGCAAGAAGATACATTTATTATTTGCAAATATATGATTCAGATTTTGACATAGGACAAAATACTGAGTTGGATTTAGTCATATTCCTACTTGTAAAAGTTTAAGAATCTGTCCAACATTATGTTTCCGCCTATATCAAAGCAAGCAATAGGAAGGAAGTTTCATATGAAGAATTTGCGAAAGCAATCTTAACAAAATACGAACAGTATCAATTTGAAAAATTTACAAACTCAATCTTAACAAAATACAAACAATATCAATCTGAAGAATTTACAAACTCAATCTTAAGAAAAATATGAACAATATCAATCTAAAGAATTTACAAACTCAACCTGAACAAAATACGAATAGAATCAATCTAGATGAATTGCTCAGATTGGATTCAAAAATAAAGAATTGGCTAAAGAACATATTATCAAAAAGCATCTTGTTCAAAATTATTTTTGAATAAGATCATTGTTGACTAAGCTAGGAATGAAGATACAAATCAGAATTAAACAAGGACTAAATTGAAGCCCTAATTTTATCTATAAATAGGCACTCAAGGCTGAAGAAAAATATCATCAAAAAATCATAAAAGAGTAGAAGAACTCAAGCTCAAAATTCCAAATTCATCTTAGAGTTCAAAGAGCAAAACACTTGTTCGAATGAGAAATATTTTCTAAGTGTTTTCTTAGAGTGTGATAGTCATTATTATAATAAGCTTGTTAAAAGCATTTACTCAAGTTCCAAACATTTGTATTCAAACCTGATAGTGGTGTTCATGTGCCTTCAAGAATTTGGGGTTGTTAGATTGTATGGAGAAGACTTGGATGGTAGAGCCAAGGTTTGTGTGTTCCTCAAAAGTTTGGGGTTATCAGGTTATTTGAGAAGATTGACTTGAAGGGTTAGGTGCTTTGTAGTTCAAGTTGTTGAATTAGTGGATTAAATCTTTCTGAGTGAATGAACTGGATTAGCCAAGTTAGTGGTGAACTAGGATAAATTACTTGTGTCACTTTACTCCTGTACTCCTTCGTTTTGTTATTGCTTCTACTTCAAGTAAATCATCAAGTCTGAACCAGTTTAATCAAATAATGAAAAACTTATCAACTTAGTCAAACACAATTCAACCCCCTTCCCGTTTTTACACCTTCATCTTCTTCCTCATTCTTACAACCAAATAGATAGAAAAGAGGGAAAAACTTATTCTCTGACTCTCAACACAAATCAGCATGCTATTCCCCTCCTCTCATTCTCTCAATTGAAGTAAAGATTAGAAGGTTAGAAGTGTGAGAAGAAGAAGAAACTAGGGGTTTCAAAAGAATCAAGACTTGAAGAAATACATCATTTTCACTTTTCCTTTTTCATGTAGCAAATCAACAAAGAGTGAGTTTCCTCCCCCACCTTTAATTTCATGTTACGATAGTTATTAGAATAGATTGTGGATGAAAATTGATGATTAGAAAGAATCAAACGTTGCATGCAAACTGGGTATTATTTTGGGGTATTCAATTGAAAAAAATTCTTGTTAGAAACCTATATTAGAGTTGTTATTAGATGTGAAATTGATAGTTATATTGAGTACATATTGCATTATGATTGATAGGTTGAAACATTTATTTACCTTGAGCATCAATTGATAGTGTGATGACTTCCCAAACATTGTATGCAATACCAAAGGTATTTAGCCTCTAAATTTTTCTATAGAATTGTTTAGAATTTATTTTTGTACCATTGGAAACTAGACGTAACTTCCTTTGAAATAGACACTAGTTTCACTAAATTTAGTGGAGAATTGATAGATAAAAATGTGTCCAAAGTTATACTAAAGTTGTTGCCCTATTTTTGGAATATTTATGTATCGTTTTGACAAACTATACTAATAAAGAACTCAACTTGAAAAATGAAAATTATATTCCGAAACTATACATCATAAGCTATTCAATGAGGGGTAGTTTGCTCAAATTGGACGCCGTTTGATATTTTAATTGAATTGTCAAAGTTGAAGTATTTTCTGCACATAAAAATTATCACATAGCTTAGTTGAAATGGGAATAATAGGAATCATAGGAACTGAATTTGAGTGAAACCAATTGCATTAAAAAGCTTACTCTTATTACTTTAATAATATGAACTTTCATAATTTTAAATCACTTTTACAATTTGTAGTGATTTTATGAACACAATTGTTCTCATAGAATTCTAGGGTGTGTTTTAGATACATTAGGTTAGGTTCTCAGTGAAGTACCTTAGTCTTATGTATAAAAAATTAAAAGGAATTATATACAATATTATAGAGAGTATAATTTTAAATTAAGAAATGAGATGTACTACGTGTGTGTCGCTGTATATAAAAGTATTTAAATACTTTTATAATTAAGTATTACTTCATTGTAGTGAGCGAAATTTTATTATAAAATCAATCCACACTATAACTAGGATGATTAGGACGCTGATTATCATTATTAGACAATCGATTACAATGGGCAAGACTTTCTTTTTTTACTGACTCACATATGCGGAATGGACTATGCAACCTTCATAGTTATATATATTCACAGTTACTGTATAAAAATATTTATGTATCCTTATTAATTTATTCTTGTCGGCCTAAGTCCAAGAGTGTAACGCAGCTGTAGTTGAGGTGAATAAGTTAATAGAGTTAAGTAATTATTTTTATGAATCGCATATTATAGAATTAAGTTATTAAAGATTATGTATTTAGGTCTCATGATCCAACCTATGTTAGTTCTACTAAAACTTTCTGAGACGTAGTCTCATTCTTTCGATAGTTGTTGTTTTCAGCAAAAACTGGTAACCAAGGATAAGGGGAAAGGATAAACAACTTAAAAGGATTATGTAGAACTTATATAGTGGTATTAGACAATAACATTGTCGAGTTTATGTTTAATTATGTTTTATTTCATCTAAATTTATGTATTAAGTTAGATGTGGTACAAATTATGTTGTCATCATGTAGACGTGATTACCCAGTACATTAACGTATCATCATATATTATATTCTAGATTATTGATATATGGTGTTATAGATCTCATATAATTGTCATCACAATTCGAACTAAATTTTCTATAAAATTTAATTACTTCATGAACTAATTTGTCTATAGTTAGTCAATGCATAATTACAATTCCTCGCAAAATAATTTGTGAGATGACTAAATTTCATCGGCAAATTTGTCTATGAGAAGATGACATTGCCGTGAGATTAACATAGATAAGCTACATATTAAATTATAGTGTCACATCAAAATATATAATGACAAAAGATTATTCATAGACTATTTTGATTGATATTTTACAATGTCATGGATGTATTTGTCAATTCACAAAATTTATGGACTAACGTAACTGACATTTACAATTTCAAGGATCAATTTACATATTCATTCACAATTTTAATAATTAAAAATTATTTTAAAATATTATATTTTTATCAAATGAAACACACAAAATTCAAACTACTTTATTTAAATTATAAATAATATCTATAACTTAAATCTAATATCAGAGTGGTCGGAATGCAAAAAAAAATTAAAATATCAATACAATATTTAGTAGTCTAAAGTTTATTATAAAATAAAAAAAAAAAAGAGAGATAGGCCCCACACCAATTAAAGTCCCTTTACTATTGAGTTAGAGTCTCATAGTCGGCCCTTGATATTTATTAAACATTTAAAGATATAAATGTTATATTAAAAAATATACTAAAAATTGTATATTTAATTTCTAAAAACTCAAAATTTAGAGCCTGAATGAGTTTAGGTTTTAATTTTTTAAATTCTATCTTCTAAATCAATTTAACAAATTTTTTTTGAAAAGAAAATGAATAAATAAATCCGTTTGATTATCTTAATTTTGAAAATTGTTTTGCAGAAGAGAATATTAAAAAACTTGTTTGTTAAATCTATTTTTAAAAAGAGGAAACTTGTTGGATATATTTTTTTAGCATTCTCTTTTAATCTTAATATAATGTATAAATAATTAACTTCTTTTAATTTTTTTGGTTATAATCATTTTAGGTTTAATATATTATCACATAAAATTTTAATATTAT
>JBBPBO010000005.1:30218436-30306137 GCA_037974295.1 Cicer cuneatum
TAATAATAATAATAATAATAATAATAATAATAATAATAATAATAATAATAATAATAATAATAATAATAATAATAATAATAATAATAATAATAATAATAATAATAATAATAATAATAATAATAATAATAATAATAATAATAATAATAATAATAATAATAATAATAATAATAATAATAATAATAATAATAATAATAATAATAATAATAATAATAATAATAATAATAATAATAATAATAATAATAATAATAATAATAATAATAATAGGATATTCATGATATTTAGGCCCGCTTTGCTGTTAGACTGTGATTTATCAAGACTAGCTCATCTAGTAAGCACAACGCAGGCCGATAGCCTTACTAAACTCATTTTTCTGTCGATATTTTCTTATTTTGATTAATAAAAGATTAAAAGAAAATTAAAATACAAAAATATCTTAAGTCACTAACCATAGTAGACACATAACACCACGTTCGATCTCCAGAGCAAGAGAGTGGAGTTGCAATTGATGTTGGTCTTAGTAGGTAGTTGCAGACAGAGCTGGATCGGTGAAGGTGTTGGATCGAAGGTCCTTGTCTTGGTCGACGACAAAAGCACTACAACTAAGGGCGGCATGGTCTAAAAACTAAGCTGAATTGCACCGCATTAATAGTGCAGTTCAGTTTTTAAAAACCACTTAAAAAACCGGTTATTTTTTTAACCAGTTACAGTTCAGTTTAAAACCGGTTTAAAACTGGTTTATAATTATAAACCGGTTTAGTATGTTTGAAACCGGTTTTTATCAAAACCAATTCGAACCGGTTTTTATTGAATTGTTTAAAATTGGTTTTTCATTAAATTTTTTATACTTTTCTATTTTTTTTAACATAAAATTATACTTTTTTTAGAATGTTCATTGGCATATATTTCTATAAAAGTATAGTCTTTTAATATCTATCTTTTGATTTTTCAAAAATAAAATAAAAAAAATATTGAATTGAAAATACTAGTACATATAGTATTAATTAGAGCGTTTAATTTAAAAAAATATATTTAAATATTTCTATAGCGTAGATATAAAAAAAATTAATATTTTCTCAAAATTAAAAGCGGCGTTCATTTTAAGATAACTATTTTTTACAAATAGATCAATCATTATAGGACGGATGAAATATTATATATTAATTAAGAATATTATATATATATATATATATATAGTTGCATATTTTTTACTCATATGTATATAGTTTATATAAAACTATTTTTACATTAAGAAAAATGTTATTTTCAACAAAACGATGTTAATTTTCCATAACTTAATTTCAGTTAACGTTTTAGTCATTTATCTTTTTTTTCTTTTCGATTTGGTCCTTTATTTTAATTTTAAGTGATAATTTGATCTTTTATGTTGTAAAATGTCAACAATGTTATCTTTTATGTTTTATAAAAATTCATCAAAATCTTCAACTAAAACCCATAAATTAATTATATTTTTCAATATAATAATTTTTTTTATCAAATTCGAAACTCAAATATTCAAATAGACTCATATTTCCATATTTAACAACATCAAATAAAGAATGAAAATATGAGTTTATTTGAAAATTTGAGTTATGAATTTGATGAAATTTGTATTATATTAAAGAATATAATTAATTTTATGGGTTTTGGTTGAAAATTTTGATGAATTTTTGAAAAAAAAAAGGATAATATAGTTGACATTTTAAAACATAAATGATCAAATTGTCACTTAAAATTAAAATAAATGACAAAAAAAAAAGATAAAGGACTAAAATGTTAACTAAAATTAAGTTAAAAAACCACATGTGCTATTTAGCATTTTATTTTTTATATTAACAATGTTAATTTTTATTTTATGATATTAAATACAAAAAAGTTTGAAAGTGGTTCAAACTGGTTTTTTAAAAAAAGTTTAGTTAACTAGACTTTTTAAAATTTATGGTACACTTCATAAACCATTTATTGCACACCCCTAACTACAACATTATGTTGTTCTTAGTTTTTAGTGAAATCTATTTTCTTAATTTTTTTATAGTAAATTAGGTTTTCTTTTTTTTCTTAATTCTAGACTCGTTACTCTTGTTTTGTAGAACCAAATTAGAAAAATCATTTTTTAAAGTCAATCTAAAAGTAGAAAAAAAATTATTTAATTCAATACAAATTTGTTCACAATATTTTTTTTATATGTTATCTTTTTATAGTTTTAGCCAGTCAGCCCGTAGTTCATTGAGCTGGCCCTAACCATCCTATTTCTAATATAGACCAAATAAATTAGACCAAAAACACTCGTGTATCTTTTGCAGCTGTTAGAACGTAAAAGTCATCTTAATCACCACATATCACCACGTAGACCATGGCCGCCTTCGTTTTAAACATTTTGGATACTTTATTTTAAACTTAAAAATTAGACCCTTATAAAAATAAAGTACAATTTTAATAATAAAAAATGATAAAATAAATTTTAATCTATTCCATAATTTTATTTTAGTCCCTCTAATAAAAATCTTAACTTTTTAGTCTCTAAAAATTTTTTTATTTACTTTTAGTTTCTCTTTTGAAAAATTTATTTTTATAAAAAAATTATATTTTTAGTCACTTAAAAAAATATTTATAAAATCAAAATAGATATTAAAAATGAATAAAAAAAATTTAGAAACTATCTTTAAAAAGTCGTAATTTTATAAAAATTAAAAATATATTTAATAAAATAAATTTACCCTCACAAAAAGACATGTGTTATTGGATTACTTACGCAACCTAATAGCCAACCCTAATTATATCACTATTGAAAATGTAATTTCAGTAATATTTTCTGTACTTATGAATAATCATCGAGAATTGAGGTAAATGAACAATCATCTTTATCAACCTTCTTTTTTAAGATCGATTTATATTAATATGTGGGTCAAAGAGCTTGACCCATTTTCAGCTTTAACTATACACAAGATACAACCGAATAAAAACATGTATTTGAGACTTCCAAGAATCATACGTGAAAAAAAATCATACATGGCAAGACGGTCAATCAATGATTTAAAAAAAAGAAAAATTATTTGAGAAAACGTTTGCAACTCATTCTCATCTCTTGCATATGATAATAGAATAAAGTTGAATATTATTACATTATTGCCATTAATGAAAACTATTAGTTTTCGGTGTATTTTCTAATTGAAATTTTAAAAAGAAAAATAGTAAAACTAAAAAAAAGAAGAAACATGTTTTAGCTGTTATGGTTTTATACTTTTAAAAACAACCAAATTGAAAATAATTCCTAAAAAACAATTTTTCGAAACATCATTTACAAACAAGTTTTTATGTTTTTTAATTTTTAAATAAAGAATACTGTTTTTAAAAATCGAATCAAATTAACCTTTATTATTTTTAATACAAATTTTTTTATATTTGTACTTTTAATGAGTGTCGACAAAAAAAGAAACCGAAGCAATAATGTGTGATTTGAAGGGTATTCATGTGTGATTAATAAGAAAAGCCACTGAGTCAAAAAAAGAATACAAGCAATGTAGCTGAATTTATGACACAACCTATGTGGTGGGGATGTTTAGATGATTCACTTTTTAAAAGGACAGTGGATGTGATGGTGATTAGCGAGTTCCTAAGTCCTAACCGTCCGATAAAAGTGTAGAGGCTTGATCTAACGGCCCAAATTCTTTGGAAGGTTTTACCGTCATGGACTAATTGCTAAATTTGGATTTGAAAAGCTACTAACATTTATGACATTTATGACTTTAAAATTTAGGTAACGGAAATGAAATCTAACGAACGGATTTGTTTTGCTGTACCTTTGATTTTCCACTCATTGTTTTGTCCAATGAAATTTATGCAAAGTTACAATTGTCTTCTCTTGAACAATTAGGTTCAATATTCCCGTCCAAAATAACAACAATTAGGTTCAATAGTAATCTTAAACATGATTAGTTCATTGACTCGATCGTAATTTCTCTTTTTTTGAAACTCATTTGTTTTTATACATATTATTCCTTTGGTCCCACAATTATTATTCCCTCTCTTCCAAAATAAATAGATTTGTACAAAACATTTATTATGTATTAAATAATTATGAATTTGGAGACTATATTTGATATAAAAGAGTTTATATTTGAATTTAGAGACTCGACTTTATTCTTCATATTTAGAGTATGTAAGTTTCGTCGTTGGGTTATTAAGAAAAATAATAGTATTTGCATCACTTTTAAAATAAGTGATTAAACTCAAGTGGTTAATAAATTTCAATTAAAGACAAATCGTTTAAAAGAACTCGAGTTTAATCTTAATCAAAATAATTATTAATCATGTTTAATTTATCTCTCGATCAAAATCTAGATTACTAAAATCATATTCCATAGAACCTGAGGCTTAAAACAAAAAAACAATATCTTCCATTTTACATTATAGTGATATGGTAATGTACATCAATGTTTGATAAAGGTAATTTACTAATTCTCTCTTTCATTTATTCCATCAATTCCTCTTTTAAAGTGGGTTTTTTGGAAATTTGTAATTCTTTTTTATTTTTTTATGTTTTTAAAGTAATATTAACTATTAATTTTTTCAAAATTATATTTAACTAGTTATTATAAAGAGAGAAAAAATAAAATAAAATGATAAATAGTTAAGGGCGGCATTATAACAATTGAATAAAAAAAATAACAAAATTTATTAATATTTTTGGTATGTGTAAATACTTTTTTTTTACTAAAAATATGTATAAATATTTAAAAATGACAATTAAAAAGGGACATAAGTAGTATATTATTTTTTAATATGGATGAAATTATCAAAATTTCCTACTCACTATATTGTATAATAGATGGTGTAAATGTTACTTTAGATAATTTTTTACACCAATAAGAAAAGTTGTAAAAAAAACACGAGTATAAAATTTCATAAGTTTGTCCTTATTAATCAGTAATTATTGTTATAAATATATAGTAAAATACGATGAACTTTTTTTTTTACTAAAAAATATGATGAACTATAAGGAGTGATACACATGTATAACTGAAATAAAATAATTGTTTTCTAAAACATTGTGGAAATAGCACCCGATTTTGAGTAATTAAGGAACAACCTTGAACAATGACTAATCACGAAAAAAGTTGTCACAATATCAATAACAATCATTCTAAAGGCACCTTAATAAAATTTGGCAAAAATGGTTGTTACTTTTTAGAGTTCAAAAGGAGCAAGCAAAGACATTTTAAAAACATGCATGAACAATGGTAAATCTTGGTGTTTACCTATGTTACAATGGAAAAAGAGTAAATTGTTTAACTTCTAGTGCTTTACCACAACTTTCGACATAAATCAAGCGAGTTCTAAAGAGAATTCATATTAAAAATTAAAATATAAAGAAAACTATACAATAAGTTAAGAGCAACTAATTACCATTAAAAAACTCACTATCAAAATAGAAACTAACTCTAACAAACTAGCTGATTGAATCAATATTATTCATCTCTAACAAACTAGTTAACTCAATTATTATTCTTAACAAGTTCAAAAATAAAATAAAGTGAAAAAACTCATAGGATATAGGAGCTCAATATATTATTCTCCATACATCATACCAAAGATCCCAATGGTGAAAATAAAGAACAATATATCTAGAAAATAAGAAAATTAAGTTTATTGAGATTTGTCTTATATATATGGATGGTGAGCCAAGAAAATAAGAGAGAAAAATGGATACAAATAATTTTATTTTGGATCTATGAAGTGATAAAAAGAGACTATAGATATAATAATTATATTTTGGGTGGTGAAAAGTAAGACACAATAATCAATTGTCTTACAAGATGATACCCCTCCGACTACAATATCAAACAAGTACAAGGCACTACCTTGAGGGTGGACCTGAACTATTGCAAATTAAAAGTTTGTATTCCTACGATTAGTATTGATACATTGATAAGAAAAGCATCTTGCTTCTCATAATATCTCACTTACTTTATTCTTGTTCTAGTTTGAAGTTTCATTTTGCATTAGGATAAAAAGATTTTTACGGTACATTCCTCAATTGAAGTATTTTAATATATTTTTTCTTTAAATTAATAAATTAAGTACTATTTTTATGAATGAAAAAATTATTTATCGACTTTCGTATTCTAAAAAATACCATTTCATAAAAAAATATTATTTCATAGTTTATAAATACTATACTAATTTTGTATATTTTATCGTAAAAAATATTTAATATTTATTATTATTTGTAATAAAATTCAAACAAATTAAGTTTAAAAAAAATACATAAATCAAAAAGATAAATTAAAAAAAAATTAAATTTTTTTTTGCTCAACAGTTTTGATAAATAATATTCAATTATCATAATTTTTTAAATGATAGAAAATATCTTTTTGATAAAAGTTTACTTACTATTAATTTAAATTTCAACTATATTTGTACACGTTGAATTTGTATATACCGGAGAATTTCTCTATAACAAATACCGCATCATGTAAACTCGATATCACATGAAATATTGCTATTTTATTCTGGTATACTAATAATTATAAAAGTTTTTTTGAGCGGTATAAAAGTGAAATCAATTCTAAAAGGATAATTGAGTGTATTAAAGGGTCGGGACCATCCTTTGGTTATATGGACTCAATTGCGAGTTTTTGTAGGATTGAGACCCAAAACTTTCAAGAGAAATATACCATGCACCCCTCTACTTTGACCTCTCACCCCCCATTTTGTATGAAATGTCCTAATTGTCCTTTTTACTAACTATAAATCCATCTTAAAAAAATTACCATTCACTTCTTCATCCGCTTCATTCAAAACTTACACAATTCACCCCACAATTCGAAACATTCAAATCTTCGAAATAAAACAAGTACATAATTTAGATAAAATTCAAATATTTAAAATGTTTGAAGTTAAATTTTTGTAAATTTTCGAAAGTTTTGAAGAAGCTGAAAACTTCCAAGTGAAATTTTTTTCCTAGATTATCGATGGTTTCATCAAATTCTCGAATGTTTACATAACAAATTCTAGAATTTATTAACACTTTCGAAATTTTTGAAAGTTTCAAAAGGCATATAATTAAAAAAAGTTTCAAACATTTTCGGAAGTTTCGTGTGAAGCTGAAAGTTTCGAAAACTTTACTTTAACTTTATCCACGGACATTACCCACGGACAATCAATGAAAAATTAAAATACTAGGATATTTTGAAAACTTAAGTTGAGTTGCATTTTTTTTAACATTACGCACAAATTATTTTTAACATTACCTACGTACTAACCGTAGAATCTTCTTAAAAAAATAAATTTATTCAATAAAAAATTTACTCACGGTTTTTTCCGTGGGTAATTAATAATTTAGCTACGAACTAAGATCCGTGGGTAATTTTCCAAAAGTTTTCAAATCTAGATAATTTCGAAAGTTTCCAAATCTGAAAAATTTCGATGTTTCCAAATTTGAAAAGTTTCGAAAGTTTCTAAATCTGGATAATTTCGAAAGTTTCAAAATCTGGAAACTTTTGAAGTTTCCAAATTTGAAAAATTTCGAAAGTTTATAAATTTGGAAAGTTTCGAAATAGAAAAATTCAAAAATTTCAAAACTTTCCAAAGTTTCGAAAGTTTCGAAAATTTGGATAATTTGAAATTTCCGAAACTATCCATTTTAAAATTTATTATAAATTATTAAAAGGGTAAAATTGTATTTTCATGTGTATTGAGGGGGTGGCAGGTACAGCAGTGGGGGTGCTCGGTAGAAATCTCAACTTTCAATTCTTATCCTTTGGTCATGTGAGTAAAAAAGGATGGCTTTTTAGACATTGGCTAAGCAAGCTCTTAAAGAACCTAATTGTATATGGGTAGAAGAAATCTTTAAAAAAAGATAGACAATTGTTTTTTAATATTTAATTGTAATTTTAGTCCTTTTATTTTTATTAATTTATGAAATTTCTACTTATTTTAAAATTTGACAGTTTTAGTTTTTTATTTTGATTTTTTTAACTAAAAATAGTGATGTAACATGTTTTAAATAACATGATATATGATATGATAATGTAGAATGATTAACACATGAAACCGCAATAAAATTATCTAAAATTTGACTTCCAACTTCATGAATTTTTCATTTTTGTTATTTAATTAATGACATATAAATCATTAATGCAACTAGATGGTTCTGTATCATAAAATCGTATGACATATCATTTAAATATGCCAACTTATTACTTTTTTATTCATAAATATGAGGAATGACTAAAATTATCAACTTTTAAAATAAGAAAACCCATTCTATGAATTAGTAAAAATAGAGAACCAAAAACTTAATTAAACTTTTTTTTAATGATGTTATGTTAATAGTCGGAAGTTAAATTGGGCATCATTCTCAAAATTCTTCAAGTGTTTCAACCAATGTCCAACTGAGAAATTTATGTATGGGAATGCACCTAAGAAGCAACTCTTACAAACAACCAATTAAAACATTACAACATATTAAATTAATAATAATAATAATAATAATAATAATAATAATAATAATTTGAAATAACATAATTTCTCTCTCTCTACTCTATCCACAATGTTGATTTTAAATTATTGTTATTATTAATTTAATGTGTTGTAGTATTTTAATTGATTATAAGAGGGATTTCTTAAGTGTGTTCCATACAAGAATTTATATGTTTAATCACTTGAACTGCGTCTACAGGACTGAACTCATTGTGATTAATATAATTGAAGTATTTTTGTCAAATGTACATTTACATATAAATGATAGCATATCATGTATTAGAGACATATGTGGCCCAAGCCATGTCAAGCCAAGTCTATGCTCAAAATTCTGTTATGTAGAAAACATAATAAACTGTATGGAGAAGGAAAATTCATCATCAAGGTGATAAAGTCCAAGCAAGGATATGGAAATCAGTCATATCTTAGGAGATAGGACTATAAACAGTGCCTCAAATATCTTAAAGTGATTTTTCATTGGTACTGTCATGATATGAATAATACACCCAACGTGAGAACCGGATCAAGCACCCCTGCACCAATACCAATCACAATTTTTATTTTCATTCACCATATTAGTTATTCCATCGAGTCATTATTATAAGATAAAAAAGATTACTTTTATGATTATTAAAAAAATTTAATTAAGTATAATTAATTTTTTAAATTTTATATAAAATATAAGTCAAATTTATTAAGTTGTTAATTTTTAATATTAAATATTGAACTACTCGTAATAAATATTTTTTAATCAAATGAATGGTATATTAGAAATAATAATATTAAATGATTAAAAAATAGTTAAATTTTACTTAAATAATGACCAAAATTATATATATATATATATATATATATATATAATAATGAGTGCATCATCAAATTGTCTCCTAAAATTGTAGGGTTTGGACATTTACCTCTGAAATTTAACACTGGATTTGAAAAATGTCAGGTAATATACTCCCTCTATTAGTTTGCTCTGTTAATGAGGTTGACGTGAACGTTAATTATTTACGTGACGAACTCGGCTGTTAAGCAACTCATTGTCACGTAAAATATGGGTTAATTTGTCTCATTTTGGAAATACGAGTATCTAATTTATCCGATTTTGTTTGAAACTCAAATTTTTTTTTGAAGAACTGAAACTTTTTCATCATTGCAACAATTTTTCTTTCACAATAACATTTGATAATTTCTTGGTTCAATCTTTCACCCATAGAAGAAGAAGAATAAGTGATTTTTTATTCTTTCATTTTCTACAATTTGAAAACCATGAAATAGAAAGAAGAATCAATTATATAATGAATGTTCTTGGAAGAAGAAGATATGAAATAATGGAAGAAGAACAATAATGGATTATATAGAATAAATTACATAGATGATAACTAAGTTTCAATTTTTTTAAAATAAATTGAGTTTCAAATTTGTTTCTAAAATCAAACAAATTAGCCCTCGTATTTTTAAAATTGGGCAAATTAGTCCGTCTCTTACGTGGTAATAAGTTGGTTAATAGCTAAACTTACCACGTAATTAACGTCTACGTTAACTTCATTAACGGAGCAAACTAACATAAAGACTACATTGTTCGACATTTTTCAATTTCAAAGTGTTATTTACCTATTTTCATATTTCAAGGAGGTAAATATCCTACTCCTACAATTTCAAAGGAAATTTGGTGATTCACTCATATAATAATAGTAAGAGGAATGTATCACTTGTAAAAACAAAATTGTCATAACCAATGACCTCTTTATTTTATTTTTTTTTCTCAATTACAAATTTCTAATCGAATGGTAAGTAGATTAATAAAATGCTTATAATTGCATTAAATATATTGCACTTTTTATACACAGAGTTAGAGAGAAAAAAGTTTGACTAGAGAGAAAACTTATTTTTGTAGGATAGGTTTAATCAAACATCTTTAGTCTCTACTTTATTCTAAAAAACATGGAATTGTTGGGCTAATGATATTATTGGTGCAGCTAAATTGTTATCCATTGCTCCCAGATAATTAGATTAGAGCAAAGAACAAGGATATAGAAATGATTTGTTGTATTGTTTCTTGAATATTATAAGATAAAATACAATTATTTCCCAACAACCACTATTTAGATTTCCTTATCCATTATATAAGTTTTTTTCAAAAATTTACATGCATATTAATAATTTTTTTTACAAAAATACTTCCATTTAATTTACAATTGAGAAATATAAATTTGTTTTCTCTCTAATTTATGATATTAATAATTGTAAAAGTATTCTGAAAAAACAATACATATTTCTAGACAAATTTGTTACTATATCTATTTTTCTTAATACCCGTAAATTTTGTAAGTCAGTCTTATAATAAAAGACAAATAAAATACTATACATATGTTTGTAAAAATATCTCTTGGAGATTTTCTTTGTTGTTTTTTTATTTGTAAATCATAGTATCTTTTATTATCTTTCAATACTATTGTGCTGTATCTATTTGTTTTTCCTTCTTGCTTTCTTGTCTAGGTTTTGTGTTGTTTGTAGATTTCCACGTTCTATTAGTGGTAGCCGCAATATGTATCCATGTGTAATCATTTTGTCTTCTTATAAATGTTAAAGAATTGAAAAGAGCTCTTATCTGGACAAGTTTGATAAACATTGAGCTTATTGATCCAAGAAAATAAAATAATTGTAGAAGAGAAGTATATGCAAAAATTTAGCTTCTAAGATAATTAGATAATTATAATGTAATTTGAATGACTCTAATTTGGATTTGTTTGAGTAAATTCGTAGAAAATGTGGGAATTGGATTTTTTTTCTTCTATAAATATGTGGTGTTGAGTGTCATGCTATTGTTCACTCTTTTTTGTGCTTGTATGCCATTTTTGAAGGAAAGGATGGAACGGTTCTTATTTGTGGGCAATTACACTTTGTTTGGTTTAAGAAAGAAAAATAGAGGAAAGCAAGTGAAATAGTAGTAGAAAATAATATGATTAATTAGTTGTTTGATATGAATAAAAAGTGAAAAGAAAGAAAGAAGTATATTTCTAAAATAATATAAATATTTCTAGTAAAAATTGAGATATGATAAAAAAAGAAATAATAATAATAATAATAATAATAATAATAATAATAATAATAAAAATATTGAAATAAAAAAAGTGGGATAGTCTTGTCAATTTGAGGTACTTTTCTTATTGAGATGTTTTTATTTTCAATTTGAGGAAAAAAGAATTTTGAGTGGATTCTACAAAATATGTTTCTTTCCTTCTATTTTCAATATGTTTTAAAAGAGAGAAATTTTTTTTATATATGTGTTTTCTTTCCCCAATTTTTTCTTTCCTTTGCTTCAAACATAGACTTGATGGAGGATGTTTAGGTATGTCGTGAAGGATGGTGCTCAAATGACAAAAGGTTATGGAAACATTCGACAAGAGCTCATGGTTGAACTCCCAATACTCTTCTTCTTCATACACAATGTGTGATTCTCGCCATTAGACTCTTTAAAAACAATATATATATATATATATATATATATATATATATATATATATATATATATATATATATATATATATATATATATATATATATATATATATATAAACAAAATCTAACAAATTTCACCTTTATTTAACGTATAATCTATAAAGTACCATTTAATGAAACAAACTTTCATACAAAATTTAATGAAAATAAATTGCATTTTATGAAATATTTTCTTTATCTTACAAAGATGTATCTATTGATAATTTCATATGTATTAACAAGTTACGATAAATAAAAGAGAAAATAATAATAATTTTATGATATTATCCTTATTGATTATTTGTTTGTTTTCTACGATCATAAATGTAAAGTTGAACATAATGCATCGAGAATAATGTATATATTATTAATTAGAAAGTACAATTGAAAAAAATAATTAATCATACATTGAAAAATGAAAAATGACATTTATTTTGTGACAAATATTTTTGTTAAAGTGACATTAATTGTAAGACAAATAAAGTCCAATCATTTATTACATAAAAAAGAAAAAAATTAAATAAATTTAACCATTATTCTCAATTTGTGTGTAACTAGTTACTTTTAGAGGTGTCAATTTCTTCATATACGTTGAGATCCATGTGGAATTGTCTCGTTTGAGTCCCCGTAAATAGGGACGTGGGCATTGTGGGGATGAGGATGATGATCATATCATCTACCTCGCAAAGTTTCTCTTTAGATAAAATAGCAATCTATTATAATATATTAAAATAAAGTCCCAAATTCTATTGGCGACAACTCATCTATATCTATATACATCACATATTTCAAAATTTGTCAACTCACAAAAATTCTAATGTAGCACCTCCCAAATCACACTACTTCTTTCATTCATGTTTTGCTTTCATTATATTTTGTTTCACCAATATGTAATGTAAAGCAAACTCTTTCACTTGCCTATTCAAATACAATTATTTCATATATTTAACAACTTTAACTCTAGTCAATACACTTAAAAACTTTGATCACATATCAAATTTTTCATTTCAATAACTCATACAAAAAAGAATGATCCATTCACTATCTTCAATGCATTGTTTATCACACATAAACATCCATATGTTGATTTTCAACCACCCTCTTGTATTTGGTTCAAATCACTTACCAATGGATAAAGACATTATAAAATGCAATAAAGTCATACTCATTTCAACATGTGACACATTATTAGTCCACAAATATTTCAATAACATTGTTCCTTTGTTGTCATTATTGTGGAAGACCATATATAGGAGATGAATATTTTTCTAAGCTATTGAATGCATCTTTTGTAGCATCTTTTTTTATATTTATAATTAAAAAAACACATATCATAATCAAAATAAAATAAATATGAAGAATACTAAAGATAGTTGTTAGGAAATGAATAACTTCTAACCGTTTCACTACTTGAAATTTCTTATGTCTTAAACATTAACAAACTCTTTTTACCTATATTTTTTTATAACACACTCTTGATATTTGTTGACTATGGAAAATAATTATTTGAAAATTTCATTTCATATTCTAATTATTTCGATGAAACAATAGTTAATGCAATTGAAATTACTCCATATCCAAAAGACTATATATAGAATCAGTTTGCATTTATAGTATTAACTTGAAGTTTAAATACAAATTTCACATCAACTATTGTTTTTTTATCAAATTTTCATTTGACATGAGAGTTTTGTGTAAAAATATTTTTGCTATCTAAAAAATATTATTATTATTATTTAAGACTTTTTAGTTTCAAGAAATTTTTATTTTGTGTAGTGTTTCTTCCATATATATCTATTAGCTATATTTGCGTGGCATACGCAAAGAATTGTTACAAAACATTGTTTTTAACAAACTACTACTCATGAATGAATGGTATAGTACACACTAGAACACACATTATCATTTAATACATGAATGTATTGACATAATTACATAGCTACATAGATTTTAACAAAAGCTACTCTTTAAAGGTTAAATAAAATTACGGTGAATTTTCCACCAGTTCAAACATACACTTATACACAATATTAGTTCTTCAAAAGTTTACATTTCATTTTTACAACTTAGAGTTTATCGGCAAAGTTTTCTTTACTAAGATTTCCCCATCTTTTACATACTTAAATTTTTTAAGTTTTTGAGTCACGATGACAAGCCGTTCTACTAAGAAGTAATTCTTGGGTAGACACAAGAATTTGGACACACTATTTGGTCACACAAAAAAAAAATTATATTTCTTTTAATTATTTTAAAACTATACATTATTTAATTGTTACTTTTCTACTTTTTTCTTTTATGTGCATGTCTAAATTCTTGTGTCAACACAAAAATTATTCTCTACTAAGTTATTATCAACTCTTAGAGTATATACAAAGAAAACTTTGAGGGACATGTCAAGTTATTCAATTTTTACTGCCAAGCCAAGCAATTCCCTTTCGTGTATACATAGTTACATTGTATTGCCAATTACTTCGAGTAAAATGACATTAACTATTGTTTGACTAAAACATAAGGAGTGTAATCTTTATCCTAAGAAGTCTTTGGTATACACTTAGATCCAACTACTGATCAAGACTATACACTTCTTTGTGAATCTTTATGAATTTGTATTCACATTTTCATTGAAATGGACTATCCTATTTAACTATACACATGATTAGTTTGATGTTAACCAATTTTTTACATAAAATAATTTCCATGATTAATTTGTAAAGTTGAAAATGTCAAAAAAGTACATAAATTTGAAAAATATAATGTTTCCAAACTAATGTAAATCATATAAAATGAAGAACATATTATAGTTAAATATACAACTTTTACGATAAAGAAATGTTGAACATTAACAAATATATCATTGGAAGGAACACTTCAGATAAAACAAAAAGCTTGAATAAATTAATTCTAAGTAGAAATTCAAGATAAGGACTATATCACTAAAGTTACAAAATCTTATCAATAGTATCATATTTTAATATATGTTGCATGAATTATATTAATCAACAAGGTTTTACTTTATCCTTTGAAATAAAGCAAAATTAGTCTATATATAATTCAAAAATATAGTTACCTCTTAACACATATATGTTTTAGTAAATTCTACTCTAAAACAAAAACATTATTTTTAATTTACATATTATTATTATTTTATACTCAATAATATATTAAATTCTATTGCACAACGCGTAGTTTAAGATCTAGTTTAACTATAGTTATCAATTAGTATTTGACAAATATATAATTGAATAATACTAGTAACACACTCTTTAACATGCACATTGTAACACAATCTCTTTGATTGGTTAAAATACATATTGATCCCACAAAATTTATACGGAACCCTCGTATTTTGGTGGAACCTATGTAAATTTTAACCAATAAAACAGAGTATATTAGAAAATGTGTTGCTAGTACTCTATTAATTTATTAAATTAAACATTACCAAGAGTCCAACAAAAAAAATGATTGTAGATGGAATGGTAAAGAAATTCGCACACAACTGTGAAGTTCCAAATTTGACAGATTCAAATCTAAGACATGATATACAGCCTAATAATATCAACATTTGTTAACTAAACATAAAACAAAAGAGTACTACACACCTCAATTTCAAGAATGATGGATGGGCTTGGACAGAGAAGTTAGGTCTAGTGAGCCCAAATAAAGACAAAAGGTAGATTGTTCATCGCTCCATTCTTTATTCAAATGTGTTAAATTCATTATCAAAACTAACTTTTAGTAGTGTATTTTACTTAAAAATACACTACCAAAAACTAACTTTTTGATAAAATGCCATATTTTTGGGTGAACCACTGTCTATCATGTAAATTTTGACCCAAATCACAATGAGTAAGTTTTAGCCTATACCTATTGTTTGATGGTGATTATTCATTCGTCCCTCGTGTTTACTTTCTCACCCCTAAATACACTATCGAAAATTATAAAATATTAAAAAGTAAAAAGAAAAATGAACAAATTTAAAGGATTGGATGAGCATCACATTACTCAATTGGTGTGATATATAAGAAACTAAACAAAGCATACAATTACAAGCCTGTCTCGAAAAACATTTCCAGAATTTTCTTCCCATAAGTTTCTCTAGGAAAATTGCAAAAGAAAATATATACATAAAAAATCATAATAAGATAATCTACACGAGCATTCTATCCAAAACTCCAAATACATTAAAGCTAAAGAGAAACACTTCAAAAAGAATTTGCAAAAGGCGTGAAAGTGAAATAAATTACATTAAAAAAGGAAATCAAACAAATAAACTATTTTGGTTTATTTTCCTTCCCTTCTCTGAATAAAGTTAGATTTTAACAAGACATGTGCACACACATTTCCTTTAATTTTCGATAGATTCCTGATCGGAAGTACTCAAGTTCGAACCCTGGCCAGAGCAATCATTGGCCAAACTTCACTGACCTCCTGGACGAACTTCAGATTACCAAAGTCTCTTTCTCTTGTGAATAGAAGGGTTAAGACAAGAAAACAACAAACAACAAAAGCTTTTGCTAATCTCCAAATGCGGCGGTTGGTTTTCATAAAAAGTGGAATAGTAACTCATTCCATGCGTCAGGTACCCCAGGCAAGCACCAATGTATACAATCAGAGTAAGATGAAGGATTTGACAATTGTTCAGGACGAAGAGGCTCCCAAAATTTGCGAAAAATCGAAGGATGGCCGTCCTTTCGATACTCTGATAGTTGAGTAACATTGAGAACAGAAACTTTTGAAGTTAAACTGCTTAAGATCTTCTCCACAGTGCTCATTGTAGGCAAATCAGAACCACTTCCCCAATATCCCTCAAAATCAATTGGGTCCTTCTCCCCATAACAGTTTCCTTCACTTTCTGGATTCCATTCTCGGCTCCTAAATGAGAATAATGTTCAATTCAGTGCAAACATATATGGGTTAAATATATTTTTAGTTCCTATAAAATCACAACATTTCATGTTCAGTTCCTCAATATATTTTATTCATTTTAGTCCTTATTCTTCTTTTCACAAGGACAATTTTGAGGGACTAAAAGCTTCCATTTTTTGAAAAAAAAAAAAGATTTCAAAAGAGTGATTAAAGGTGAATATATATTTTTTTTTTTGGCAAAGAAAAAGTGAATATATATTATTTAGAGACTAAACTTGAAAAGTCATGATTTTATAAGAACTGAATACAGAGCAAATGTGGTGGCAATCATGAAAAAAGAAGACGTCTTATCATCTGGACAAGATTCATTTGGGAAAAAGAAAATAGGAAAGAAGACAGGAAAATTAGGTCCTTACAGAGGACACTCCTAATGTATTAACTAACAGAGCGCAAGCTAAACTACGAGACGGTTCATCGACCAAAACAAGACTGAGTTACTAGCTCCGAACTTGGTTAAATATATTTTTGATCTGAATTTGATCCCTATAGAGGCTTTATTTGTTTTAGCACCTATAGAAGTTTTATTCGTTTTTGGTCGCACATTAGTCGATTTACAAGGGCTAAAAACACAATTTTTATAATATTTAGGGACTAAAAATGAATAAAAAATTTATAGGGACCAAAATGAAATTTGTCAATTTTAAAAGAATCACATGTATATTTAACCCAAAAACAATTCTTAATGCATCACTCCCCAGCAAATTTTCTTGACACATGACTAGACCTATCATGTATTTTGGCATGCAGAATAGTACCATTGATATTTCATTTCAGTATCCAATTTAATTAAATAGATGACACAACTTGGCCAAAAGCTACAAAAGACAAAAGCTTTGCATAATTCATGGTTTGGAATATTTCAAACACAAATCAAACATGCACTATTTCAATTTAATAAAGAACTAGCATAAACTCTAGCTGAAGTTTCATGTCTAAGAATGCTTGCTAGCAAAAGTATTTCATCCTAACAAATAATTATACAAAACCAAGATTGGATGCTCACCAGAGATGTGTCGGGGACATGGTCACGAAAAAGACACGCTTCTTGAGGGGATCAACTTCAGAAGAAACCCAATCGGCCCAAGCTTCCATGGCCAACTCCATAGCTTCTCGCCCGTCTAATTCCTCACAAGCTCCATTTCGTTCGTCAGTCCATCTGCGAAAGTACAAATCACAAAATCCAATCAGAATAAAGTAGAGAAGTTTCCCTTACATATATCAATTTGTGTATCAAAGAACCGATACGAACAATAGCTTAACTGGGCCTTGTCTCCACCACAAGTATGTGTTGAAAATAAGTATATCAGCATGCTCCCAAAGTGATGCATGCTTTAGAACTGAATCAGGACGAATTATCCGTTCGTCTAGTCTATGATTCACCGGATCGTCGGAATTAGATTCAACAAGAAGAGGAGCCCAGAGGAATTCCACTGTTGCATTGTACTCCTGAAAAATTGGAATAAGAATAGAAGTATGCAAATAACGAGACTCTAATGCAGTGGTACTACTAGTTATCAAATCAAGATTCAAAAACGTAAATCGAGACCCCATCAACCTAAAGTCTTAGAACATCAAATTTTATGAAGAAATGACAGAAAGAGGTGCATTTTGTATTGGGGACTAAAGTTATCAAAACGAGATTCAAAATCGTAAATCAGAAGACCTATTTTCTAAATTTGTGAATCGAATCTTATTGTGATTTTTAAGATACATTACCAATAAAGTTATGACATTTTTAGGTAAAAATAAGTTACATAGCAAATTTATAAGTTGATAATAACAAACCTCAAACAATTCAAGATTCATGTCATAAATCAAATTAAAAAATAAATAGTTGGCTATACAAAGTTTACAACAACAAAAAAGTGGTTGACTACACTAAGTTTAGGTATTAGAATGAATTAGACACACATAATGAACTCGATTTATGTCCAAAATAGACACACACAAGGAATCATACGATTCAGCTCAATTTTGTTTAGGAATCGAGATCTGACTCGCGTATATCGTACGAAACTGAAAACCATGTTGGGAACTACATTCAAAAACATCATACAAGAGTTTCCACCTCTGTAGGACTGACGCTTCTAATTGAAGGCGTGTCCGGTGTCAAATGTAACAGCCCGACCCTTACCGTTATCGGCACTGTTAATCACGGCCTTCTTGCCCCCCCTTCCACCTCGTGGAAATAGCGAGTTTTTGACTTCCGTGGGAATCGAACCCGGCACCTAGAGGAATGAATGGACGGTGGTACTTATCCCCTAGGTACCGAGTTCGATTCCCACGGAAGACAAAAACCAGCTGTTACATCCAACATGTGCTGTTACACTGACACCTTGACTACATTCAGTTAATTTATTTTCTCAATTATTAGCAGTGAGTGTCAGTGTCGTGTCAGTTTCAGTGCTTCATAGGTTTCCACTATAGGATTCAATTCATACCTCAGCTCTGAAAATGGTGAGATGGGCATTTGGTGACATCGATCTCTTATCAGAAGGAATTTCTGACTGTAACAAGCATACCATAGAAATCCACTGCCCTCTATTCAGTGAATCTCCAACAAACATTAGCCTTTTACCTCTTAACTTTTCCCATATTTCTTTCACATTCCACCTGTTTTAGACAACATAACTGTGAAGCAATGAAGAAGCCTAGCAAAAATAACATACTTTGTTGCCAAAAAATATAGAGTTTGTTTGGTAATAAAACACCTTTTCTGTTTTATGTTAAATCATTCACAATTAAAAGAAAGAAAAACAGGATCATAAAACAAGGTAAGAGTTTTATAATCAAATGTGAAACAAAAAATGAAAGTAGAGAATATTTTCTTAAACCATACAAACTCTTGCCCTTTCTACGTATGATACTTTTAGACGCCAAAAAATATTAAAATTCCGATAACTCCAATTGAACAATACTCCATCCTTTCCTTTTTAGTTGTCGTTTTAAAGCTGTTTATGCATACTAATAGAACCAATAAATTTTGTTGCTTTTGATAGAATCGGTTTATCTTTTCCTATAATACTCTCAACTATTTATCATCTTATTTCACACATTTTTCGCTCTGCAATAAATAATTAAGGGTATAATTGACAAACCAATAAATAATTTTGCATCGAACTTATGGCAACTAAATAGAAACAAAATTTTTCTAAAAAACCGCCAACTAAAAAGGAATGAAGGGAATATGACAAATGTTATTCTACTTGGAACTCCACAAAACTCAATCTAGGTTAAACATCAACTTCACAAACTAATGATAACTTAAATAATCTTAAAACTTTCAATTAGGCCATTCACTTCAACTCATAACCATCAAACAAAACCATAACATAATTATGCTCACATGAAACAAAACAAAACAAAAACAAAAAAGAGCTAAAAATAGAAAGTACCTCTTCAAATTGCAATCATGTGGTTGCCATCTCCAATGTTGGTACCCCAAATCATTTCTTCCATGCTTGTGACAAGCCAATTGATCAGACATATAAGGACAATCTAACTCATTGTACAATGGATAGGAAGCATTATCAAAAACCCATTTGCCTGAGAAAACATCACATCTTTCACCACTCACTCTCCGGCGACCGGAACGCTTTGAATCACCAGACCGAGCAATTTTCCTACCACTATACCCTATAGTAGAGTTGCATCTACTATATCTATCCAAAACCTCTAAAATAAAATTCAAATCAAACCCATTTCAACAAATCACAAAAAAAAGAAGTCACAAAGCAAATCAAAGTCAAATCACAAAGCTTAACACATAAAGTTCTCATTTATAAGTCACAAAAGTAAGTTTATGAAATGAAGAACTAAAATAAAATTCCAACAAAACCCATTTCAACAAATCATATAAAAAATAAGTCATAATGCAAATCAAAGTCAACTCACAAAGCTTAACCCATTAAGTTCAAATTTTTATGTCACAAAAGCAAGTTTATGAAATGAAAAACTAAAATAAAATTCCAACCAACCCCATTTCAATAAATCATATAAAAAACAAGTCACAATGCAAATCAAAGTCAATTCACAAAGATTAACCAACAAAGTTCTAATTTTTAAGTCACAAAAGCAAGATTTTGAAATGAAAAATTATACATACCTTGAGGTTTTTTGAGGTGATTAGAGAAATTGGGTTTAACATAGATAGTTGAAGAATCTTCTTCTTGTTGGTGAATGTGATTTGGGTTTTCATGGATTTGATGAATGGTGCTTCCACTGTGGAGAGTTGAGAATGCTATGAAGAGAATTAACAAAAACACAAGTAAAGGAAAAATTGGAACTTTCTTTTTGTTCAATTTCTGCATAGTTTGCATTAAAGGGTTTTGGGTTATGATTTCGATTTTGAAATTCTATTGTACAAAAATTTCAACGAAAAAAAAAAGAATATGTTAAATTAGATTATTCATTGGAAAAGAGTATCAAATTCAATATAAGGTGTAATAATAAAAAGTAGTACTTTGGTTCTTTGATGAGAAATATTGACAGTTTGAAGGATGATTCATTGATAGAATTCTATAAAGATTCTAAATAGCGATTTGTTTTTCTTCATGGTCTTACCCTTTTTCCAAGGCTTCATCATTTTATAATGCTATTTATATGTTTATTAATTCAAGATTAGTTTGAATTTTGTTTGTGTTCTTTTGATATAATTTTTTTTTTGAACATGTTTAATAGTATGTGAAGTAAAATAATTAATTGTATCTATTATTAGTGATAATGGAAAAGTGGTAAGTGAATCAGACGATCTCCAACATTATCCATATTTTTTTAATATTTTAAAAATAACATTTATTTTAAAATATTAAATAAAAAATATAGATGTCTTTCTCACTTTTATCTTATATATTTAGAAAACTATATCAAAATATTTTAGAGTTTAAGCATCTATTGAGAGAAAAAGAAAATGCCTCTAATTATAAATTTTCTTTTAATTAAATAGATTCATTTATTGTTATTTTTGTAAACATACCTCTTATTAATTTTAAAGAAAGATGTTTGGACATCAAAAAATTGACGTTAAGTATTTTTTGGATGTATTTTTGAAACGTGTATAAAGTATAGAATATAAAAAGTAGTAACAAGATAGAAATAAAGACACGTGGTATGTCAGTATTTTGATGTTCAAATAATATAATCATTAATTCTACTTTTTTATCTTAAAAAAATGAAAAGACAAATTAGATACATTCATAAACAAAGGATATTATTAAAACATTAACCTATAAAATAAATATATTAAATTTACTTTTTAATTTTCTTAATATTATAGTGAAAAAAAATAAAAAGTTGCTAATAAATAGATATAGTAACTTGTATTGAAGTTTGAAGGATTATTGGTGAAGTAATTCATTGTTGTGTCGTCAATTATAGATGTACGGTGGCTATTGATTGGGTAAATATAGAATGTTAATTTATGAATTGTGAAGTTATAGCATAGGAACACATTTCACCATTTGACAATGTTTTATGTTGTGGCAATTAATGGGTTGTGGGGATTGGTAGTGGTTGAGAGAACAAGAATCTTAGATGAGATGTGTTTTTGTTAAATGGAATTCAAGTTGCTATTGCACATTTGCATGAATGAACCATAAAGTAATTAGGATCTAGAATGATTTTGATTGCCAATATAATCTTTTGAAATTGTAAATATATTTATAAGTGTTTATTTTATTAGTCATTTTATTTTTTAAATTTGTTTTTAGGTATTTAATTTAGTTTTCAATTTTATTTTTTATTGATTAATTTATTCTATAAAATTACTAACAAAAGATGTATTAGAAATAAGTTAACAATTTTGATATTATTAGGGACTATAATGACAATACTTCACTCTTTCAAAGATTAAAAAATGTTTGGTTGCTAAATCAGGATTCGATTATATTTAACTATTTCATATAAAATAGTAAAAAAAATGATAAATTAAAAAATATATATATAATTTTATTAAATTATCATTATTAACTAATGTTGAATTCTAATTATCATAAATAAAATGTGAAAAAATAATAATTTAGAAAAAGTACACGTAGTAGTAATTGAAAAAAACAATTGAAGCTGTATTGGTGTTTGATTATTAAACATAGTTGGAATTTGTTAAATATACTTAAAAATTGGTTAGTATTAGTTATAAATTAGTCTTGTCAAAAAAATAATTATAAATTAATTATATTTAGTTAGTTTAATTCGAATCACTATATAAAGTCCATTCTACATCCATTGCAATCAACTTTTTTTTTATTTTGTCAATTTCCAAGAAAAATAATGTTTTGAGTTACTATATATCTTATAATTCTATTTGTGTGTATTTTCACTTTTTTTTTTTAAATAAAGATTTTCATTTTCTCTATCTAGTTAACTACTATAATGCCGTAAAATAGATAAGAAAGCTCATCATATCATATTAATCCAACTGGTCTCTTTGTAATGGTGACATACCATTTATGGCTCCTCTACCAAATCTTGAAATACCCACCAAAATTGTCATTGGTATCAACTCATTCAATCATCATAAATGGGTTCAAGCTATGATGAATGATGTTTCCAAGAATAGGTTTTGGCAATGAAGTCTCGAAGAATATCATAATTGAATCAACCATTTTCAAGCATTGTTTATTCTCTATATACTTACTCTATACTCTACAGTAGTTAAATATTTTTCTTTTTTTATATATATACCATGTTATGGTTAAACAAAGTTTTATTCTTTGTAATCCTGCTATATGATATTTAAACAATTATAATTCTTTTTATGTTTATATTTTATGGTAGTTAATTTTTATTTAATTAGTATATTTGAAATTAATGAATCACGAAAGAATGAGATTTTTTATTTAGTTAGAGTAAACGTCATCGAGACCTCAAAACAATTTTTAAAGTAGATTGGAGACTTCTATGAGTTATGCACATTGATCACTACCACTTCTACGTCAATTTTTCTTATTTAATCGATGTGATTTTAATTTGTATTTTTTTTTCTTATAAATTTCATTAATTAATTACATTGTATTTATTTTCTTTATCTTGGATTATATTGTTCATCTTAAGTTGAAAATGTTAATTCGCACTTCTAACTGCTGAGGATGCTAGAAATAATTAGAGATTTTTAGATATAATTGGAGTTTGTTAAATGTAGTTAAAAGTTAGTTAATATTAGTTACAAATTAAATTAGTTAAAGTTTGTTAGTTTAATTAAGACAACTAACTAAAGTGCATCATACATCAATTGTAATCAAATTCTAAAGTTATTTTAATCTTTGGTGAAACGAAACATCCTTCAGTTTTTAAATTTTTAAATAATATTTTGTAACCATGTTTAGAATATTATTAAACGTTTATCTACATAAATTTAGAATTTTTTAATTTGGGATGAAATAATATGAATTTTTTCAATGTTACATGTTCAAAATGAAAGTCCTTAAAATATAGACTTAGAAATCAAATTTTGAGCTCATTTTTTGTGGAGGAGTTTTTTATAGTGTTGTAAACATATATGTTGATGTTCCAATAAGAACTAATAATCATTAAAAAATATATGTTGATGTTCCAATAGGGACTAAAAATGCTTGGATAATAATTTTGTAGGGACTAAAAACTTATTTAACTCATAAATGCTTGCATAATAATTTTGATAATCTTTTAAATGACTTAAACTTTCTTGCTCAAAAATGTGGCTCATTAAAAGAACAAAGTTGTAAAGAAAAAGAGAAAGCTGATACTATGAATGATAAAGTCAGAAAAGTCATTCAAAGCCTATAGGATTCTCATATTAAAATATCTAGAAAAAAACCGAGTGTCAAAAACATTCTACAACCCAAGAGGAGAACATTTTGCTCAAAACAGAAATTGAGAATCTTAAAAATGATTTGTCAAACTTTATTAAATCCACTTAAACTTTCCAAAAAATGATGGGATCTCAAGTAGAAATATTTGATATAGTTGGACTTGGTTTTGACAAATCTCAAAAGCAAAAACTCGATGAAAACCTTTTGTGCCAGAAAGAAAGAAGATAAATACAAAACAAAATGTTCTTATTGTAATAAAATTGGACATCTTGATTCCACAGGTTTGTACAAAAAAAAGGGCTGAAAAATTCAAAGCAAGAAGACCTCTCTAAAAGGAAGAACGTTATGGTATCATATTAGAACCTTTTCCAAAAGCAATAAGAAAATGTTCTTATTATCCAAAGATTGGTCATGTTGAACCAAATTGTTACCTTAAGAAAAAAAATCTATTTTTAAAGAAAAATCTAACCCTCAAGGACCCACGATCAAATGGATACATAAGAATTTGTTAATATCAAATGCAGGTTGGTTTTTAAAATGTCAATTAAAAGTCATGGTACTTGGACAATGGCTGCTCGAGACATATGACATGAGATAAACAATGTTTTCTCTCCTTTGTCGAGAAGGATGGAGATCTGTAACGTGTGAGAATAATGATCATGAAAAGATCGAAGGTAAAGGTATTATAGGTAAAGAGAACTTTGCAAAAATAGTTGATGTTCAATATGTTGAAGATTTTAAACATATCTACTAAGAATTAGTCAACTGTGTGACAATGGTTTTGAAGTTATTTTTAAACCAAACATATATGAAGTCAAGCTAGCATCTTCTAGAAAAATTCTTTTCTCTGGGTCAAGAATGAAAAATCTATGTGTTTTATATCTAGAAGATTATCCACTGAATCATATTTTATATCCATAAACAAAGATAAGTGGATATGGCACAAACAAACTGTGTGTTAGCATGAAAACAATTTCAAAATTGTCCAAACTTGATCTTGTTAGAGGCCTGCCACAATTAAGTTTTGAAAAAGATAAAATATGTGAAGTTTGTGCTAGAGGAAAACAACTTGAATTACTTCACATTGACCTCTTTGGTCCTATCAAAACTACAAGCTTAGGAGGAATGAGATATGGCTTTGTTATTGTTGATATTTTTCACGATGCACATGGGTACTTTTCTTAAAACAAAAAGATGATTCGTTTGAAGCATTTCAAACCTTTTGTAAAAAGGTTCAAAATGAAAAATGTTATAACATAATCTTTGTAAAAAGTGATCATGGAGGATAATTTATAAATGCTTCTTTTAAATTTTTTTTTTGTGATGAAAATGGTATTTCTCACAATCTCTCTTGTGCAAGCACTCCTCAACAAAATGGAGTTGTTGAAACAAAAGATAGAACTTTACAAGAAATGGCCAGAACCATCTTGGAAGAATTAAATTTTGAGGAATATTTGTGGGCTGAAGCAATTAACACTTTTTGTTACATTTTAAATCGTGTATTAATAAGAAAAATTATCAACAAAACACCTAAAGAATTATGGAAAAACAGGAAGTCAAATATCTCATACTTTCATTTTTTTGGTTGCTAATGCTATATTAAAACAAAAAGATGATTCGTTTGAAGCATTTCAAACCTTTTGTAAAAAGGTTCAAAATGAAAAATGTTATAACATAATCTTTGTAAAAAGTGATCATGGAGGATAATTCATAAATGCTTCTTTTAATTTTTTTTTTTTGTGATGAAAATGGTATTTCTCACAATCTCTCTTGTGCAAGCACTCCTCAACAAAATGGAGTTATTGAAACAAAAGATAGAACTTTACAAGAAATGGCCAGAACCATCTTGGAAGAATTAAATTTTGAGGAATATTTGTGGGCTGAAGCAATTAACACTTTTTGTTACATTTTAAATCGTGTATTAATAAGAAAAATTATCAACAAAACACCTAAAGAATTATGGAAAAACAGGAAGTCAAATATCTCATACTTTCATTTTTTTGGTTGCTAATGCTATATTAAAACAAAAAGATGATTCGTTTGAAGCATTTCAAACCTTTTGTAAAAAGGTTCAAAATGAAAAATGTTATAACATAATCTTTGTAAAAAGTGATCATGGAGGATAATTCATAAATGCTTCTTTTAAATTTTTTTTTTGTGATGAAAATGGTATTTCTCACAATCTCTCTTGTGCAAGCACTCCTCAACAAAATGGAGTTGTTGAAACAAAAGATAGAACTTTACAAGAAATGGCCAGAACCATCTTGGAAGAATTAAATTTTGAGGAATATTTGTGGGCTGAAGCAATTAACACTTTTTGTTACATTTTAAATCGTGTATTAATAAGAAAAATTATCAACAAAACACCTAAAGAATTATGGAAAAACAGGAAGTCAAATATCTCATACTTTCATGTTTTTGGTTGCTAATGCTATATCTTAAATAACAAAGAAAATCAAGGAAAGTTTGATGCTAAATCAGAAAAAAGCCATTTTCTTAGGATATTCCACTAATTCCAAAGGTTATCGTATATATAATTTAAGAACAAAAAATGTGGATGTAAGTATGCATGTGTTATTTGATTATCTTGATATACAAAATATAGATGATGATGAAGAACAACAATCTAAGCAACATCAATAGATCGTTCCTCAGAAAAATGAGATTGATCATAAATCTCCATCTCAAACTCCTCTACGAAGCTGAAAAATTGTAGGAGATCATCCATAAAATCAAATCATTGGAAACACATCTGATGATATTAGAACAAGAATGCCTTTTAAAGATGACAACAACAACAACCTGTCAATGATCTCTCAAATGGAATCAAAATCAATCAAAGAAAGCCATAGTTGATAACTCATGGGTTGAAGCAATGCAAGAAAAACTTCTCCAATTTGAGAAAAATCAATGGACTCTTGTCCCAAATCCTCAAAATCAAACAATTACTGGCACAAGATGGGTGTTTAGAAACAAACTGAATGAAGAAGGAAAAGTAATCATAAATAAAGCAAGGTTGATCGCTCAAGGTTATAATCAACAAGAAGGTATTGATTATGATGAAACTTTTGCATATGCATCTCATAAGCTTATTAAACTTTATCAAATGGATGTTAAAAGTGTTTTTTTAAATGGTTTTCTAAATGAACAAGTATATGTTCATCAGCCTCTTGGTTTTGAAGATCAAAAGAAACCAAACCATGTCTTCAAACTTACAAAAGCTCTATATGAACTGAAACAAGCCCCTAGAGCCTGGTATGAGAGACTAAGTTCATTTTAATCAAAAATGGTTTTTCCAGAGGCAAGATTGATACTACACTCTTAAGAAAACTGATAAAATTGATTTATTAATTGTTCAAGTGTATGTTCATGATATCATCTTTAGATCAACAAATGAAAAATGTGTGAGGAATTTTCAAATCTCATGCAAAGTAAATTTGAAATGAGTATGATGAGAGAATTAAGATACTTTCTTAGCTTGCAAATCAAAGAGCATGAAAATGGAATCTTTATTTTTCAAGAGAAATTTATAAAAATCATCTAAAAGAAATACAAAATGAATTAAGCCAAAACAATGCCAATTCCCATGCATCCATCTTCAAATTTGGACAAAGATGAACAAGGAATATCCATCTCTGAAAAGGAATACAGAGGAATGATAGGTTCATTGTAATATCTAATTGCAAGCAGGTCAGACATTGTTTTTGCAGTAGGATTATGCGCTAGATTTCAATCTTTACCTAAAGAATCTCATTTATCTATTGTAAAAAGAATTTTTCGTTATCTTGTTTGTACTACTGATCTTGGCCTTTGGTATAGTAAATGAACTCATTTTGATCTTGTAGCCTATTGTGATGTTGATTATGTTGGGAATAAAATTGAAGGAAAAAGCACAAGTGGCTCATGTCAATTTCTTGGAGAAGTCCTAATAAGCTGGTCATGTAGAAAACAAAATACAATTGTCTTATCAACAACTGAAGCTGAATATGTCTCAGCTGCAAATTGGTGCTCTCAAGTCTTATGGATCAAAAACCAACTAGAAGACTATTTTGTAAGTTATACAAGTGTTCCAATTTACTTTGATAATACAAGTGCAATACATTTATTAGAGATCATTCAACATTCAAGATCAAAACATATTGAAATAAAACATCATTTTATTAGAGATCATGTTAACAAAAAATAACTTGAATTAATCTTTGTTGACACCAAAAAATCAATTTGCTGACATATTTACTAAACCTCTAGTCGAAGATAATTTTAATTTTATTAAAGAAAAATTGAAAATCATCAAATATCCAAACCATCTCCTTGGAAAAATTTGACTAGAATGTTCTAATCAATACGGAGAACTATCTCTGTTTCCTTCCTCTACACATCAGTCTCCCTTTTATTGTAAAGAATAAGTGAAGTTTATAAAATCAAAAATCAATTTCTTACCAAGAGGCAAAGTAACAACTCATTCTTTCTCTAAAAAACAACTACTCTAGCCTCATCATAGCCTAATTTCCTTCTTCTCAATATCATTAGTCACTTCTCAACCACTCACTCCTATAATACCCATGCGTGTCACTCTCTCCCTCATCACTTCCCAAAAAATTGCTTCTTCCTCTTTCATCAAAACCTTTGTATTTCTATTTTCTACGACTCACTCTTTTATTTTTTTCTCAAAACTCTCAAAAACCATGGCTTATACCAAAGCATCTGCAAGGAAAAACCCAACTCCAAGAACTTCAACACCTTCACCACCTTGATCACCATCTCCTCCACCACGTCCTACTCCTCCAAAAGTCTCTCCCTCTGAAAACACCTTCTCTAGCTCAACCAACATTTCATTGTCCCTCACTATGGTAGTTATGAATATGTCTCTAACAATAATACCTTAATCATCTATCACCTTCTCCATTGAAAAAGACTCAACTTCCCCTACATCATCATTTAGAACATGATAGCCTTCACCACTAGTGATTACAAAAGAAATATCGTTCCCTATGGTATGGTTCTCACAAAAAATTTCAAATACTTTAATGTCCCTCTAAAAAATGAACAATCCATCATCAAAATCTCAAAATTCATTTCGAAAAACATCTTTCACATGAAAAAAGATTCATCTCTCCCACCAACCCTGCATGTCTCTTAAGAACAAATCGTTCTCGTGGTCGTAGCAAAAGAAAACATCTTTAAACCCAAATACTCAAAATTTTGGGGTGAACCTTCCTCAAGAAAGTTCTCCTTTCTAGAACAACATTTTTTCCTTCACCACCAATCAATGTGAACCCATCCCACTTGATAATGTTCATGTTTTTGGTATCCTAACACCACACTCACTACAAGATTCCATTCTACAAAGTCATTTTTGCTCTCAAATTTATTTTGAAAGAACATCTCAAATGTCTCTAGCCTTTGTCTCCCCTCAGAAATCCATATCTTCCTTGTATGGTATTAACAAATACTTTGCTTTTCTTGATATGAACCTCTTTGGATCCACAATTCCTTAGGCACATTCTATGTCCAACACTCTCCATACTATTGGCTATGCTTTTTCCACCCTTGCATCTTTCTGCACTACTGTTATTCCATCTCTAGGTTAGCCTTCTCCAGCTACTTAGCGTGTAAATGAAGACCCTTGTCCTCCAAAACGCACCAAGATACAGAATGACACCTCAAAGACATGAAAGGATATCCCCAAGATCTTCACAACTCTTCAAACTATTATTGATAGACAAGTTCATTAAAATAGGGAGAACACAATTTTGAGGGATTGGATGGCTACTCAACTTGCTCCCAACTTGGGACTTGAACCACCTATAATTCAAACCTTTTTCCTTGTAATTGATATTGCTACTTCGTTAACATCAAAAGGAGATTTGAATTATAAACTGTAATGACCTCGCTTTGAAGAGAATAACTGCCCTTATTGTGTGAGTTCAAAAGGAACTAATTCTCTTAGATCTTATAAAAATTATAACCATAATTCTAATACAAAATATAACATAACATGTTTATCAAATTCAACACCACAAACATGAATTAGGGAAAATAATGATTTCAAAGTAGCGATTGCGCGTCTCAACATTTATGTTTCTTCACTTTCTGCTTCCAATGTGGGGTTTCTCTGAAATCGATTTCAATATCTTTCGGTGGGGTTACATTGTGCGAGAAGATATTTTTTCAAACAAGTAGTGTGCACACACTGCGAGGAAATGAGCACATGAAATTGTCAACTCAACTGTGCTGCTATTATTCAACGACATATCCCCACTTCATATCGAGTAAGTATCAAATCATAGATTGTTCTTCATTTGGAAATTAAAGATGCCCTTAACATGTTTGATAAATTACTCGTGAAGAATACTTTTTATTGAAATTGTTTCTTTTTAGTGTATTTGAACTTGGCTTATGGGAACATTGATTTGTGATTAAAAAAGATTATAATAAGGACTTCTGGTTTTCTCTTTTAATAAGGAGGTTTTGTTTTCTCTTTCAATAAGGAGTCTTGTTTTTTCCCTTTCAATAAGGTGTTTTTGGGGCTATCGGAGACAATAAGTTGCATAGTTTGGAATTGTCGTCGGCTTGGAAACTCACAAAAAGGTAGAGTGTTCAAAAAACTTTTATGAGATAAAGATCCCACTAATGTATTCCTCTCATAAACTAAGATAAAATATTTTGAGATGAATAAGTTTCGAAATGTACAAGGTCTATTTGGGGTTGTTACTGTTTTATGTGCATGAGAAGGTAAAAGACGTGTTGGTGGTCTTGCAATGTTTTGGAATGAAGGCGTTGAAGTGGAGGTGTTATCTTTTTTCCATAACCATATTGTTGTCTTAATTGCTATGGGTGATGGAGATGAGAAATTGAAGTTGAGTAGGGTGTATGTTTTTTTGAAGACTCAAATGAAACATAAAACCTGTGAATTAATTGATCAATGAGCATTGGTAGAAAATACTAATAAGTGGCTTCTCACGTGGGATTTCAATATGATTCTTTCACATGATGAGAAGGAATATGAACATTTTGGTAATTCACATTTGATTTTGATGTTTCGAGACACTCTTCAAAATCACAATCTTATTTACTTGGGATTTCAGGGTGATAAATTTACTTGGTATAATAATAAGGACGAAGTTTATAATATTAAGGCCCACCTTGATAGGATGGTAGCTACACCAGCATGGCTCTCATTTTACCCTTCAGCTTCAGTGGTCATTTATTGAAAATGAAGGTACAAATAGACTGTTAGATTTTGTGTAACATAGTGGAAGCAAAGTTCACAGAAAATGAAGTTTTCTCAACTACTAAAAATTTAAAGCTTCATGCTACCCCAGGTCCTGACGAAATGCTAGTTTTATTTTATCAACAGTTTTGCAGTATAGTTGGTAAGGATGTGACTTATCTTCCTTTGGAGATTCTCAATGGTGGTGGAAATCAGGTAGCATTATTTATAGTTATGTGTGTCTCATTCCGAAAAAGAGATTTTGTTTATGTGATTTTAGACCTATTTCTCTTTGCAATGTCGTTTTTAAAATAATTACACAAAGAATGAGCCATATGATTTTAGAGTTATTTCTCTTTGCAATCTCTTTTTTAAAATACTTACAAAAACAATTGCAAATAGGATGAAATTGACTATTTCTGATATCATTGGAATTTTCAATGTGCTTTTATGCCAGGACATTTAATTATTGATAATGTCTTGCTAGTTTTTGAATATTTACATTATATGAGGAAGAAAATTAAAGGAAAGAAGGGATGCATTTTGGCCTAAAGTTGGATATGTCAAATGCATATAATCGCATCGAATGAAACTTTTTGATTGAGGTTCTTCAGTCTATGGATTTTTCTCAAAAATGACAGAGCTTGATTTTTAATTGTATTTTCATGGTGTTTTTTTTCTATTTTGCTAAATGGAAGTCCTTGTTGGAAGTTTTTTCCTTAGCGACGTCTTCATCAAGGGGACCCTTTGTCCTTAATTTTTTATCCTATGTGCAAAGGTATTTTCTGGTATTCCAAATAAGGCGCAAAAAAATAAGGTTCTTCATGGAATTCTAATTGCAAGAAGGGCTCCAAAAATTAATCATTTATTTTTTATATATGATAGTCTTATATTTTGTAAGGACTCTCCTTAAGATGCTCGCACCATTCAACGAGTGCTTAATATTTATCAGTCTACTTCTGGTCAACTTAAATTGAGATAAATTAGAAATCTCTTTCAGCTGAAGTATACTCGATGATTATAAAATCTTGTTCCAAGGTTGTATACAAATTAAAGTTATTGAGTGTTATTCGAAGTATTTGGTGCTACGTTCTTTTTTCAGCAAATCTATGCAACAAGTATTTAATTTTGTCCATGATAGGATGTGGAAAAATCTGAAGGGATGGAAAGAAAGATTTTTATCAACACCATGAGAGAAGTTTTGATCAAAGTGGTGATTCAAGCAATTCCTATGTATGTTATGAGTTGCTTTCTACTTCTGATGGGTTTATGTGAGCACATTGAAAGGATGATTAGTAAGTTTTGGTGGGGTAGCAAACAAGGTCAACATAGAATTCATTGGATTAATTGGGATACATTATGTAAGGGGAAAAAGTAGGGTGGGATGAGCTTTAGAATATTCCATGATTTCAACTTTGCAATGTTGCATAAACAAGGGTAGTATATTGTGCATAATGATGATTTATTGATCTTACAACGTCTGAAAGCAAGATATTTTCCTAGGAGAAATTTTTTGATATCTTCAATTGGTTATTGCCCAAGTTATACACGAAGAAGTATTTCGCAAGCTCATTTAGATTTTATTGGGAAAGTTGGTATTTGGAGAGTAGGGGATGGTCGTCAAATTTGTGTATGGGAGGATAATTGGTTTCCTTATCCAAATGGTAACAATATCTGGTCTCCTAAACCTTCTAATTGTGGTATTTGTTTGTCTCGAATCTCATACATCATGATATTTAATGTTAGAATGCCTCATTAATTAATGAAGTTTTTCTTCCTTTTGAAGCTCAACAAATTATTCGATTGTCATTTTCTTTCTCTCAACTACTAGATGGTTTGTGTGGGGTGCTTCACGATTTGCTATTTTTTCAGTGAAGAGTTCGTATCATTTCTTAAAGGCAAGACGTGAAGTATGTACCTTTCATAATTCAGTGTAGGATATTGATCAACGAGTGTGGAAAAAGTTATAGAAAATAAAAAAAATATTCCAAGACACACTCATTTTGCTTTGAGAATTCTACATGCAAAAATACCAATAAAGAATGATCTTTTTGAAAGAGGCATCAATTGTGACTCATTGTGTTTTTTGTGAGCAACATAATGAAACAATTTCACATCACTTTGTGGAGTATCACTGGTCAAAGCAAGTTTGGTTTGCTTTTCCTGTAGGTCTGGTATGTAATTTTCATGATTCTAGATACATACTGTTTCACGAGTACTTCGAAAGAAATACTATTGATGCAAGTGAGAATGTGAATGTACTTATTTTGGCGTTGTGTTATGAAATATGGTGTGTGTCGCGATCAATTTGTCTGCAAAAAAAAAAGAGTCGCCACCAATTTTATTTTATTAAAGGGAAAATTGGATGAAACATAGTGATGATCTTGGACCAAAAATTCGGATACGGGAGTCAATTACATGTAGGGAAAGTATTACCACCCTACACCGTCCATTAAAACAGTTACCCTATAATTAATTGTATACAAAATATTTATTTATTTAATTATTTATTTTACCCAAAAAAGAATAATAAAAAGGGAAATGAATCATTTACATTAATAAAAGAAGGGAAAATATTTCTTTTATTAATTTGGTTTGACAAATGGAAGACCTTGCTCCTATGTATCTCCAGGTGCAATAGAGAAATCAAAACACATGTAATTTTTGGTAGAAAATATTTGTGGGTTAATTAATTTTATTATTACTCAATATATTTTTATTATTAAAAAAAAAAGGTTAATAGTGATAAGTGAGAAAGAAAAAGGATTACCAAATAGTAGGATGATAAAACAAATAAAAATATATCATTTTTTCTAAAAAAGAAAATTTTATTTTTTACGGGCTGTATCAATTTAAGAGGTGCATGGTTTGTAGAAAAATTAAAATTGACAATTAGATGGCAAATCGTAATACATAGAAAGTATCAAAATTTAATAGGGAAAAAACATCATATACCAAATTCATGAATTATAGTTGTGTTTCTTCTTTCTCTTATTTTTTATTGCGAGTTGCAGTCAGTGATTATAGAGAATATTGTGTAAGAATGGCGTAACAGAAAACCAGTAATAGATTTCTGGTGGGTGGATTCAAACACCTAAAATCAGTCCATATTTTCAAATCACTCTCCATGAGAGTCTCACAACACTCTTATTTATATTAACAAATTAGGGTTACATGATTTTTAGAAACAAATGTCTACCATTATGACTAATTAAGTTGAATCCTTAAGTATTATTTTTTTTCTTTAAAACCTTTTCTTGAATTCCAAAAATCATATTATATATAAATCAATCAAATCAAAATCATTCATATTTAATTTACTCCAAAAAATCCCATATTTATTAATTTTATATATTTTTTTTTATTTTCTAAATAGTAGGATGATAAAATAAATAAAAATAAAAAGTTTTGATTTTTTTTATTACCATGTTATTTTTAAACCAAAAAAGTAATAAATAAAAATACATCAAAAGCCTAACATATATCTCTTTTTATTAATAAGTGAATATCATACGAAAAATTATACGAAAATCATATATTGAATTAAAAAAAAATAGAAAGTTAGGGTAAAAAGTCAAAAACACCCTTTTTGTTATTTATTTTGTGAATAAAAAAAAAAGATGACAAAATTAGGCGTCGATAGTGTGCTAGAAATATAAATAAAAAAAGTTTTGAGGGGACTGATGTTTATGTGTCTACCGTTGTTCAAAAGACACACATATCTATTGTTAATTTTAATAGAGCTAGTGTGGTGTTATTGGAAGCGTTAAATGGAGGTCCAATATGCATATATCGGATGTTCATTGAACACCCCTATTGGAACCAAGTTGGTTATTGCAATTAAAGTTTTGATGTTAACAAATGTATTTTACGAAAATAACATGTTTGACTTAGAAGAAGAATGAAAAATGCTACTAGAAGAATAGATCATAAGATGACGTCACCAGAAGCAGAAATCAGAGGATGATGTCACCAGAAGATGACATCACCAGAAGCAGAAATCAAAGGATGACGTCACTAGAGGATATGTCCAGAGGATATCATCAGAGGAATCTGTCAGAGAAATATGCTCAAAACAAAATCTAAGAAAAATGCTCAAAACAGAATTTGAGAAAAATGCTCAAAACAGAATCTGAGAAATATACTCAAAACAGAATCTGAGAAAAATGCTCAAAACAGAATCTGAGAAAAATGCTTAAAACATTTAATAAAAAAGCAAAAGTAATTAAGTTTGACAAACACAATTCAACCCCCCTTCTCGTGTTTGCACCTTCAATTGGCATCAGAGCTCGATCTCAAGGCTGAGCACTTTACAGTGTTTGAGGAAAGATTCAAGGGATCAACATGTCCGGATTCAATGAAGAAGCTATTGGAGGAAACATCAACAGACCACCTCTGTTTGATGGAGAACGATTTGAATACTGGAAGGACAGGCTGAGAAGTTTTTTTATTTCACAAGATCCTGAACTTTGGGATTTGGTGGAAGATGGTTATATTGCTCCAGAAGATGCTGATGGTGTTAAAATTTCCAAAAGATATATGGATGCTGATCAGAAGAAGATGTTCAAGTTGCATCACAAATCCAGAACGTTCATGATCAATGCAATCACGTTCAAGGAGTTCGACAAATGCACTAACAGAGAAACAGCGAAGAACGTCTATGATAGTCTGATTCTGACTTACGAAGGCAGTAAGCAAGTCCAAGAAGCAAAGACTAACATTCTAGTCAAGAAGTACAAGTTATTCAAGATGGAAGAAGATGAAGACATTGAAACTATGTTTTCCAGATTCTAGACTCTAGTATCAGGATTAAGGGTACTAGAAAAGAGCTACACTACTGCTGATCATGTAAGGAAAATACCTAGAAGTCTGACAATCAAGTGGAGACCAAAGATCACTGCTATTCAGGAAGCTAATGATCTGAATACTCTAAAGCTGGAAGAATTAATCAGCTCCCTCAGATCACATGAAATTGAATTGGAAGAAGATGAACCCAAGAAGAAGAACAAAACTCTAGCCCTAAAATCCAAGCAGAAGAAGGCTCTGAAAGCAACATCAGAAAATAGTGATTCAGACGATCAAAGTCTGAACTCAGAGGAAGAAGAAATTGCTTTCTTATCCAGGATGTTCATAAAGATGTGGCATAATAGAAGGAATAAATTTCCCCAGAGATATTCCAATCAGTCCAACAAAGGAAGTGATGATACACATGACAAGAAAGGTATCATCTTCTACGGATGCAATGAATCTGGACATATCAAGTCAGAATGTCCAAATATGGAGAAAGGGAAGTACTAGAGGAAAGATGTCAGAACTAAGAAGAAAAACATGATGGCTACATGGGATAATTCTGATGAATCTTCTGAAGATGAACAAGCAGATTTGACTATGATGGCTCACACCAACTCTGGATCCAACACAGAATCTGATTCTGGAAGAGAATCAGAAGATGATGAAACAGAGGTATATTCTGAATTCACTCGATCTGATTTGATTACTGTTCTGAATGATTTGTTAAACAGTAATTACAAATTATCTTAAAAACTGAAAACTCTTAAGAAAGAAAATACAAATCTAACAAAAGAAGTTAATGTTTTAAAAAATCAGATTGCAGAATTTAAAACAGAAAGTGTCATTCTTGAAACTAATATTGCAGAATTGAAAACAGAGAATGTATGTTTGAAAAACAGTTTTGCTGAACTTAAAGATGAAAGTTTAAATCTGAAAAATAATCATAATTCAACAGCAATTGAAAATACCACAAGTAATTCTGATATGCATGAACAAGTTCTTCAAGAATTTCTTGATAGTGGTATGGAAAGAAGCAAATATGCTTCTATGATTTATGGAGTCAGTAGGAATGGAAATAGAGGTATAGGATTTGAAGAAACTATAACTGAACCTAAACCTGTGCTTAAACTTGTTCCCTCTGATATTGTGTGTGCTGTTTGTTACAAGAAAGGTCATTCCAAAGTGTCTTGTCCTATGCTAAATACAAGGAAAAACAAGAAACTTTTCAAGACTAACAAATCTAGACCCAACCAGATTTGGGTACCAAAAGATAAAATTGTTTATGTTGCAGATGTTCTGAGCAACCAAAGTGAAACACCAGTCATGGTGCCTAGTCAATGGATGCTGGCAACATATGAAGGGAAAAAGGTCTATGTTCCAACATCTACCAAACAGAAGCCAATTGACTCTGGTAGAAGAAGAACTGGTCAACACAATAACTATCAGAACCAGAACAAGAATCATAGGAGGAACAGGAAATATCAAAGAAATCACTCATATCAAATAACCCAGAACTACCAGAAGGATCAGAATTACCATCAGTTCCAGAACCACAAGAATCAGAATTATCATCAGTTCTAGAACTATCAGAGGAACCTGATATATCAACAGAAAGAGAAGTGTCAGTATCTAGAGAGTTCTTCAAACACTCCAGTAAAATTCATCAAGACTACAAACCAGGAAGTGAATTCAAATTCCTTCATCCAAACCATCTAATCACAGAACATACAGATTCAGTATCTGAAAATCAAAAACAAGAGGATTTTCAGAGTAAAACTGAAACTGTTGACATAGAGGTTACATCTTGCTGTAAATACTATTATTGTTTGATATTTATGTTTAATGTGATAACAAGAAGCTTGATCTTAAAAATCAAAGCTAGATAAGTATTCTGCAGGTTTTCAAATTGTCAAAGGAACCAAGCGCTTCACGTGATGTGAACACTTCAACAGAAACAATATTTCAGTGGTTTCAAAAACAAGCAGAAACCATCAGAAGCAGAATTAATGGTTTGGCTGTATTGAGTTCATTATTAAATTATTTGACTTGTATTATGTTATATGACAAATAGCTTGACCTGAAAAGTCAAAGCAAGATGAAGCTGATGCAGGTTAACCAGAACTCGAGGAAACTGATGCTGGTTTACCAGAACCAGAGGAAACCGAAGCTAGTTTACCAGAACCAGAGGAAACCGAAGCTGGTTTACCAGAACCAGAGAAAACCGATGCAGGTTTACTAGAACCAGTAGCTGATACAGATTTACCAGAACCAAAAGCTGATGTAGACAAACCAAGAGAGCTTGAAAAGATGGAAGATGAAAGCAAAACAGAAGAACCTCACAAATCTTCAAAGGATGAATCTGAAGATAAGTCAGAAGAAAGATGATGGAAGTACAAATCTTCACATCCCGAAATGCTAATCATTGGGAGTGCAAGTGATCTCTTAAGGATCAAATCATTACTTAAAGAAATCAGTTTGTTTGGCTTACTCTCATCTATTGAGTCTATTTTTGTTGATGAAGCACTGAGGGAAGATGGATGGATTTTTGCCATGTAAGAGGAGTTAAATTAATTTGAAAGGAATAATCTTTGGGATCTAGTTCCAAGACCAGAAAAGAACATTATTGGAACCAAGTGGTTTTGAGAAACAAGTTGAATGAAAAAGGAGAAGTAGTCAGAAACAAGGCAAGGCTTGTGACACAAGGTTACAGTCAACATGAGGGCATTGATTACACAGAGACATTTGCTCCAGTGGCCAGGTTAGAAGCTATTTGTATCTTATTATCCTTTGCTGCAAATAATAATATCAAATTATTTCAAATGGATGTTAAAAGTGCTTTTCTCAATGGTTATTTGAGTGAAGAGGTATATGTTAAACAACCTCCAGGTTTCGAAAATTGTGAATTTCCAAACCATGTCTTTAAACTTAGAAAATCCTTGTATGGGTTAAAACAATCACCTAGAGCATGGTATGATAGACTCAGTAATTTCTTACTTAAAAATAACTTTGAAAGAGGACAAATAGACAATACTTTGTTTCGCAGATCAATAGACAATGATATTCTAATGATTCAAATTTATGTTGATGATATTATTTTTGGATCTACTAATGGCATTCTTTGTGAAGAATTTTCTGAATTAATGCAGCATGAATTTCAAATGAGTATGATGGGAGAACTTAAGTTCTTTCTAGGAATACAAATTCAACAACGTCCAGAAGGTATTTACATTCACCAAACTAAATATACAAAGGAACTTCTCAAGAAGTTTAAGACGAGTGATTGCAAACCTATGGCTACACCAATGCATCCTACTTGTTCACTTGATAAAGATGAATTAGGAACAAAAGTTGACCAGAAAATCTACAGAGGAATGATAGGATCATTACTCTACCTTATTGCTTCTAGACCTGATATCATATTTAGTGTGTGTGTGTGTGTATGTGCTCGATTTCAATCTGATCCTAGAGAATCTCATCTAACTGCTGTAAAGAGAATTCTTAGATATCTGAAAAGCACTACCAATCTCACCTTATTTTACAAGAAAACTTCTACATACAAACTAAGTGGATACTGTGATTCTGACTATGCTAGAGATAAACTTGAAAGAAAAAGCAATAGTGGCTATTGTACCTTTTTAGGAGACAATTTAATTTCGTGGTCCAGTAAGAGACAACACACCATTGCCATGTCAACAGCAGAAGCTGAATACATTTCAGCAGCTGGCTGCAACTCTCAACTACTATGGATGAAGCATCAACTTGAAGACTACAAAATATTAGAATCCAACATACCCATCTATTGTGATAACACCTCTTAAATTTGTCTAACCAAAAACCCGATCCTACACTCAAGAGCCAAACACATAGAGATCAAACATTATTTTATCAGAGATTATGTTCAGAAAGGAGTACTCAACATTTAGTTTGTAGTCACTGAACATCAAATGGGCTGATATATTCACTAAACCACTACCTGAAGATAGGTTTCAATTCATCAAGAAAAACCTTAATCTTATCTTCATCCCTAATCTAATAGCTTAGTTTAGTTTTTTTTTATGTTATTTTATTTTTCATGTACTTTTATAATTAAAAAAAAAACAGAGGATCTCTTTTCTTCATTCAATCCTTTTTGTCTGATGACAAAGGGGAAGAAGATGTAGTATTTGATAAAATATCTGAGGGAAAAGATGATGTATTTGAAAGGAGCAGAAGATGATGTATGATTTATTTGATATGATATCTGGGCATTAGACTTAGGGGGAGAAAATATAAAATGAAACTTAGTCTTAGGGGGAGTCAAAGTCAAAAGAAAGAAAAAGTATTATAAAAAATACATTGCTTGTCATCATCAAAAAGGGGGAGATTGTTGGAACCAAGTTGATTCTTGCAATTCAAGTTTTGATGTTAAAAAAATGTATTTTATGAAAATAACATATTTGACTTAGAAGAAGAATGAAAAATGTCACCAGAAGAATAGATCAGAAGATGACGTCACCAGAAGCAGAAATCAGAGGATGACGTCACCAGAAGATGACGTCACCAGAAGCAGAAATCAGAGGATGACGTCACCAGAGGATATGTCCAGAGGTTATCATCAGAGGAATCTGTCAGAGAAATATGCTCAAAACAGAATCTAAGAAAAATGCTCAAAACAAAATCTGAGAAAAGTGCTCAAAACAGAATCTGAGAAAAATGCTTAAAACAGAATTGGAGCAAAAGACTCAAGAAATAGAATCTAGCTAAAAATATGCTCAAAACAGAATCTGAGAAAAATGCTCAAAACATAATTGGAACAAAAGACTCAAGAAACAGAATCTAGCTAAAAGTATGCTCAAAACAGAAGCGGAGCAAAATGCTCAAAACAGATTAATCGAAATACACTCCAGAAGTAAAGCATCAGTGAGCAAAAGACTCAAAACAGAATCTGAGCAAACTACTCCAGAATATTCTCAAAACAGATTAATCGAAATACACTCCACAAGTAAAGCATCAGTGAAGTCCTAAAGTTCAACTATAAATAGAGATTTAATGCTGAAGAATAACGTATCGAAAAACACAAGAAATCAAGCTTCAATTCATAGTTATCTGAGAGTTCAAAAGAGAGACACACAAATGAGCAAGAGCAATATTTTCTAAGTGTTTTCAAGAGAGAAATACAGTGCAACAATCAGCTTTCCAGAAGCAATAAAAGAGTGCAAGAATAAGTACAACAAACAGCTTTCCATAAGCAACGTTGCAAAGTTTCAAACCTTTATTATATAACCCGATAGTGGTGTAGATTTCTTCTTCAATCTGGGGTTGTCAGATTGGTAGGAGAAGACTTGACTTGTAGAGTCGAGGTGTTGTTATTGTTCCTCAAAAGTCTGGGGTTGTCAGGCTGTTTGAGAAGACTTGGCTGGTTTAGTTAAGGTGTTGTTGTTCCTCAAAAGTCTGGGGTTGTCAGGCTGTTTGAGAAGACTTGGCGGGTATAGTCAAGGTGTTGTTGTTCCTCAAAAGTCTGGGGTTGTCAGGCTGTTTGGGAAGACTGACTTGAAGAGTCAGTGGTGTTGTAATTCAAAGGAGATTGAATTAGTGAAAAGGCCTTCTGGAGGAAGGGACTTGACGTAGCCTAGTTAACGGTGAACCAATATAAATTGCTGTGTTATTATGTTAGTATTATCCGCTGCTGAATCTGATTAGTTATTTATCGAATAATTCAAATCAACATTTAACAAAAAAACAAAAGTAATTAAGTTTGCCAAACACAATTCAACCCCCATTCTCGTGTTTGCACCTTCAACCCCCATTTAGTTGTTGTTATACGCTTAATATTGATGCAACAAATTCAATATAAGAGGATAAATGGGTATTGGTGTTGTAGGGGAGAGATTATGATGGTGTAGTAGTTGCTGCTAGCTACTGACAAGTCATTTCATTACTAGATTCAGAGGTATCAGAAGCCTTAACTATGCAGAAGAGTTTAGAATTTGATTAAGATATGTTTTTGTTGAATCTTATAGCAGAATGAGATGCTTCAAATGTGGTCGCAGCGTTGAACGTTCATCAAGAATCTTCCACTTATGATAGTTCTATTATTGGAGATTGTATTAATTTTAATGTCTGTTTTCATAGTTTAAATTTTTTTACATATTAGGCATGAAACCAACTAAAGTGTTCATTATGTAGCTAAATATGTTCATTATATTTGGAATTGTACGTGGATTGAAGAGATTTCACCTTGTATTTCTGTTGTCTTGACTTTTGATTTTTTGTCAAATTTTTTTTTTAATGAAATTATCATTAATATAAAAAAAAGTTGTGATTTTGAAATTTGATTAAACATATAATAGCATGCTAAGAATTTTTTTACATCTACATGCATTTTAGTTTATTCCGGTCACATTACTTCACTTGATTTAATAAACAATGTCACGCCACTTCAACCTCAAATGTTTTTTTCGTACTATTTTAAATTTATATTTTTGAATATTTCTCTAATACTTATGTAGGTGTAATATCAATTTTATAAATTATAAATGTAAAAAAATATAGATTAATTTGGAATCTATAAAATTAAATTTTAGCACATGATATATTAAATAAAACAAGTAATCATGAACTTGAATAAAACTTTATATCATATACAAGACATGCTTCAACAAATAACAGAATTTAATTTTAGAAATCAAACATATGAGCTTTGCTTCTCCATATAGTAAAAACAAACACAATACTTAACTAAATGGTACCCATGTGCTGTGTATGAGTATATCCTAAGTAAGAAATAGATTGTGAATTTCTGATGTGTTAATCATGTGGGTAGAAATTGTAATAAGGTTGCACACTAGCTAATCCAATATGCTAATTCAGATCCAAATCGGGTTTGGATTGAAGAGGCGTCATCTGTAATTCAAGCCCAAGACACATTGCATTTGGCCCATTCTAAGTAATAAAAGGTTTTTTTTCTTATAAAAAAAGGTTAAAATAATCATATACCGTTCTAACAATATTCAAATTAGATTTAACAATATTCAAATTAGATTTAAGTGCAAATTTAGTTTTTCTATTTTCACCAATTCATATAATTTCTTTTCTATTTTAAAAGTCGACAATTTTGGTTCCTTCTCAATTTGATATATTTTAAATAATGTAGGGTACGCTTTCTTGATATAGAGTAATTTAAACGCATTAAATATTTATTAATTAAATTACAAAAATGAAAAACATTTGAAGTTAAAAGTTAAGTTTTTAGAGAATTTTATCGTAATTTTATGAGTATTAATCATTCTACATCATTTTATCATATGTGACATATTTTAAATATGTCACATTGCATTTTTTTTATTTAAAAAAATCAGAATAAAAAACCAAAAATATGAATTTATCTTTCTGGCTAAGCCATACATGAAGAAGAGTTGGTTTCCGATGAAGTGCATTCAGGGTTTATAGCATAGCAATAATAATCCTTGAGACGTATAAAATGTTATCTAGTTCTAGGAAACTCTTAAAAAACATCTCATTTATTAGCTTAGGTTGTTGAGGTTGTAGGCTTGTGCATTATGAGGTTCCGCATATTCAGTTTGTCTAACACCTTCACTAGTGTTCTTGAAAAGTTTCACACTTGGATTATATAATGTGCAAGCAGGTTTACAATCAAAGTATTTGTATTTCTTTAGGATCTTTTCAACATAGTGAGATTGATCCAAATAAATTCCATTTTTTGACCTAGTAATCTTGATTCCAAGAATTACACTCGTTTCTCCAAAGTATTTCATATTAAAATTGTTACACAACAATGATTTTACAATATTTACATCATGAATGTTTGAACCAAAGATGAGTAGGTCGTCTACATAGAGACATATGATAGTGCAAATGCAATTTTCAGATTTGTAATAAATACATTTGCAACTTTCATTCACGTTAAACTCATTTGATGTAATCAAGTTATCAAACTTTTCATGTCATTGTTTAGGAGCTTGTTTAAGACCATACAAAGATTTATCTAACTTACATATCTTATTTTCTTGTCCATGAATCACAAAACCTACATGTTTTTCCACATAGATTTTTTCTTCCATGTCACCATTTAAAAAAGTTGTTTTGACATGAGTATTCTAATGGATGTTATTCTGGTGACCGAGAGAGATGTTTTTAAAGTAAACTATTGTCATTGAGAGAAGATAAAATGTCAGTTAATAAAGATGTATTTTTAAAAATATTAAAAACAGTTTTTTTTACTTTTTTTTTTATTTTTAAAAATATAGACAATTATTTTTTTTAAAAATATTTTACCTTCTTCTTAATGTATAAACTTGAGACAAAATTTAGAAAGTAAAATAACAACAACAACAACAACAACAACAACAACAACAACAACAACAACAACAACAACAACAACAACAACAACAACAACAACAACAACAACAACAACAACAACAACAACAACAACAACAACAACAAAAACAACAACAACAACAACAACAACAACAACAACAACAACAACAACAACAACAACAACAACAACAACAACAACAACAACAACAACAACAACAACAACAACAACAACAACAACAACAACAACAACAACAACAACAACAACAACAACAACAACAACAACAACAACAACAACAACAACAACAACAACAACAACAACAACAACAACAACAACAACAACAACAACAACAACAACAACAACAACAACAACAACAACAACAACAACAACAACTATTATTATTTAAATATACACAGAAAACACAAATGCTCTAAATTTTTATTATTAAAAATAATATTAACAATCATTTTACAACAGTTTCTAACATAAGTTCTGAATTGCGTGAAGAAGATGGGAGATGGGTAAAGGAATGGAAAGAGAACGTCATTGTACATGGGAGGGGAGGTGTTAAAATTAAAAAAGGGAGGGTGCTTTTAATAAAGTGGGTTTAGTTGGGCCAAGCTTTTCCAATAAGTCATGAAACTGACCCACATCTTCATCTCAATTCATTATCTCTCTCGTAATAAATCGTAACCTTGAGGAAGAATTTCAGAATTGAGATCTCTTTTCGCCAAAATCAATATCAATGGTGAGTGTTAATTATTCACGATGATGTGTTGCTTGTTATTATTAGTGATTCAATTTCGTTATTCTCATTTCCTTCTGTTTCTGTTTCATTTCAGATTTCGAATTGTTTCTTTATTTTAATGATCAATTAACCAAATATTAGCTTTTCTCAGTTTTAATTACGATTAAATCAAATCTCAATCTCACTACACCATGTGGTTAAACAATTAGGTTAATTTGCCCAACTGTGACTCTGGTTTTTCAGTTTACTTTTTATTTTTCATTTGATTTTGCAGTGTTTATTTATTTTAAGGGTTATACTCTGATTATGATATAAACTTGGTTACATTACATGTTATCACCACCTAGCTACAATGTTTGATTAATATTATGTTAGATTCGAATCAACTTAAACCATGTTGAAGTTTACTAATTGTAGTTTGAATTGGGTCAAGTAAGAATCAGAGGCCCTAAGCATGCATATGGTGCAGTCACTGACTGCACGCATTCGCGCAGTCAGTGATCTCAATCAGACGGTCTTGATCTCAAACTTTTTGATTTTTTAAAAAACAAAAATTATTGAATTGGAGATCTGAACCGTCCAATTTTGATCAGACAGTCACTGGCTGCGTGAATGCGTGTGCAAGGAGCCCAGGTCCGTCCTCAAAGGGAGGAAAGAGAAGCCGCAGTTAGTTGATGTGGTTGGGAATGATCCTGAAATCAAAGGGAAGTCTGTTAGGAAGATGGAATATATTATTGAGAGGGGTAGTGTAGAATTGGTTATGCACGTTTATTGTTAATATTGGCATAGGAGAATCTTTCTGTGGTAGGAGCTCAGCTCTGGATTGACTATCTTTGTATTCACCTTTGTTACCATTTACAATCAATAAAACTCATTTCATCATTCCTTTTCTCGTGCGTTCCTATCATAGTTCAATGTGCATCTTGCTGGATTCCTAAACTTTTTCAATGTCTTAGCATGATTCATGGCTGCCTTATCTCTTAACTTTTTCCATGTTGTAACCCCACTTTCTATTGAATGACATGGCATGGTAGCATTCTTTCATGTTTTGGGTTTCTGTCACTATCAATCATGAAGATGAAGGTTATTTTCACCTTGTATTTTTGTACTTGGAATGAATACATGTATGTATGCATGTTTGTTGTCTGATTGAAATTCTAGCCAATATTATAATGAATGATAGGACTGTGCCTCTCTCACCGTTGTAGTTAGGATAATACCCTACTACTTGAATTTGGTTGTCGCTTGTATTTTCAATTATGTATTGTATACACGTTATCATTTATGTATTTCCAATTTTAACATGCACGTTTTATTCCTCTTCGTAAATGTAGATACACTTTGTGCTTCTCATTAGTCGTCAAGGGAAGGTCAGACTCACAAAATGGTATTCACCTTATACTCAGAAGGAAAGAAGTAAGGTAACCAACACCCTATCACTTTTTAACTTTATTATTTTGGTAGTTTGTTATTTTCTTCCCTTTCTTTTTTATTTTGTATATATATAGTGATAGAGACGGTCATTGCATGCTGATTGTTGAGCACACCACATTCCACAATAACTGTCGGTACTATATGTATTTACATCTAATCTTTTCTTTACAAGGTGATCCGTGAGCTCAGTGGAGTGATTCTTAGCCGTGCTCCCAAGCTCTGTAACTTTGTAGAGTGGAGAGGACATAAAGTTGTTTATAAAAGGTATTGTGACAATATATATTATGAATGCTACTCCTTTGCAAGACACTCTTCTTTTTGGCTTGATACTTAATTGACTATGTTATAATGAATATCTGCTGCAGGTATGCTAGTCTGTATTTCTGTATGTGTATTGATGATGAAGACAACGAATTGGAAGTCCTTGAAATGATTCATCATTTTGTGGAGATTCTTGATCGGTATTTTGGCAGTGTAAGTTCTATCAAAAGTTGACTTTAGAAGAGTACTGCTTGATTCACTAGTGGAAACTTGAAAGACTCCCCTCTTTTTTAAGGATTTAATATATGAATTTTTTTAGTCTCTCTAATTTGATAATGGTCACTTGTCAATTTGCAGGTCTGTGAACTGGACTTGATATTCAACTTCCACAAGGTCTGTCCAAGTATAATGAATATGTCCAAAATTCAAAACAAGTGCTATTGAGCATATCACCTGTCATTATTTTTGGTCTACTATTGTCCCTTCTGATCTGTTCTATGTTTTTTAATCATGGAAGGCCTATTATATACTTGATGAACTTCTAATTGCCGGTGAGCTTCAGGAGTCGAGCAAAAAAACTGTTGCCCGATTGATAGCTGCACAGGTATCAATGGTCTTTCTCTTTCAAATATGTTTGTATTCTTCAATCAGTTTATCTAATGCAATTTTGTATGATACCGGCTATCAGGATTCATTGGTGGAGAGTGCTAAGGAGGAAGCCAGTTCCTTGAGTAATATTATCGCACAAGCCACAAAGTGAAGAGATTCAATGTTGCAATTGTTGCCATTTTTAGGAATGGAGAAATGTTTGGTACGATTAAAGTGTGAACTTATAGTTTATGTGTATGTTCCATCTCTATTGTTGTTATGTTGAATTTGTAAAATAGAAAAGAAAGAAAAAAACTAGGTTCTGACAAGAATATTTCATCTTGATTTGCATTGCAATTCTCCTTAGTTAGAGGGATAAGGCTTTGTTGTTGCAATTCTCATGATTAGCTATTTCGTGTTTGTATACATGTGTGACCTGTTTATTTCTGTTGTTGATCTATTTTCTTGGGGATGTTGAGGAATACTTTTATTTTGTACAATGCTCTGAGATTGAATTTGAGTAGTGCTGATTAATTTTAATTAATATGATATCACTCTAAAGTGATGAGTTGTTTACATTGAAAAATCAAAATAATTTACATATTTTGTGGAAGTGGCAATTTTTAGTTTTTAGAAAGATATTATCTTGTTTAGAACATTTTACACTAAAATAGTACCCCCTATTGAGATGATTTGCATACAGTTGAAAAATGGACTGTTGTGATTCTTATGATCTACAAACTTCATTTTACAAAACAAAAGCAAAAGCATATTAAGAAAAAATTAGGACCATGAGATTGCTGTGCACTCACTTTTTGTACAGTAACTGTAGAGGATCTTGTCAATTCAGATATCAAAAGTCTCCAAAACAATCTGCAATTAAAAGGTGGCTTTTATAAGATAGAGATGACTTGAGCAAAAAAAAAAAAGACAGACAAACGTATAATTAAGTGTTGCTCGATCCTGTACCTGCTAGTGCTCACGACGAACTATCTATCAATCACTAATACAAGAAAATATGAATGACATTTATAGATTTTGGTGACTAACTCCATTGAATTCGAGAAACACTCGAAATTTTAGACTGCGATACAAGAAATTAATTACATATTTAAACATGAATTCTTTTAACGATACTTTTGTTGATATCTTAACACACAAATTAAAAATATATTATGAAAATTATTATCATTATGGTTATATTTTAACGAAGAATCATCAATATCTATCTTTTTTACAAGTATTCTACATATATTAATTTTTTAATAAAAAATTTGCTAATCCTAAATTTAAAAAATTTCACTTATCCGCATATCTGTATGGTACCTTCATAGCACCAACTTATATTTGAGTTTGAGTCACTACATGATGTTACGATAGTTTTCAATCATCAGAGGGTGCCAATGGGAAATGGCCCACTAACTTGCTTAAGATGGGAGATGGTGGGTGGAGAAGGATGGTGCTTGGTGGGAGAGGGTTACGATTTTTTGTGTTTTTTGCCTTAGGAGGAAAAATGGTTTTTCTATGTGGTTTTTTAGGCTATGTTTGGATTGATGGAATATGATGGAACAAAGTGGTATTTAAATAGATTCCGTTGTTTGGATATAGAAAAAATTATTCGAGTAGAATGGAACACAATGGAACCAAATCCACCCTATACCACCCAATCCTCCAATTTTCCTTTCCCTCAATTTCGGGTGTGTACAATGAAATGGAGCTTCAGAATTATAATATTACCATTTTACCCTTATTTTATTTGTTTTACATTCTCCCTTACTCTCCTCAAACTACTTTCACATTTCTTCTTCTACTGTTGAATACCTATCAGTGTCTTTCTGCTTTGTTAAGTTAATTAGTTGCGTTTGTTGTTATATAGCTTAGTACTGTGAGAGGGTTTGAGATGTGTTGACTTATTAGTAGAGGAATGAAGTACTCGACATTCAAGGTTGTCGTGAAAACTAGTGCAAAATTATAGAAATAATATGTTTTAATTAAGGGTGGAAATGGAATTTATTATTTCTCATTTTGTTCCGTTCATTTTCCAAACAATGGAGTGGTAATTTTGTTCCATTACATTATAAAATATCCAAACATTGGAATGAAGTTTATGTTTTGTTGTATTATGTTCTATTCCATTATGTTTTATTATATTATTTTCCGTTCATTTTAAAATATCCAAACATAGCCTTAAGAAAATCCAACCTCTTTATTGTGATATAGTCAAGATCTCATATTGGAAAAAAGCGGAGACTAGAGGAAGAATGATGCATAATATAAGAAAGAAGATTTTGTTTAGTTTAAAATGAGAAGTTGGTAAAGTGAGTAAGTTAATGGTCGATATTATAACTACTTATGATTGGTTATGTATGTACACATAATAACCATTTATTTGACCATCAATGATTGACATTACTGACTTTATTCTTTAAAGCGAGTTGCTCATTTTAGAGGAGCCAAATTCAAGATCCGGTAATTGATTAAGTAGAACTCTTCCAAGAAGAAAATGTATATTAAAAACCTACACGATTTCATTATCACTTTTAAAATACTACTTCAATGAATGGGTATTAATGTCCAAATAGAAAGTGTGTAGATTGCTAGTATACATCAATTTTTTAAGGGATATAAATTAGTAAACTTGTGTGGGAGTTGCTAATTTACACACCCCTAAAAATTAGAGAGTGTATATTAACAACCTACACACTTTCTATTTGGACAAAAAAAAAATCCCATTATCTCTTTTAAAAATACTACAATGAATGAATATTAATTTTAAAGAAGAAAACGTGTAAGTTGCTAATATACATCTTCTATAGGGATGACAACATAATCCGTATTCGCGGGTACCCATCCGAAACCGTTTTGACTTGGGCGAGGGAAATCCGCTTTGATTGTGTGCAGATTTTTTTCCGAAATTAAAATTCGGGGCCTGGACGTGTTTGGGGTGTTGATATTCATCCCGCACCCGCACTCGAACCTGTCCCGCTAGTAATATTATTATAATTTTTAAATTTTATATACATGTACATATTGAATATACTTAATATTTTTTAAATATTAAAAATGATAATCTCATTCTACAAAAAATATATTTTTTTAAAATTTTATTATTGTCTAAAAATAATTATTTTATTATATTAATTATAATAGATATGATTTTTAAATTTACAATTTTATATATATGAATGGGTGCGAGTGTGGGCGAAGAAATCCGAACTCCGTTGCGGGTGAGGATTTAAATTTCACACCCGCTAAAAAAACAGATAATTAATCGGGTGCAAAGGTGGGGGAGACAAAATTTGTCTCCGACGTGTTGTCATGTCTAATCTTCTAAATAATAGGTATGTGTAAATTAACAAGTCCAGTGAGAATTGCTAATTTATACACCTAAATAAATATAAGGTATATATTAACAACCTACACACTTTTTATTTGGACAAAAAACTTCATTATCTCTTTTAAAAATACTACTTCAATAAATAAGTATTAATGTAAAAAAACAAATGTAAATTACTGGTACACACTTTTTAAATTATCTGGACGTATAAATTAGCAACTCATATATATATATATATATATATATATATATATATATATATATATTTATTTGGTTTAGACATGATAAGACTTGCCTTATATATAATCACTTGATTATTTATTAGGCTAATTGAACAAATTCAAAATCAGTGTCCTAGTTAACTGATCTTTCCAATTTATTATTTCTTGCCAACTAATAGAAAAATAAACTAAAAGAACGATGGCATTTAGAATTGAATGAATGGGAAAATGTTGATTAAGATTGGTGTAGAATGTACTTTGTACAGTGATCATAATTAAACTAAAAAACTTTAATTAATTTAATTTGTTACTATTATTAACCAACTTGTAATTACATTTAACAAACTCTAACTATATCTAATGAATTTCTAATTATTTCTAATAGTCTTCCTCATGTTTTTGTGCAAATTAACATTTTCAACTTGCAATGAACAATACAATCCAAGATAAAAGAAAATACAATATAACTAATTAAAGAAAATTACAGAAAAAAGAATACAAGCTTTAATTACATCACATATACAAGAAAAGTTGACGTGGTAGTGATCGAAGTGCATAACTCGTATAAGTCTTCGATTTACTTTTAGACTCTTTTGAAAATCTTTCGGTGTCTCTATGACACTTACTCCATTTGAATAAAGAATCATAATCTTAGGTAATCCATCAATGTCAAATATGTCCAAAAAAAAGATTGACAATCATAAAATATAAACATAAAGAGAATGATAATTGTTTAACTGTCATATATGTCATATAGAAGAACTATAAAAAATGAAAAATTACTTAACCATAATAAGATATAAATAAATAAAAAATATTTAACTACTGTAGGGTAGAACCCTATATATACGTATATAGAGAAAAAACAATGGTTGAGGCCAAAACGGTTGATTCAATTATGATGTTCTTCAAATACTCCACTGCAAAACCTAATTTTAGAAACATATCCTTCATCAAACTTGAAGCCATAAATGAAGAATGATTGAATTGATACCAATGACATTTTTGTAGGGGTTTCACAATTATGTAGAGAAGCCATAAATTGTATGTCTCCATTATAAAGAAATGCACTTTATATAGTGATTTTAACTAATCAAACAAACGTTAATTAATTTATAACTACTTTTTTTTATAAGACTAATTTATAGCTAATTCTAATAAACTTATTATATTTAACAAACTTGAACAATTTTTAATAAATCTCTAATTATATCTAACACAATGTAATTTCGATTATTTTTTTAATTAATATTATTTTTCACTTTGTATGATAATAATAAGAATTCACCATTAGTCAATAATGATAAATTAGTAAGATTATACTTTCTTTCTTTTATTTATCATTTTTTCTTACATTATGTGAAATTGTCAAATACCACTATATCTTAATTGAACAAAAAATTATTTTTTGGTCTTCGAATGTGTAAAGCATTGTCAATATAGTCTTTAAAAGTATCAAAATTGTAAACATATCTCTAATATCTCTTGTATTAATAATTTTATAGACTAAATTGACTAAAAAAAAATACATTTGAGGAATCCTCTAAAAATAAATTCAAAGACCAAAGTGACTAATAAAATAGACATTATAAATGTGTTTGCAATTTTAATATGTTTAAATAGTATATTGAAAATGTCTCGCACAGATATCAAAATCATTATTTACGGGATCTTAATTACTTAAAGGTTCCTTTCTCTAATATCAACTTGAATTCGATCTAACAAAAACTCATATGAGATCCTTGTCCTCTCAACAACTATTGATCTCCACAAAGGCCATACCCATTAATTGTCACAACATAAAACATTGTCAAATTGTGAAATGTGAGGTTTAAGATTCTATATTACCAAATCAATAACCACCGTACATCTATCAGTGATGGCACAACAATGAATTCCTTCTCCAACTAATCCTTCAAACTTCAAACATTAATCTATGGTCATACATATAAACAAAAATTAAGATGTATATGATCATCTGTCAAAAGATTTAGAAGATGTATTGACAAAAAATTTAAATCAAATATATCTTAATTTTTGTTTATAGTTATGATTGTAAAGAATACATATTTTGATCGAGTTTTTTGAATACTTAAAATAAAATTGATAAAAACATCTATACTTTTTATTTAAGACTTTCTTTGATTCTAAATATAATTAAAAAAATTAGGTTAATAAAATTGATATATTTGATCCAAAATTTAATCAAATATATCAATTTTGTTTACCTTACTTTATCTTATATTTAATATCGGAGGAAATATTTTTTTTAAGTAATTTTTATTTTCTAAATATTAAATAAAAAATATGGGAGGGGGTTGTCAGCATGATAGATTTGGTTGATTACTGGATTGAGGATTGATAAAAATATTTTGGTAGCATAGATGTACCACCTTAGATGGGGAGTCACTAGTAGAGGTGGGAATATGCTAGGCCAGACCAAGTTTTGAAAGACCTGAGCCTGACCTACGATTATTTTTTAGGCCTAAGCCTGGCCTACGACCTATCATAGGTTTTTTTTCCGGCCTAACCTGACCTTTTTAAAAATTTGGTATGGCCTGAAAGCCTATTTAAAAGCCTTATTCACATTAAAACATTTAAATGTTATATTTTACAGTTTTTTAAGTAGGCTAAATCAGACAGTTTTATATAAGAAAAACTAATAAAATTATAATCAAATCTAATATATTAAAATAGCCTAATTGATAGTCTTTGAAATAGGAAACAATAATATTAATAAATAACATTAATAAATAATAATATATATACTTTAAAATAGGAAACAATAATATTAATAAATAATAATAAAAAATAATATTAATAAATAATATATATATATAGGCCGGCCTAATAGGTTTTTATATAAGTCTGAACCTGACATATTTAAATAAATAGACTTTACAAATAGTCTGAACCTAGCGTTCTTATTAAACAGACCAGGCCAGATCAGACCACAAGTAGGCCAGACCATAGGCCCATGACGGACAGCCTAGCCTATTCTCATCCCTAATCACTAAGATTGCGTGGAGTTGGAAAAGAAATTTGTTTGTGGGAGGGGAATTTAGTTTTGAAATGTATTATTCTATTAGAATAATTTATTGTACAAAACAATATTGTTCACATGTCAATGTTGTTGAGATGTGATTTTGGCGAAACATAACAAATTAGTTACATGTGCGGTAAACAAATTAGTTACTCTAAAAGTGTTACTCTCTTTACATAGGCATCTCTTGGACAATCGAATTGAGGGCTAGGAGAAGGAGGTGCCAATACATGAATAATAATAATAATAATTAAAAAAATAAATTAAAAAACCTATTAAAAATGACAGCATCTAGTCATCACCTAATCATCAGCCAATTCAATTAAAATACACTATGTGGTAGTAACAGGTGGCATAATATTTCACTTCAATTAAAATTTTTTAAATTAAATATATTGCACATATAAAAATTAAGATACTAATATATTGCACATATTGCACATATAAAAATTAAATTAAAATTTATACATCTTTTCATTTATAATATTTAAGATACTAATATTTTTATTTAATTTATAAAGATTAAAAGTGAAAAATCTTAATATTTAAGATACTAATATATTGCACATATAAAAATTAAATTAAAATTTATTTAATTTCAATTCAATTAAAATTTTTTTATATGTGCAATATATTAGTATCTTAAATAGACATTTGAAAAATGCTCGAATATGTACATCTTTTCACATATATTCATCTTCTATAATATACAACTGTGATGACCATTTTTAAATTTTCGGTAGTTGATGAATGTATAAAGGTAAAAGACCAACATATCATGTTTAAGAATTTTTATTTTCATGCACCTAATTGCTCAATTTATATATATATATATATATATATATATATATATATATATTTTAAAGTTAAATAAATTTTTTGTTCCTATAAAATTTTTAAATTTTGTTTTTAATTTCTATAAAAAGAATTATGAATTTTAGTTCTTACAAAATTTTTATACAGACAGTTTTAGTTCATGTTAGAGCATCAACACTTATTTTTGAATGATTGTTTTGCATACATGTTTACAACACTAGAAAAAGTTCATCCACAATAAAAGAGTTTAAAAGTTGATTTCTAGATTCATATTTTAAAAACTTTTATCTTGAATGGACTTTTAAAAAATTCAGATTTAATTTATCTCAAGTTAAAAAACATTTATATTTGTGTGAATGAACTTTAAAAATATTATAAACATCTTTGCAGAAAATCATTTAAAAATCTAAAAATTGAAGTTCGAACAGACGTTCTATATATTTCATGTCAATCCTTATATGTTTCTACTATCTTTTGTATGATTTTCTTAATATTCTTATTTGCCGCTTCTACAGCCCTATTCATTTTCGGACGATAAGGCGAAGAATTATGGTGCTGAATTTTGAAACTATCACACAGCTCCTTCATCATTTTGTTGTTCAGATTGGTCGCATTATCCATGATAATCTTATTTGGCAACCCATATCGACAAATCAATTCTCTCTTGATGAATCTGACCACTACACTCTTCGTCACGTTGGCATAAGAAGCAGCTTCAACCCATTTTGTGAAATAGTCAATATCTACTAGGATAAACCGGTGCCCATTTGAAGCCTTAGGTTCGATGAGCCCAATAACATCATCCCCCACATTGAAAATGGCCAAGGTGATGTTAAGACATTCAAAGAGGTTGGCGGTACATGTACTTTATTAGCATATATTTGACATTTATGACATTTCTTTACATAACTAAAACAATCAGACTCCATGGTCACCTAATAGTAGCCAATCCTTAAGATTTTTCTTGCCATTGCGTGCCCATTTGCATGAGTTCCAAAAGAACCTTCATGAACCTCTTGAACGATTTTCTCTGCTTCCATTTTATCCACACATCTAAGGAGAACCATATCATGGTTTCGCTTATAAAGTACATCACCATTTGAGAAGAAGTTCATTGACAACCTCCTCAAAACCCTCTTGTCGTTCTCCGAAATACCCAATGGATATTCCTTATTCTTAACATAGGATTTGATATCATAAAACCATGGTTTTCCGTCAGGCTCCTCTTCTATTGATAAACAATATGTTGTCTTATCCTTTTGTTGGAATTTTATTACCAGCACATCCCGACCTGTGCTTATTTTGAACATTGATGACAATGTGGCCAGGGCGTCGGCCAATTGGTTTCCTTCTCGAGGGATATGGTGAAAAGTGATATTCTCAAAGTATTTTATCAATTCTTTGATGTGAGTATAATATGGAATTAATTTGGAATCTCGAGTTTCCCACTCCCTTTTTGTCTGATGGATAACCAATGATGAATCTCCATATACCTCAAGAACTTTTACCTTTGATTCAATGGCTGCTTTAATGTCCATGACACATGCCTCATATTCTACAATATTGTTTGTGCAATCAAAACACAATCTAGCCGTAAATGGAGTTTGCTGGTTCTTTGGGGAAATCAAGATGGCTCCAATTCCATGCCCTAATGCATTTGAAGCACCATCAAACATCAATGTCCATTTTTCTTTATTAGATGATTCATTCTCTTCAAATAAGTCATTATGCCCTCGTCAGGGAATTCACACTGCGTTGATTGATAATCTTCTACAAGTTGTTGGACCAAGTACTCTGCTAATGCACTTCCTTTGATAGCCTTCTGTGTAACGTACACCAAGTTGTATTTTGATAACAACATTTGCCAACAGACAATCCTTCTAGTAAGAGCAGGTTTCTCAAAGATGTACTTAATTGGGTCCATTTTAGACACCAACCAAGTTGTATGACATAACATGTATTACCTCAGCCGATGAGCAGCCCATGCTAGTGCACAACATGTTCGTTCAAGCAGTGAATATCTTATTTCACAACTAGTGAACTTTTTGCTCAAATAATAAATAGCATGCTCCTTCTTACCAGATTCATCGTGCTGCCCCATCACACAACCCATTGACTCATCAAGTACTGTTAAGTACATAATAAGTGGTTTTCCAGGAACTGGAGGTACTAGGATTGAAGGCTTTAACAAGTATTGTTTAATTTTTTAAGGTTAACAACATGGTCTTCTTAGGTCTGGGACTTTACAATCATATCGTCCACATAAACCTCTATTCCTTTATCCATCATATCATGAAACAATGTCACCATTGCTCTTTGATAGGTTGCCCCAGCATTCTTCAATCCAAATGGCATCACTTTATAACAGAAAGTTCCCCACAGTGTGATGAATGTGGTTTTATCCATATCCTCAGGAGCCATCTTGATTTGATTACACCCTGAGAAACCATCCATGAAGGAAAAAAGAGAATATTGAGCAGTGCTATCCACCAGGACATCCATATGAGGCAAAGGAAAATCATCTTTAGGACTTGCTTTATTTAAGTCACGATAATCAACGCACATTCGAACCTTTCCATCCTTTTTTGGAATTGGGACAATATTAGCCACCCATTGAGGATATTTTGCTACTGCTAAGAAACCAACATCAAATTGCTTTTTGACCTTTTCTCTAATTTTAAGTGACATATCAGGCCTCATCCTCCTCAATTTTTGTTTAATTGGAGCACATTGAGGCTTCACTGGTAGCTAGGGATGGGAATAGGCTAGGCCGTCCATCAGGGGCCTATGGCATGACCTACTTATGGCCTGGTCTAGCCTGGCCTGTTTAATAAGAATGCTAGGTTCAGGCTATTTTTAAAGCCTATTTTTTTAAATAGGTCAGGTTCAGGCTTATATAAAAGCCTATTAGGCCTGACAGGCCGGCATATATATATATATATATATTATTTATTAATGTTATTTTTTATTATTATTTATTAATATTATTGTTTCCTATTTTAAAGCCTATCAATTAGGCTATTTTAACATTATTTTATTATATTAGATTTGATTATAATTTTATTAGTTTTCCTTATATAAAACTGTCTAATTTAACCTATTTAAAAATATAAAATATAACATTTAAATATTTTAATGTGAATAAGGCTTTAAGGCCATGCAAAAAAAAAAGCCTATGATAGGCCATAGGGCAGATTTAGGCCTAAAAAATTAATCGTAGGTCAGGCTCAGGCCTTTCAAAGCCTGACATGGCCTGACCTATTCCCACCCCTACTGGTAGCATGTGTTCAACTATGTTAATATCTAGCCCTGGCATATCTTGATATGACCATGCAAAGACGTCCACATAGTCAAATAAAAGTTTAACCAAATTTTCTCGTTCACTTCCTTTCATAGACATACGAATTTTAATTTCTTTCTTATCATATTCTGTCCCCAAATTGATCACCTCAACAGGTTCTTGATAGGGTTAGATTATCTTAGCTTCCTGTTCCATTAACCTTTCTAGTTCTGGGGGAGGCTCACAATTGTCTTCACAATCTTCATCGGCGTGATTAATTGGGAGTTCAAAATTAGAAGAAGGGGTTCTAGCACTGCTATTTTCAACGTATTCATTTTCGACTTTGCATAGTTAAAATTAAGAAGAAAAAAGAAAATATGAATAATGGTTGCAACTTTAAGAAAAAAGAAAATAAAAGAAAAAGAAACGATTGGAGAGTTCCAAAATGCATTTATTGATAATAAGTACGGAATTGAAATACATGCGCCCTAATTAATTATCCTTATAGCCTTGGGCATAGCAAAAAGAGTTGAAATACATAATTACTTTGAGCATGAATTAACAAACACGGGAAATTCGATGATCTTCCAATTGTTGAGGATGGTATTTGGAAGACAAGGGTACACTAATTTGAGGGTATCATCACCAACATGCTCTTCTTCTACCATAGCCACCTGGTTAGCATATATTATTCCGACGCTTTGAAAGGTTTGGCGAATGTCACAAATAGGAATCTTCTGTGAATTCGGTGTATGGTTTTCCAGACGAGCCATCCTATTTTCCTATTTTTCTTTCATTTCCTTTTCTTTTTCAGGTTTGGTAGGTACATATCCCAACCCGTATCGATCATTCTTTTCTAGTATATCTAAAAATTTCCCCAACTTAGCAAAAACTCCTCCTTCCAACATGGATTTAGTAGACTTCAACTTTGGTTCCTTTAAGTGAGATCATTCACCCATGAAGACAACATTGGCGATTTCTAATGCTTGAAAGGAAGTTTCTATGGCTTCCTCTGTATCTTCAATGTAGCCCGTAGAAGATAGATGGCTCACTATCATATCTTATTCTCCATATATTATTACCAACTTATTGTTCTCTATAGGCTTTAGCTTTTGATGGAGAGTGGATGTCACTACTCCAGTAGCATGAATCCACGGTCTCCCTAAAAGACAATTGTACGCTGGTTTAATATACATCACTTGGAAGGTTATCCCAAAGTTATGGGGTCCAATTTGAACTGGTAGGTCAATCTCGCCAACAACTTGTCTCCTGGATCCATCAAACGCTTTCACCACCATAACACTAGGCTTCATACATGGTCCATCAACAAATAGTTTTGATAGTTTCGCTTTCGGCATGACATTTAATGATGAACCATTATGAACTAGCACGCATACCAGGATATGATCATGACACGTCACAGAGATATGTAGTGCTTTATTATGCCTTGCCCCTTCAGCTGGTAATTTGCCATCGCTAAAACTCAAACAATTATTAGCGGTGATATTACCGATAACTCCATCAAACTGGTCGACCGTGATATCGTGAGTAACATGGGCCTCATTTAAAACTTTTATCAGTGCCCTTCTATGTGCTTCAGAGTTTAATTATAGAGAAAGAACATATATCTTGGAAGGGGTTTGATTTAGCTGGTCCACCACCTTATATTCACTTTGCTTGATAAACTTCAAAAATTTGTTAGCTTCTTCTTCAAGCACCGTCTTTTTGCTAGTCTCTGGCCTTTTTATAGCATGATTCATAGCTTTTTTACCCTTTTCCCAATGGCCCTCCTTTTTCCTAGGTTGTTCGGGGGCGTATACTCTACCACTCTGAGTCATCCCACCAACTCCTGAAATGTTGGTGAAATCAGTTTCTTTAGGTTCACAGCTATCACCTAATTGATGATTGGCCAAATGAGACGTAACTTCATAATTCAATGGTAGCGCCTTGGTATTTCCATAAGGAAAAGTGGTTGGTGTCTGGACAATTATTGGATATGGACCTTTTGGAGTTGGCATAAGAGTTTCTTTTCTATAGAGGATTTCCAATGGTCTTGGGAAAGATATATTATTCTCCATGCACGACTCTATGGTCAGCACATGATCATCTTTTGCACAACTTACCTGTATGAAATTCTTGTCCATTAATTCTTGAAGGAATTCCTTGAGCTCTTCACAATTTTTTATGGAACGTGAACCAATTGGGAGAACACCACAAATATTAACCTCATTGTTAATAGTCTCGATCAAGTTTGACTTGCATTACTCAGTAAAAATCACTTTCATTTGGGGTTTTCACATGTTCCATACTCTTAATTGCACAATGGTCTACCACATCTTCAATGACTGACAAAGGAATTTCTGTGGCCCGGCAAGGGATTACTCCCTACATTGGGACTGTCTTCCTTGAAGGTAAGCCATTTTGTATTATTCAATTCTTGCACTTTAGATTTTAGTGCTTGGCAATCTTCGACAGAATGTCCTACGGCTCCTGCATGGTATTCACATTTGGCATTTGGATTGTACCATTTTGGGAATGGTGGTTTCAGAGGTTTCATGGGTCTCGGGACTACTATTGAATTCTGGAGTAGGTGAGGCAACAATTGGGATGTACGTCATGGGAATCGGGTCAAAACAGGTTATCTTCTTATCTCGATTAACTGGTGGTTTGTATTAATTCGGGATTGGATTTTGGTTCCATTGGTTTTGTTGTGGAAACGTGAAAAGTGGTGGCTGGACCATGGGTTGTTGATAATAAGGTGGCCTTGAAGGGTGATATTGGGGGTATGGAGCTTGTGAAGTCGTTTCCACATATGGATAGGGAATGTATGGAATTTGGGGTATCGGGGAATGAAAATTTTGAGGTCGATAAGAATTCATGGATGGAGAATAAGAGACCCTTGGGTTTGCCATTACAGCGTTAGCATCCCCTTCTATCTTCTTTGTGAATCCCATCTGGGGCTTTTTCACACCACTTGTTCCACATACAATCATACCACTACTCATACCATTTTCTACTCTTTCTCCTTTCAGAACCATTAAAGTAGCAATTTACAAGAAAGCAGGTTTGAATTGTAAATTAATCTTTTAAAATTTCCTGAAAAAATTAACTCAAGATTGATCTTGGTTGTAAATCAAAAAAGCGGAGAACGTTCTTGGTTCTGATCTAGAAACGGAGAACGTTCTTGGTTAGTTGAAAATGATAGTTTTAGATAATCTATTGAACTTGATATTTAAAGACTTGAAAGTAAATAGATAAAGGAAGGAATATAACACACAGATATATCGTGGTTCACCTTGAAGGCGTAAACACGAGAAGGGGGGTTGAATTGTGTTTGACTAACTTGAATACTTTTTCTGTTTCTGCAGTTTTAAAACCAAACTTGATGTATGAATAAAACAGAGTTAGCAGCGGATATAAAGTAAAAATAAAACCACAAAATTTTATACTGGTTCACCGTTAACGAGGCTGCGTCCAGTCCCTTCACCTTGAAGGATTTCACTAATTCAAACCTTGAATTATAATAGTTCCACTGACCCTCCAAGTTAGTCTTCTCAAACAGTCTAACAATCCTAGACTCTTGAGGAATACAACACCTTGACTTCTTAAGTCAAGTGTTCTCCTACCAATCTGACAACCCCAGATTGTAGAAGGAATTACAACGCCTTGAATCTAATTGCCAAGTAATCTGCTACCCCTTCTGACTCCCTCAGATTGTAGACTCTACTTCAACCACTTAGATCTAACACAAGGGAAAGAAAATAACACGAGTGCTTGCTTCTGGAAGGCTGGAACTGACAATTAACCTCACTGAAAACTTGAGTGTTTGCTTTGGAAGTGTGTGACTCTTTTGTGATTTTCGATGCTAAGTATTCTGCCTTGAGCCTCTTTTTATAGATGCAGATTAGGGTCTCTTCTAAGCTTAATTTCGAGCTGTATCTTGCTGGATTCTCTTGCAAAAATACTCTGACCAATCGGGCTTCACTTCAATAAAAAACATATCTTTTTAAGCTTCAGATTTGTTTTCAAAAATAACTGACCAATCCTGTCTTTAATTAACTCTGGAACAAATCTTTCTTCCCGCCAATAGCTTCTGAACTCCCATACGACTTCAACTTATTTTTGATTCAAATCAAATTAACTTAAATCTCCACCGTTAATCATCATGATTAAATCTGGACTGTTCGATCTTCTGCGCTAGCCCACATCTAGACCTTACTAAGTGATCTGCTGTGATCCTTTGATTTCGACCAACCCTGGACCACACTTTCTGATCTTCTGATCTCGGCCATCTTGGACTTGCAAACTGATATGCTGTGTTCCTCTGATCTCGGCCAATGCTGGACCACACATCTTGACCTTCTGATTTCGGCCAACACTGGGCCATATACTTAAATCTTGACCATTGATCTGAAACTTTTCCCTCTGATCTGGACCAATTCTGAACTAGGTCTGGATTGAAATGAAATTAAAACTGGACAAATAATATTTCATTATGGACAATTTACCTTCTGATTTGGATCAGGTCTGGATCAAATATGGACATCATTTCTTCTAGTTCGGACTTAGTTTCATACCCTGAACCATGCTATCTTCTGGTCTTGGTAAAATTTGGATTGAATCTCTTGTTCTGGACCCATTACTTTATCCTCTGATTACGTCTGGATCAAGTCTGGGTTGTTTATCATTTCACTGCCAGGCCATCTTCTGGTCAGAATAACTACTGGACTAAGTCTGACTAATGATTCCTTCTGGTCTGGATCAAATCTCCCTCTGGCAGGCTTCCTTCTGGTCTGGTCCAGGTCTCCTTCTGACTTTGCTTCCTTCTGATCTGGGCCAGCAAAGATATCTTCTGGTGATGTTTTGACATCTTGGAGTATCTTTTGGTACCTTCAGGATTCAATCTCTGGAACCCTTTGATCTTCTGCTTCTGATTACTTCAACTTCTGGTGGCATTTAATTTAATAATTCAAGGTACAAAATAAGATTACTTTGAGTGCTTTTGTAAACATCAAAATCCTAAGACTTAGAACCAACTTGGTTCCAACACACCCAACTTGGGCTACGTCTAGTCCTCACAACTGTGAGATTTTCAACTAAGTGCTCCAAGGCAAGAACTCTATTGACTTTTACACAATTTTCTGCAGATCAATCTTTGATCTGTTACAACCAATACTTTTCAATCCAGAAAGGAGTTTTTCACTGATCTATCCTTCAATCTATACAAAGGGTTAATCACACTACCTTCTCTATAACATATAAGGATTTTTACAACTTCTCAAGACTAGTTTTTACTCACTTTGTCTTGAGATTACAATGGAATGATAAAGTGTTTGATAGAATCTAAATATCCTCAAGTCGTGTTTGAGTATTTGATTCTGATCTTTTGAACTCAGAGTGATTTTAGAACACAATCACGATTGGATGTTGCAGTTTCTAAGAACTGGACATAACTTAGAGAAATGTATGAAAAATGTAGAATCTCTCGTATCTGATTATGAATGATGGAATGATTGCTTTCTTAAGTTCTGATTATTGCCTTCATCTTGAGTTCTCTTTTACAGACTCAAAAAGTGCTTATGACAACTCATTTGCCCGTTGGGATTAGACTCGCTGTTCTTTGTCAGTGATTAGGGGAGAGCAGGCCAAAAAGCAAGAATGTTCTTCATTCTGCTTCTGATGTTCAAGAGAAAACTTAGTTCTTCCTCTGTGTGAAAAATGAATCTTGATCTTAGTGATGCATATTCTTGGCTTTTAGATTTGCAGAGGGATCTTCCAATACTGACTTGCTCTTAGCATGATTGAGAGAGCACAATTCAAAGAGCATGATTCAATTGGAACTGCACCAAAACTGAATCTGGAACTACATTTGCGTTTTCGCATTTTTGGAGCACCTTGAGAACATTCTTCGTAACGTTCTTCAAAATTGTCTAGAACGTTCTTGGTTTTACTGACTTAGCTTGTTTCTTCTTTGATATGATCTGTTTAAGTTTCTTGGTACCTATCTTGATTAATACACTCAAGCACACTTATTAGATACAAAAACATGCTTTAAAATCATAATTATAATTCTTAATTAATCTTTGTTTATCATCAAAATTATTTAAGTTGGGGTTTTGTCTCAACAATCTCCCCCTATTTGATGATGACAAACATACTAATTTAGATTTTAATTTTGATTCTAAAATAATCAGATAGGGGTTTTTAGTTAAAACTCCCCCTCAACATGTGTTATTCTTTTTATTAAACATCATAAAATAGTGCTCATAAACACTGGTTGTTTGAAACAGTTTTTAGTAAATTGATTCAAGATGGCATATTGTAGGAACCAAGTTGGTTCTAAGTACTTAGGATTTTGATGTTAACAAAAGCACTCCATGTATCTTATTTTGTACTTAGAATTATTATATTAAATGCCACCAGAAGATGAAGATAATAGAGGCAGAAGATGAAGTCACCAGAGGTAGAAGATGAATTATCAGAGGATAAAATCAGACCAGAGGATACACCTCAAGAAGACACCAGATAATGCATCCAAAAGGTACCAGATGATGCATCCTGAAAGCACCAGAGGATACTCCAGGATGTTAAAATACCATCAGAGGATATCTTTCCTGGCCCAGATCAAAAGGAAGCAGAGTCCAGAAGGAGACCTGGACCAGACCAGAAGGAATCAAAAGTCAGATTTGGTCCAGAAGTTATTATGACCAGAAGATAGATTGGCAGTGAAATGATAATCAGTCCAGACTTGATCCAGACTTAACCAGAGCTTTCGATAATTGGTCCAGAACAAATGAGTTAGTCTAGATTTGGCCCAAACCAAAAGGTAGCATGGTTCAGAGTATGAAACTAAGTCCAGACCAGAAGAAATTGTTGGAACCAAGTTGGCTCTAAGTACTTTGGATTTTGATGTTTACAAAAGCACTCCATGTAATCTTATTTTGTACCTTGAATTACTATATTAAATGCCACCAGAAGATGAAGTTATCAGAGGCAGAAGCTAAAGCCACCAGAGGCAGAAGATGAGTAATCAGAAGGTAAAATCAGACCAGAGGATACACCTCCAGAAGTCACCAGATAATGCTTCCAGAAGGTACCAGATGATGCATCTTGAAAGCACCAGAGGATACTCTAGGATGTGAAAATACCATCAGAGGATATCTTTCCTGGCCCAGATCAGAAGGAAGCAGAGTCCAGAATGAGACCAAGACCAGACTAGAAGGAAGCCTGCCAGAGGGAGACTTGTTCCAGACCAGAAGGAATCAAAAGTTAGATTTGGTCCAGAAGTTATGATGACCAGAAGATAGCTTGGTAGTGAAATTATAATCAGTCCAGACTTGATCCAGACTTAACCAGAGCTTCAGATAATTGGTCCAGAACAAATAACTTAGTCCAAATTTGGCCCGGACCAGAAGGTACCATGGTTTAGAGTATAAAACTAAGTCCAGACCAGAAGAAATGATGTCCAGATTTAATCCAAACCTGATCAAGATCAAGAGGATGGTCCAGATTAGGTTTGTTTCATGTGAGAAATATTTTTGAGGGAAAATTTTGATAGTTTAATGTTGGAAATTTTAGAGTCCAAATCAACAGAAAAGAACCTAAAGATTTGAGAGAAAACCATACCGTAGGGAATGGTGTTGCGCTTATAATCTTTGCAGATAGAAAAGATAATATGATGCATGATCAGATGAGGCAAATTGAGTTTTTTCTTATGAAGAAGATTATAAATGACCAGAGCATCATTATCAGTTACAAATTCGTGGCTGCCGCATCTAGGTAGCACAAAATGTTAGCTAATACTTTTTAGAACTTTGGGAACCGGATTCAAGTTAACAGATAGATAACTTGTTGAATTAGCAACAAACAACTCCTGAAATACATCCTCTTTTGAAACTTCAAGAGCAAAATACCAGTCTTGACCAAAGACTACATGCCCTTCAGTAGGTAATTTGAGGATATCAACGAGGATGGAGGGGTCAATTTTATTTCAGTTCCCTTGATTTTGGATACAATGAGGGATTTATCAAGAAAACATTCAGCCTTGCAACAAAATGCCCTCATTACCTCAGAGTAATAACAATCAAAGATTTTGAGGAAGTTGGTCCATCCTAAGGCATCAGTGTGATGCTGGATATACGTTTCATCAATTTTCAGATTTTCAAACACAAAGACCTAGCTAATGCCAATGGGTTGCTGAGCCTATTTGTCATTGTAGATTGTTTTCATTTTAAGAGAGATCAGGGGGCGAACAGGTTTGTTTGATGGGGAAGGTTTGTTTTTAGGCTTTGTGGCTCTCTTCGAAGAACGTTCTAGGTTTGAGTCCTTTTGTGGAGAACGTTCTAGAAGGTTTGCAGATTTAGGGTTTTTCAATTTTTTGGATGGAGGTTTGATTGTTTGCTTTGTTTTTGTTTTGATGGATTGAGGTTTTTTTTTGGACTTAGGGTTTGGTGGTACCGATTTGGAGGGGGTTTTGTGGTGTTTTTGTGATTGAAGATGATGGTGATTTAGTTTCGAGGGTGTCTTTGGAGGAGGTTTTTTGGAGTGGCTTTGTTGGAGTTTCGGTTGTTTGAGTTACTGGCGTTTGAGTTTGTGATGTTGGTTCAGAGATGATATGTTCTGGTACGGGTGTGGAGTCAGAATCATTATCATAGATGATGTGTATTGTGTGGTCTATTTTCTTTCTTTTGGAGGTACCAATGCCAGCAAGAACGCGCATTGATATTCGCTCTAATGGTGGTGGTTTTGATCGCCGTTTGTACGTATTCTTGAGATGTGGTGGAGTCAGAGTAATGGAGGGAAGTCCACATTGATACAATGATGGAAGGATAGTTGCGCGAGGTTTGAGAGGCAGAATGAGGGGAGATGATTCACGAGAAGATGACATTAAATCAGAAAAGGTTTTTTCTGAGGAGGTGTTGGTCTGAGTGGTGGTGATGGTGAGCGAGTTAGAGATGGTAAAGGAGATAGCGAAAAAGACGGTGATGATGATCTGGGATGTTTTCTTGTAAAGCTTATTGTTCTTGCCATTGTTGAATGTGAAAGAGAGAACGTGAGATGAGTAGAACGATGAGGGGATTTTTCAAAATAGTAAAAATTTGTTGTATAGTGAGAAGTGACTGTTAGTTTACTTTACGGTTGAGTATTGGTTTACTCTACAGTTTCCATGCATGATGATGATGGATGGGATGGACGTGCATTGGGAAGGAGGATGTTACAATGAAGTGGAAGAATAGGTGGCAGTAGCCGTTACTCTTTTGATGAGTGACAATTGTTCGTGTGCAGACGTTGACTTTTAAGATTTTTATTTTTCCTAAAGAACGAAGAACGTTCTGGAGCTATTTTGCAGAGAGCCATTCCGAATGGAGAACGTTCTCCATTTTGTCCAGAATGCTTTTGGCTTCAGTTTTGACTTGGATTTTTGATGATTTTTAGCTTTTCTTTGATAGAAATTAAATTTCTTCAACCAGAGGCTTAGTAAAGATGTCAGCAAGTTGATTCTTTGTATCAATAAAAATTAGTTCTATTTCCTTTTTACTAACATGATCTCTAATAAAGTGATGTTTAATTTTAATGTGCTTTGATCTTGAATGTTGAATGGGATTTTGTGAGAGATTTATGGCACTTGTGTTATCACAGTAAATAGGAATTTTAGAATAGCTTACAGAAAAGTCTTCAAGCTGATTTTTGATCCACAAGACTTGTGAACAACAGTTGGCTACTGAAACGTATTCTACTTCTATGGTTGATAAGGCAATCGTGTTTTGCTTTCTGCATGACCAGCTTATCAGGGCTTCTCCTAGGAACTGGCATACACTGCTTGTGCTTTTTCTTTCCACCTTATCTCCAGCGTAGTCCGCGTCACAGTAAGCTGCAAGATAAAAGTGAGAACCTTTGCTATACCAAAGGCCAACATCAGTAGTATCGACAAGATATCGAAAGATTCTTTTTACAGCAGTAAGATGAGATTCTTTTGGTGCAGATTGAAATCTTGCACACAATCCTACTGCAAATGCAATGTCTGGTCTATTTGTTGTTAAATAAAGTAATGAACCAATCATTCCCCTATATTCTTTTTCAGAAATTGATTTTCCCGTTTCATCTTTGTCTAGTGAAGATGATGGACGATGGGAGTAGTCATGATATTAGCATCACACATCTTGTATTTTTTCAAAAGTTTCATTGTATATTTTTCTTGACAAATGAATATTCCATCTTTGTGTTGTTTGATTTGAAGTCCAAGAAAGTATCTTAACTCACCCATCATACTCATCTCAAACTCACTTTGCATAAGATTTAAAAAATCATCACACATTTTTTTATTTGTTGAACCAAAAATGATATCATCAACATAAACTTGTACAATGAGTAAATCATTTTTGTTTGTTTTCTTAAAAAGTGTTGTGTCAATTTTTCCACGTGAAAATCCATTTTTGATCAAGAATGAGCTTAATCGTTCGTACCAAGGTCGGGGAGCTTGTTTTAAACCGTATAAAGCTTTAGTGAGTTTAAAAACATGGTTTGGTTTATTTTGATCTTTAAACCTGGGGGGTTGATGGACATACCTTTGATCATTTAAATAACCGTTTAAGAAGGCACTTTTTACATCCTAGTTTAATGAATTTGTAAGATGCATATGCAAGAAGGATTCAAATTGCTTCTAACTTTGCTACGGGTGCAAATGTTTCATCATAATCTATTCCTTCTTGTTGATTATAGCCTTGAGCTACTAACCTTGCTTTGTTTCTAATTACCTTTCCTTGTTCATCGAGCTTATTTTTGAACACCCACCTTGGTCCAATAACAGATTAATCTTAAGGATCTGGAACAAGAGTCCAAACTTCATTCTTTTCGAATTGAAGAAGTTCTTCCTTCATTGCTTCAACCCGAGATTGATCAATTATGGCTTCTTTGATATTTTTTGGTTCTAATTGGGATAGCATTGCCATGTTGCTGTGAACATCATCCTTGAATGATAGCCTTGTTCTAATGCCATCAGCTGTGTCACCAATTATTTGATTCTGAGGATGATCACCTACAAGTTTCCAACTTCTAGGAGGAGTTTGAAACGAAGATTGTTTATCAATCTCGTTTTCGTGGAGAACAATTTGTTGTGACTGTCCATATTGTTCTTCTTCCTCATCATCCTTTTTTCTTAGATCAAGATCATCAAACTCATCAAATAACACATGCATACTTATTTCAACAGTTTTATTTTTTAAATTAAGCACGCGATAACCTTTAGATTCTGTAGCATATCCAAAGAATATTGCCTTGTAGGATTTGGCATCAAATTTTCCCAAATTTTCTTTGTCATTTAAAATGTAACAGTAGCAGCCAAAGATGTGGAAATATGAGATATTGGGTTTTCTATTTTTCCAAACTTCATAGGGTGTTTTATTTAAGATTTTTCTTATTGACACTCTATTTAAAATGTAGCATGAAGTGTTTATGGCTTTAGCCCAAAAATATCTTTCAACAGATTCTTCTAACATTGTTCTTGCCATCTCTTGCAATGTTCTATTTTTTTGTTCAACGACTACGTTTTGTTGAGGAGTCCTTGCACACGATAGATTGTGAGATATGCCAAGTTCGTCAAAAAATGCTTTACAAGATGCGTTTATAAATTCTCCTCCATGATCGCTTCTCACAGCAATTATGTTGGATTCTTTTTCATTTTGAACCTTTTTGCAAAAAGATTTGAAGGTAGTGAATGCATCGTCTTTATTTTTTAAAAACAATACCCATGTATATCTAGAAAAGTCATCAACGATGACAAACCCATATCTCATGCCTCCTAGACTTGTGGTTTTGATAGGACCAATCTGGAGCAGTTCAAGAGGTTTTTTAGTTGAGATGAACTCTTTTGTATGAAAACTACTTTTAACAATTTTTCCTTTTGCACATGCATCACAGATCTTGTCTTTAACAAAGTTAATTTTGGGAAGTCCTCTTACCAAATCTGATTTAGACAGTTTTGAAATAGTTTTTAAACTGATGTGTCCAGCACGCTTATGCCATATCCATTTATCTTTATTGATGGACATGAAGCATGATTCAGCTGGTAATTCTTCATTGTACAGGACATAGAGATTTTTCTTTCTGGATGCAGAAAATAAGATATCTTCTGATTCTGCCATTTTGATTTCGCATGTTTGGTTTGAACACAACTTCAAATCCATTATCACAGAGCTGACTGATGCTTAGAAGATTGTGTTTCAGCCCTTCAACATACTGAACATAATTTATTTTGGCAGAATTTTCCTTACCAATTGTTCCTTTACCTTTAATCTTGGCTTGGTCATTGTTTCCAAATGCCTTGAATAGCCACTGTCCAAGAACCATGGCTTATTCTTGACACTTTGACACCCATCCTGCATATGATGTTATATTTTCTTTAGGTACCCTTTTTTCTTTGGGTCCTTGAAAGTCAGTTTTAAAGCTTGATTTTTTAAAATAACATTTTGACTCAAGATGGCCAAGTTTAGAGCAGTGTGAACATTTAATTTTTGGTTTTGGAGAAAATTTGACATTTTGATTTTTTGAGATTTCAGAAACAGCTTGGAATGTGCCTCCAAAACGTTATCCCCCTTTTTTGCTTTCTGGAGAACGTTCTGCTTTTGCTTTATAACTTTCTCTCTTTTGTAAAATACTTGGAGAACGTTCTCCCTTTTCAACATTCCTTCTGTTTTTTATTTTCTCATCCTTTTTTTAATATTACATGCAAATTCAAGATGTTCTATTTTGCTGCAATATGAACATCTAATTTTGCATTTTTCTTCTTTTCTTTCTGGCACAAAGAAGTTTTCATACATCTTTGTTTTTTGTGTTTTATCAAAACCAAGGCCAGCTTTATCAAAGATTCCCATCTGAGAACCCATGATTGTTTGAAAAATTTATGTTGCTTTAATGAAATTAGACAAATCATTCTTAAGAAGTTCAACTTCAGATTTGAGAAGATTGTTCTCCTTTTGTATCGATGAACGTTTTTGATTTTCTTGTCTCTCATCATTAAAATTTTTGGTTTGTGATTCTTTCAAGTTTTGAATGATTTTTTTGAGCTGATCATTCATCATTTGAGTTTTTTCCTTTTCTTCTTTTTCGTTATGAAACTTTTCATGTAAAGAGCTGCATTTTTTGATAAGTAGGTTTGAATCATTAAGTAAGTTATCAAATTCAGTTCCCATTTGTTCACATAAAATGCAATATTCATAATTTTTTACCTATGTTTCTTCTATGCATGCCATTAGACATATGTTGGCTTCTTCTGTTTCTTCTATATCTGAATCATCATAGTCATCCCAAGTTACCATCATTGACTTTTTCTTGAAGGGAAATTTCTTTGGTGCTCTTTTGTTCAGTGGACATTAAGCTTTGTAATGCCCTTGCTTGTTGCAGCCAAAGCAAGTAAGTTGGCTCTGATCAGTTTCAGTTTTAAAGCTTTCTTTCTTGCTTGGAAAATCCCTTCTTGATTTGCTCCTTTCTTCTCATTATTCTTTGGATTTTTCTTGTGAGGAGAGCTATTTCTTCATCTGCTTCTTCATGTCATTCTTCTTCGATTTCTCCTTTTGATTGTGATGGCATGCTTTCTTGAGAAACTTTTAAAGCAAATGATTTACCTTTCTTTGTTGTTTTATCTTCCATTAGCAACACTTCATGTGCTCGCAAGGTTCTAATTAATTCTTTTAGCCCAAGTGTTTCAAGATTTTTTGCTTGACTTATGGCTGTTATCATTGGCCTCCACATAGCTGGAAGACATCTCATGATTTTCCTTACACGATCTTGCACAGAGTAGGCCTTGCCTAAGGGTCGCATTTCATTAACAATAGTTGTAAATATAGAGTACATTTCATCTATTGTTTCTCCTTCATTCATTTCAAACAACTCAAACTTTCTTATTCCTATGTCAATTCTTGTTTCCTTTATATGACTGGTTCCTTCATGATGGGTCTGCAATGTGTCCCATACCTTTTTTGCAGAGTCACATTCATCGACTCTCTCACTTTCTTCCTTCTTAAGGCACAAGATAAAAATAATTGAGCTTTTGAGTTCAGTAGTACCTTAGATTTTTCTTCTGTTGTCCAATCAATTTCTTTCTTTTCAGCAGATGTTTGATCATTTTGATCAACCCTTGGTATGAAATCTCCTTCTGTAATGATGCACCACATTCCTGTGTCTTGGGACTCTAGGAGCAGCTGCATTTTGTTTTTTCATAAGTAGTAGTCTGAGCCATCAAAGTAGGGTTGTCTATTTGATGACCCTCATTCAGCAATGTACTTTGCTTTTGACATTTTGTTCCTAGATCTTTTCTCTACACTATTTAGAGACCGTGCTTTGATGCCAATTAAAGTAGCAATTTACAAGAAACGGGGTTTGAATTGTAAATTAACCTTTTAAAATTTCCTAAAAAAATTAACTCAAGATTGATCTTCGTTCAGAAAAATGGAGAACGTTCTTAGTTCTGATTCAGAAACGGAGAACGTTCTTGGTTAGTTGAAAATGATAGTTTTAGTTAATCTATTGAACTTGATATTTAAAGACTTGAAAGTAAATAGATAAAGGAAGGAATATAACACACATATATATCTTGGTTCACCCAACTTGGGCTACGTCCCGTCCTCACAACTGTGAGATTTTCAAATAAGTGCTCCAAGGCAAGAACTCTCTTGACTTGTACACAACTTTATGCATATCAATCTTTGATCTGTTACAACCAATACCTTTCAATACAAAAAGGAGTTTTTCACTGATCTATCCTTCAATCTGTACAAAGGATTAATCGCACTACCTTCTCTATAACATATAAGGATTTTTACAACTTCTCAAGACTAGTTTTTACTCACTTTGTCTTGAGATTACAATGGAATGATAAAGTGTTTGATAGAATCTATATATCCTCAACTCGTGTTTGAGTATTTGATTCTGATCTTTAGAACTCTGAGTGATTTTAGAACACAATCGTGATTGGATGTTGCAGTTTCTAAGAACTGGACATAACTTAGAGAAATGTATGAAAAATGTAGAATCTCTTGAATCTGATTATGAATGGTGGAATGATTGCTTTCTTAAGTTCTGATTATTGCCTTCATATTGAGTTCTCTTTTATAGACTCAAAAAGTGCTTATGACATCTCATTTGCCCGTTGGGATTAGACAAGTTGTCCTTTGTAAGTGATTAGTTGAGAGCAGGCCAAAAAATAAGAATGTTCTTCATTTTGCTTCTGATGTTCAAGAGCAAACTTAGTTCTTCCTCTGTGTGGCAAATGAATCTTGATCTTAGTGATGCGTATTCTTGGCTTTTAGATTTGCAAATGGATCTTCCAATACTGACCTGCTCTTAGCATGATTGAGAGAGCACAATTGAAAGACCATGATTGAATTGGAACTGCACAAAAACTGAATCTGGAACTACATTTGCGTTTTCGTATTTCTGGAGAACCTCAAGAATGTTCTTCGTTTTCTTCAAAATTGTCCAGAACGTTCTTGGTTTTACTAACTTAGCTTGTTTATTCTTTGATATGATATGTTTAAGTTTCTTGGTACCTATCTTGATTAACACACTCAAGCACACTTATTAGATACAAAAACATGATTTAGAATCATAATTATAATTCTTAATTAATCTTTGTTTATCATCAAAATTATTTATGTATAGCCTCTAGGTTTCGATCAACCTTGTCCTTCAATTGGCTAACATCTTCACTCATCACTTCTCGGTTTTGCTCAAGTTCCTTCATGATCTTGGAGTTCGCGCAAGTCTGATAAGGGTGTCGGGGAAAAATCTTTATTGATTTTTTCTATTTTTTAAATGAATAAATAAAATTTCTGAGTATCTATGAATGGAATGAAGATGAAATTTTTAGTTAATTATCTCTTTTTTACATTATAGTTGGATGTTGGGGAATCATAAGCCTTACGTGAATATTCTTAAAAAAACGAATTATAACTGAAGAAAATATGTGGATCGATAAACAAAACAAGAAAATCCTTCATTGATGAGAAAAAGAGTACATCACATTTAAATAAAAAACTACAACAACAATGGTATTTCAATATTCACTTTTAATAGGACAACCAATCTTCTCCTCCAATTCTTCTACCAATTCTTCTACCAATTTTTTGCAGTATTCAAAAAACTTGTAGACTTTGACTGGAGTATTGAGCGGATGCATTACTGACAATGGCAAGCTTGTTTTTAAAGAAAACGAAGAACGTTCTAGACAATTCCGATGCTTCAAAATTTTGACAAGCAAGCATCGTTCATCGGAATTTTGACAAGAAAGCATCAAAATTTTTAAACAAGATAAGTCAGTAAAACCAAGAACATTCTAGACAATTTTGAAGAAAACGAAGCACGTTCTCGAGGTGCCCCAAAAATGCGAAAACGCAAATGTAGTTCCAGATTCAGTTTTTGCGCAGTTCCAGTTGAATCATGCTCTTTGAATTGTGCTCTCTCAAAATTCCGATGAACGAAGCTTGCTTGTCAAAATTCCGATGCTTGCTTCAAAATTCCGATGATTGCTTAATTGGCTAGCATTGCCAATTTTAAAAAGTAGTATTTCTGATGCTTGCCTTTATCTTCCAGCTCTTTATAGATCTCTTGATTCTTCAAATGTCCAAGCAACATCATTAAACGATCCGCCCAATATATGGTTTCATCGTTTAAGTCATGATAGATCTTTTCTTGATAATCAATGTAATTCTTTAACTCACTAGAAGTCTTCATTTTTGTTCTTAGTGCATCTTGATGTTTTGAGAGTAATTCTTCCATTTGTTCCTTGTGTTGCCTATCATTTTTTACTTGACTCTCATACTCAGCTACCATCTCTTTAAGTTGTTTCTTTAAATCTTCAAACTCCTTTTTTATATTCCTATCAGAGCTTTCCGATTTTGTCCAAAATTGCTTCCACATATTGGCTTTTTCAATAGCTTCATTCCTTTCTTGCTTTCGCACATCTAATTCTTCATTTGCACCTCTCAAACAATCTTGTATGTCAAGTTTATTTTCCTTTTCAATTTTCAATCTCTTGTTGCTTTTCTCAATAAACTGATTCTTACAAGTGCTTTATGATTGCAAATTCTCGTTCTCTCGGAAGACATTTTCTAACTTCGCTTGTAGCTCTTTTTTCTGCTCTTCAAATTTTAACAATGATGCTCTGAGTTCTTCTATTTCTTCATTTGTAACAAAAGTAGGTGCAGGTATTTTCTGATCACTCGAGGGTGTAGTGTGGAAAGGCAGCTTGATTTATTGGACTCTTTTCTTTACCCATTGTTGATAGGGTTCTTTTGTGCTGCAACTTCTACATCTGAGTACTCTTCCTTTTCTAATAATCACTTCCCAAGGTCGACTTATCCTTCGTAACATCGGTGGGTCTACTATACTTGTATTGTGCAAAACAAAAGCTTCTAATGACTTCTCATCTGGTTTCTCCAACATAGGGTAGTCAAGCTGTCTTAGAGCTATCGTCAGATTATAATTAATACATCCTTTGGTTCCCATGAGAGGTACATTTGGAAAATCTCCGCATTGACATATTACTTCTTCTACCTCTTGTTCTCTATGATACCATGAAATTGAAGGTGCAAACACGAGAAGGGGGGGTTGAATTGTGTTTGACTAACTTGAATACTTTTTTTGTTTTTGCAGTTTTAAAACAAAACTTGATGTGTGAATAAAACAGAGTTAGCAGTGGATATAAAGTAAAGATAAAAACACTGAATTTTATATTGGTTCACCGTTAATGAGGCTACGTCCAGTCCCTTCACCTTCAAGGATTTCACTAATTCAAACCTTGAATTACAACAGTTCCACTGACCCTCCAAGTCAGTCTTCTCAAACAGTCTAACAATCCTAGACTCTTGAGGAATGCAGCACCTTGACTTCGTAAGTCAAGTCTTCTCCTACCAATCTGACAACCCCAGATTGTAGAAGGAATCACAACGCCTTGAATATAATTTCCAAGTAATCTGCTACCCCTTCTGACTCCCTCAGAATGTAGACTCTACTTCAACAACTTAGATCTAACACAAGGGAAAGAAAATAACAAGACTGCTTGCTTTTGGAAAGCTGGAACTCACAATTAACCTCACTAAAAACTTGAGTGTTTGCTTTGGAAGTGTATGACTCTTTTGTGATTTTCGATGCTAAGTATTCTGCCTTGAGCCTCCTTTTATAGATGCGAATTAGGGTCTCTTCCAAGCTTAATTTCGAGCTGTATCTTGCTGGATTCTCTTGCAAAAATATCTTGACTAATCGGGCTTCATTTAAATAAAAAACATATATTTTTAAGCATCAGATTTGCTTTCAAAAATAACTAGCCAATCCTGTCTTTAGTTTCTTCGCGCCAATAGCTTCAGAACTCCCATACGACTTCAACTTATTTTTGTAACAAATCCTTTTAATACTTTGATCAAATTCAATTAAATCTCCACCATTAATCCTCATGATTAAATCTGGACCGTTTGATCTTCTGCGCTAGTCCACATCTGGACCATACTAAGTGATCTGATGTGATCCTCTGATTTCGACCAACCCTAGACCACACTTTCTAATCTTTTGATCTTCTGATCTCGGCCATCCTGGTCTAGCAAACTGATCTGCTGTGATCCTATCATCTCGGCCACTGCTGGACCACACATTCTGACATTCTGATTTCGGCCAACACTGGTCCATGGTCTGATCTTCTTATGTCGGCCAACACTGGGCCATATACTCAAATTTGAACCATTGATCTGAATATCTTCCCTTTGATCTGGACCAATTCTGGACTTGGTCTGGATTAAACAGAAATTAAATCTGGACAAATAATATTTCAGTCTGGGCATTTTACCTTCTGTTTTGGATCAGTTCTGGATCAAATCTGGAGATCATTTCTTCTGGTCTGGACTTTGTTTCATACCCTGAATCATGCTATCTTCTGGTCTGGGTCAAATCTGGATTGATTCTCTTGTTTTGGACCCATTAACTTATCCTCTTATTAAGTCTGGATCAAGTCTGGGCTATTTATTATTTCACTGTCAGGCCATCTTCTGGTCATAATAACTTCTGGAATAAGTCTGACAAATGATTCCTTCTGGTCTGGATCAAGTCTTGGTAAATCCTCTTGCTTCTGATTTTCAGATTTCGAATCTGTATGTTCTGTGATTACATGGTTTGGATTAAGGGATTTGAATTCCCTTCCAGGTTTGTAGTCTTGATGAATTTCACTAGAGTGTTTGAAGAACTCTCCTGATTCTGATTCTTCTCTTTTTTGCTTTGGCTGATACACCATGTTCCTCTGGTGATTCTGGAACTTATGGTGATTCTGGTGATTGTACTGATTTTGGTAATTATGCTGGTTCTGGTTCGGGTTCTGGTACTGATTCAGATTCTGGTTCCAGTGTTGGTTCTGGTTCCAGTTCCTGTGCCTCTGATACTGGTTCCAGTTCTGGTTCTGATTCCAATTCCTGTACCTCTGATACTGGTTCCAGTTCTGGTTCTGGTTCCAGTTCCTTCCTCTAATACTGGTTCCAGTTCATGTTCTGATTTGTGTGATATCTTTGATATTTCCTGTTCCACCTATGATTCTGGTTCTGGTTCTGATAGGTATTGTGTTGACTAGTTCTTCTTCTTCCAGAGTCACTTGGCTTTTGTTTGGTAGATGTTGGAATATAAACCTTCTTCAGCTTGTGCATTGCCAACATCCATTGTCCATGCACCATTGTTGGTGTCTCCTTCTGGTTGCTCAGAATATCTGCAACATAGATAATTTGATCTTTTGGTACCCAGAACTGATTGGGTCTAGGTTTGTTAGTTTTAACAACTCTCTGATCTTGTTCAGATATTACCATTGGACAGGATAATTCAGAGTGACATTTCTTAGCACAAATATGAGAATGAACAGTTTTAGTATCAGCAATAGTTTCTGTAAAACCAAGACCTCTATTTCCAATGTTACTGTTTCCATAAATCATAGATGCATATTTACTTCTTTCCATTCCATTAGAAATAAAGTTTTGAAAAAATTGCTCATGCATATCAGATTCACAAACAGTTTTGGAAGTGGAACAAACATTACTTTTGAGAGTTTGGTTTTCAGATTTGAGTTTTGCAACTTCAGTTTTAAAATCCTTGTTTTCAAATGCATACTCAGAATTTTGGTTCTTTAAGACTTGTACTTCTTTGGTCAGATTTTTCTTATCTTCCCTAAGAGTTTTTTGTTTTCAAGACATCTTATTGTTTGTATTTAAAAAATCTTTTACAGCCTCAATTAATTCAAATTTAGAGAAATCAGAAAATACCTCATTGTCTTCATCTTATGATTCTGTTCCAGAGCCTGAGCTGTATCCAAAACTTGAGTTGGTATGAGCCATCAGAGCCAGAATTGCTTCCTCTGATGTGCTTCCAGACTTGCTTGAATGACTGCTTCGATCATTCTTCCTTCTGCCTGCTTTCCTTCTTGAAATCGTGCCTTTATGAGGTCCAGAAGCAGACCTGATGTGTGCCATCATTGTTGTTTCTGCCTCTTCTTCATCAGACGATTCTTCTTCTGATTCTGATACATCCCAGGCAGCCATCAGACCCTTCTTTCTAAATCTGGAACTCTTTTTGTGCTGTTTGCCTTTTTCCTGATTTGGACATTCTGACTTGATATGTCCAGGTTCATTGCATCCATAATAGATGATGTTCTTCTTGTCAGATTCTTCCTTATCTTTGCTGTTATGTTTCTTCTTGGAACCTCTCCTCTTCCTGTTTTCCAAGATCTTAACCATCTGTTTGGTTAAGTAAGCCATATCATCATAGTCACTATCCTCTGATTCTGGTGCTGCCTTTGCAGCTTTCTTCTGTTTCGACTTCAGGGCCAGATTCTTCTACTTCTTTGGTTCATCTGCTTCCAGTTCTATTTCATGAGACCTGAGTGAGCTGATCATATCTTCAAGTTTTAAGTTGTTCAGATCTTTGGCTTGCTGAACTGCAGTAACCATTGGTCTCCACTTGGTTGGTAAGCTTCTTAGAATCTTCTTAACATGATCTATTGTTGTGTAGCTTTTCTTCAAGACCTTCAGTCCAGATATCAGAGTCTGGAATCTGCAGTACATTCCATCAATGTTTTCATCATCTTCCATCTTGAACATCTCATACTGTTTGACCAGTATGTTAGCCCTTGCTTCTTAAACCTGCTGGCTTCCTTCATAGGTCAGAACCAGACTGTCGAATATGCTCTTTGCTATTTCTTTATCTGTGCATCTGTCAAATTCCTTGAATGTGATGGCACTGATCATGATGTTTCTAGACTTGTGATGCAGTTTGTATAATCTGCTCTGATCTGGTTTCATATCATCCAGTTTGTATAACCAGAATGTCGAATATGACTCTTTTGTGATTTTCGTTGCTAAGTATTCTGCCTTGAGCCTCCTTTTCTAGATGCGAATTAGGGTCTCTTCCAAGCTTAATTTCGAGTTGTATCATGCTGGATTCTCTTGCAAAAATATCTTGACCAATCGGGTTTCACTTAAATAAAAAACATATCTTTTTAAGCATCAGATTTGCTTTCAAAAATAACTAGCCAATCCTGGACCACACTTTCTAATCTTCTGATCTTCTGATCTCGGCCATCCTGGTCTAGCAAAATGATCTGTTGTGATCCTCTGATCTCGGCCACTGCTGGACCACACATTCTGACCTTCTAATTTCGGCCAACACTGGGCCATGGTCTGATCTTCTGATCTCAGCCAACACTGGGCCATATACTCAAATCTGAACCATTGATCTGAATATCTTCCGTCTGATCTGGATCAATTCTAGACTTTGTCAGGATTAAACTGAAATTAAATCTGGACAAATAATATTTCAGTCTGGACATTTTACCTTCTGTTTTGGATCAATTCTGGATCAAATCTGGAGATCATTTCTTCTGGTCTAGACTTTGTTTCATACCCTGAATCATGCTATCTTCTGGTTTGGGTCAAATCTGGATTGATTCTCTTGTTCTGGACCCATTAACTTATCCTCTGATTAAGTCTGGATCAAGTCTGGGTTGTTTATTATTTCACTGTCAGGCCATCTTCTGGTCAAAATAACTTCTGGAATAAGTCTGACAAATGATTCATTCTGGTCTGGATCAAGTCTCCCTCTGGCAGGCTTCCTTCTGGTCTGGTCCAGGTCTCCTTCTGACTTTGCTTCCTTCTGATCTGGGCCAGCAAAGATATCTTCTGGTGATGTTTTGACATCTTGGAGTATCTTCTGGTACCTTCAGGATTCAATCTCTGGAACCCTTTGATCTTCTGCTTCTGATTACTTCAACTTCTGGTGGCATTTGATTTAATAATTCAAGGTTCAAAATAAGATTACATGGAGTGCTTTTGTAAACATCAAAATCTTATGTACTTAGAACCAACTTGGTTCCAACAGAAATTATGTCCCTGGTAAGGCTAGCTATACTCTGAGCCCATTCACGGTTATTTTAATTCCAACATGATACCTTTTCTTGAACATGTGAGATATGAACCAAGTATACAGCATTGGAACATAACACAAAATTGTTCCCCCTTTCTTCTCGTGCCGCATATGCAGAGAGTAGTATACATCAGCAAGAACCGCGGGAACTAGATTTTGTTTATTTTTGTTAAAAGCCAAGAAGACATTGATGGCAGCAAAATCTACAAAATTATCGAGGTTTGGGAACAAAAAAATACCATAGATAATGAGAGCCAAAACATCTATAAAAGTACCTCATTCTTGTTTAACGGCAAAAATCGTGTGCCTTTTGCTCCAGATATTTTCTTGAAAAACCATGAATAGCTCATCTTTCCTCTTTTTTACTTGCCACTCTCTTATGTCAATTTTCAACACTTCACCAATTACGCTCAAATTTGGTGGTTGTCTAGTATATCGATAAGGATTTCCTTTCTCTAGGGAGTAACCCAATATTCGCTCAAATTCTTCTAATGTTGGGGCCAACTGAAAGTCTTGAAAGGTGAAACATCTTAAGAGAGGGTCGTAATATTGAGCTTGTGCCGTGAGGGCCCCTATTTGCACATTTACTGCCAAGAGTTTTAGGATTTTCCCATATTTATTAAAGAAACTTTCACGTTGTATGGTTTTCATTTGATTGCTGATGTCCCTTAAACTTTTCAAATCAGGTTGCTTGAACTTTAAAAGTAAAGTTTTTCTTTTTTCCGATCGCATTATCCACTCAACACGTGACTAAGCTTCGTAGGATTTCCCAAAAATCCGGAAAATTTATGCAAAATGCCATTATGTTTTTATTTTTAGAAAAACGAGGAAAAAAACCATGAGATATGAATGACACTATGTAGAATAATTATTGTGAATATATTTATATATATATATATATATATATATATATAGTTTTGAATGTATAGGTTATTTTTGGTTTATATGGATGTTCTTATGATGAAAGGGACTATTGATTTATGTAGTGAAACTCTCACAATGGTGGCTCTATGATTCTAAATGTGGTACCTAGAGCCAATAATCCTATTTTGGAATATTGTCATCAACAATAGGTAAACTATTTGGAGTGACAATACCCTCAACAGGATCAAACTCTATGTGAGATCTTCATGCTAACCAAACAGGATGTACATCCAGAAGGCTATCACTACGCAACCTCGAAACTAAACTTAAGTTTTGTTCAAACATGGGTATAAGGTTCCACTCATAAGTGTGTGTCTTAGTAAAAGTATAGGGTGTGGAATAAACATAATTCAATAGCTCCATAATGCTAATAAAACATATATACATGCACAGAAAATGATAATAATAATAATAATAAATAAATAAATAAATAAATAATAAAAAAAATATATAAAATAAAAAAATGACTCACTAGCTTAAAAGAATATTATAATGACAACTAATATTTATTAAGAAATAATAAGCTCATAAAGTAATAGAAAATGAAAATCAAACAAATATAGAAAAAGTTAAAAATTATGCACAATTAATTAGGTGTTACTCTCTAAGGGTCCCCAGTGGAGTCGTCAGCTATCGTGGTCTAAAATTTCGAGTGTTTCTCGAATTCAATAGAGTCGCCACCAAAGTTTATTTAAAATAGGGAAAACATTGAAAAAACCTTAAATAGAAAAAAAAAAGGTCTTTAAAACCAAATTTTGAGTTCGGGAGTCGATTATGCGTAAGGAATGTATTAACACTCTACGACATCTGTTAAAATACGGTTATCTATAATTAATTTTGTAAAATTAATATTAACTTAAATATATTTATTTCTCCTCATTATTAAAGATGAATATCAATTATTTATTTTTAATGTGATTTTGAAATAAATATGTGCTTAAAAAAAGAGACGAAAAAAAGAAATTTTTTATTAATGTGCTTGACAAAAGTGTCATCTTGCTCCTACGTATTTCCCGGTGCGATGGAGAAAACAAAGCTACGTAGTTCTTTGATAGAAAATGCGTATGAGTTGATTATTTTTTTAAAAGAAATTTGTTTTATTGTTGATAAATAAAATTATTTTGACGAAAGAAAATGAGTTTATTTAATTTAAACAATTATTTTAAAATACGAATTTTAAGACTACCCAGTTGTACCACTCGTGTCTCCAAAATTCAAAGATTAAAAAGATGTCTCATCTAATTAATATGTTTAAGAATAATTTTATTATTTTGGTTATAAACATGAGCTTCAGAAGCCCAAGTTGTACTACTTGTTTTATAACCACACCAAAATTAAGAAGATGTCACATCTACTTAACCATTTTAACATAATTGTTTTTGTATAATTAAAAAATAAATCAATAAATAAAATGAGTTTTAGAACTCTCAAATTATTATAATTTATGTAACTTATTTTAAAGTGATATTTTATTGATTTTGTTTTATTTTATTTTTTGAAATAAAAACAAAATTAAATAAATAAATGATTTAATAAGGTAATGTGAAGGTACATGTGATGCAACGCGCTGTTCAAGTCAGAAAGCTATTGACATGGCAGCAACAACAAACATCACATCACATCATTGCTTGTCAAGGCACAAACCTATCAACAACAGTCAGTTAGCATGGCAGCAACACAGACATCACATGGTTTCTAAGCAAAAACTTTGTTTCAAGACATCAATTACCGGGCGCCCATTGTTACAAACAGAAAGTAAACACAAAGCTATGTCAGCTAGCATGGCAGCAACACAAACATCACATGATTTCTAAGCAAAAACTTTGTTTCAAGACATCAATTACCGGGCGCCCATTGTTAAACCATCATTGTTACAAACATAAAGTAAACACAGCCAAACATCATTTCAAAAAGAAACCAAGTTTCCATAACTCAACCCAACTGAAATCTCATATGTTTTTTTTAATATAAGTCTTATATAACTCATCCTTTCATTATATGAAATTGGAAACCAACAAAAAAAAAACTTTCATTTTAGTTGTGAAATCAGGACAAGCAAACCAAATGAAGTGCAAACCAAATGAAATGTTGTAGTAAAGAGATAGAGCAGAACAAAAAACATGAGAGTGACACGAATCTGTGGTATGCTGTAAAAGAGAAAGCGGCGGTGGTGTACGGTTGACGTGGTTGGCGACGGTTATCGGCGGAAGTTGGAATGACGGTAATGACCTATGTTTCTGTTTCTCGTGTTCAGTTTTTTCTTTTTTGTTTTGAAATATATGATTTTGAGGATGGGATTATATTGTTATTTTTTTACTCAATTTCATTTTTTGTTCAGAACCTCTCTTTTTCTTTACTTCTCTTTTGAAAAATAAAATTGTTCTCCTTTCGGAATTGATTTTTGCCTTAATTTATAGACTACAAGGTTGAATCTTTGTGTCTATGAGATAAATGGATGTCTGGGTTTTTATATTGTTATTGCATAAATTATGGAACTGCAGAGATGAAAATGGAAAAGAGTGGCTGCTCTTTTTTATTGAGTATTCAAATGGCAACAATATATCCTTATTAGAAAAAAAAAAACGAAAAAGAAATAAAAAATAAAAAGGTGTAGTTACTTGTTGGAGAAGAAAATGCATTGCAACAAGAAAGCTTGTTGCAAAGAAGAAAGAAGAGTACTTTTCTTTGTGTTTTTTTTAGTTTTTATTTCCTTAAAAAAAATTGTAATAGGAACACCTATGTAAATATGGATTTAAAATTAGACTAAATTGTAAAATGATGATTTTTAGATTTTATAACAATACTTGTAATGTATTATTACTTTTTTATTAAATTTCTTTTAGTTGGACAAAATTGAGGTACTACACCTGCAAAAAAATTGATTTTAGTCTCTGCAAAATAAAAATTTTAGTTTAAGTATCTGCAAAATGTAAACATTTTCATTTTAGTCTGTAATGCTTAACACCGTTATTTTTTAATGATTGAGTAATTAATGAATTTAAACTTAGTCCATGCAAAATCTGAGAAATTTGGTTTTAGTTATCGCAAAATAAAATAAAAAATTGTTTTAGTCCCTACAAACTACAAGAATTTTGATTTTAGTCCCTACATAATAAAAAAGTTTGTTGTACTCCTAGGTACGTTTTTTATAATAAATTATAATTAGTATATTATAATTATTCTCATTTTTATTTATAAGATATAAAAAATGTTAATTTTGACTAATTGATTAACGAGAAACCTTTATCTCGTGTATGATAATATGTTCCACCAGCTTCTTAGCGATTCATTTTTAAACAAACAACGTGAAAAAAATTATAGTTAAGGTATTATAATTGTTCTTATTTTTACGTTGACCATATTAAAAAAACCTAATTTTAACTAATTCTTTATTGAAAAACATTTGTTCGTGTATGGTTTTTATAATACATTTAGTATTTTATAATTATTGTCAGTTTTTATTTAGAAACATAAAAAATAATAAATGGAACTACTTAATTAAAGACAAATACTTGTTCCACAAATACTTGTTCCGTGTATGAATTATACGTTATAACATTTTCTTTTGCGACTCATTTTTAGAAGAAGAAAAATGTGAAAAAATGGAGTTTGAAAAAGTTATAGTTATTATATTATAATTATTCTTTTTTTTTTATGTTGAAGATATTAATAAAATACTAATTTTAACTAATTATAATATAGTAACTAATCTTTTCAAGTTGTTTATTAGGAAATGAATCATTAAAGAAACTGGTGGAACATATAACCATAAACAGAACAAATGTTTATCATTAATCAAGTAGCCAAAAATCAATTTCTTTATATCTTCTAAATAAAAATGACAATTGTTATAGTACATTAATTATAACTTATTATAAAAAATTTCACAGAAGTTAAACAAATTTATTTATTATGTACGAACTGAAATCAAATTTATTGCCTTTTGTAGGGATTAAAACAATTTTTATTTTTTTATTTTGCAAGGACCAAAACCAAATTTCTTAGATTTTGCGAGGACTAAGTTTAAAGTTAAGCATTGAAGACTATAACAAAACCGGTTGCATTTTGTAGGGACTTAAACTAAAAATATTATTTTGTTGGAACTAAAATCAAATTTCTTGCATTTTCCCAGGTCTAATTACATATTTAAGCTAATAAGTTAAAATAGGTATCCACTTTATGCAATAGCAAACAATTCAAAAGTATTTTTCATTGTCTCGTCACTTAGTACCACCATCCATAAAAAAACATAGTTTCTAAGTTTTGACTCATAAAAAGACAATTTTTCAATTTAATAATTCCAATGTCATCTTAAAGTGGATCATGTACATTTCCATTGATGTACCATGTGTCACATTTTTTATTTTCATTTCTTTCATAAGATATATATCTGTGAGTATCCGTGAAGTATCTCAAAAGTATCAGATAAATTACTTTAAAAAAATAAAAATAACAATTTGATATTTTTAAGATACATATCAGTAGAGTATTAATATCAAATACATATTTGATACAGGTACGTTTCTAATTTTAGAGTATCTAGACTTCATTCATAGGTGGATTACTATTTTAACTATCATAAGATCATGTAATTTAGTGGTTCACACTCAAATAAAAGTTTCTTTCATTCATTCACGGTCTTTATTTCTTAATACTTCATTTATCTCATGTTAAATTTCTCATTTGTAATATTTATTACTCTTAAATTACATATCTCTTTATATTATCAATGAAATATTAAATTTTTTTTCCATTAATACATTCATATTTATTGCATATCAATTCATTTAACTACTTTACTAATTATAATTAATATGAATATTTTAGTAAATGAAAGTCATTTGATCATTAAAATTAACATAACTATTTTTTTTTTCAATTGTATTGCACAACTCAAAACATTTATAATGAGAGACAAAGAGTAAATTTTTGAAAAATCCTAAGACCACATTAATCTTGGTAGGAGTAATAAGAAAAAGCATGGAATATAGTTTTATATTGTTATTTAATGAAAATATTTTATATTACCATATAAACCTCTATTCTTATCGTTTTTTTCAAAAATAACTACTAATTTTATTTTTTATTAGACGTCAATGTAAATTAATTTGAGGATGTTTGGTTTTTCATTTGCAGTAAATGCAATTTTATAATAGAAAAGTGGTTTGACAATATATCTGAGTTCTCTTAAAAATTATTTTCAAATGTAAATCCATGTTTAACCAAAAGTGACTACTTTTATACTGTCCATTCCACGTTTCTAAATATAAAAAAACATTCTAAGCATTTTATCATTAACTACAAAATTATGTTATATTATAATAAAATATATACCATTTTTAATAAATACACATTTAAAAATGTATTTTATTGTATAATCTAAACAATTTAATTTTGTAAAATAACATTTAAAAAAAAATCCAAACATAAATAATATTAAAGAAAATTTAATTTTAATTAAAATTACGTTTGCAAAATAAAATTTATTCAAATACATTTATAAATGCTAAAACATATATTTTATTGATTAAAAAAAAACACATATTTTCCCTCGAATAACTTTTACCTATCCCTTTTCTCTAATTGTTTTTTTTATAAAAAA
>JBBPBO010000005.1:30306167-30370801 GCA_037974295.1 Cicer cuneatum
AAAAAAAAAAAAAAAAGAAAGGGAAAATGTGTCTCTTAAAAGATTTCGTATTGTGTCAAAAAAAAAAAAAGATTTCGTGTTGAAGAGGGTGTGTGACTGAAGTGAGTATGTATTGAATCCCCCTTTCCAAGTTTCTTCACAACCTTGCAATCTCCATTAGCTGCCGTTCCCCATTTTCTCTTCTCATCGTCGTCTGCCTCTAATTTCATGTAACTCCCTCAAATTTCTTTTCTCACCCCCCTTGTTGTGATGATTTGTTTAGATTATGCTGATTATTTATTTAACTTTTTCATTTTGTTTCAGTCTTCTATTTGATTGATGTTAATTCTTGATAATTTTGACCCTTTAACAATAACACTAACATAACATGAAAGTGATCGAATATAATTGTACGTGAGAAAATAGAGGAGATTCCATTTTGTTAGGTGGGATTATTGTAGGTAGGAATGGAGATTGGTTCATGAGTATATGACAATGTTGTTAACTATCGTAGATGGCCGAGAATAGTAGTTTGTTCAAATTCTGCTATGCTATTACGCTGTAGTCACTATTTGACAACATTGGTATTTGGTGTTTGGAAACGTTACTTCATTGGCTAAATTGCTTTTTGTTTTCGTTTAGAAACTTCCTTTTTATGGACCACTAAGGGGTTATTTACTTTGTGAAGACATTTTCTGTTTTCATTTTCTAAAATATGTGTTTATTTTACCTTGATAAGATGCTTTTGAAGTAATGGAGAGAAGACAAATGTCAGTTAATGAAGATGTAGTTTTGGAAATAATAAAAACTGTTTTTTGACATTTTCATTGTTTCTAGGTTCTTACCATATCTCTATCTTGTGTAACTTCTCCACTAAAAGTTTTTTTCAATGTTCTTACCATTCTTGCGTTTCCACTTTCGTGCTTCTCAGTTCTCAACTTCTCGTGAATATTGAATTTCCATTTTCAAGTTTATCACTTATCTTCAGCTTCTTTTTGTTAAGAGTACTTATTTGACAATGTCGTAGAAAGTTAAGGTAGAAACTTTCAATATGCCTAAATGAACTTTCATGTATATACCTTGGTACTTTTGATATTCTTATGTCTGTATGTATAGGGGCATGTCAAGTGCTCACTTCACTATCCTTTGAAGCATGGATATGTGAAATAGGGTAGAGCTCAAAGTGAAAATATAAAGCCACAATGGTCTCAAGTGTCCCGACCATTGCGTTTGAGCTCAAAAGTCAGAATGTGGGTCAAGTGTTGGATCATGCAGAAAATAAGCCTAAAACATGGTCTGTGTACTCTTAGGGAGAAATATGAAAATAATTGGTCAGAAATAATATTCTGGGAGTTATTTAGTGGAACAGTTATCAATAGTTACTTTAACTGTGTAATATAGGGTTCTTGAGACTAGTGTTGTCAAATATCGACCATAGAAGAGCCATGGCGGATTACGATGACAGATATTTTAAAAACTGCAATGGTCAACTTGTGAAGGATGGTAGTGCCATAGCGTTTTATGGTGAATATAGCATATTTTTGGCTGTTCGCCAAATGTCATCGATAACATTGCTTGGGACAGTTTCTCGGGGAATACGAGATTTCTTGTGTGTAAGGCTAAGAATTGTTTTCTCATAGAGAGCCTTGGCTTTAAGGCTGGTAACGAAGTGCATCTACCATACCAGATTTGTGTGTTGTGTACTCTTTTGAATTCAATGAAGTTTCTGTTATAATGTCTATCATTTTGTTTTAACCCTGTGCCTAAATATGACAGGTTTTCTCTAATATAAATATCTCTCATGTCAAGACTGTTTATGTTATTTTGTGAAGTCATAAATATGCCTAATTGCCTATATTGTCAATCGATTGATGTTAGTGTAAAATATTTCTTTTTGAAAAACTAATTTGTGTTAGTGGTTTTTGTTATGATGATTGTTCCATCATTACATTACACTATATTTTAAAATTCAAAAGTTTTTGCCGATCTTTCAGGCATATATAGAGAAACAAAAAAGTATAAAAATGTTAACTCTTTCCTTCCCTTTTTTTGTTCAATTTTAAACTATGAAATACATTATTAATTCCTTTTATTTTCTGTGTCTGCTACTTTGCATTGAATAAATTGTTCAGAAATCAAAATGTCTCGAAGATATGATAGCCGCACAACAATCTTCTCCCCGGAAGGACGTCTTTACCAAGTGGAGTACGCAATGGAGGCCATCGGGAATGCCGGTACTGCAATAGGAATCTTATCAAAAAACGGAGTTGTCCTAGTTGGTGAAAAGAAGGTAACATCTAAGCTGCTACAAACCTCAACATCAACCGAGAAAATGTACAAAATCGACGACCACGTTGCTTGTGCTGTTGCCGGAATAATGTCCGATGCCAACATCCTAATCAACAAAGCCAGAGTCCAAGCACAACGTTACACTTTTGGATATCAAGAGCCAATGCCAGTGGAACAGTTAGTTCAATCTCTCTGCGATACTAAACAAGGTTACACCCAATTTGGCGGTCTCCGACCATTCGGAGTCTCGTTCCTGTTTGCAGGATGGGACAAAAACTTCGGCTTTCAGCTTTACATGAGTGACCCGAGTGGAAATTATGGCGGTTGGAAAGCTGGAGCTATCGGTGCAAACAACCAAGCTGCCCAGTCGATACTAAAACAGGACTATAAAGACGATATCAGTAGAGAAGAAGCTGTGCAACTTGCGTTGAAGGTTTTAAGTAAAACTATGGATAGTACAAGTCTTACGTCGGATAAACTTGAACTTGCAGAGGTTTATCTTTCACCTTCTGGAAAAGTTAAGTATGAAGTTTGCTCACCAGAGTCTCTTACTAAGCTTTTAGTGAAATCTGGTGTCACTCAACCTGCAACAGACACTGCTTAGGTTGATGTTCCATTGTCTGATGCTGTTTTATTTCCTATGTTTTTGGTATTAGATACAAGATATTGGTTCAGACATATTTCAAACTTAAACATTTTGTATGTTGGTAAATGGCTTTGTATTTCTTATATCTTTTTGGATTTTCAAGACAGTTCAATGGTATTTGTGTCCCATTTGTTTTTTTTTATTAGTTTAAATTGAATATCCTGCATGCTACTCTAAAAACAAATCTTTTGAACGATAGAACCACGAGAGCGGTAAAACTGTCTCTTAGATTTCTAAAGCTACTGCAGGGATGAATTCAAACTTGAGATTATTGATTAAGCTGAAAAAGATATGTAATATCTCATCTTAACGCTCTTACTATTTGGTTTACCGTGATAGTTTCAATTATTGGTACTTATTATTTGAATTAGGGTTAGTGTTAACATATACATTTTTGTAGCAATTTTTGAATTTTTTTAAAGATTTGTTGAAGAAGTGCTGTAGCAAGAAGTATTTTGGACCCAATTACTGTCTCCATGAGTTTTATGTCATTCAGTTTGAAATCTATGTTGTCTTTGGAAAATTGTGCAACGAACTACGTATTTAAAAGTCAGTAGAGGATACATAGCTAATTTTAATTGGTTATGGGCAACGGAGCCACAATTTTTCAAGACAACCTATAATTTATCTTATTTATTTGTTTGGTAAGATAAACAAGGATTATGGTGATGAAAGTAATACATAAAAAAATAAACACTAAAAAACCACTAGATGCTTTTTTTTTAGGATCAAGGGTGGCAATATTCTTTACACTTCAATTTCCCTCACCTCAGTCAATATCAAGAGAAAACAATTCTAATTAGTTCAATCTTTGATCAGATGTTACTCAACTCTCAACTGAACTCCAAATTACCGAGCTTATTTCCCTTGAGAATCAGAGAGTTGAGGAAAAAAAAAGAAAACATAATAACAAAACATGCAAAACATTGTATTCCAAGCTTTCAATATAAAATATTTGTCATCTATTGAAAATATAGGCATAAAGGAGCTCATTCCATGTATCAGGAACTCCAGGGAGACACCAATGTATGCAATCTGCATAAGATTTTGGATTTGATATCTGTTCTTCTGTTAAAGGCTCCCATTGTTTCCTATAGATTGAAGGGTGACCTTCTTTTCTGTACTCTGAAAGCTGTGTGATGTTAAGCATTTGAACATTCAAACCTCTTCCTTTCAAATCTTGTAGAACATTTTCCACTACTTGCATCATTTTAGGAACAGAACCATTGCCCCAATATCCCTCTTCTGTGATTTGGTTTGTTTCTTTGTAACAATTTTCACCCTTAGTTCCTCCCCATTCATGAGCCCTGCCATTTTTTATTTGGATTTAATTCATATACACCGATAAAGTAAGTTTTATTTACACTATCAATTAGAATATTAAAAATATTTGATTTTAACTATAATTCTTTAAAGTTACATATATGATTAATTGTGATTTGTTGACAGTCTAAATTATTTTACAACGAAAGTGTGTCAAAATTAAACTTTTTTATTTTATTTTTGTATTATAAGTCCAATAAGTTCCTTGATTTGATCACAATGTAATTATAGAGCTATTAATATACACTTATGTACTGCTATATGGTTACCAATTTTTTTAATTGTTTCCTTCACTTGTTGTAAATATGTCATGTGATTGTACTGTTTATATTTATTTTTTTTGCTTTAATCCCATGGTTTTCATGGGAATGAGGTCCACACAATTCAGATTTCAGTTAAAAGATAAGTAAAATCCAACCAATAATTATTTTAACTTAGATTCTTCCGAACAATTACAGTACAATTTATATTTAAAACTTGCTACAATTCATCAAATTAACATTGCTATGTATTTGTACAAATGAATCTTATCAGTAGACTTTCCAGTTGCCTCAATATATCAAGACATGCACAGGTAACATTTATTAGAAGATTTCATCTGAAAGTAGTAATTTCTCTATGAAAATTACTAAAAATTATATAGCATTGTCTAGCAAAATTTCATGATTTCAGATTAAGGAATTTAGTAAAATTTAGATCAATGTGCTTGGTGTCTTACAATTCTTAAAACAACATACTATGTGAATAGTCTACTTCATGCAAATAAATCGTTTCATTTATTTATACAAGCATAAAGTATAAATTTTAGGGGTTAAATAAGTTGGTTGTTCATGTAAAATTTCAAAATTTAGTTTTTAGTTCACGTAAAAAAAAAGTTCCATTTTCAAATAGATTGCTATCATAACGAGATATACTTAGGACTTTGTATGAACTTGCTAGCATATGATTGCGTGAACTCTCCTCCGTAGAAAGTGGGTAGAGTTTTGTTCACTGTGATGCTATGTTTCAATATATTTTAATAAAATTTTATTTATTAAAAAAGTCACACAGAGAGTTTTAATCTCTGCCAAAATGTAACATATATTTTTGAATGACCTTTTTGCAAACATGGTTTTAATATTATAAAAAATTCAACAATAAAATATGAGTTAAAAAATTTCTCAGTCTATATTTTTTTTACTTTTATTTTAGGTTGATAACGTTTATAAAAAATTTATATTTAATTTATCCAAGTTAAAAAAATTTTGAATTTTTGTGAAGAAATAATTTATAATGTTATAAAAATACTTAAAAAATTATTTAAAAATTTAAACATTATTCGTTCTAACAAGAACTAAAATTATTTACAGAATGATTTTATAGGAATTTAAAAATTTAATATTTTTACTGGAACTAAAAATAAAATGTTAAAACTTTATGGAGTCTAAACTTATTTAACCCAACTTTTAATTAAATAAATGATAGCAATCTATTTAAAAATACATTTTGGACTAGTGGTTCCAAACCACTACTACAATATATTATTATTAGTATTATATAAAGTTATCCATACCTTTGGTGAGTAGGTGACATAGAAACAAAAAATAATTGGGTGTTGTTACGATTAATATGGACTTCCAACCAATCTGACCAAGTCCTCAAAGCCATCTCATAAACTCTCACCATTGCTACCTTTTTGTATACTCCATTTGGGTCCCCAAATGAACCCCACCTGCTTGTAGTTACATTGTCACTATTAAAATCAAGTTGCTAGCTAGTTGAGTTGGAATAAGAATCATTCTATATTTGGATAAAACATTACATTACAATCATATTTATTTATGGTAGTTGTAATCATATTTATGGTAGTTGGAAATATTGGTGGTTGATGGTCAATATTTAAGTTAGGTTTATAATATTTGAAAATTATTCGAAACTTTAATGACAACTAAGACCATATTTCAAAAGTAAAAATTTATGATTCTATTTATTGTAATGTTTGATACAGTAATTTGATTAATGTTTATTTGATAAAAAAAAGAAAAAATGATTTTCGGTGCCTCACAAGTCAATATATTTGTTTTTTCTTTGTTTTTGTCTTACTAATATCAATTAATTTATTGTCTTAGTCGTGAGAACGAAAAGGACCATAAACTTTATTAATTTAAAAATTTGTAAACAGATCAGAACTTCTAAACATTACTATTTGATTTTTAAAAGTGATTATTTTCTAAAAAAGACTGTAACAAACGGACAATTATTCTTATCCATATAGGCAAGTTGATAAAAGAAAGTGATTGGTTGTTTAGTTTAGTTTGTTGTACTTACAAAACATTCATTGCATGCCTTCTCCACCAAAGGAAAGTGTTGAAGACTATAATATCAGCATCAGTCCAATACTTAGCATGTTTCTCAATTGCTTGGACTCTCACAGTACGATCTGCTACCTTATGCTTTACTGGATCATCTGAATTTGATTCTACAAGTAATGGGGCCCAATAGAACTCGATGGTTGCATTGTATTCCTTTGATTATGTGTCAATTGAAAAACTTTTAGACATGTAACATTTTATAGGAAAAAGTGAAATAATAATCTTATAAAAATTACGGTTAAATATGATTTTAATACCTATAAAATTTTAATATTTTAATTTTAGTTATTGTAAAAAGATAATATAATTTTTAGTGTCTACAAAATTATTTAGCAAATAATTTTAATCTTTGTTAAAATGAATCATATTTAATTTTCATTCAATTTTAAATTTTTTGAATGTTTTCTTACGATGTTTAGAATTTTATAAAAAATTCTCAAAAATATTTTTTTTTTAAATTAGGATGAACTAAATATGAATTTTTTTTGGTACTAAAACAAATGAATTTTTTAAATATAAATATAAAAATCAAATTTAGATTTCATTTCTTTGGAGAAACATTTTATAATATTGTAAATATTTGTACGATAATTCATTTAAAAATATATGTTGACTTAATATTAAGGGATAAAATGTTTGAGATTAACATGAAATATTTCCATATACTTTATAAAAAAAAGACAATTCTTTTATATGGATTAGAGACCAAGCAGAGAGTGATTAAAAAAAGTGATCATAACAACAAGGGCTAATTAGTTATTTTTATTAAGTGTTTGATAATTAATTGATGAAACTAAGGTGAAGTTTCTTTCTACACCCATAGACTTACGCACTTTTGCCTTGAAAATGCTTAATGAACCATTTGCAATGGTGTGCATGGATTTGAGAGTTGAGGGAATTGAAGATTCAACAAGGCAAACCATTGAAACCCATTGGCCTCTATTGAGTGAATCCCCAACAAACATAAGCCTCTTGTTCCTTAGTTTTTCAAGTAATGTTGTTGCATGGAACCTTATTATCATAAAAACAAAAAAACATTTCAAGAAAAACAAACACATAGATACAATTCAAATAATTAATACTACCTCAATTCCTATATATGACCTCTTTGAGAATTCTTTTTTGTCTTTTTATGGGATTCTTTTAAAAAATTTAACAATATTAGCTATTTCTTTCCAAAATCCCCCTCATTATTGTACATCTTTATTTGTAAGTAGAAATAAATTATATGTTAGTAAAATAAAAATAAATTATATGATGAAAAGATAGATTAGTTCTCTCTTTCCAAGGGTAAATATGAATAAGAAATACAAATTTTAATAAATTTAATATTATTGCCAATTATCTTAATTTTCATGATTTAATTAACAAAATAATATATTTATGGACAAAAGTAGTATATGTTATAAGAAAAGCATATTAGAAGAACAAGAGAGATGACATGTACATGTATTTCCTACCGTTAGAAGAATAAAAACATACAATCGCACAGTTAAAAGATCTCAATAGTTAGAGATGAATATAAACGATGAATCATGTTTTAATTCACAAAATAAACTTTAAAGTATATTTTAAAATATGAGTTGTCAAAAACCTCGATAGTTAGATAAATATAAACGATGAATCATGTTTTAATTCACAAAATAAACTTTAAAGTAAATTTTAAAATATGAATTGTCAAATCAACGTTAATATAATTTATTAATACGAAGGAAATCCACAACTCAGTGACTATGTATAATTCAAATCACCTGGGTAGGTCACATTGATGAGGCTTCCACCTCCAATTTTGATAGTCAAGATCCTTCCTTCCAAATTTCTCACAAGCCAATTGATCAGACATGAAGGAGCATTGTTGTTCTTTGTAGAGTGGATAAGATTCATTGTCAAAAACCCACCTACCATGAAACAAGTTACATTTTGACAATAATGATTCACCATAGATAGTCCTTTCAAGAAACCATTGTCCTCCTTCTTGTGTTAAATATATAGAAGTCACAACTAGAATAGTGATTAAAATTGCTACAAGAGAATTAAATGTGATTCTAATTCTCCCAAAATTGCTTCCTAGCGTTACTATTTGATGTTCCTTAATTGCCATATTTTACATTTAGCTTCTTTGTTTCTCTTCTCCTTTTTGAAGCTTTCTAGGAATTGGTTTGGTGAGAAGTTTTTTGTCATGATACATTTAGTAGAGTTTGTTAATTATGTGTTTTTCACGTTAAAAACAATCAAACTTGTCACCCACTTTTGACTTAAGGTTGAGTAAACATGGATTTTTTAACTAAATAAAATCTAAAACTTATAACTCTAGCCTTACACTATCTTTTATTTAGTTTTTTTTTAAGAGTAATATCTTTGATTTAGTTGCAAACAGAAGGAACTTAGAAAAGGAGTGTTCTTATTGGAAATAAAAATTGAATTCTCTGTCCTTTTTCCCGAATTAAACTACAAAATTTCGAGAAAAATAAAATAAAAAAGACGTTAGATTTAAGGGTTAAATAAGTTCTTAGTCTTATAAAAATTTAAAATTTCGTTTAGTTTTTGTAAAAACAAAATACATTTTTTAGTGATTACAAAATTATTATGCATGCATTTTTAGTACATGTTGAACATCAAATATTTTTACATGATTTTTTTATACATGTTTACAACACTATAAAAAGTTCCTACACGAAAAAGACCTCAAAATTCGATTTATAAGTCCATAATTTAAAGACTTTTATCTTGAACATATTGATATTTAAAAAATTCATATTTAATTCATCTCAAGTTAAAAAATTCTAGGCTAAATAGCATCAGTGGTCCCTCAACTTAATTTCAGTTAACGTTTTAGTCCTTTATCTTTTTTTTTTTCTGATTTGATCCTTTATTTTAATTTTAAGTGAAATAAAGAATAGAAATATGAGTTTGTTTGAAGATTTGAGTTACGAATCTGATGAAATTTGTATTATATGAAAGAATATAATTAATTTTATGGATTTTGGTTGAAAATTTTGATGAATTTTTATAAAAAAAAAAGGATAATATTGTTGACATTTTAAAACATAAAAGATCAAATTGTCACTTAAAATTAAAATAAATGACCAAACCGAGAAAAAAAAAAGATAAAGGACTAAAACGTTAACTGAAATTAAGTTAAGGGATCACGGGTGCTATTTAGCCAAAATTCTAAATGTATATGGATGAACTTTTAATAATGTTCAAAACGTACTTGCAAAATATCATTTAAAAATTTAAAAGTTATTTCGCTCTACCACTAAACAGTTTATAAAATAATTTTGTAGAGACTAAAAAATATGATTTTTTTTATAGAGACAAACGAAATTTCAAAATTTATAAAGACCAAAAAATTATTTTACCCGTAATTTAATTTCTCATTGATTAGCCCATGCCCATACACATTGAGCAAGTAATTACCCTAAGCTCAAGTAAGTATTTGCTTATCATGAGTGAAAGTTTGCTAAATAAATATTTACAATGTTTTTGAAGGAGAGTTTTTATTAGACATGTAACCATGGGGCAAGTGTCTCTAGATAGAGCTGTCAAATGCACCAATTTGGTGTGATCACTATGAATAATGTGAGCTAATAGATCGGTCTAATCCATTTCTTATTTTTTATTTATTTATTCTTTTAATTTTTATGCCACTTTGATTTATTAATTTCTTACAATTATCTATTTGATGTAGGTATAATTTTTTACATTAATATTAAATATCATTTATTTTGTTCATTTAGTTGAACCAAATTCATAATTTATAGTATAAACTTAAAATTTTTAAAAACTTTAGCTAAATGTCTCTCTCTTTTTAGTAAATTAACTTATTTTTATATAATTTTATTAATAAATTTAAATTTAAAAATAATTGTTAAAACTTTTACTAATATTTTTTTTTCAAAAAATAAACAGAAATATTGGACAAGCAGGCTCGAGACCCAATGGGTCAGTCTAGTTTGGCTTGATTTCTAATTTGAATTAAGATCCAATTATTTTTGGACTAAACTTTTCTACGTGAAAATTAAATTTTGGATCTCACAATTCAACTTATACCTCTTAAAAGGTAAAATATTTAATTTTGTCACTTTCATTTTCATTCAATAAAAAATAAAAAAAATTACTCTAACATTTTACTCCCTATCAAAATTTTGTTAATTAAATAGTTTCTTCTAAAAATCTGATACACGAATTAACACTATTGGAAATTTTGTGCTTGAAATTTTCGCAGTACACAAATTAAAAAAAACATTTTACTAGAAATTTCTAGTAGCGTATTTTTTCAATACTGAAAATTTTAAAAAATTTCTACCGGAAATTTGAAATTTCTGATAAAATTTTTTTTTAAAAAATTACTTTTTTTGGAAAATTTTAGAATGTAGAATAGGATTAAGTATCCAAATTTGTTTTAATTGTACCAAATACTCAAGGATATTTTAATAAATTAAAAGATAAAATTTTTAAATGGAATATAAATTTACAAAATTCAATTTTCTTTCTACATTTACTCGTAAAAAAAATGTATTTTACGGCCCAATTTAAACTAAAACTATAGACTAATGGGTCGGCACATTGAACTCACCCTATTTAGGCTAATGAGTTGGCACATTAACCTCACCCTATTTTCACAGCTCTATTTCTAAATAGTAGATAATATTAGAAAACTTTACTATGGATTCTAGCTTAGTCCTCATATCCCCACAAACCCACTAAAATGGTAAAATAACTATTCTACTATTTCCTTAAAATTTCTTTTTCTATTTTATTTTTTTCAAAAAGAATCTGAAACAAAAGTGAGCGTGATTTGAAAAAAATATCTTTATTTTTTACTTTTTAAAAAATCCACCAAAAAATAAATATTATGAATTTTTCACAGGGGTTTTATCCATATCCACAATATAACATCTAACAATATTTAACGATTTACAAACACTCCTCTTTCTTAAAAAAATCATGGTATAAACAAGAAGAAAAAATATAGTGTCGACGTATATTACTATTTAAAATTTATACAAACAACTATAAAATTTTGAATTTAAATTTAAATAAAATATTCAACTTAATAAAATTAATATTTATAGAGACTTATTATTATTATTATTTTTGAGTCTTAGTAGTTAGATTATTTTTAAGACTCACATTCTGTTCCGAAAATTTCATAATAGAGAGACAAATGCTCGAAAGGTTGGCTTTTTTTCTTTGCTCAACCAAATTAAAAGAGTGGCTTAATAATACCAAAAAAAAGGTTGCCTTAATGATGCATCTGGCTTTAGAGAAATGCTCATTCCAGCTGTTCTTACAAACCTTTAACAAATTCAAAATATTCTTTATCACATTCCACAACCCGAATCTGTAAATTTCTAATTTACGCATTTAGTAACTTAAGTTACCAAATTATTGCATCTAGTAAGTACATTAATAAACCACATAACACCATTTTCTCTATTTACTTTATTTTTTAAATAAAAAATTCTCTAAACCTCCATTTCTCTCAAATCCAACTCAATCTCATTTTCTTCTCTCAAATCCACACTAAAACATAATTTTTTGATTCATCAACTCTTAATCATCAAAATATGAGTTTTTTGTTGTTCTATTTTGTATTTAAGTGTTTATGTTTTTTATTTGCAAGAGATTGTTTTGATATATAATTAGTTTATAGTTGTTGTAATTTCAATAGGTAGTTAGAGATAAATGTTGATGTTGTTGTTGCTTCAACTAAGTTTATGTTTTTTAAGTTATAGTTATTGTATGTCAAGTGTTTGATAAAATATTTTTGATTTGTAATAAATTTGTAGTGAGATATAATTGGTTTATGTTGTTGTTGTAGTTTCAATTAGTTTATCTCAGGGATCGATAGTGATTTTGTTGTTGTTGTTGTTATGTCAATTCGTTGTTGTTGAAATATGACAAAATGCTGAAATGTGATATAGTCAAAATGTTGAAATGTGTCAAATTGTTATTTTTGCTTTTAGATATGGAAGGTGATGATGATGCTACTCGATTTTGACATGGTAGAAAGACGCAACATGGGTTTGTATGCAAATAGTGTCAGACCAAAGATCATGCTAAACGACATCAGATTAGACGCGAAAGCTCCTGCTCTCATGCACATGCTGACGCTAATGCTTGCATCACTGCAGTTGCTGCCACTTTCACTAACGGATATGTCTTTGATACCACCACCACATGTTCAAGAGTTTCTAGGGTCTGTGATATGCCTTTGATACCACATTTAAGGACCACATGGCAGCATATGGGCCGGAGATGTAAGTTTTAATTCTAAATTTATTTAATTATAAGACTTAAATATGCAAAAGATCCTTGAAAATAGCGGTCATTTTGATTTTAGTTCATGTAAAAAAAATTTCTTTCAAATTGACATGTATTTTCAAATCACTTTTAATTTGATCCTTTGTCAATTAGTTTTATTGAGGTGGACAAAATTTGATGATGTGGCATACTTGACTAGACTAATTTCATGTTGACTCACCATTTCTTGTACAATTGGCAAGTGTGACAAGGATAAATAATTTTGATTTGGAAATTTAGTTCCGAACTCGTTAAAACAAATATTAAAAAAGAACAAATATTTTAATAAATAAAAAATATAAAAAAAGGATAAAGTAAACTCATATCTAGGATTTGAAGATGAATCAGAAGAAAAAAGGGTTGCACATACCCATTCACTCGATCATTCTCTTCAATTCTTCATGACAAACATCGAGAGAAAGAAAGAGAAGATCCAACTTCTGAGCTTTAGTGTTTGTGTGTAACAAAACTTCATGTTTTTGTGCTGAGGCACAGTAGAGCGTTTGTCACAATTTCTTTAATTGATTACTTATTAGGTCTCTCTAATTTTTTATTGGATTTTGCAATTATATCCTATTTTTCTTTTGATTGCGTTATTTATTATTCTTTTTTGGAGGGATTTTTTTTCATTATAGGATGTGGTAAATTTTTTTATAACTTTTTTTAGAGTAACTTTGCAACAACAATGTGCTTAATTAGTGATTTGATTTTGATGTTTGTGGAGGGAGGCCATAGACTCTAATGAAAGGAAAATTAGGGATTTATATCTTCTTCTTCATTTTAAATCTAGTTTGGTTTTCTAAAACTGGTTTTGTGTTTCATAAAGAGAAAAAAGATGAAGTGGTCGTCATCAAGGTTTCAGGCACGTTGGGACTTTTTTTCTTTATTTGGTTTTGCTGGATTGAATGTCATGAATTTATGGGTAGAATGATGGGTATTGGATTGAAGAGATGAATATTGCTAGATTTTTTTGAAAAAGTTAAAACTAAATTTATTTGAAAAAGTGGAATATATGACTCGGCATGTTATAATCCATATCAGGTTTGTATGCCACATCATCAAATTTTGTCCACTTTAACTAAAAATTCTAATGAAATCTCAAATTAAAAGTAATTTGAAATTGTAAGGTCAAATTAAAAGAAAAATGTTTTACAGACATTAAAATCAAAATGACTCTTACATGTAGGGACCTTTATTTATTTAAACCTAATTGTAATTATATAATTCTAGTTATGTAATTATGAATTATTTATTTATTTTATCATCAAAGATTAACAATTGATTTTTTTTAGGAACATATTCCTCTTAAATGCGTCAACAATTGTAGAAATATATCTCATCTAGAGACTCTAACTTCTACTCTGAATTGGTTTTGGAATCTAATCAAAGCCTCTGGTTTAGCTGATCTTGAATGCACAAGCTACAGATTAATAGACGTTAGCATGTTGTCCACATTTGCTGAGAGGCGGTGCCATGACTTAAAATTTCGACGGTTAACTTGAATTCAATGGAGTCGTCACCTAAGTTTATTTTAAATAGGAAAACATTGGAAAACCATTAATAGCAGAAAAATAGTCCTTGAAACTAAATTTTGGATTCGAGAGTCGATTATGCGTAAGAAATGTATTAACACTCTAAACATCCGTTAAAACACAATTCGGTTACCTATAATTAATTATGCAAAATTTTATGTTAACTAAAATATATTTATTTCTCCTTATTATTAAATGCAAATATAACCTTTTTTTATGAAAATTATTTTGAAATAAAAGTATGTTTAAAATAAATAGAGAAAAAAAGATTTTTTTATTATTGTGCTTGACATGAGTCATCTCGTGTTCCTATGTATCTCTAGGTGTGATAGAGAAATCAAAGCTACTTCGTTATTTGGTAGAAAATATTTTTGTGTTGGTTGCTTTTAAAGAAAAAAAACTTAATTGTTGTTTTGATGAAAGAAAATGACATTGCATGCGAGAAATGTATTGTGACGAATTTGTTTGATTTAGATAATAATTGTTATAAATATGAGTTTTAAAACTACATAGAACTTGTGCCTTAACATTTCAACGATTAAAAGATGTCACATATCGTTAATCATTTTTTTTATAAAATTTATTGATTAATTTATTTATAAAAGCAAATTTTAGAACAAACAAATTGTATAACTTGTGTCCTAACAATTTAAAAATTAAAAAAGATGTTTCATCTGGTTAACCTTTAAATATTTGATTTGATTTTGTTTTTGTTTTTTAGAATAATTACTGTCACAATTTGTGTCCTAACAACTAAAGAGTTAAAAAAATGTCACATATAATTAATCCTTAAATAGTTGATTATATTTTATTTTTGCATTTTTTTAGAAGATTTAAAAATTTAGTTGGAAAAGAAATTAAACCCAAAATTTTAAGAACGAGGAAATTAAAGTTGAACTCATTAAACAAATGAAAGGAAATAAAATAAAATAAAAGTAATATAAATGGAATAGGCTGAGCATCCAAAACAGTTTTTTTGTTTGTTATGTTAATCTACTTAGTTTTAAAAATAATTAGTGTGTAATTTGTGGGTCACATGAGAATTAATTATAAAGTTGATAAATATATTGTTTTATTAATCTAAATAGATCAACTCTTGTTGATAATATTTTTTTTGGGTAGATAATTTATATAATTTTTGTTTAGAAATTATAATAAATTTTGATAACATGAAAGACATAATTTGAATCTCATATTGAACAAATAAACAAAATACAATCAAAAAAATTCTAAGTGTAAAAAAAGTTTTGTATACACGTTTACAAGTTATTGAAAATTTCGTTATACACACCATCTAAAATAAGAATCTTTAATACTTTCCTTTACTTAATCTTTGAAATAACTGAAGGTGCAAACACGAGAAGGGGTGGTTGAATTGTGTTTGCCAAACTCGAATTCTTTTTGCTGTTTTTTGATGAATGTTGATGTAAGTTACTTGTTGAATAAATAATCAGATTAAGCAGCGGATAATAACAGCATAAGAACACAACAATTTATCCTAGTTGACCATTAACTTGGCTACATCGAGTCCCTTCACTCCGAAGGCTTTAATCCATTAATTCAAAACACTTTGAATTACAACACCTGACCCTCCAAGTTAGTCTTCTCAAATAGCCTGACAACCCCAGACTTTTGAGGAATAACAACACCTTGACCCTACAAGCCAAGTCTTCTCAAACAGCCTAACAACCCCAGACTTTTGAGGAACAACACCTTGACCCTACAAGTCAAGTCTTCTCCTACCAATCTGACAACCCAAGATTGAAGAAGGAATCTACACCACTATCGGGTTAGATTACAAGGGTTTGGAACTCTCAAAGTTGCTTCTGGATAAGCTGATTGCTGCACTGTTTCACTTTTGAAAACACTTAGAAAATTTTGCTTTTGCACTCAAGTATTTCTCTCTATTGAACTCTCGGATAACTTTGAATTTGAATCCTGAGTTCTGTGTTTTTCGATCGATTTGAACTCTAAGATTAATCTGGATTTTATGCTTGAGTTCTTCTACTTTTCGATGCTTTTTGCTGCGGCCTGAGACCTCCTTTTATACCTGAAATATAGGCTTTGTCCAAACTTAAATTCGAGATAAATCCTACTCAGATTTCCTTTGAAAATTCTTTTGGCCAATCATGTTTCTCTTAATTTCAAAATGTATCTTTTAGCTTCAGATTTCATTTGAAAATTCTGTTGACCAATCATGTTTCTCTTAATTTTAGACCGTATCTTTTAGCTTCAGATTTCATTCGAATTTCCTTCAAGTCTTTAGTGATTTTTGAATCAAATCTCCTTAATACTTTGATCAAATTTCTATCAAAATTCAATCAAGTCTTCTTCGAATTTTAATCATGTTTTCACTGATCTGCATCATGATTTAAATTCTGGACTGTATGATCTGCTGATCTGGACCAAGTCTAGACCATGTGATCTGATCTGTACCATTCTGTCTCATGATCTGGACTGTGTGATCTTCTAATCTGGACCATTGATCTTCTGATCTGGACCAAGTCTTCTGTTCTGGACCATGCTATCTTCTGATCTGGACCAAGTCTAGACCAAGTCTTTTGTTCTGGACCATGCTATCTTCTGGTCTGGACCAAGTCTCCTTCTAGACATGCTTCCTTCTGGTCTGGACCAAGTCTCCTTCTGGACTCTGCTTCCTTCTGATCTGGACCAATTCTCGTTATGGACTCTGCTTCCTTCTGATTTGGGCCAAGAATAATATCTTCTAATGATGTCATTGTTTCTTCCCTATGATGATATCCTCTGATTGATGATATCCTCTGATGTTTGCCTTTGATGACATCCTCTGATTCTTACTTCTGATGGGATCCTCTGGTGATATCCGCTGGTATCCTTTGGAGGTATCCTCTGGTACCCTCTGGATGTATCCTCTAGTGATGTCATCCTCTGATTTTTCACATCCTCTGATTTTTCATATCCTCTGATTTTTCATACTTCTTCTAAGTCAAAATATGATTTTCATAAAATACTTTTGTTAACATCAAAACTTTAATTAAAAACAACTTGGTTCCAACAATAACCACATAGAATTGACCACAAGTAAATACAAGTCACTTAAATACAAACCAACTTGGGAAAGAGATTATCCTTGACTCTTATTTATGGTAATTGCAAAACACAATTCCAGCACGATAACCTTAAATTTTGTACTGACACCATTCCTCTCATAAACTCTTTCTTGTCACACTGCAACTAAAACTCCTATGACATTTATTTAAATAAAAAAACAATATGATAAACTATGTATAAATCCAACTTTTTAAACCATATGAAAAAATAAGAGGGACACATTGAAATAAATTTACCAATCAAGTAATTCATGTCAACATTTTGAATTTCTAAGTATGAAATGAATGAGTATGGAAAGGTTGTGACTAAACCAACTCCCACTACTTAAACCATTACCATTATGCAAATTCAATTTGAACTGGTGTCCGATTGTTCTTTATGCTTCAGATTTAGAGGCAAGACCAAAAGAACGAAAGTTGTACACAATTACTTCACGGATTTTAGTCTCAAATCGAAAAACTATAGCTTTTCTTACTATTGCTTGAATTTTTTCACTCTAAAAAAATATTACCCAAATTGTTTAATTTGTTAAATTAATAGCATTACAAACACAATTAGTGTATAATTTAAAACTTTAATATACAAAACAAAGAACAAAAACCTTCTCATCCATCAAAACTATTTCCATAGCATAAATTTTTTGTTTAATAGTAAGATTGGGTGCAATCCACAGTCGTACAACTTTGATAACCAAATCTCACGACTCTTATTTTGGAGTAATTGAAGGAATAAAATATGATTTTCTAGACATTGCAAAAAGATGAACAAAACATATATGTATACAATAAACCAAAATTTCGGAGAAAATGTATATCAAACAAACTATTTATGAATCATATTTATAATCAACAAACCCTAGATAAGACTAATAATTTAAGAGATATGCAAAATAGAGACTATTTGTTACATAGGTAGGTTTTTTGTTTTTTTTTTTTTTGTTTTAAATTGATGAGATGGTTTAATTACTATCATTAACTTACACCAACTGCGAGTTTTGAGTTCAAACCCATGTCAAATATAATGTCATTTTCCTAGGACTTAAGGACGACATAGGGCTTTTATTTAGAGAGAGAGAGAAAGAGAAGGAGAAAGAGAAAGAGAAAGAGAGAACACCAACCAAAATGGTTGCTGCGCATGGTGGTGGTGTGGCGATGTTGACACCAATGACAACTGTGATGATTCATCGCATACACCGTGGTAAGTGGAGGTTGCGCTGAAGATAAGTGGCGGCACTCACAGTGGTCGACAACAGAGGTTGAGATTTCTTTCCTTTTCCTTTCCTCCTTTTCTTCTTCCACTATTCTATTTTCTATGTTCCTCTTGGTTTTGTTTTATTTTTATTTTTGTAGGATGAGGTAGTAAAACTGATTTGGGATTGAAATGGTTTGTGTGATGGATGAGTGTGTGTTGCTGGTTTTTTGTATTTGAAGTTTGTTTAGTGTGTATGGAGAACAAATAATCTTTAATATTTCCCTTTACATTTTTTGTCTTTTGTTTTGCTTCTTTTCTTTTTCAGCCAAATCCCGCATTGTATTTTTTCACATGGTGTTCTCTTATCTTCTCTTCTCTATTTTTTTTCTTTTTGTTTCCTCTTTTTTACTTGCTTTTTTTTTTTCTAGAAGAAATCTTCCCCCGATTTTGATTTTTCTTCTTCTCGATTTATAGCTCCAATATCATGATTGTTGAATCTATGATGAATACGTGTTTATAATATTAAGTTTAGTTCTAATATTTTAATTTTTTTTCTGCAGAAGTCACACATGGTTAAGTGAACGATTGAACTTCAACTTTTTGATGGGTGAAAATTTGGTCAAGATCATAATTCTATAAGGCAAAAGGAGGGAAACAAGAAGTTGAAAATATGGGAGAACAGAGGTGCAGATGATGGGTTGGCTGAATGCGTAATGATCTTGAGTTCATATTAGATGATGCGCTGATAGAGATTCAAAGAATCAGATGAGCTCATGTCATATTCTCAACCATTGAAGCACAATTTTTGAGTCATCTAAACATATTGGTTCAACCATCAGATGTTATCTTCTCTACTTGGTGGACACTACCATATTTAGTGACAAAAATGTATTGTACGTCGATATTGTGTACATGCAGTACTTTAGAGACCTCAGTACTGTTTGAGAGTATGCATGGTGTGCTTCTACTCCTGCTTTCTTGCATACTCAGCTAGCATATGAAGGTGCAAACATGAGAAGGGGGGTTGAATTGTGTTTGCCAAACTCGATTTCTTTTTGCAGTTTTGTTGAATGTTGATGTGAATTATTTGATGAATAAATAATCAGATTAAGCAGCGGATAATAACAGCATAAGAACACAGCAATTTATCCTAGTTCACCATTAACTTGGCTAGATCCAGTCCCTTCATCCTGAAGTCTTTAATCCACTAATTCAAAACCTTTGAATTACAGCACCTGACCCTCCAAGCCAATCTTCTCAAACAGCTTGACAACCCCAGACTTTTGAGGAACGAGAACAACACCTTGACTCTACAAGTCAAGTCTTCCTACCAATCTGACAACCCTAGACTGAAGAAGGAATCTACACCACTATCGGGTTTGATTACAAGGATTTGGAACTCTGCAAAGTTGCTTCTGGAAAGCTGATTGTTGCACTGAATTTCTCCCTCGAAAACACTTAGAAAATATTGCTTTTGCACTCAAGTATTTCTCTCTATTGAACTCTCGGATACTTTGAATTTGAAGCTTGAGTTATGTGTTTTTCGATGCATGATGCTGCTGCCTGAAGCCTCATTTTATAGCTGCAAATAAGGCTTTTTCCAAGCTTAAATTCGAGATAAATCTTGCTCATATTTCCTTTGAAAATTATGTTGACCAATCCTGTTTCACTTAATTTAAAATCGTATCTTTTTAGCTTCACATTGCACTTGAAAATTCTGTTGACCAATCTTGTTTCTCTTAATTTCAAACAATATATTTTTAGCTTCAGATTGCATTCGAATTTTCTTCAAGTCTTTAGTGATTTTTGAATCAAATCCCCTTAATACTTTGATCAAATTTCTATCAAAATTTAATCAAGTCTTCTTCAAATTTTAATCAAGTCTTCACTGATCTGCATCATGATTTAAATTCTGGACCGTATGATCTTCTTATCTTGACCAACTCTGGACCATGCGATATGATCTGTACCATTCTGTGAATTTTTGATCTGGACCATTGATCATTTGATCTGGACCACTTATCTTCTGCTATGGACCATTGATTTTCTGATCTAGACTATTGATCTTCTGATATGGACCATTGATCCTCTGATCTTGACCATTTATCTTCTAATCTGGACCAAGTCTGGACTAAGTCTTATGTTCTGAACCATGCTATCTTCTGGTCTGGAACAAGTATGGACCAAGTCTAACTTATGTTACCTTCTGGTCTGGACCAAATCTCCCTCAGACAAGCTTCCTTCTAGTATGGTCCAAGTCTCCTTCTTGACTTTGCTTCCTTCTGATCTGGGCCAAGAAAAATATCCTTTGATGATGTTATTTTTCTTTCCTTTGATGATATCCTCTGATGTTTGCCTTTGATGACATCCTGTGGTATTCTCTGGAGGTATCTTCTGGTACCCTCTGGTGACATCCTCCGGTATCCTCTGGATGTTTCTAAAGGTGCAAACACGAGAAAGGGGGTTGAATTGTGTTTGCAAAACTGTTAATGCAAATTATTTGATGAATAAATAATCAGGCTTAACAGCGGATAATCACAACATAAGAACACATCAATTTATTCTGGTTCGCCTTTAACTAGGCTACATCCAGTCCCTTCCTTTAGAAGGCCTTTTCACTAATTCAAACTCCTTTGAATTACAAAACTATTAACCCTTCAAGCCAGTCTTCCCAAACAGCCTGACAACCCAGACTTTTGAGGAACAACAACACCTTGACTATACCTGCCAAGTCTTCTCAAACAGTCTAAAAACCCCAAACTTTTGAGGAACAACAACACCTTGACTATACCAGCCAAGTCTTCTCAAACAGTCTGACAACCCCAGACTTTTGAGGAACTTCACAACCTTAAACCTACAAGCTAAGTCTTTTTCTAACAACCTGACAACCCCAGATTTTAGAAGAAACTTCAACACTATAGGATTTTATATAAGGGATCGAAATTAGAACTGATTAACTACTTCTGGAACGTTGATACTCACGATAATCTTAAAGTGAACTAGAGTGTTTGCTTTTGAAATATTTATGATGACGATCAGCTTCACACTCTAAGAAAAGAACACTTAGAAAATATTTATCTTTTAAGCAAGTGTTTCTCTCCTTTGAACTCTTCAGATAACTTAGAATTGAAGCTTGAGTTCTTCTATTTTTTGATGCTTTATTCTTCAGCATTAAGCCTCTATTTATAGTTGAAATTAGGGCTTCACTTTGATCTGATGCTTTACTTCTGGATGTATTTCGATTAATTCTGTTTTGAGAATATTTTGGAGTATTTTGCTCAGATTCTGTTTTGAGCATAATTTTAGCTAGATTCTATTTCTTGAGTCTTTTACTCCAATTTTGTTTTGAGCATTTTTCTCAGATTCTGTTTTGAGCATACTTTCAGCTTCTAATGATGCAGCTTCTGATTTTTGCTTCTAATGAGATCCTCTGAAATTATCCTCTGGCGGGATCCTCTGATGATATCCCTTGATGATATCCTCTGGTGGTATCCTCTGATGATATCCTCTGGTATCCTCTGAATGTATTTTTATCATCTGGTGACGTCATTTTCTGATGACATCTTCTGCTTCTGATTTGTATCTTCTGGTGATATCTTCTGGTGACGTCATCCTTTGATTTCTGCTTCTGGTGACGTCATCTTCTGATTTATGCTTCTGACGACATCCTGTGATTTCTGCTTCTGGTGACATCATCTTTTGTTTATGCTTCTGATGACATCCTCTGATTTCTACTTCTGATGACGTGATCTTTTGATTTATGCTTCTGATGACATCTTCTGATTTTTTCATTCTTCTTCTAAGTCAAAATACGATTTTCATAAAATACATTTGTTAACATCAAAACTTTAATTGCAAGAACCAACTTGGTTCCAACAATCTCCCCCTTTTTGATGATGACAACACCATGTATTTTTTTATAATACTTTTTATTTCTTTTGACTTTGACTCCCCTTAAGACTAAGCTTCATTTTATATTTTCTCCCCCTAAGTCTAATACCCAGATACCATATCAAATACATCATCTTCAAATACATTATCTTCTCCCCTTTTCAAATACATAATCTTTTCCCAGATATTTTATCAAATACTACATCTTCTCCCTCTTTGTCATCAGACAAAAAGGAATATCACTGAATTTAATTTTTTTATTTATAAAAGTACACGAAAATACATATAGCAATAAATTAAAATAAACTGCAACCTTACTAAGCAACTAGTCAAGGATGAAGGTAAGGTTGAGGTTTTTCTTGATGAAGTCAAACCTATCTTCAGGTAATGGTTTGATGAATATGTTAGCCCATTGATGGTCAGTGTCTACAAATTGAATGTTAAGTACCCTTTTTTGAACATAATCTCTGATGAAGTGATGTTTGATCTCTATGTGTTTGGCTCTAGAATGTAGGATATGGTTTTTGGTTAGGTTGATGGTTGAAGTGTTGTCACAGTATAAAGGGATGTTTGTTTCCATGATTTTGTAGTCTTCCAACTGATGTTTCATCCAAATGAGTTGGGAGCTGCATCCGGTTGCTGAAATGTATTCAGCTTCTGCTGTTGACATGGCAATGGTGCTTTTCCTCTTTCTTGTCCAAGATATTAGATTTTCTCCTAAGAATGTGCAATTTCCACTTGTACTCTTTCTTTCGAGTTTATCTCCAGCATAATCAGAGTCATAGTATCCACTCAATTTGTATGTAGGAGTTTTCTTGTAGAACAAGATGAGGTTGGTAGTGCGTTTTAGGTATCTAAGGATTCTCTTAACGACATTTAAATGAGATTTCCTAGAGTCATACTAAAATCTAGCACATACGCATACAATAAACATTATATCAAGTCTCGAAGCAGTGAGATAGAGTAGAGATCCTATCGTTCATCTGTAGGATTTTTGATCAACTTTTGCCCTGAGTCATCCTTTTCCAGTGAGCACGTAGGGTGCATTGGAGTAGCAATAGATTTGCAATCACTCATCTTTAACTTCTTGAGAATCTCTTTTGTATATTTTGATTGATGAATGTATATACCTTTTTGACTTTGCTGAATTTGTATTCCTAGGAAGAACTTAAGTTCTCCCATCATGCTTATTTGAAATTCCTGCTGCATCAATTTAGAAAATTCTGGCCACTAGAGCAAAAGTCTCAGTGTAGTCAATATCTTCTTGCTGACTGTAGCCTTGTGCAACAAGTCGTGCCTTGTTTCTGACAACTTCTCCTTTTTCATTCAGCTTGTTTCTAAAAACCAATTGGTTCCAGTAATGTTCTTTTCTGGTCTTGGAACTAGATCCCAAACACCAATTCCTTTCAAATTCATTTAACTCCTCTTGCATGGCAAGAATCCATCCATCTTCCCTCAGTGCTTCATCAACAAAAGTAGGCTCAATAGATGAGAGTAAGCCAAACAAACTGTTTCTTTAAGTGATGATCTGGTCCTTAAGGGATCACTTGCACTCTCAATGATTAGCATTTCAGGATGTCAGGATTTGTACTTCCATTCATATCTTTCTTCTGACTTATCTTTAGATTCATCCTCTGAAGATTTTTCGTATGCTTGCTGGTAGCTTATGCTTTTTCAAGTTCTTTTGCCTGCATCAGCTTCTGGTTCTAGTCGATCTATATCAGCTTCATCTTGCTTTGACATTTCAGGTCAAGCTATTTGTCATATAACATAATACAAATCAAATAATTTAACATTGAACTCAGTACAGCCAAATCATTAATTATGCTTCTGGTGGTTTCTGCTTGTTTTTGAAACCACTGAAATACGGTTTCTGTTGAAGTGTTCACATCACGTGGATCACTTGGTTCCTCTGAAGTTTGAAAACCTGCAGAATACTTATCTAGCTTTGATTTTTTAAAATCAAGCTTCTTGTTATCACAGTAAACATAAATATCAAACAATAATAATATTTAAAGATAGATATAACCTATATGTCACATCTTCAGTTTCATTCTGAAAATCCTCATGTTTCTGATTTTCAGATTCTAAATCTGCATATTCTATGATTAGAGGATCTGGATGAAGGGCTTTGCATTCCCTTCCAGATTTGTAGTTTTGATGAATTTTACTGGAGTGTTTGAAGAACTCTCCTGATTCTGATTCTTCTTTTTCTGCTGATATATCAGGTTCCTCTGATAATTCTGGAACTGATGATAATTCTGATTCTTCTGATAGTTCCAGTTTTGTTGACATGAGTGATTTCTCTTATATTTCCTGTTCCTCCTATGATTCTGGTTCTGGTTCTGATAGGTATTGTGTTGACCAGTTCTTCTTCCACCAGAGTTAATTGGCTTCTGTTTGGTAGATATTGGAACATAGACCTTTTTCCCTTCATATATTGCCAGCATCCATTGACCAGACACCAAGACTGGTGTTTCACTTTGGTTGCTCAGAACATCTGCAACATAAATAATTTTATCTTTTGGTACCCAAATCTGGTTGGGTCCAGGTTTGTTAGTCTTGAAAGGTTTCTTGTCTTTTCTTGTTTTTATCATGGGACAAGACAACTTTGAGTGACCTTTCTTAGCATAAACAAAACACAACACATCAGAGGAAACAGGTTTAAGCACAAGTTTAGGTTCAGTTATAGTTTCTTCAAATCCTATACCTCTATTTCCATTCGTACTGACTCCATAAATCATAGAAGCATATTTGCTTCTTTCCATACCATTAGCAAGAAATTCTTGAAAAACTTGTTCATGCATATCAGAATTACATGTGGTATTTTCAATTGATGTTGTATTATGGTTATTTTTCAGAGTTAGACTTTTAACTTTAAGTTCAGCAAAACTTTTTATCAAACATACATTCTCTGTTTTTAATTCTGCAATATCAGTTTCAAGAATGGCCCTTTCTGTTTTAACTTCTGCAATTTGATTCTTTAAAACATTAACTTCTTCTATTAGATTTGTATTTTCTTAAGAATTTTCAGTTTTAAAGACAATTTGTAATTGCTGTTTAAAAAGTCATTCAGAGCAGTAATCAAATCAGATCGAGTGAATTCAGAATATACCTCAGTTTCATTATCTTCTGATTCTCTTATAGAATCAGATTCTATGTTGGATTTAGAGACAGAGTTGGTGTGAGCCATCATAGCCAAATCCGCTTGTTCATCTTAAGAGGATTCATCAGAATCATCCCATGTAGCCATCATACTTTTCTTCTTGGTTCTGGAATCTTTCCTCTAGTATTTCCCTTTCTCCATATTTGGACATTCTGATTTGATATGTCCAGATTCATTGCATCCATAGTAGATGATGCCTTTCTTGTCATGTGTATCATCACTTCCTTTGTTGGAATGCTTGGAATATCTCTGGAAAAATTTATTCCTTCTGTTGTCCTACATCTTTCTGAAATTTCTGGATAAGAAAGCAATCTCTTCTTCCTCTGAGTTCAGACTTTGATTGTCTGAATCACTATCTTTTGATGATGATGTTGCTTTCAGAGCCTTCTTATGCTTGGATTTCAGGGCTAGATTTTTGTTCTTCTTTTTGGGTTCATCTTCTTCCAACTTAATTTCATGTGATATGAGGGAGCTGATTAATTCTTCTAGCTTTAGAATATTCAAATCTTTAGCTTCCTGAATAGTAGTGATCTTTGGTCTCCATTTGATTGTCAGACTTCTAAGTATTTTCCTTACATGATTAGCAGTAGTGTAACTCTTTTCTAGTACCCTTAATCCTGATACTAGAGTCTGGAATCTGGAAAACATAATTTCAATGTCTTCATCTTCCTCCATCTTGAATAACTCGTACTTCTTGACTAGAATGTTAGCCTTTGCTTCTTAGACTTGCTTACTACCTTCGTAAGTCAGAATCATACTATCATAGATGCTCTTTGCTGTTTCTCTGTTAGTGCACTTGTCGAACTCCTTGAATGTGATTGCATTGATCATGAACGTTCTAGATTTGTGATGCAACTTGAACATCTTCTTCTGATCAGCATCCATATCTCTTCTGGAAATTTTAACACCATCAGCATCTTCTGGAGCAGTATAAAAATCTTCCACCAAATCCCAAAGTTCAAGATCTTGTGAAATAAAAAAACTTCTCAGCCTATCCTATCAGTACTCAAATCGTTCTCCATCAAATAGAGGAGGCCTGTTGATGTTTCCTCCAACAGCTTCTTCATTGAATCCAAACATGTTGAACCCTTGGATCTTTCCTCAAACACTGAAAAGTGCTCAGCCTTGAGACCGAGCTCTGATGCCAATTGAAGGTGCAAACACAAGAAGGGGGGTTGAATTGTGTTTGCAAAACTTAATTTCTTTTGCTGTTTTGTTGAATGTTAATGCAAATTATTTGATGAATAAATAATCAGACTTAGCAGCGGATAATCACAACATAAGAACACAACAATTTATTCTGGTTCACCTTTAACTAGGCTACGTCCAGTCCCTTCCTTCAGAAGGCCTTTTCACTAATTCAAACTCCTTTGAATTACAACACTACCGACCCTTCAAGCCAATCTTCCCAAATAGCCTGACAACCCCATACTTTTGAGGAACAACAACACCTTGACTATACCAGCCAAGTCTTCTCAAACAGTCTGACAACCCCAGACTTTTGAGGAACTTCACAACCTTAAACCTACAAGCTAAGTCTTTTTCTAACAACCTGACAACCCCAGATTTTAGAAGAAACTTCAACACTATAGGATTTTATATAAGGGATCGAAATTAGAACTGATTAACTACTTCTGGAATGTTGATACTCACGATAATCTTAAAGTGAACTAGAGTGTTTGCTTTTGAAATATTTATGATGACGATCAGCTTCACACTCTAAGAAAAGAACACTTAGAAAATATTTATCTTTTAAGCTAGTGTTTCTCTCCTTTGAATTCTTCAGATAACTTAGAATTGAAGTTTGAGTTCTTCTATTTTTTTATGCTTTATTCTTCAGCATTAAGCCTCTATTTATAGTTGATATTAGGGCTTCACTTTGATCTGATGCTTTACTTCTGGAGTGTATTTCAATTAATTCTGTTTTGAGAATATTCTGGAGTATTTTGCTCAGATTCTGTTTTGAGCATTTTGCTCAGATTCTGTTTTGAGCATACTTTTAGCTAGATTCTATTTCTTGAGTCTTTTACTCCAATTATGTTTTGATCATTTTTCTCATATTCTGTTTTGAGCATACTTTTAGCTTCTAATGATGTAGCTTCTGATTTTTGCTTCTAATGAGATCCTCTAAAATTATCCTCTGGCGGGATCCTCTGATGATATCCCCTGGTGATATTCTCTGGTGATATCCTCTGATGATATCCTCTGGTATCCTCTGAATGTATTTTTATCTTCTGGTGACGTCATTTTCTGATGACATCTTCTACTTCTTCTTTGTATGTTCTGGTGATATCTTCTGATAACGTCATCCTCTGATTTCTGATTCTAGTGACATCATCTTCTGATTTATGCTTCTGACGAAATCGTCTGATTTCTGCTTTTGATGACGTGATCTTCTGATTTTTTCATTCTTCTTCTAAGTCAAAATACGATTTTCATAAAATACATTTGTTAACATCAAAACTTACGCGTCCCTCCTTTTGGTAATTAAGAGTTTATAATTAATGGATTATTTATAATTGAGTTATTTTAATTGGAATAATTTTTTTTATAATATTGATTAATTTTATTAGATCATTATTTATAATATAATTAATTTTATAGTTAACTTCATGCAACATTTTCCTACCACCTGTCCACCGACTCTACAAGCTCAATATGACGAGTCCATTCCATCTGTCTACGGACCTTGCAAATTCAATATAAAGAATCCATTCCACGTGCATGTCTATTTATTCGAAATTGGGGTCATCCACTTCCAGAAACATATAGTAATACACTTGATCAGTTGGATGTCCAAGATTATTGTTTTTCTGCCTATGACGATGACTGTCTGACTCATCCGTTGGAGGATATACGCTGGTATTCTAGGCAGATTAGATGCATAGCCAGGATGATGTTTGCGCACTTGCTTGAGCGCGTGCTTAGAAAATTTGGATATATCCAAATCATCACCAAACATCTAAACAATTTCTACCCCGCTTACCATGAGTATGCAAGAGGTCGATAGGCATATCTAAATTTTAGATTGCATCTAGTTACTCCAGGTATGCGAGGGCTATTCATGGACAAGAATTGGAAAACTGTAGTTGGACATGTAACATGATTTTATAAGGTTTCCCATTCTTTCATGCACTTTTTTCCATAGGGAAATCCTCTGAGACATGTAGACTTGGAGATCATCATACAATAGGAGTCTACATTTGATATAGCTAACACGCTGCAGATTTGCAAGGTGGTTAGAGACCTTGCTATTGAAGCACATGAGACGATAGATGAAGGAACTCATATAACTCTGTATTTTTATCACACACATGTTGTATTTTTATATTGTAGGAGGAGACATAGTCATATTAAGGATAAAGTTTCATAATAGTGTAGCGTAGTATTTATGTATTAGGGAGCATTACTTGTGATGTAAATGTATATGATTTTAATATTTTGATTGATTATAATACTTTGGTTGAATGAAATTTAATATTTTGTTTATTGAATTATAATATTTTGTTTATGTTATTTTAGTTGAATTGTGACTATGTATTTGGTATACTATGTCTGAGTTGCTGATAAAAATAATTTAAATTAAAAATAACAACTTAATATTAACTAAATCACAGATCTCTTAAATTGATGACAACATCATTTGAAGAGTTACCCATACTTAGAGAACATTTAATTGGGGACACTTAGCGTACAACTTGATCAACCCTTTGTCTCTGCACACATCGTTAACTGTAAACATGGATTTTATGTCTGTATCATTTGTAAGATGCATCCAATCAAAACGAACAGAACCTTCTGAATTGATATCTTTGAGTGTGATGTAAGGACAACGATATGAAATACTAACCACCTTTGTAGTGGTGTCAGTCTCTAATCTAAATATGCAGTTAATATGACTCTTTAGTTATGATAGAATACCGTCGTTACAAAATTTCAAATTTTGTTGGAGATTTTAAATGCTGGAAATAATCTTTAGTCCGTTCTGGAACCTTGTTTAAAATAATAACAAGAGAAAGGAAGTTTAAGATTCACGGAGACAAAAAAAACCCGTATTTATATAAGTATCCGTGTAATATTGATCGTATAAATTAGGGTTAAACATGAACCACACAGATTGTATACAAGTGTGCATAGTACACTATCAGATTGTAGAATCCAGTAGTGTTTTTTACTTGGGGAAAAAAAATTAGTATACTACCGGAAAAACATGTCAATATACTACAGGAATCACGCACCCGGTAGCTGATTTACGTAAAAATAAATTGTCGAATCATGGAATCCGGTAGTGTTTTTGACAGGAAATTGTAGAAACAACATTGTATGTAGAACCAGAAACAGCGCATAATTTGCACAAAATCAGAATCTAGCATTGGCGCCACAAACGAAATAAATAACATCTATGCATAAATATAAATTTGGTTTAAACATATAAAAAATACACCATACATTTCATTAAACTAATGATTTTCATACACATTTAATAGCATCCTAATGTGGTTTAATAGTCCTATACATCTTAACTAATCTATTCCAAGGTCGGCGACTTGACCTTCGTCTATTATTTCAATCGGTTTGTCAACATTTGCTTTTTGCAGTGGTTGGATACCTTTTTCAATTTACATGAGTTCATCAAACAAAAACATCATTTCTACAATTGGACCATCCAATGATTCTGACTATGGTTTGTGGTGCACTCTCCATTCTACAAATGTTAGAGGTATTGGATAAATGTCTTTCAGGTATACATGCATAAAATGATGTTGGTTGATCCATCCAATGCACAAAACATGTGAAGTTGGATATGGGGTGGACGACCTTATAGTGGTTGAAAGGTTTCATAAACTACATCTTGAAATCTCATCAACTCAATTACAACTCTATTGTATTGAGTTGCAACAAGATGTCTCATTTATGGAAACGACATCCACTATTCTATGGAAGCCTTATAAAACTTTCTAGGATACATAACATCTTTGATAACATTTAATGTTACGCCGACAAATAAAATTAGACATAATCTGGCTTATTTAACTCACTAATGAGGTCATGTCGAAAAATTCCATGTTTATCCCCGCCCTTACAAAGATGTGCAGTGACAACTCAAAATCCAAAATTCTCATTACCAACAACATCCACAATTTTGTTGATATATGAATGCATAAAAAGAGGCATATGATCAATAAAGGAAATTTTTGGTGTTGGGAATGGATTAGGCAAGAGATTCCCAATATGTGTGCTCTTCTATCTTGAGCATGATAACTTCGATTCAAAAATTGGACTGTCCATATGTAGTGAATCAACATGCTCCCATAAAGATGGCAAACATTTAGTTGACCTATCTGGTGGCGTACACCTAACCTTCTTAGGTGCTCCCTTTGTTTTCACCTTCTCACTAGGTGTATTCAACGACATCGTTTTTGAGAAAGTTATTTCACAAATTTGCTCCTTGATATGTAGTTTCGTACTGTAACATGCTTTGTCAAACCGCTGTTAAAATACAAATGTGTACCTAAATTTTATATAATATCACAAGGATTCACTAAATTGGTCATTATTTAATTTAACTAATTAAAACACACTTGAATTGCTTTCGACTTTGTTAGAATAGAAACGTCTGGATTACCTTCTTTTACCACAATATCATCATTAAACCATAACCTCTTCCAATGAGTGTGTACCTCATCAAATCGAATAGGTGTGTCAGGCGTTACTTTCTTAGAAATGATACAAGGATAGGACAAAACGTAAATTTTTCTAATTATACAGCCTCACTTTGTACTGTCCATACAACATTCCAACTCTTGGAATTTTAAACACCAACTTCGAGTACAAAACCTTATCTTTGTATATGTGCTCTAATACACTCAAACTCCTTCCAAATGAGGCATGTATCTCAATGAACTGTGTTTGCATCAGATTGTTTATCGCTTCTTAACCCTTCACCAAATCGCCTTTACTATCCAACAAATATCTTTTCATCCCACCGTGAACAGATTCAACTTTTGTTGTTGTTGTGTTGCCATATTACAACACACAATATGTCCATGCCTTTACAATTTTCTCCTTCACAACATTTAGTATGGTACTTTTGACATATTTGAGAAAATTTGGATATTTTCGCGTATCCTTTTGAATCAACAATGGCACCAATATATGCATCCTCTAAAGGAGATTCCATTGCAATGTCCTAAGCTCTCATTATGGTATTCCATAGTTTTGTCATCTGTTTCACATTTGCATCTACAGGTTTCGCAAGTTTTACCTTCACATCTAACTTGGATCTAGCTTTGACATTTTTTGAAATATGATATCGACAAAGTAAAGCAGTAGAGGTTGGAAAAATATTTGCAACACCATTCAATAATGTGGTATGTCAGTCACTATTACCTTGGGAATCTTGTCTTCAGACTTCAACAAATTACGACACATCTCTAGGACCCAAGTGAAATTATCCTCCTTTTCAAACTCGAGAAAAGAAAACTCAACAGAATATGTCATCTCTGTTGAAGTCACACCAACAATCTCAAACAACGGCATTTGATATTGATTTGTTTTATAAGTCGAATCAATCAGCAAGACAGTTGAAAAAGTGTTAAACAACTTGACTAATTCAAAGTGAACCCAAAAAATGTCCTGAATTTTAGTTTCAGATTTATCAATCATTCTATATTTGTATACAATCATCCAAGTATTTCAACAGATGTTGCATTTCTGATGTCGGACCCCTTATAGTCTTCTTGTATATTTGATGCGCATTATAAACTTGTTTCATTGTAGTCATACTGTCATTTCTTTTGTCTTTCAAAGTCATTAGAATATTTTTTGGTGGGACCATGTTTCTTGTCATCTCATCGAAAAGTTCCTTCTCTTCCTCATATAAACAACCAACAACGAGATGACCTTCTAACTTTTGATCCATCTAATGGTTGTGTGTTCCTAACACAACAGTAACATTCCATTTGTTGGTTGGTAGGAAATTCCCACACAACTTGAATGTACATTCACATTTCCTAGATCTTGTGTCTTCGCGTTTCAACTTCTTGTTGGTTCCATGATACACACCACCGCTTTTGCAAACCAATACAAAATAATTGTTTTCTTCGATCTAAACCATGATCAGGTTTTTTAATTGCCACTGAAAATCATAACATAGCTGCTTGACGACAAACCTAAAGAAACAAATCATCTCGGGAACTATAGTTATTATCAGTAATAAAGTTTATCCCAACATCAATGTCATTCACTTAAGGTTTGGGTTCAATTGCAGGCTCATGTTTGAAATCAAGCGCTAAAGAATGTTGGATTCAGCTTCAGGCTCAACCATAACTAACTATAAACATTTAATTACACATCTTCACTTTTTTTTTTTAAGTTTGAATGTGTTGCTCAAGGTTCAAAGAAAGATTCCAATACCTTGGAATGTCCATCCTCCTTTTCCATGTGTTGAAATTATGTTGATGACTTGACCAAAAACCACCACCTATTAAGTGAGAATGCCAACATTCTTCAAGTATCATTGGGCCTTATGAGGGTTGGATTCGGTCCAAAGTAGACCCGTAATCTATTATACATCCTTATGTTTAGACTTTATACCCTTACATCTGGAATGAAAAATACTAAAATACCATTTTGAACAATAAAATTAACAAAGTATCAGTGTGAACAACTAGAAGCCCATATCCCAAAAATAAATTTTTTTGTGAGTTCCGTATTTTTTCAAAAAGGAAAATTGATTACACTTTTTTTGTTCGAGACCTTTTATAAGTGAAATATTCAAAACAAATATATATTCCATAGGTATTAGCAATGAAAAGTTTGGAACACATATATTCTGGAGATTTTGGATTTTGAAAAACTCCTAATAAAAACTACGCCAAAAATGACCTTTTACAGAACACATTTTAAAGCGCTTAATAACTAAAAGCGCTGTTGTATAATATTTTAAAAATAACGGAGGATACAACAGTGCTTTAATGACAAGCGCTTTAGAAAAAACGCTGTTGTAGGGTCATGAAGGGTTTAGGATTTACAGAAAAGCGCTGTTGTAGGGTCATAGCGATTTCACATAATGTTTACAGCGATTTTAGAGCACTTCGCGCAAAAGCGCTGTAAAATATAGCGCTCTTATATAATGTTTATAGCGCTACATTTATAGCGCTTTGTATAAAAGCGCTGTAAACTTATTAAATGTTTTAATATTTAAATTTTAAAAGCAGTTTACAACGCTTATGGATAAAAGCGCTGTAAAATATAGCGCCAATACACTATATTTACAGCGCTTTTTTAGAAAGCGGTGTAAATGTTGTAAATGTTTTCAAATTTAATTTTTAAAAGCCTTTTACAGCGCTTATGGACAAAAGCGCTGTAAAATTACAAGCAGTTATATAAAAATCAATAAATAAATAAAAATATATTTAATACGTTCTATCCCTTCGAACCCTATTACGAACTTTTCTCTCCTCTACTTTGCGCCCATTTTTACTGAGCGATTGTTGTCTCAGGTATTGTATTAATTTATTAATCTGTTATTGTCTCTAAAATTGATAAATTGTTACGTGATAAACAATGCATATAAAATTTTAGATGATAAATCTATTCTGTTTTGAAATTTGTTTGATTTGTTCTGTTTTAAAATCAGACTTGTATGCATGACCTTGGACCTTGGTTTCCATTTTCCAATATTAGTCTATATATACTATAGATTTGTATGATGTTATAAATTGATAAATTTGTGTAACACTGCATTCATATATACTGCATTCATAAGTAGCATTCATAAATTATTACATGATAAATCATATAAAATCTGTTCGATCTATTCTGTTATGTTTTGATAAAATTTGTTATAGATTGATTTGTTCTTACTGCATTCATATAGGTCATATAATTAAAATGGACCGGAAATGGATGTCTGCCAATCGATTGTCAAAAGAGTATGAAAATGGAGTGAAGGAGTTTGTTGAATTTGCAGTGAAGAATGCAAAAGACCCAAATCGAATCACTTGTCCTTGTTTAAAATGTTGTTTTGGAAAATGCGTTAGAGCAGATGAATTGGAAGGACATTTAGTATGGCATGGAATTGATAAAAGCTATACATGTTGGATAAAACATGGTGAGAAAAAAAAAGGGAACACTTATTTTGACAATGATGCGACATATGATTCAAATGATTATTTCGACACAGATACATATGAGCAGAACCGAGTTTAATATATTGCAAAAGCAGTTGAAGAAGATCTTCGGGATTGTCCAAAAATGTTTGAGAGTTTGTTGAGTGATGCAGAGAAACCATTATATAATGGTTGTACTAAATTCACAAGACTTTCGGCGATATTAAAGTTGTACAACTTAAAAGCAAGAAATGGATGGTCTGATAAAAGCTTCACAGAATTATTAACACTCCTAAAAGATATGTTTCCAGATGATAATGAACTTCTCAGTCGAACCTACGAGGCTAAACGAATTTTCTACTCTATTGGCATGAGTTATGAAAGGATTCATGCGTGTCCTAACGATTGCATATTATTTCGAAAAGAATATGAATTACTAAAGGTGTGTCCGAAATGCAATGTCTCTCGATATAAGAAGAAAAAATCTACTTCAACAAAAGTCGTGTGGTAATTTCCTATAATACCAAGATTTAGGCGAATTTATTGAATTGAAGAAGATTCAAAACACTTGACATGGCATGCAGATGAAAGAATTAGAGATGGAAAGTTACGACACCCTGCAGATTCTCCTAAATGGGCAAAAATTGATCACGAGTATCCTGATTTCGGTAGATAGTCAAGAAATCTACGACTTGCACTTTCTACTGATGGAATGAATCCACATGGTCTTCAAAGCATATCACACAGCACGTGGCCTGTGATTTTGTTGATTTATAACCTACCTCCATGGTTATGTATGAAGCGCAAGTTTATGATGTTGTCTCTGTTAAATTCTGGACCCAAACAACCGAGGAATGATATCGACGTTTACTTGGCTCCTTTAATTAAAGATTTAAAAAAGTTATGGGAGTCAGGTGTGGAAGTTTATGATGGGTATAAGAAAGAATGTTTCAATTTGAGGGCTATGTTGTTCGGCACAATTAATGATTTTCCAGCATATGGTAATTTATCAGGGTATAGCATTAATGGTCAGTGTGCCTGTCCTATATGTGAAGAGGGTACAGATTGGATGCGGTTGAAACATTGTAAGAAGAATGTCTATCTTGGACATCGTAGATTTTTACCTTTTAGTCATCATTATCGTGGGTGGATAAATGCATTCAATGGAAAATCAGAGGAAGGTACTGCTCCAAAAGCACCGACTGGATATCAAATATTGGAAAAAGTACAAGGTTTGACCAATTAATTTGGCAAACCATTTGCGAGAGAGCTTATCAAAACTGGGTGGAAGAAAAAGTCAATTTTCTTTGAATTGCCATATTGGAAGTCATTGTATATAAGACATTTTCTCGATGTGATGCATATCGAAAAAAATGTCTTTGATAGTATTATTGGTACGTTACTTAGTGTTCCAAGAAAGTCTAAGGATGGCATCAATGCAAGATTGGATTTGGTCGATATGGGAATAAGAAATGAATTGGGTCCCGTAAAAGAAAGGAAATCGCACATATCTACCTCCAGCCGCTCATACTCTATCTAGAAAGGAAAAAATTGTTTTGTGTAAATTTCTACACGAAGTTAAAGTTTCAGAAGGATACAGTTCAAACATAAAAAATTTAGTTTGTATGAAAGACCTCAAGTTAAAAGGTTTGAAAACTCATGATTGTCATGTTCTAATGGAGCATTTGCTACCAATAGGTATAAGTTCCATTTTACCTAAAAAAGTTCGACCAGCCATAACTAAATCATGTTTCTTCTTCAAGGAAATTTGTAGTAAAGTGATCGATCCTCAGAAATTACCGACATTGCAGATGGAAATTGTTGTTACTTTGTGTGAACTTGAAATGTATTTCCCACCCTCGTTTTTTGATATAATGGTTCACCTTACTGTTCATCTTGTTAAGGAGACACAACTTTGTGGGCCAGCTCAATAAGTGTTTTATGTCACTGATCCTGCTGATGATAAATGGTCTGTTGTCCTATCGACCAATAAAATAAGTGATGATAACAACAACGTTGAAGATGTTGGTAATGATATTTTCTTTGCGACATCACAACCATGTGAAATTGATTCAACTGATGATGGTTTATATCTTAGAGATGATCATGATGAGGGAATTTGGATTAATCCATCGTTTATTGTTAATGGACAAACAAATGTGAATCCCACCAGGAAAAGAAGAAAGGCATCTTAAGTGTGTTTATGTGTTTATATAAGTCATGTAATGATCTGTACTCATTGTGTAAAATTTCAAGTAATAACTTGACCTGCCAGAACTGAGTATTTGATTTTATGCTTATATAATTCATCATATAATTTTTTTAATTATATTATTTAATTATTTTGGAGATGACAATTTGATAAATTTTTTAACTATAATCTAAACTCATCATATAAGTTGATATCAACAATATTTGGATATTATATCACAAGTACTGTAAAATGCAAAATAAAATAGAAGTACAATTAAAATAAAATACAAGTACATTTACAACGCTTTTGCCCACAAGCGCTGTAAATGGTTTCAAAAAAAAAATTACAATTACAAGAGACAAAACAGTTACAGCGCTTATGGGAAAAAGCGTTGTAAATGTCACCAGAGGATGCATCCAGAGGATACCAGAGGATACACCTCCAGAGGATATCAGTGGATGTCATCAAAGGCAAACATCAGAGGATAACATCAATCAGAGGATATCATCAAAGGGAAGGAAAAATAACATCATCAGAGGATATCTTTCTTAGCCCAGATCAGAAGGAAGCAGAGTCCAGAAAGAGACCTGGTCCAGACTAGAAGGAAGCTTGTTAGAGGGAGACTTGTTCCATACCAGAAGGAAACATAAGTCAGACTTGGTCCAGACTTAATCCTTACCAGAAGATAGCATGGTCGTGAATAGCTTGGCCCAGACTTGACGCAGACCAGAAGATAGCTTGGTCCAAAACATAAAACTTGATCCAGACTTGGTCCAGGTTAGAAGATATAATTTTCCAGAACATAAGACTTAGTCCAGACTTGGTCCAGATCAGAGGATAAATTCCAGATTAAAATATCAATGGTCCAGATTAAAATATCAAATGTCTAGATTAAAAGATCAATGGTCCAGATTAAAATATCAAATGTCCAGATTAATACAAGTACAAAACATTTACAGCGCTTTTGCCCATAACGCTGTAAATGGTTTCAAAAAAATAAATTACAAGTACAAAACATTTACAGCGCTTATGGAAAAAAGCGCTGTAAAGAACAAAATAAAATACAAGTACAAAACATTTACAACGCTTATGGATAAAAAGCGCTGTAAAATGCTCATATAGCGCCTTTTATATAATGTGTATGTAAGCGCTGTAAAATACTATTTAAGGCGCTTTTTATATAATCTTTTAAAGCACTCTTTGGAAAAAGCGTTGTAAAAGGGTTTTTTTTTATTATATTATGTAAACTGATAATATAAGAAACCGCCTCTTCATTTTCTTCTTCATTACATATATTCTCATCTCTTACAAACTTGGCAGTGTGAAACCCTTATCATTACGTACTCTCTATACGAACCATTCTCCATATACGAACCCTACTCCCTAGTGCAAAACCTTCTCTTTGTCCATATTCATTACGTACTATTTGTTTTCATCATTCACCATTTTCACTAAGTTCTATCCATATGACCATAAAAGGTTTTTAAGGCGCTTTTTGTTCAGTTTTTTAAAGCGCTATGTGGAACCCTAGTGATATCTTCTCGTTGCACAAGAGATTTCTATTTGTATTTCTGCGACGTCGTAACCCTAAACTATAGGTATTGTTATTCATATCTCGTTGTCACTAAACTTATAGTGCATGTTGTATTTATTCAATCTGTTGTTGTCACTAAACTACATGTTGAACTTATACTCATGTTAAACTTATACTGTGTGAAATGTGTAGATAAATGGATTCCAACAACGATTTAGGTCGTCAAAACGAGGAAGTTGTAAACAATGAAGCTGTCAACGCTAAAGGCTATGAAGGCGAAGTGAAGCGTGGGGCAACTATAATGCACAAAGTCATTATAGCAAGAAGTACTGGAATAAAATTTAAGGTATATATACTATACTTTTGTTTAAATTTTTTTCTTTGTTTGTTTTTTGAAAGAAATCACTTACACTATAGCTATGAGTTTATTAGGTGGGATGGAATGAAAGTGGCCAGCCGATTGAACCCAACAGTTCAATGATGGTAAGCTACATCGGTGCTGTTGTCCGCCAAAATATCACAATAACAATCGATGACTGGAGAGACAAAGCATTGAAGGATGCTAAAGACATACTGTGGAGTGATGTACAAGTAATTAACTTTTTTACTCCACTTTTTTGTTACTTAATTATAATTTTTTCCATTGAAATACTTTTATTCAAACTCTTTATTTATTTGGTTTTCAAAGCACTTTTAACATTGAAGATGTGCGTAAAAATGACGTACTTAGAGTTGCCGGTAAAATTCACAGAGGATTTAGATCCCATCTGTCGAATTGTTACCTGAGAGACAAGCCAGGAAATGTTAATGTTGAAGCTCCAAACATTTACAAACACTACATAACACCTGAAGAGTGGACCTCTTTTGTTGCTTAACGCTCAGACCCTGCATTTGTGGTAATATTTATTTTATTAGTATGTGTGTTTTATTCATATTCATATCTTATATTTTTTACACGATCGTTATTTTTTTATTTATATATAGAATATAAGTACAGCAAATAGAGAGAGAGCAAAAAACCCAGTGCTTCCATACAAAAGATCGCGTATGGGGTATGCGCGTTTAGAGCAAAAAATTGTAAGTAAACATCAGTTTTATACATTGTGTTAGCTAGATTATAAACTATAGTTTATAATTAATATTTTGTTTATGTCTTAATGAACAGCTGCAAGAGACGAAATCCGATCAACCATTGGGTCGTCATATCTGGTGGAAGGAGGCTCGCGTAAATAGGGATGGAATAGTGGATAACGAAAATGTTCAACAAGTTGTCCAACAATGTGTAAGTATATATCACTTTAATATTGTCTTTTAAAAATGAAATTGAATATATCACTTTAATATTATCTTTTTAATACTACATGTATTTTAGGAAAACTTGGAACAATGTCTTGAAAATCAAGATGAAAATAAAGAAGTTAGCAGCAGGGACATTCTCGGCAAGGTATTCAATGTTCCTGAATATTCTGGCCGTGTGAGGGGTAAGTGATTTGGCGTGACTCCCAAAAGTTATTTTTCACATGAGAAACGCACAAATCCCTCGAATGATCAAATGTTAGAAGTGCTGAAAACCCTTTCGGAGCAAGTTGCATACTTGGTTAAAAAAGATAAGGAAAGCAACTTCAACGTGAAATGCAAATAGAAAGTGAAGATGGAAGTTGCAACATTGGTCGTAAAAGTCTACCGAAGGTAATTAATTACTTAACAAAATAAGAAATTCATTCAATCTAATTGTTTCACATACTTATGTATTAATTGTTGATTTGATTTAGGGGGTTTCACGTTGCTGCCTATACTTGTCTTCCCCTACCCGCATGGTTGGGAAAGGAACATTGTACAATACTTTGGGAGAAGTATTGCACAACAAAGATGTCCCTGCCGGCCATGTTAAAGTTTCACCTGTGGTGGCTTTAGAACCACTTGCACTGTTGCTTATCCCCGACAACGACGGAGATATGAAACTTTTGGGAGAAACAATAGGTAACTGTGTGGCATGGCCGAAACATCTTGTTGGCACTGATCGGGAGGTATGTTTTAATTGCTATGTATGTTTAGTTGTATGATTATGATTGATTATATGTAATTGCTGATTTTTCCGCTTTTATATTTCACATTTATTTAGATTGTTGCTAAAGGGAATGATGATAAGATCCCTCGCAGCGAGTCTGTCACTTCGCCAGAAAAGGCACCAGAAATGGTTTGACATATACATCAATTCATGTATACGAAATAATTAGCTTACTATAATAACTAACAAACTGATCAACCTCATTTTTTTCAGATTCAAACAAAAAATAAACCCGCTGCACCGCAGGTGCAGGTCCGTGGTAAAAATAAACCTTCCAAAATCTAAAACCTAGATTGAGGAAAATCAATTACTCTTCCTAAAATAAGTCAACCACGCCTTGCTCGATTTGGTGAGTGTCTTGACAAAGCAACAAAGATGAATATGAAGAGCAACAATGATACACGTGTGTTAGACATGGAAAAAAGTATATTCGGAGAAGAGTATTTAGAACTACTTGGCAAAGAGCAAATATACGAACTTCTCGATCATAAAGAGCTGAGTGCTACTAAATAAGCATATACATCAGGCAATATAAATACTTTATTTAAGATATAAAATATTACCTTTTAATTGCATCACTGCCACATTAATTTATTGATATTATAATCTAATTTTATATTTGAAGGTTTTTGTACGAGAAGTTGGTATGCGAGCGGAAATTATCAAGTAGATTTTCATTCTTATCTCCGCATAAACTATCCATGTTTAAACTCGATCTAGATAATGTAAATAAATATGTAGTTGATAGACTTATAGAAAATAAAGAGAAGGACAAGATGTTTCTGGCACCATACAACTCAGTGTACGTAATTAGATACTTTATCTATATATTTTTTAATTTATGATATTATGAGTTGTGTAAACAAATTTGCCAACCAAAGGGGTGCTTCAGTGTCGAAGAATAAGTCAAACAACATCACATGGCTTCCAATAAAGGTTATAAAACTTAATTATATGCTTTTACATTTTCATTTACAATATCAATGCACAAATATTTATTGGCGTACATGTTTTATTTAATAGTGTCCGCGTCAAACTAACAACATAGACTGCGGATACTATATAATGAGGTTCATGAAGGAGATTGTTGATCTGAATCAACATATAATTCCAGAAACGGTACGTTATTTTCATTATATGTTGATTTTCATACATAAACTATATATATGTATATATATTTAATTCTAACTTATTTTGATTCAGTATTTTGACAACTTCAACCCAACTTACTCTGAAAATGATCTCAAAGAACTGAAAGAAGAATGGTACCAGTTTGTCCTCGAAATGAACATTATATAATTTGTAATTAATTTGTTGATATACTGTCATGATGTAATTTGTTTTGTGAATATGTAATTCATACTGTGAATATATTGCTACTGTCATGATGTAATTTATTCTGTGAATATGTAATTCATACTGTAATTTATTGTGATTTGTTGCTGTGAAACACTTGTAATTGATATTGTTGAATGTGAATATGAATTTGTTGTTGTGATGTGAATTTTAATGTTGAAAAGAAGAATCTGAATATGATATTTGATGTTCATAATATATAATAAAAAAGACAGCGCTTCTTTAAAAAATGCCATAAAAAATTCATTTACAGAGCTTTTTAAAATGTTTTACAACGCTTTTTTTTAAGCCTTTTACAGCGCTTTTTTTGAAAAAACGCTGTAAATCCAATATAAGAAGCGTTTACATATAGACCTATTACAGCGCTTTTTCTGAAAAAGCGATGTAAATTAAATATAAGAAGAGTTTACATATGGACCTATTACAGCGCTTTTTCTGAAAAAGCGCTGTAAATTCAATATAAGAAGTGCGCTTCTTATATGGACCTATTATAGCGCTTGTTTGAAAAAGCGCTGTAAATCCAATATAAGAAACGCGCTTTATATATAGACCTATTACATCGTTTTTTGTATTTTCAATAGCGCTGCTGTATCCTTTTACAGCACTAAATACTAGAGCGCTTAAAAGCGCTGTAAAGGACTTAAAAAAGCGTTGTATAAGACAATTTTTGACGTAGTGAAAAAATGTATTTTAATGTTTCAGCAATAAAAAAATCTGAAATATAAATTACAGATTCCTCGTCCTGATGAGAGAGTTCGATAGGCTGCATCTGTACAGAGGAAGGTTTCGGAGGGTGATGGAAATGTAGGCGAAACAAGAGCAATACATGGAGCTGGAACAGAACCAAGAGCCTATACAGCAGGATCATGAATGAGCATGGGCCTATATAACAAGAGCATATGTTCCCTAGAGGACCGTATGACACATTAGTCTTGACATCATATGAATATTATGTTCCTTCAAGACTATGGTTAAGATACATAATTGGTTTTACTATCATAGTTATCACTTTATCTATCATTCAAATAGTTATTATATTTTAGAAGAAAGTTCGACAAAAATAAGTGTGCCCCTCTCTCTCTCTCTCTCTCTCTATATATATATATATGCCACTAGTGCAATTTAACCTTGTTACATCGGTTCTTATGTTACTTGCCCGATCTAACATCAAGCGTTGTAATAAATAATTAACTAATAAATTGGCTAAAATGAACCAATCTAACAAGTCAAATTCAAAATTGATTTATTAGATCGGTTAAATTTGAACCAATCTAACAAGTCAAATTCAAAATTGATTTATTAGATCAGTTAAATTTGAACCAATCTAACAAGTCAAATTCAAAATTAATTCATTGCACAGTGTAGCTTGAGCAGATTCATGATCATCTTGAAGGACGAAGACGTGACTATCAATTCTAGAAAACTAGTTGCAGTTATTCAAAACATATAGATGGTGTATCCATTTGTCCACCATTTCCTAATTCCTAGTTCCTACAAAATGGCATCACATTGTGTGTGACCTTCTATACCCATTATCTTATCTAAGCTTACCAATGTCTCAAAAATCTGTGTTATAAATGGATGAGTCTCATCATTTACCCCAAATATTTCATGACCTTATTCCAGTTCTACAGAGCTATAACCAATTGGCTTCTTGATTTCTTTCTCCCTGATTACTTTCCTCACTCTGGTTGCATCCCTGCCAGAGTCTGCATCTTCGTACATCTGCGCTAGAATTACATAAGCATATTGTAAGCTTTTGCAATCTCAAAAAGTTTATTTTTCATATATGCCTAAACAGGAATAATGGTCCTAATATAGAAGTTGTGATAAGAGTGTTACCCTAAACAGGAATAATGGTCCTAATATACAGTAAACAACCTTGATGTTGAATATCCAGAAACAAATTGCAATCTAAAAACAACAGGCATCTAATCAACTATGTTGGTTGAATAACACATGACAAATAAACAACCTTGATGTTGATAAAATCTATTCTAATTTCCAATTCCAACCATATGAATAAATAAACTTAACATTTGACATCAGAGAAGTAATTAAATAAAGTTTAACTAAATATTATTTTTGTTAAAGATCGAACTTGAGTACTTCCAATCGATTAAACCTTTATTGAAGGAACTCATTAACCATTTGGTTAAAAGGCATTTAACATAAAAAAGAGTATAAATTGAAGTTGATCTAGGCAAGAGAAGTAACCTCAAGCTTATTTGTAGAAATCTCTGATGAAGATGTAATCCCCGGATAACTATGATCAATAAACTCAACTTCTCAGTCCATTTCAAAGCCTTCCATGCTCTCTGAAGCTGCAAAACAGATTAATATAGACCAGAAAGAAAGAAAAAAAATTAATGATTGTAATTTACTACATTAAATGCAACCATAAACTCCATCTTCCTAGATCATATACAAGATATTTCAGCAGTTTCCCATTGTTTCAAATTCAATATACAAAAATCTGGAACAATTGTTGAATTCAATTATTTCCTTGGCATGATATGTAATATGTACATACTGTTATTTCAATTGGCCTATCTCCCAAAACTATTTGTGCACCAACTTCCTCTAACATTTTTCGAGCAGCGCGGAACTACATAATAGACATTGCTTTTTGTCAAAATGAGTTCTACATCCAAAAGCCAGAAATGTTGAAGGAATAAATTAACAAGTTAGTCCTTAAAATGGTAAATGCCGGTCAATTTAGTCCCTCAAATTTGTAAAATAAAAATTTGGTCCTTTAAATTGAAAATATAGTCAATTTAGTGTACCTCGTTGCCAAAAGGACGATTAATATCTGAAGAGATCTTTGATGAAAAAGCGGAAGAGGAGAACTCGTAGTTCTAACCTATTGGATTTTCCTAATTGAATTAGTAAACGGAGAAGAAGAAATTGAGAAGAAAATTTGAATTAGTAGAAAAAATTGAATTAACTAGTAGTTCTAGCCTATTGGATTTTCCTAATTGGATTTTCAAAATCATCAATTCTGCAATTAATATGTAAATTTTGTCAGAACGTCAAAATTGATGATGGATGCATATAGCTTTCAAAAAAATAGATTACACTGACCTTAGAAATTTTAAATTTACATCAATTCCAGTTGCGAGTCTAGGGAGCAAATCAATTGCATCAGCAATGTTCTGTTGTTGATTTTCAACATAACCAGCATCGTTGTTCTGTAAGACAATAAAAACATGTCACACGAACTTACATAGTGAACGAAATAATGATGTCACCAATGATAACAGACCCAATTCTTACATTCACGTTACTATTTGAATCAATCAATCGCTCGACAACCAATGAAAGCAACTTCTCTTGTGAGATTTCAGCAATATCATGGCTCAAACTTAACTGGTTTCGTAGCAGAAGAACATTACCCGCAACAAGACAATATATACAATGTGGTGTGAGAAAAACAAGAAAAATCAAACAACTATTACAAATATCCCTCCAAAGTGCAAAACTTGAGAGCATCAACTTGTTACTGATCCTACAATCTAGCTAGTACAAGAATCTGGAAAAACATATAAAGCAAAATAGGAACTGAAGAGGCTATTGACCAGAAGAAAACATATAAAAGGGTTTCTACAAAGGTGACATGAAGATAAATTTTTTCTACATTAGTAAATTGATCAGATGAGAAATATCTGATTAGATATGAAAAGGAGAATGACAAGACAACACTAATCATTAAAGGTTACATGGAGTTTATGTTTTGGATTCTTCTAGTCAATTTCGTTCATAGTAATATTAGGAGTTTTGGCAATATCCCCAAAATGCTATTGATGGATGATTGGTATATATAGATAATATGCATCAAATGTCAACTAATAAGTTCAAAATAAGAAATGCCAATTCCATTCAAAATGCAGGGACAGAGCGATAAATATTCAAACTCTGAATAACTAGGAACAAAGTATATGTTGCAGAATTTGCATTTTTAGTAATAAAATAATCGAAAATAGAGTACACCATGAGCTTTACAGGATCAATTAACATCATTTCCTTGATGCTCGCGAAAATTTTTAAAAAAGATACTGCAATATGTAAGACTGAAGTTGTTGCACATTTTCAAAGATAGATATATAAAAACAAAAGTAACAAGTGCCAATGCAGCGACTATTGTGTGGCAATACATTGGTAGATTCAATTCAATTCAATTAGAGATAAAGGTACCAATGAATGAATTGAAAAATATTAAAGTTATGATACACGTGTTGATGAGTTAATTGAAAATTGAAAAAGAATACGAAATCATGTTGTATGTAATCAATCATGAGGTAACTAGTGAGAAATTGAAAAACATAATAATATCGGATACATCCCTAACCTAGCACTATTGAGTTAGATTGTAAATCGAATAAATAGACATGCGAGGAATTGAAATGAATAGAAAGAGAGATGTATGGGTGAAACCCTAAGATGTGAAATGCATTAACAGATAGCGAGAAGAGGGCAGGGTCCATTGTCGTTTTGAAGGACGATCGGAGTAGTGCGTCCGAGAAACTGAATCGTTTTGGTTTTGTGAAGGAAGTCTTTGACTGGGGAAAGTTGTTGTTGTTGTTCTTGTTGAAGTTGATGTTGAAGATCGTGATGTTGATCTTGATCTTGACCTTCATCTGTAGGGGAAGAAGATGCCATGTCCATAGAAGCAGCCACCACGTTCTCGACCACCAGATAAATTAAAGGGATATTTTGTTACTAATTAAGCACCCAAATTAGGAAAATCCAATAGGTTAGAACTACGAGTTCTTTTTTTTTCAATTTCTTCTACTAGTTACCTCATGGATTTTCCTTCTTCTACTAGTTACCTCAATTTCTTCTACTATTGGATTTCTTCTAACTCGTAGTTCTACTACTAAGCATCATTATAAATTTGAATTAGTAAACGGAGAAATTGAGAAGAAAAAAAAGGTCGAGAGAGAGAGAAGAGAAGAAGAAGGAAGAGGAAGAAATTGATGGGATCTAACAAGGTGGATTGCCGGGAAGAGGAAAATGGGTGGGTATAAAAAATGGGATATAAGAAGAAGGAAGAGGAAGAATTAGTAATACGATTGACGGAAGAGGAAAGTTTTTTTAGAATTTTTGTTAGATCGATTTAATACAACAGATCTAATAAATTATATAATTTTTTTTAATATATTAGATCGGTTTAATATAATAGATTTAATAAATTATATAATTTTTTTTTAAATATTTGTTAGAACGGTTTAATATAATAGATTTAATAAATCGTTCATTTTTTTTAAATGTTTGTTAGAACGGTTTAATATAACCGATTTAACAAATTATTCAATTTTTTTTAAAATGCTTGTTAGATCGGTTTAATATAACAGATTTAATAAATTATACAATTTTTTTTAACATACTTATTAGAACGGTTTAATATAAACAGATCTAACAAATCAAATAAAGACTAACAAATTTGCCACCGCATATTTATTACATTGGGTATATAACAACCGATGTAAAATGACAGATGTAATAAACTTAAATTGCACTAGTGATGCGTGTCCAATTCTTCGATGTTCAAAGACAACTATACATGGTACTAAATTGAATAAATTTATGAATATATGTAGAGGCTTGGATTGAACCATCACAGTTACATCCCTTGAGTTGGTACTATTCGACAGTGATCGTTTGAAATCTGATATCTGCATTGTGGGAAAATGACATAGAGAGACTAGATAATTTCATCTACCTTTTGTGGAGATGTCTATTACTTTAGATGACATGACTGCTATACAATAATATATGAGTTTAATATTAAAATTGATTAACCATTAAAACTCATTATTCAGTAGTCCATAGGTTAAAACTCACTATTATGGTCTTCAATGGCCCTTATAGGGATGGTAATGGATTTTAATTCTTGATGGTAGAATCAAGCCTATAAATAGGATTTGTGTTGGAATCAAGTTGGTTTTATACTTAGAGTTTTGATGTTAATAAAATTATTTTATGAGAACAATATATTTGACTTTACATAGTATGAAAGAAGATTCATGTTTTTGAAGAAAATCTAAAATGAGATTTGATTCAGATTTATGATTGAAGAAAATATTTGATCGAGTTGAAAACAAGATATGGTCAAATATTTTTGAAGAAAATCTAAAATAAGATTTGAATCATATTTATGATTGAAGAAAATCTGTGACCAAGTTGAAAAGAAGACATGGTCAAATGTTTATGAAGAAAATCTTTTACTAAATTGAAAAGAAGATATGGTCATGATTTGAAGAAGATATGGTCAAGATTTGAAGAGATTTGATCAAGATTTATCTACAACAAAATATGAATAATATCAATCTAAAGAGTTTACAAACTCAATCTGAACAAAATATGAACATAATCAATCTGAAGAATTTACAAACTCAATCTGAATAAAATTCAAACAGAATCAATTTGAAGAATTTATAAACTTAATCTGAACAAAATACGAATAAAATCAATCTGACGAAGTTACAAACTCAATCTGAACAAAATACGAACAAAATTAGTCTAGAAGAACTGTTTAGATTGGATTCATAAATAAAAAATTGACTAAAAAACATATTATCAAAAAGCATCTTGTTCAGAATTATTTTTAAATAAGATTATTTTTGAACAAGCTAGGAATGAATATACAATTCATAATTAAACAATGACTAAATTGAAGCCCTAATTTTATCTATAAATAGATACTCAAGGCTGAAGAAGAAGATCATCGAAATTCCAAATTCATCTTATAGTTCAAAAAGAGAAACACTTGTTTGAATGAAAAATATTTTCTAAGTCCTTTTCTTATAGTGTGATAATCATTGTTATAATCATCTTGTTAGAAGCAACTACTCGAATTCCAAACATTTCTATTCCAATCCGATAGTGTTGTTAGTGTGCCTTCAACAATCTGGGGTTGTCAGATTGTGTGAAGAAGACTTGGCTGGTAGAGTCAAGGTGTGTGTTTCTCAAAAGTCTAGGGTTGTCAGACTATTTGAAAAGACTAACTTGGAGGGTCAGGTGCTTTGTAATTCAAGTTGTTGAATTAGTGGATTAAATTCTTCTGAATGAAGGGACATAATGTAGCCAAGTTAGTGGCGAACCAAGATAAATTACTTGTGTCACTTGATTCCTACACTCCTTAATTTTATTTTATTTTTGCTTCAACCCCAAGTAAATCATCAAGTCTGAATCAATTTAATCAAATAATGAAAAAGTTATCAACTTAGTCAAACACAATTCAATTCTCTTTCTCGTGTTTGCACCTTCAATTTGATCCATAAGCTTGCTTTCATCCCTTCATCCAAAAAAACATATCATCTATATTGGAGAAATGAGAGTTTAGAAGAATCAAAGACAACGCACTCACAACACTATAACAATAGCAGGAGGTAAATTGTGTTTCTAGTTTATTGTATTTGGTTTATTGATCTCAAATGTTCTTTTGTTTCAAGAACATAAGATCATTTATAATTATCTCACATATGGCATCAAATGCAGTGATTGCCTCTTTGTTGTTTATTTGATCTTTTCCAATTTTTGGGTATTTTATGATTTGATTTAAGTTAAGTTTTAGAGCATTTTGTTTCGAAATATAATAGAAAAACTTTAATCCAACTATTTATGTGTTTTCTATGATTTAAAATGCATAAAATATGTTTGAAAATCATAAAATGAATCGGGTCTCGTCGTAAAACGGATCAACTAACTCGTTTAAGGTTGAATATGAATAATACCCACACAAAAAACGTGGTCCTTAATGGGTACCAGACCTCAATGATAAATATGATAGTTGTGTATAGTAAATTATTATGAATCTAGTTTATTTGAAAAATGCTGGAAAAAAAGGAAATTTTTTAGATTTGAACCTAAGTTGCTAATGTTGCCATAATATATCTTTCACTAAGTATTTATATTTTTATGGCGTTTCTTTTTTTAATTGTTTTTTTGTGCGTGATTAATTTTAAATTGAAATAAATTTATTTCATGCATATATTAATTTAAATACATAATATTGTGCTTTGATTATGTAATCATATGAGAATTTAATGTAATCATATGAGAATTTATTGTTCTGTATAATTGAGTTTTTATATCTAGTGATCTTTATAATTTTAACTATGAGAATCATAAGTATTGTTATACCTCTTGAGGTACCTCTTATGGGTGAAAGAGTTGCCACTATCGGCCTAATTTTCATTAGTTCTAATTTGTGTCTGAATTGCCACAAAGTTTGTCTTTAGGATTCCAACTGTCATTGAGAGGATGTTACATATTAAATCCTATATCAATTCAAGTGTATGAAAACACTTTGATTGATATACATCAATTCTACTATCTCTCTACTAAGAGGATTTTGGTTCATTCTTTTCTTTTGATGTGTTCTAGGCTTTTACAGAATTTCTTCTTACCATGTTGCCATTTCATTCTGTCAGCAGTTTGATTGATTGAATGATTTCTACTTAAATACAAAGAAATATGTCCATTGAGAATGTTACCGTTGGAGATATTGAATCAACATTTAGAGCAAATCAGTCTTTAACACATATCCATATATATTTTCATAATTAATTCAACGTATCTTCAATTAAGATGAAAAATCTGAGAGGATGTCACAATCAAAGGATGTCATGCATTTCTTCAGTCAGCGCATAAGTCCATCCTTGATGAGCAGAGGATAATGGAGTGTTGACTTCTTATCATGGCGTTGACTGTATCAGTGTGTTGACTTGAAATATTGACCATACGGTCAACTGGTTTTCCAGAATGATTAGACGCAGAGTATGTTAAGACAAACTCTCATTTTAAAGTTTTGATGAAAATAAACAAAGGTTAATTAAAGATCGTTAATTATGATTCTAAATGTATTGTTAATTTAACTTGTGCTTTTGAGTGTATTAATTCAAAGATAGGTTTCAAAAGAATCAAAGAAATCAACATAAACAAAGGCAGAGAACATTCTTGCAAAATTCTAGAAAACGGAGAATGTTCCCAGATTCAAATATGGTCATGGCAGCATAAAGATCCATCAATCTCCATCAATTAAACAAAGTTGTTGCCTCTGGAAGTTACATGGATATGATCACTACATGGCAGGGAACACATAAGATCTATTCAAATCAAAGAGGACATTCGAATTGCAAAAGAAAAACACTCTCAAACAAGTTTGTCCAAACAGTTCTGGAAATGACTATCAAGACTGTTAAACAATCTTGAAGTCAAGTCAATTTCCAATATGTCCAGAAAAATGTCCAGATTGATTATCAGTCTCTAGGATACTTAAAGTTCAAAAGTCCAGATTGATCATCAATCTCCAGTCAGTTTTAGCAGCTTCAGTACAAGCTTCCTACATCACGTATTCATGATCTTTTCCAATCTGTTTTAATTGATCAAAAGCTCCAGTTCAAGTCAGTAGTATTATCATTTATCTGAAGCATTAAAGGATCATTAATACTCAAGAAAATTTGATCTAAAATGCAATACACAGCCCAGTCAAAACAACTCTATTAACCTCCATTTAATGCTCTCAAGCCTATAAAAGGAAGGCCAAAGCTCAAGGAAAACGCAGAAGTTCAAGTGCTAACAAGTCTCTCAAAATCATTCACATTTACATACTTGAAACTCTCTCATCACTTAAAAGAATCAGTTTGATTAAGTTCTTATTTACTCTGATACATTTGTACTGAATTCTTTGTAAAGAATCGAACCTCAAACAAGAGTTGAGACATCTCAGATTCTAACAAAACAATTTTATCATTATTGTAAAACTCAAACTATAAGAGTTAAGTATAGTTTGGGGTAGATTGTAAGAAATCCTATCAAGGTTGGTAGGTGATTTGATTAATCTCTTTCTGGGTGGAATTAGATTAAAGTTTGTGACAAAGATCAAGGTTGATCTAAGCTAGGTGCTGTAAAACCAAGAAGGTTCTTGTTTTAAACACTTAGTGAAAAATCTCACAATTGTGAGGACTCGACGTAGCCCAAGTTGGGTGAACCAGGATACATCCGTGTGTGGTATCTCTTATCCTTTATCTCTTTATTCAGTTTGATTGTTTTTCAAGATTAAAAATACAAATTGTTTTCTGTTTTACAACTAATCAAGAACGTTCTCCGTTTTTCTGCTTTCTTAACCAAGAACATTCTTGAGTTCAAATCTTAAGTTTTTTAGGAAATTTTAAAAAGGGAGATTTACAATTCAAACTCCTTTCCTTGTAAATCAATTTTGATACTTCAGAGTCATCAAAGTGAGTTGTAATCAGATTTATCAGAGGCACATTGAGAGCGCGTTTATTAGAGTCAGACACAACTTCAACAGATCTTCCATAGTCATTATGAACTTGTTTATTAGACTATCTTTTTTTTTCTTTCATAAAAGGATCTAACTTGTACCAAAACAAACTTCATCAGATGATTCACTTAGAACTTTCATCTTTCGATCTTTGAGCTAGAGGATCAAGATGGGTTTTTGGTCAAAGGTAGATAACCATTATATCGCTATTTTCCTTTGTGTTTAGAGGGTCAAGCGTTGACTTGTATTTTACATGCTTCACTCGAACTGTAGATTATCAGATGCATATTGCAATAGTTTTTATTGGTATATTGTGACTTTCTCTATTAGTAAACATAATTACTTGTTTATTAGGTGATAATATTCTTTGTGTTAGAAACACTTAGATTATTATCTCTAACTTACTCATAATATATGCAACCTTAAAATAGATAATCATTAATATAATTCTTAGTCTTCTAACTTAATATGCACACTTAGCAAAAACAAGTAGGGGATAATTGTTCTTTATTTGTTTGTTTTGTTATCATTAAAACATCAACTAAAGGATTGTAGCCAAAACCACTTTTGCATTAACATATGCTATTAGGAAGAACGAACCATCTGCAATTACTAATGAGAGTACTCTAGCTGAAGTTTCCCTATATAAGTTGTGGGAGAGATCTAACTAGCTCAATGTGATGTCCATTAAGAATAATGTTACAACTGATATACATGATTCTGTCGATCAGCATGAGAATGTCCGATATTTTTTAAAAGCCATTGACGAACAGTTTGTCACTTCTAAAAAGACTTTGGCAAGCCCCTTAATTATGAATTTTTCTTCCCATCGACTCACCATTTTTGAAAGGTGTGTGTGAGCCCACACCAAAACTGCATGACATTTCAACTCAATTTAAGAAACTCGAGGCTGATATGTTTGAGACCTTCCTAGGGCACTACATTCTGAATTCCCTTATACTAGAGTATGGGCCTTTCAAGATTTCCTAAAACACATATAAGTACAAATGGTCAATCAATGAATTAATGATCATGTGTGTTTAGGATGAAGAAATACTTATGATGGAGTAGGGTGATAGTGTTTTTCTGATAACCACTCGTGGAAAGAACAAAGCTATCAAAACTGATAAGTCTCAAGCTAATCAAAAGGGGATACACAAAATATTATCTCAAGGTGATATCAAGAAGGAGGCAAAATGTTTTTTCTGCAAAAAGGGATGACACATTAAGAAACAATGCCCCAAGTTCCATGAATGGTTTAAGAAGAAAGGTAATTTATTTTCATTTGTTTGTTATGAATCTAATATGACTGATGTTAATATTAACACCTGGTGGATTGATTCTGGATCAATAATTCATATAACTAATTCCTTACAACGTATGCAAAACCTAAGGAAGGTAGTGGGAAGTGAGCAAACTGTCCTCTCAGGAAGTAGGGTGGGCTCACATGTGGAGGCTATTAGAAGTTGCAATTGAATTTTGAATAATGGGTTTGTTTTAAAATTAGAAAGTACCTTATAGGTACTATGTTTTTCGCAAAACTTGATTTTAGTTTTTAGACTTGTACCGTTTGGATATTCCATTAATTTTAAAGACATGTCTTTTGAATTATTTTATAATTATGAATGTGTCTGACGGTATATGGTATTAATTTATAAAATGGTATATTGTCTAAGAAATATTATGTCTATGTCATCTTGGCATTAGTTGCACATTTCGATCTTGAGTTGTATCAAATGAATGTGAAAACAACATTTCTTAATGGTGATTTGAAGAAAGAGGCTTATATGAAATAACCTGAAGGTTTCTCCTCTATTGATGGTGAACATTTGGTTTGCAAACTTAATAAATCCATATATGGTTTAAAACAAGCCTCACGTTAATGATATCTAAAATTCCATGGAACAATATCTTCATTTAGATTTGTTGAAAATCTCATGGATCAATGCATATACCAGAAGGTCAATATGCGTAAAATTTGTTTTCTTGTTCTATATGTGGATGATATTTTGCTTATTTCAAATGATTAGGGTTTGCAGCATGAAGTGAAATAAATTCTCTCTAAAAACTTTGATATATAGGATATGAGTGAGGCATCTTATATCATTGGTGTTAGGATCTATAGAGATAGACCTCAAGATATTTTAGGTCTATCACAGGAAACCTATATCAATAAGGTTCTAGAGATATTTCGGATGAAAGATTGTTCACCAAATGTTGCTCCCATTGTATAGGGTGATAAGTCTGATTTGAACCAATGCCCTAAGAATGACTTTGAATAGGAACAATAAAGAATATTCCTTATGTTTCAATTGTTGGAAGCCTTATGTATGCTTGGGTATGCACAAGGCTCAACATTGCATTTGTTGTTCGAATCTTTGGAAAATATCATAGTATCCAGGTATTGACCACTGGAAAGCTGCAAAGAAAGTGTTGAGGTACCTTCAAGGAACCAAAGATTACATGCTTATCTATAGGTAGACAAAGAATCTAGACGTGATCAGCTATTCAAATTCTGACTTTGCTAGTTGTGTTGATTCTCGCAAATCAACAACAAGATACATTTTTATGATTGCTAGTGAAGCTATTTTGTGGAGATGTGCTAAGCAAACATTGGTTGCTACCTTTAGTATGAAAGTTGAGTTTGTCTCATATTTTGAGGCTACCGATCGTGGTGTATGGCTTAAGAGTTCTATTTCAAGGCTTAGAATTATAGATTCTATTTTTAGGCCTTTGAAAATTTTCTACGATAATTCCGCGGCTGTCTTTTTAGCTAAGAACAACAAAATTGGAAGTCTAAGTAAACATATCGACATCAAATACTTAGCCATTAGAGAAAGAGTTAACGATAAAGTAGTGGTCATTCAACACATTAACACTGATTTGGTGATTGTTGATCTTTTGACTAAAGGCATATCACCATTGAAATTCAAGGATTATGTAGAAAGAATGAGACTTGGTTCCTCCTTATGATTGTATACATACAGTTCATTAATAAAACTCATATTGTGATGTTTTCTCATATCCATGCGCAAATTTAGATTTTGAGAAAATATACTTCATTTGGACCAAGAATAAACATATGGTTTTTTATTCCTTAAAATTTTGTTACCTCATTAATGATGTATATACTTGAGAAATTAAACATGTTGTAATATGTAGATGACAAAATTCAGAGGAACTATTACTTGCTATGATTCACATTTTTTTTTCTTAAGGAAATTATTTAATTATTCATTAAACTAATAGTTAGATCCTATGGACCAAATGAGAGAATGGAACAATATATGATTTTAATACTAAAATTGATCAGCCATTAAAACTTACTATTTAGTGGTCCATAGGTTATGGAAATTGGTTGGTGAATAGTCTGAAGCTAATGGTTTTCAATGGCCATTATATGGGTAGTAATGCTCTCTAGCTTTCTGGTCTACAATAACCATTATATGACTGGTAATGGCTTTTAATTTTGTTTTTTATGGTAGAATCAAGTCAATAAATAACATTTGATCCCTAAGCTTGCTGTATTCCCTTCATTCAGAAAATTACACCATCTATATTGAATAAAGTAGGAGCTTGAAATAATCAAAGACAGCACACTCACAACACTATAAAATGGTAGGAGGTAAATTGTGTTTCTAGTTTTCCACATTTGGTTATTTATCTTTAATATTCTTTTGTTTCATAAACATAAGATCATTTATAATTATCTCATATATTATACTACATATTTCTCTCGCCAGTTTTTACTTCTCTCTACTAATAAATATGGATGTTAATTTAGCTATTTCGTCTTTAGTGGAGTTATTGGGGGTGCACTTCAATAAGTGTTGCATACTGTGATAGTGATCCTCAACGTAAAAATTAATTGTTAATCTTCGCTATGCATTCTTGAGAAGAGTGATCGAAATGATAACTTGACTTGTTATTGATTTAATTTTGTAGAATTATATTGGTTTTACTATTTTTTTATCCAAACCTTATTATTTCGTTATTATCTTTTTTATTGACAATCCTAAATTTACACACTTTTTTATTTATTAAAATTCATATAATTAAATTCCAACAAAATTGTATTAAACACCAAAATTATAAAAATAGTACAATAAAATTATGATACCAAAGAGTAATAGTGTTCGCGGGTAGAGTTAGAATCAATTTTGACCAAACTTTTTATTTAATCGTAGTCAATATTAATTGATTTGAATTGAGCAACATATTTGTATATTTTTAAAACTCAAACCAATCTAATTCGATATTGAGTGGAATTGATTTGAGTTGAGTTATTGTATCCTTCACACTACTTCTTAAAAAAATTCCAAAACAAAAATATTTGTATGACTTTTTCATATACAAAAAATTCAACACTTACGTTAAATTTGACAAATTTAAAATTTTAATATTTGATTTAAATTGAAATTTTGTTAATTTACATAAATACATAAAAGTCTTAATTTATATTAATAAAATTTTAAAAAAATCATAATTTTTTAATGAGATAGAGTTCTTAGATTTCTAAATAAAAAATCAAAATTTGGTTACTCAAACCAAACCATTTTAAATTTGAACCGTTTGTTTTGAATTAGACTTACATTTAAATGAATTCAGATAAAACATGAATAGGTTGATTTACATGACCAGATTTAATAGATCACTCAAATCCATGAACACTTTTATTAAAGAATATGTTAACGACTCTTTTCTAAAATCCTTAATAATATTATAAATCTTAGGATATAAATCCATTAGAATTCTAATTATTAAATCTCAATTGTAAAATTTAAAAAAAAAGAATCTTATAAATAATTGCATTCTTACACATTGCTTTAAATTTCCAATCTAATACACTCCATAAGACATGTCGACCATCAATTATATACATTGACGTGAAAGAAATTTAAAGAAAAAGGTATATGATATAATATTCAATGTTCAAATATTAAATTCAAAAAACCCAAAAGTGGACAAACTAAAAGGGTGGTGCTCACCAAGGGGGGTAATAATTAATTAAGAGCATGTTCTTTCTACACACTTCTCTGTCTTTTTCTTCTCTCGTGTTGTGTTTCCTTTCTTCCCACTTGCTCATCAACTTGCACAAACCGACGATGTCATATTCGTCATTCACACTCAAACATAATAAACATTCAACCATTTTTCTCTACTTAGCTATTGCTTCAATGTTTCCTTTTGATTCCATATCTTTCTCTTTTTTTTTAACAATTGGACTTAAATATATAATAAATTTAATTAAAAATAAATCGTTCAAAAAAATTCAATTTCAAATCTTAATTAAAATAATTATTAAATCAAAATTTATTTACTGTCCGATCAAATTTCGAAATACTAAAGTCTCGTTGTTTTTAAATTTAAAATATATATATATATATATATATATATATATATATATATATATATATATATATATATATATATCTTTCTCTTTCCGAAAATGACGTCCAAGTTGAATTTAAAAAATTCAACAAGTTGAAACTATAAATATAACTTGAGTGTCCGTCAAACAATATACACTTCTTTTTTTTTTTATTAAACAATAGTACTAATTAGTTATTATTACTACATGCAACTTGCATATTTTGTTTGTATATATAATTTCCTTTTTTCAGTTTGCACATTTAAAATCAATTTAATTTTACGTAGAATTTTTATATAATCAATTAATTATAATTATTAAATCATTAAAAATATTTAAATTTTTATCGTAATTATATTTAAAATTTATGTCATAAATAATTATAATACAGTAATGGTGGAAATATTTTTACATATGACAACTAAACTCTTTAAAGATATTACCATGAAGCACCCCGCCGATTTGGAATTTTGGTAATACATGTGGACATGTAGTCATAATTTAAGTAAGGTAATTATCATATTAAGTATTTTTTAATGAGATGATTATAATATTAAGTTGAAGACGTGTTGGTTGATAAAAAGTATATACTCTATCATACATCTAGTTTTTGTTTTTCGGTAAGTTTGTCTCTTTTTTTTCTTTCATTTTCATTTTTATTTTATTTACTGATTTATTTCATATTCATAGTTCTTTAAGATTCATAATAATAGGCTAAGATTAATTGACTTTATGTGTATAAAAAATTTAATTAATTTTACAAAAATAAAAGTAACACACACTACCAAATTAATTTTAAGGGAGAGAAAAATATGTCATATTTAGTTCAATTATATAGTTTATTTTTTAAAAATTTATAAATATATTTTTATTACTTTTTTATATAATATGTTTCTTTATTTTAGCTTGTTTAATCAGTTTTATAATATCTATAGAATGTAATTTTTCAAAATGTCAGTGTCAAAATATTCTTGTTGTATGTTTTAATTTTTAATTTTTGTTCCATTGTGGGTGTAAATTACTTTTACACAAACTATCAACAATTAATTATGTTATTATAAAATAATTACATATCATCGTCTGTGTTGTCTATTAGTGTAAAGTACTGGGAGTCATATGCATAGTTATTAAATGTATTAAAAATTGATGAAAAATGTATTATCATTGTTCTATAGTAAAATTTGCCATTGTTATTAGTTAAGTTTTTATAAAAATATTTGGAAAATACTTTTGAAAAAGAAAATCATAGAATAATTAGCTATCTAATATCATATTACGATTCTTCATGTAAGTCATTGATAAAAGATAAACGGAGAAAAAATAAATTAAATAATATTGATAAATAAAAAATTTAATTACAGTAAAAGTTATAAAAACTTATATATTTAAATATATAAACAACAAATTAACAATTAATATAAAATAACTAATTAGTTAATGTAATTAATTAATGTAATAAAATATGTATAAAAAAATTATCATTATGAGGAAAGAGCCATAGCCAACATAAGCCATACAGCAAATTGCATTCACCGTACCAGATGATAACCTAGCCATCGTCATTGTCGACTTTTTTTTTATGGGTATCGTCGTTATCGACTTAACATATATGAGTGGTGACGTAATTCATGTCAGACATATATAACCACTAGGTCATATACATAATTAAACAAATCAAATTCCCAATTAAAAAAGCAACACAAACATCAATTGATTAGTGCAATTATATTGGTGTTACCACTCTCTCCACTATCTTAACTTTAAAAACCACACACGGTATTAAAATTTTGTGAATTATCGTAATTTTTTAAATAACCTAAGACATTTAAAATAAAATTACGAAGGCTAAAATTTTAAACGAAGAAACTAATCACACACTAAAATACCTGCTACAGTTGTAAGTATTAAAAAATAGAATGTTACTAACACTCTTCTATCCGTTTCTATCTCTCAAAGAGTAAAATGTAAAATGGATACATGGAACTTTTTTCTTAGAATTTTATGAATAAAATTTCATACAACAAATACTTAATATATTGCGTCCAAAAAAAAAACTAATTTAAAACAATAAATCAACTAGGAAATATTTAACAAACTCATACATTACACAATCTAGTAACAATAATCACAATATACACAGTACTTAATTAACAATTACCCAATAAATTATAAATGTAAAATAAAATAAAATAAAATAAAATTAAGGATTGTTGGTTTGTTGTGTAATGTTCTCTGCGGTTTGCGCGAGTGACTGAAGATTGCACCGTACAATTGTATCAACAAACACGCGCGTGTCTTCTTTAGTATTTCCCGGCGGAACATCCACCACATATGACTCAACAACCACCGTGCCGGCATCGTCACCTACGGCGGAGGGATGAAGTGTAGTCACGGAGCGGTAGTTAGCAAGCCGGTGGTCCCCACCAACGACGCTAAAACTGATTACGTGTCGGTCCTCGTCGAGGATCTCAAGTCGTTCGGTGCTACGTGCGGCAGGGAGGCCGGAGATAAGATTGACTTCCCGGAGTGATCCGATGTTGATGTCACCGGTGCCGATGACGGTGCAGCTTTTGATGAAGTTTTTGTAGGATTGTGGGTTGTCGAAGCGGCGAACGACAGACCAAACGGAGGCGATGGAGGCGGTTGTTTCTTGAACGACTGCCGAACAACATTGGTCGTGGGCTATGGCGTGTGTGTGGTAGTGGGATATATGATCCGGGATGTCGGTGGTGGGGTTGACGAAGACGGTGTTGTTGTCGATTTGGTGGTCAAAGTGGTGGGTATTGTTGATTCTTTGGAGAAGGAGAGAAGATTTTGGAGGCATTTTTTTATATATAATTATTAAAAGAAAAGAAGAAAAAATTTTATGATTAAATTTATGGATCTTGTTGGTTTGAAAATTGAAGATGAATATGAAGATGAAGGGATTTTTTTTGGGGAGGGGGTTGGGTTATGTGGTTAGGGTTATATATAGTAGTAACTTCAAGTTTGGGCAAGATGGACGTATTCTTTATGGCATATATAGAGAGAGAGAGAGAGAGAGAGAGAGGTTAGATGAAGTTCATGTGGGGGGTGGTGTATATTAAAAATAAGGACCAACTTGGTGGAGATGAATTTACCAATATGGGTTTTATGTATTTAAAATTTTGTGGTGTGTTCTTTTCTAAATTAATAACCTCTCTTGCTTGTGGGGTCAAAGAACCTATTTAATTACAAAATTGTCTTTTTATTTAGTTTCATTTTCTAGTTTTAAAATGAAATTTAAAATCTTAGACTTTTAAAAGCAGATCTTCTATATTTAATTTTATGGTTGTAGTCGGCACAAGATTGTTAGATTAAAACAATGCTAACAAAATTGTTTGAAAAATTGAGTTAAACATAAAATTATATCACCAAATATTATAACAAATAAACAAGGAAAGGAAAAATAAATGAGATGAGATTAATTTTCTGCATAGGAATCGCAAAGCACACATGTTAGGTACAATACTTCTAAACACCTATTATATTTCAATATTTATGATAGTATTTAATACACATTATGTAATAAAGCGGAAGTTGAAGTCTATCAAAGTGAATTTTAAGGAATGGCATAGGAAATGAACATGGGAGAAATATTGAGAAACAAGTCAAAGAGGTTAAAGGAGAGGCTGAATTGGTTGGACATGAAGGATGAAGTGGGAGCATCGAGAGAGTAAGAGGTTTTGGAGAGTAGATATCTTTCTTCTATGTTGTTTTCACTATCAAGAATGGATTGAGCATGAATTGGCAGAAATATCTAATTTTGTGGTTCAAGTAGGGAGATGATAAATCTATATTTTTTCATAGTGCAATGGAAAATAGAAGAAGGCATAACACTATTGGTAGTATTGATGTTAATGTAGTACAGATTCAAGAGGTGGAGAGTATTCATGATACAATGTCTAATCATTTTGCTAATTAATTCAAAACAGTTCATTTGGAAACGCCTAGAGTGGATAAGTTGTAGTTTATATCAGAGACCAAGATGTAGAGATGTTGATATCTCAGTTCAGCGAAGAGGAATTAAGCCAACATTTTGGGACTCCAATAGTTAGGCAAAGATGGAGTGAACTTTGATGTTTTGAAAAATTTTAGAACCGAGGTCAAATCTGATTTTATGGGATTTCTTTGTGAATTTCACTCGAATGATAGGATGGTGAAAGGTACTAATTCTACATTCATAGTGATAATACATAAGATTGATAACACACAAAGGCTCTCAAAATTTAGGTCGATTTCTTTTGTCAAATGTTCTATCTAAAGTGTTTGCCAACAAGTTGAAAAAGGTGATAGGTCTGGTCATTACAGATACTCAATATGTATTTCTGAAAGGGAGATAAACATTAAGTGGTATTGTGATTGTGAATGAAGTGGTAGATGAGGCCAAACAGATGAAAAATCAATTAATATTATTTAAGGCGGATTACAAAAAGGTTTATGATTTACTAGAATGGAGTTATTTTGAAGTAGTAATGGTGAAAACGGGGTTTCTGGTGAAATGGAGGATATACATAATGGAATGTATTAGTTTAGATTTTGCTTTTATTTTAGTCAATGGAAATCCAACAAATGTATTTTGGATTAAATTAATAAGGTGGGCTTAAAGCATGAAAAATGTGGGTTGGGTGTGAGGAGAATGCATGGATTTAATTGTGCATTATTAGGCAAGTGGTGTTGGAGGTTGAAGATGGATCAGAGGAGGACATTCAAAGCGTTTGATAGGGAGTGGGAGTAGGTAACGAGGGTTGGTTCATTAGAGACATTTTGGGAAGGACTATAAGGATCGGGGCAGATGTACCTGATGAGGCCAAGGACCTTGCCTGAAAGAGTATGTTGACATCTTCACATGGACTGCTAACGAGGTGTCTGACATAGATCTAGAAATCGTTTGCCACAAGTTGACCATGCACCTAGATGCTCGACAAATTGTCAAGTGTTGTCGCAAATAATCTCCAAAAATGGTCGAAGCCTCTAAAAAAGTTGTTTCCAATTTTGTTGCTGCAAAATTTATTTATGAGGCTAAATACACCACTTGGCTTTCTAACGTTGTACTCGTTAAGAAATCTAATAATAAACGGCATATCTGTGTTGATTATGAAGGTGCGAATATGAGAAATGGATGGAATTGTGTTTGTCTAAGTTGGATTCTTTTTAATTATTTATTCAAGAATTGGTTCGGGTCAGTGATTTTAACTAAAATAGAGGCAGTAACAACCAGACTTAAGTAATTAGAGGCAACAGTAAATTAAAGAGTGCATAAGTAAACTGACACAAGTAGATTTATCCTTGTTCACCGACTTTGTAGCAACATCTAGTCCCTTCACTTAGAAGGATTTAACCAGTAATTCAAATCCTTGAATAACACAACATCTGACCCTACAAGTTAGTCTTCTCAAAACAACTTGACACCTACAGAATTTTTGAGGCAAACAAACACCTTGACCCTACAAGTCAAGTCTTCTCCACACAACCTGAAAATCACATATTGTTAAAGGTAACTACACCTTGACCCTACAAGTCAAGTATTCTCAACACAACCTAAAAACCATACATTGCTTGAGGAACATTAAAGCTACTATCGGGTTGGATTACACAAGTTTGGAATGGATTGTGTTTTGCTTCAACTAAGCTGATTGTTACAATTGATTTCTCACACTAAAACACTTGGGAAATATTTCTTTGAGCAAGTGCTCCTTTAGAACTTAAACCTTTGAACTTTGATTTCTCAAAAGTTTTTCTGAAAATTGTATGAATTTATGAGTTTGTGTTTTCTTCTTCAATCTGAGTATCTATTTATAGAATAGATTAGGGTTTCACTTTTGTCCTTGTAAAATATGGATTATATCTTTCTTGTGAACAAATCCTAAATGCACCTTGTGAATAAATTATGAGTGTAGTTTCTTGTGAATAATTCTGAGTGTTTCTTCTTATGAATAATTTAGAGTGCATCTTCTTGTGAAATTTTTTTGAGCATATCTTCTTGTGAACAATATTTTGGCCATATCTTCTTTTCACCTAGGGCAAATATTTCCTTCAATTATAATTATGAATCGTATCTAATTTCAGATTGTGTTCAAAAACTTATTCACACGAATCTTCCGTCATACTCTTGATTGATTGGAGCGGGAATGGATTTGGGCTTGTTCTTGAATATTCAGAAACTCTTATTCGGCTAAGTCTTTTATTTATAATGAATTCTTTCAATCAAGCCGTTGACTTTCCATCAGAGCCATCGACTTTCTTATGGGAGTGAGATGTTGTATTTTTTGGATAATAAAAGTTAGAGGAAAAATTGTGTAACTTAGAATTAGTGGCTTTGGGCAAATCACATTGTTGAATCATCACAGTCAATGCAACATTAGAGGCTGCATATTAGAGGTAGCATTTTGAGTGTCTTGCAACTTTTAATTAGCGAAATATGAGCTTTGAATTCATGGCTTGAACAATCTCTTCAAAGTTAATGATAGCTTGATATAAACTCGTTAGATGCATGATGAGTTTGTGCACATCAGAGGCACGTAAAGGCTTTAGAGGCATGCTTCAATTCAATCTTTATAGGCAGTCTTCAAACCCAATTTATGAGGCAATTTTCAGAGCCAATTATCAAAGGCAGTCTTCAGAGCCAAACATCATAGGCAGTCTTCATAACCTTCAAAGGGACGTTGCTTTTAGAGGCAAAATTGTATGCTTTAGCGTTCCTCTGATTTCATCCTCTGGTCACTTCCTCAGGTTGTTTCCGATAATACCTTCCTTTGATTTTCTTTTTCTAATTGCTGCACACTTAATGAAGTCATTAGTCCAAATAAATTGTTCTCATAAAATACCATTATTAACATCAAAATCACAATAGGAAAACCAACTTCATTCCAACATATTATACCAATCTCAATAAAGTGTGTCCCAAAGACATGTACCCCCCCCC
>JBBPBO010000005.1:30370901-30563577 GCA_037974295.1 Cicer cuneatum
CCCCCCCCCCCCCCCCCGCTAATATTGATACCTTAGTCAACAACTCATCCGGATTCAAATTACGTTAATTTATGAATGCTTAATTTAGCTACAACCAAATTCCCAGGAACCAGAAGGTCGCAAAAAGAAAGCATTCATAACTAAGTCGGGGAACTATTACTACAACGTAATGTCCTTCAGACTCAAAAACATTGGCACTACCTAATAGCGTATGATGAGCAAGGTGTTCAAAATCCAAATAGGAAAAATGGTATAAGTATATATGGATGACGTGATAGTCAAGTCCGAAGATGAGGCAGACCAAGTGTTCCATTTCCACGAGGTCTTTAAAGAAGTTTGAAAGCAAAACATGAGGATGAACCCCAAGAAATTCACTTCCAGAGTACAAGCTGAAGAATTCTTAGGATTTACCTAACTAAGTGAGGGATTGAGGCTAACTTGAATAAATGCAAATCATTCACAACAACGCCAACTCCAGGCTCCATAAAAAAAATCATCAATAGCATGCTTGCAGCCTTATCAACATTCATTGGTAAATCCGCAAAACACATTCTCTCCTTTTACAAGTTGTTAAGGAAAGAGGTGACATTCCAATGGACAAACGATTGTGAAGTCGTACTAACCCGACTGAAAGAAATCCTCTCTCATTCGCCAATTCTGTCTCGACCAGTCGCAGGAGAAGCACTCTACTTATATGTGGTTGTTTCATTAGAAACAGTAAGCGTAACCTTAATTCGAAAAGCAATCAAAGGGCAGAAACCCGTCTACTTCTTCATTAAGGCCTTAAAAGGTCCTAAGATAAGATCTCAATGGTTGGAGAAAATCTCTTTACCTTTACTTGTTGCAGTGAGAAGGCTAAGAGTCAAGAAAATAATTTATGGCTCATACAATTGTGATCAAGACAGATTAACCAATTCAAAAAATCCTCTATAAGTTGTATCAAGCAAGAAAAATGACGAAATGGTCGTTGTAGCTCTCGAAATTCGATATCGCCTTTGAATAAAAAAAAATTCTATAAAGTCATAGGCCCTCATTTAATTTGTTGCCAAGATGACATCAATGTCTTCTGAACCTAGGGTCAAGTGAACCATCTTCGTTAATGGATCCTCCAACACTAAAGGAAGTGGAACCGGTGTCCTACTTGAAAACGATAAAGGTTTAGCAATTGAAGCCTCTCTTACCTCTTTGTTCCAAACATCTGACAACCAAGCAAATTACGAGGCATAACAAATAACGACACACATTTCATCGACTAAAAATTCCAAGAGTTCCTCGTAGAGCTAGGAATAAAGCAACACTTTACATTTGTCGAGCATCCAAAAATGAACAGACAAGTAGAAGTTGTCGACTATGTCGTCCTTCAATCACTAAAATGAAGGTTGGATGATGCAAAGGGAAGATAGAACGAGGAACTCCATGCGGTCTTGTGGGCCTATCGAACAACAACCCACTCCACCAAGTCGAAACCCCTTTCGGGAAAACATATGGAGCTGAGGCAGTCCTCCTTGTTGAAATTGGAGAGCTGAGTTGGAGGACCACGTACCCGTTGTACCCTCGAACAAATGAAGATGAACTGTGCTACGAACTCGATTTCATTGACAAAGTTAGGCACACAATTGCCTTGATAGAACTCTCCATTAAACAAAAGATGACCATCAAATACCACAAAAGAGTACTTCAATGCAACTTTGAAGAAAACGACCTCATCCTACACGAGAATCTTAAAGCTGACGACCAATGAAAACTATTGCCTAACTGGTAAGGCCCATATTGAATCGTTACCAAAACCAAAATGAGAGCCTACATCATAGAACCTTTACGGCGAACTCGTTCCTCGAATTTGGAATGCCTCCAAGTTGAAAAGATACTATAGTTAGTTAGAACACAAACATTACTCAAACATTGAAAAGTCTTAAGTTAATATGCACAGATACATTAATATAAACTCGCACAGTCCAGTATAAATTCTAAAATCGATTATAAGTTAATGTGCACAAATATGATAACATAAACTCGCACAGTCGAGTATAAATTCTTAAATCGACCCTAAGTTAAGGTGCAAAAATACGTTACATAAACTCACATAGTCGAGTATAATTTCTTAAACCAATCCTAAGTTAATGTGCACAGATACATTAACATAAACTCGCGTAGACAAGCAAAAATACTTAGACAAATGTCAACAAGTGAAAATTAAATAAAACATTGTACTTAATTAGTTATCATGATACTTAGACGATTACAAAAACAACCATCATGGCATGAGTCATAAAAATGACATAACAAAACAAATTAGCTCTCTTCAACAACAAGGGGAGTGAGTTTCATGATTTTTTCGTTGCAACGACCTTCGCCCAGACGAGCCTCTCCAAATTTAGCACAACATCAGGATTCGAACCTCGAATATGGGCGATAGCATTATAAAAGGACTATTATACGGCCTTGAGGACATCACCATCAAGTACATCGATAGCCTTCTTGTTCTCTTCCTCAACTTGTTTGATCCCTGTAACATCTTCCTTCAACGCTGCAATTTCATTTTCTTTGGCCTTCCACTCTACGACTAATGCATCTTTCTCCTCAACCAGCTTGACAGTGTTGGCCTTCAAATCATTGTTCTCTAAGATTATCACGACGAAAACTTCACCTTTCTCTTCCAATTCAGCAATCTTGGTTTCAAAGCCAATTATTTGGAATTCATAATTCTTGACTTGGTCATGAAGATCCCCAATTGCATAAAGCCAATCATTCTCTATGTGCACCATCGAATGTGCCATGGACAACAAACGAAGAACCAAAGGTAATTTGGCCGCAAACGCGTTCCTACGAGCACTAGGTCCCAAATCATGTAGAGATATCAACGATCTCTGTAGAGCTTGTGTTCGCCCACACTGCTAGCAAGAAGAAAAAAGCAAAGGATGAGGTTCCACAAACCTCTGAATTGGTTCTTTGTCATTTCTGAATGGCTTCAATGGCCTGGATTTCTCTGATATCGTCAACCTCTGTAGCCGTAGGATTGGTCGAACCTATAATCACGACATCTTCTATGGTTGTAGTGGCACTACGATAGCAGCGGAAGTCTTCCCATTGTTCCTCCTCTTCTTCTTATCCTCCAAGGCTATCGACCTGTGCAAAGCTTCCATTCTCCTTGAAACAAGAAGAAAAAAAAATTGAGTACAAACAAAGCATGACAAATAGCATAGATACACGAATGTTAAAAACAACATAACTTACTAAAACATCTGTTAGCCTCCTCATGTGTACAGTAGGAGACCAACTCATGAGTCTCTATGAACCTCGCCTCGTAGGAGACATTGCCTTCCCGATCAACAATCTTCGTTTTTAAGGACTTAATGAAGCGCGATAACGCGTTTCGATTTGACGCCTCTTGAATACTCAAAATTTTTACCCCAAAGACAAGCTATTTCTTATTCCTTTGGAAATTTATGTTCTGCCAAACGAAAAGAAATGGCATAATGATATTCTCGACTGCCTCACTATTCTCATCGACTACGCCAATACTGTCATAGTCGAGTACCGCTTGTCGAACTACCAGACCCATTTTTGCTCTTTTATTCAATGGTCGAACGACGTAATATCTATCTTTGAAATTGCGGAGGCATACCATATATGGCCAAAATAATCTTTTGTGTTGCTTGAAAGACTTCCAATTTTGGCATGTTGTATCCTCGTTCCAAAGAAGCCCAAATATAGAGAAAAACAAACAAAATATCAACGTCCCACCCACAAAGCGGCACGCCCATTGAAAAGCCTTCAGGCATGCCAACGAGTTTGGGTGGATTTGAGAGGGGCACAAGTCCATGTGCTGAAATATGTCCTTCTCGAAATCTGTGAAGGGTAACTTGCAACCCATATCTCTAAAAATCACCTCATATAGAGGATTGGAAATCATCGAATACTCAAAACAAATTCGCTTATCATCGCTAAAGGCAAGTACCTCTGAATATTCGGCATTAACGCCAACCTCAGTAAAGCAGTCCTTGGTGCTTTTGGTAGTAAAGGCCGACACAACTACTAACGGTTCTTGAGCCACCCACTCGAAGTCGTCTTTGTCGGATGGAAATACTAAGTTGTACAGTGAAGATGCCTCGTTTACCATGTTGACCTGAAAGGAAAAAGAAGAAGAAAAAGTAGAAGAAAATGAACTCGACATTCCAATCCTCCCTTCAACCGTCGTTTCAGAAGTGAAAGGTTAAAAAGGAGAAACATTGTGCCAATAAACAAAAGGCACAATTGAGCAATGGATCAGCATCTATCACCACCACATCAACAGTAAAAAATCATCTAACCTACGGTTACTTCAAGTAAACCACCACATTTTCTAAAGCTACTGACAATGAAAACTAGATCCAACGCCTACCCAAAAGCGCCCATGGCAGCAGAAAAACTAACCCACCACTGTGGGTGGCCATGAAATAAAAGAACAACAAGAAAGTTATTGAGAGAAAACTAGAAAAGAGAAGTGACAGGACAACCTACCAAGTGTGTAGTTGAAGCAATGAAAGTTGTAGATGTCTTGGAAACAGACAACGAGCTCCACTAACGCAAACAAACATAGAGAGACAAGAGAGTTCCCCTTTCGCACAATCTAGAGAAAACAAATAAGACGAGGAGTGACGAAGATGAAAGTAAAATGTCCCTCCAAAATCAAAAACTAACCCTAATATACCACCACTGATCCATCATACACTCAAATGCCTACTCCATAGAGTGACAGGTGTCAAGAAGGAACCAAGGGATATCATATCACGTCATTTTGCCAAGATCTCGAATCCCTTCAATTGACAAACTAAACCACCAACAATCAATCCTTGGAAACAAACGAACTTCGAGTTTCGGGTGTGTTCCAGTTCGACAAAGATCCAACAAATATGACACATTATAAGCTAGTCGAACACCCTAAGACACATTAAGTACATGTCATATGCGATAAAGGATCCATTTTTTATGTGGATAACCTGTTGATTGCGAATATCATTCGGACACCTTCCACAACAAATGTGTTCCTCCTTACCCGAGAACCTATCAAAACGACTTCTTAAGTCATTGTCTCGCCTCCTCCACAACGAATTTAAGGGCAACTGTTCTGGATTTTCTGAAGCCCAATCTGACTTCTCATGTTGACCTAGCCCAAAATATTAATCCACCTAAGACAATTAGGGTTTTTCACCTCAACGACTAAACCTAACTGTTACAGCCTTAAAGCAGCACCCAGCTGAATCTGCTTGCAATAATGGCCATTCATTGTTGTTGTCCCCTTCCGCATTAGGATTCACACCTATATAAATAGTGCCTCCAACACTTGAAAAAGTACACACACTTTCTCATCCCAATACCTCTTACTTTTCTCGAATCAATGCTCACTTCAACGTCGATGTGTTTGCAGATAGCACCCCCTCGTCAGAATCCAAATATTCATCCAGCTCGTGAAACCCATCATCCTCCTTGATCCTCATCAGATCAGTTTCCTTCTAGTAGCACAAAAGAACTTAAACCTTGAACGAGCATATCCAAGATGTAAGATATTTATATCTTTAAAGTACAAATATAGTATAATATTTTTTTACATTATATACTCTTCAACTAAACTTCGCAACACATTTTGATATAGGAGTATCTGTTAAAATTTTATATGATTTTTTTTTACAAGAAATTCATATGTATTTTACTAAATTTATTTGAGTTCACATAGTATTTTTCGAAATATATTTAAAATTTCAAGAAATAAAAGAAAGTCTATTAGCAAGTGTTTATTGAGGAATGAGTTGTTTTTGACAAGATAAGAATAAATTTGTCCTGTAAATACAATTCAGATAATAGTTAGAGAGATATTTGATATGTTGGAGCTTTTTTACATTAGATGTTTTAGAAAGAAAAAAATGACTTGTAAACACTCTTTGTTAATATTACTCTCTTCATCTCACAATGAGTGTCATTATGAATTTTCAATTAATTTTAATTACTTTTTCTTACAATATCTTTCAATTATTACTATATATGCAGTTTTTAAAACAATATTGTACATTGCATTAATAATATTGGAAAACACATCAATAGTTAAGATGCATTATTTGGTAAAATGACTCTTCTCTTTCTTCTAATTATTACATTTCTTATTATCTATATAACAACCTTAAACAACATTTATTGTAAGACAAATGGAGTAATGAATGAGTTGACAAATTGGTCCTTGAAAATATAAACGTCAATCAAATTAGTCCCTGAATTTCGAAAATTGATAAATACATCCTTGAAATTGTAAAATATCAATCAAAATAGTACATATTTAAATTTTTATCGTTAAAGACTATGAACTAATTAAATATGTGACCTCTCTATGTAGATCTTATATCAATATCATCACAACATGAACTAATTTTACTATGAAATGTAAATATTTCATGGACTAATTTGTCTTTGAGATTAAAAAATTTCATCGGCAAATTTGTCATTGAGATTACAAAATTTCAATTGGCAAATTTGTCCTCAAGAAAATAACATTGATATGGGGACGCTGATAAGTCACATATTCATTTGTCCTTAAGCCCTAACTGACAAATGTCAATATTGTTAGGTTGGACGTCTTGTCCGCGTTCAAACATGGGACCTCACAATTGTGTGACTTAATTATGGTAGAATTTATCGTCTCTATTAAGATCACAAAAAAGAGTCGCATATTCATTTACAGTGTCACATCAAAATATCTAACGACAAAAGTTTATTGATGGGCTATTTTTATCGATATTTTATAATTTTAACGATGTATTTACCAAATTTAAAGACTGATTTGATAGACACTTACAATTTTAAGAACCAATTTATTTATTTACTCATGGAGTAATAGATTAGTATATCTCACGACACTGTATTCCATTTTTAAAATATAACTCTTTTGGTTTTTTTTATTATTATTTGAAAAAGAACTCTTTTTGTGCTTTAATTTGAAGGAGCTCATTCTTTTTATGCTTATTTTTTCTTTTTTCAATCAAAATTCTTTATATTTTTTTAAAAATGCTTAAATATCTAAAAGGCCCTTGTAAATAGAAGTTATTTTGATTTTAATCCGAGAAAAAAAAATCTTTTAATTTGAACTTGAAATTTTATCACAATCAATTTAGCAAAACCAGATAAAGAAAACAGTCCCAACGTGCTCAAAACGTTGACCGCAACCACTTCGTCTCTTTCTTTTTTATAGAACACAAAACCAGTTTTCGAACTCCAAACTAGATATCAAATGAATTGAAAAAAATATATAAACCTCTGATGTTTGTCTTAAAAAATTGAAGAGTGTGGTCGCGTGAATGAGTTTGTGCAACCCCTTTTTTCTTCCGATTTATCTTCGAATCCTAGATTTGAGTTTACCATTTCATTTTTTATTGTTTTTTATTTTATTAAAATGTGAATTCTTTTAATTTTTTTTTTAACGAGTTAGCAACTGAAATTTCAAATCAACGGCGAGTCAATATGAAATTAGTCTAATCATGTATGTCACATTATTAAATTTTGTCCACTTCGGTAAAAAAAATTGACGAGGGATCAAATTAAATGTAATTTAAAATTACAAGGTTAAATTAAAAGAAAAGCTTTTTATAAGAACTAAAATCAAAAAGACTCATACTTACATGGACCTTTTGCATATTTGAACTTTTACAAAAATAGCTATTAAATCGGAAAACTTTGTTAAACTCGTTATCAAATTACAAAAAATTCACAAATGAAGTTTCATGTCAAAATGTCCCCACCCCAAAATGCTTGTGACATGAGATTATAAATATCAACATATATGTGTTTCTTAGAGGTGGTCTACTTTCTAAAAATATTTTCTGTTTTTATTTTTAAAAATTTGAGTTGATTTTATTGGTTAGTAAAAAGGTAAAAGATATTTGAAGTAGACAATTGTCAATCATTTCCAATAACAATGAAACTCTCGAAAAATTATTTTTATTACTTTTAAAAATGAATCTTTATTAACTAATATTTTATTTTAATTCTATAAATAATTTACTTTAAAAGTCTTTTTCATTAAAATAACATAAACACATATTTCAAAAAATAAAAACAAAAGATATTTCTATAAAATAAAGAGTTTTGGATCTATCCCATTGGTCATAGCTATTGCAAATAGCAACATACAATGCCACAGAACACGCCGACATCTGCATGTATGACTAAGTTGACATGAATAAATATATTTTCTTTGATTGGTAAGTTTAAATTTTGACATTCATATAGGTCATATGTATTGATCCTTCAAAATATAAAGATAGTTTACCTTAATAAATATGTTGATATAGATTTTTTTGTATATAATTATTTAATTTGGATGCTTAATTAATAATTTATACTATCTTTATCTTTAGTGGTGTAAATGACAAGTAACCAATAAAAGAAAATCTTAGTACAATCAAGAGCACACTCACACAATAAATAAGAAATAATAGAGAATTTATTGTGGTTCAACGCTTCACACTTAATTATCGATTTCACAATAAAATATTTTATTATAACTTGTAATATTTATAAGGAGAAAATTATAAACACATTTCACATAATTTTCATGAAAAAATTATAACTCTTTAAACACAAAACTACCTAAATCCACAATATATATTATCAATTTGTAAATAAAAAATAAATATTTCATTAAAAATGAAATAATAAAATTATAGATATTTATAATAGCAAGGTTAACAAACTAACTCAAGTAACTAACTAGTAATTAACAACCTAGTTACACAAAATAAAATTCAAACTAATCACTCAAAGGGACAAAACAGTAACAGAAAAAATACATAAAAATATAAAACTAACTATATCATAACAATATACACAAAGGACTAGAATTGTTAGTGAATAAAATTCAAACTAATTTTTTATATTTATAATAAATTTTTACTTCTTTTTCTTTTTCACATTATTCAATATAGAACTTAGATGAGTATCCATTTTGAAACAACCATTGAGTCTCTCTTAAAACTTTTGTATATATGTCCAAACACCACATCACATATAGGATCGATCTTAGTTGATGGTTTTATTAGTTATATGACTGATCGATCTTAGTTGATAGTTTTATTAGTTATATATATATCCCACTTGCATGCTTTTCAGTACCAATTAATTGAAAGGGAACTATTATATTGTTTAAGTCGCTTTATCATTTTTTCTCTAATTTAAATAAAGTTCTAATTAATTTTGTTTATTATAGATATTTTTACAGATTAATTGGTCTCTCTCCCATCATAAAACATAGCCGGATTCTTTTTTTTTTCCTCTCTTTTTTCATCAGGTGGTTTAGGAAAAAAAATTGTTCTGAAACTTCCCTTAAATTGTTTTTTTATTCTGTTATTTGAATAAATGATTTTAGATATTTAGTTTTCTTCCGTGTTTGTTTTTTTGGGGTTTTGTCATTTTATTGCGATCCTGTTTTGGTTTTTCATTTTGTCACTTTTATAAATATTTTTTTTATTATTTTATGATATTAACTTAAATGTTGTAAACTTCTTCGCAAATTTATCCTTTTCAATTTTATCGATTTTAAATTATATTGTTCTTAATCGATATAATTTCTACAATTTAAATGAATGAATATCGTTTTATTTAAGAAAAAATCATAAAGTTCTTATTCTTTCCACTTAATAATGAGTAATTCCCAACAAAATAAACATGTCATTACAGCCAATTTAAAAAGGTTTAATCCATATCAAATCCACACACAGCCCCAATTAATTAAAAATACTAATATTCTAAAGTAAAATAACCCAAATTATAGATTATTGCCTTTGGATTACTATTCAATTTTCTATTGAAAGAGTCTGTAATTTTGGTCTTAAAATATGTTCGATTATTATTCTGGTGGGGCTATGGTACATAGGTACTGATGCGATTATTGGTATCGGGTATTAGTTCGGGAACAAAATACAACATTTTATAAAAAATAAGGTACTTGTTATTTATGGATGAGGGTAATCACAAAAAAGACAATAAAAATATTTTTGAATTTCTACTATTGCATAAACTGAATACTTATTTTGAATTCTTTTAATGATATTTTTGTTGATATTCAAATATCTAAATTAAAATATATTATGAAATGTTTGATATAATAGTTATGCATTAATGATTAATGATTCTTTTTTTACAGGTATTCAGCATGTATATAAATTTTAAATAAAAAAAATTGCTAACGTAACTAGACCATAAGTATCATATCATAATTATTTTTTTTAAATTATCCACGTATGCGTGATGTATCACACTCATACTACATATTCGGGCTTCATAGATTTGTATCATTGCCATTGGACACAATTGTTGCAACACATTATAAATAAAAGAAATATATGTCTCACAATGACAATGTCTTTTTTTTTCACCTATATTAAGAAATGACTATAAATAAAAGAAATATCCTATAATCATTTTACCAAATATTAGTGTGATTTATGTTGGAACCAAGTTGGTTCTAGGAACAATTCTTTCATCATGTTTTGATGATAACAAATGTACTTTGTGAGAACAATTTATTGCACTAATAATTTCATTGAGTATACAATAAATAGAACAAAGAAACAGAGGAAAGGATATTAGAGGAACATATCAGAGGAAGTGAGGATGTCAAACGAAACGAAGACATCAGAGTCAAGGGAAGTCAAAGAAAGTCAACATAACATTCACACTCTTGTTATTACATGAGTTGTTGTGTGCGTGCATCTGCCTTTGAAGTGTCCCCGCCCAGTGTGCCTCTGAAGCATTTGCCAATGTGTCTCTGAAGCTATTGTGAGTCTGCCTCTAAAGAATGAAGCATGCCTCTGAAGCGCCTACTACAATAACTCTAATGCTTCTAATTGAGTTGCCTCTAAAACTCAAGTTTTGCTCGCTCTAAAGACTGCAACTTGCTCCAAGATGTTGCCTCTTATATGTTGGAACCAAGTTGGTTCTATACTTAGTTTTGATGTTAACAAAAGTATTTTATGTAATTAGTATTTTGGCTTAAAAGAACAAATCAGAAGCTGTGCAAAATCAGAGGATGACACCACCAGAAGATACATCCAGAGGAAGCAACCAGAAGATAAAAATGTCACCAGAAGGTCCGGCCAGAGAATGCATCCAAGGGGTATCAGAGGATGCATCCAGAGGACACCAGAGGATACACCTCCAGAGGATATCAGAGGATGTCATCAAAGGTCAAATAACATCATCAGAGGATATCTTTCTTGGCCTAGATCAGAAGGAAGCAGAGTTCAGAAGGAGACCTGGTCTAGACCAGAAGGAAGCTTGTCAGAGGGAGACTTGGTCCAGACCAGAAGGAATCATAAGTCAGACTTGGTCCAAACTTAATTCTGACCAGAAGATAGCTTGGTCGTGATTATAACAATCAGTCCAGACTTAATCCAGACTTGGTCCAGAGCAGAAGATAACTGGTCCAGAACAAATGACTTGATCTAGACTTGGTCCAGAGCAGAAGATAACTGGTCCAGAACAAATGATTTGGTCCAGACTTGGTCCATACCAGAAGATAGCATGGTCCAGAACTTAAAACTCAGTCCAGATCAGAAGAAATGATTGTCCAGATTTAATCCAAACTTGATCCAGATCAGAGGATAAATGTCCATATTAAAAGATCAATGGTTAAGATTAAAATATCATAAGTCTAGATTTAATTCAGATTCAATCCAGACCCAATCCAGACTTGGTCCAGATCAAAGGGTAAATGTTCAGATCAATGGTCCAGATTTAAGTATCATGGTCCAGTGTTGGCCGAGAACAAAAGATCATAAAATAGTGCAGATCAGATCATATGATCTACTGTTGGCCGAGATTAGAGGATCACAAAATTGGGGCAGATCAGATTACATAAGTCTAGAGTTGGTCTAGATTAGAAGATCATACGATCCAGATTTTAATCATGATGAAAAACAGTGATGACTTGATTAAATTTTGATAGAAATTTGATCAATGTATAAAGGGGATTTGATTCAAAAATTACTGAAGACTTGAAGAAATTCAAATGCAATCTGAAGCTTAAAAAGATATGGTTTGAAATTAAAAGAAACAAGATTGCTCAACAGAATTTTCAAATGCAATCTGAAGCTAAAAAGATATGATTTTTATTTAAGTGAAACCTGATTGGCCAAGTTATCTTTGCAAGAGAATCTGGACATATACAGCTCGAATTTGATCATGGAAGAAACACTTATTTTCATCTATAAAAGGAGGCTCAAGGCAGAAGACTTAGCATCGAAAATCAGTAAAAGAGTCATAAACTTCCAGAAGCAAACACTCGAGTTTTCAGTGAGGTTAATTGTGAGTATCAGATTTCCAGAAACAAGTACTCTTGTTTTTCGTTCCCTTGTGTCAGATCTATATTGTTGATGTAGAGTCTACAATCTAAAGAGTCAGAAAAAGTAGCAGGTGACTTAGCAATTAGATTCAAGGTGTTGATATCCCTTCTGCAATCTGGGGTTGTCAGACTGGTAAGAGAAGACTTGACTTGTGAAGTCAAGGTGATGTGTTCCTCAAAAGTCTAGGATTGTTAGACTGTTTGGGAAGACTGACTTGGAGGGTCAGTAGTGCTGTTGTAATTCAAAGGTTTTGAATTAGTGGAAAAATCCTTCAAGGTGAAGGGACTAAATGTAGCCTAGTTAATGGTGAACTAGGATAAATCTTTGTGTTGATTATTTACTTTATCCGCTGCTAATTCTGTAGTTTTATATATCAAATTCTAAATAATCATCAAAAACAGAAAAAGAATTCAAGTATTACAAACACAATTCAACCCCCTTTCTCGTGTTTTCACCTTCAATTGGTATCAGAGCTTGGTTTCAAGGCTGAGCACTTAACAGTGTTTGAGGAAAGGTCCAAGGGGGTTCAACGTGTCAGAATCCAAAGAAGAATTTGGAGGCAACATCAACAGGCCACCACAAGATCACTTTGAATACTGGAAGGACAGGATGAGAAGCTTCTTCATCTCCCAAGATCCTGATCTCTGGACCTTGGTAATCAAAGGCTATACTGCACCCACTACACCAAGAGATGAAATTGGTCAAGAACTGGATGTAGAATATATGAATCCCAACCAGAAGAAGTTATACAAGCTGCATCACAAGTCCAGAACCATCATGATCAATGCTATCACATTTAAAGAATTTGATAGATGCACCAACAAGGAAATAGCAAAAAGCATCTATGACAGTCTAACTCAGAAGAGGAATCATCTGATGATGAAAAGGTAGAAACAGCTATGATGGCTCACATCAAGTTGCCTCTGGACTCCATAAAGGTACTAGCTCTGGAAGAAAAGCAGAAGGTAAGAAGAATGGACAAATCATTCACTCCGGCAAGTCTAGAAGCACATGAGAGGAAGCAATATTGGCTCTGATGGCACATACCAACTCAAGTTCTCGACCCAGCACAGACTCTGGAACTGATTCAGAAGATGAAAACAAAGAGGTATTCTCTGATCTTACTAAATCTGAATTAATTACTGCTCTTAAAGACTTTCTAAATGCCAACAACAAGATGTCTTTAAAACTGAAAACTCTTAGGGAAGAAAAGAAAATTCTAACCAAAGAAGTACAAATTTTAAAGAATTAGAATAATGAGTTTGCAACTGAAAACACTAATTTTAAAACTGAAGTTGCCAAACTCAATTCTGAAAATCTAACTCTCAAAAGCAATATTTGCTCTACTTCCAATACTGTTTGTGAATCTGATATGCATGAACAAGTTTTTCAAAACTTTATTGCAAATGGTATGGAAAGAAGTAAGTATGCTTCCATGATTTATGGAATCAGTAACAATGGTAAGAGAGGAATAGGTTTTACTGAATCTGTTGCTGAAATTAAATCTGCTCATTCTAATGTTCTGTGTATTATTTGTGCTAAAAAGGGTCATTCTAAATTGTCTTGTCCTATGATAAAATCTTGGAAAGACAAGATACCTGTTAAGTCTAACAAACCTGTACCCAACCAGTTTTGGGTACCAAAGAACAAAATTGTTTATGTTGTTGATATTTTGAGCAAGCAGAAGGAAACACCAATCATGGTGTCAGGTCAATGGATGCTGGCAATGCACAAACAGAAAAAGGTGTATGTTCCAGTTTCCAACAGATAGAAGCAAAATGAGTATGATGAAAAAGGGTCTGGTCAATACAATTTACACCAAAACCAGAACTAGAACCAGAACACGAACCAGAACCAGAACAAGTATCAGTATCAGAATCAGAGGTTCAGCCACAAACAGTAGAATCACACACATCAATATTACCAGAAGAAGTAGAATCACCATAAGTTCAAGTATCACCAGAAGAACATGGTGTATCAGCCGAAGCAGAATCAACGAAACAGTTCTGAAGGTGCAAACACGAGAAGGGGGGTTGAATTGTGTTTGACTAACTTGATTACTTTTTCTGTTTTTGCAGTTTTATAACAAAACCTGATGTATGAATAAAACAGAGTTAGCAGCGGATATAAAGTAAATATAAAACTCAGAATTTTATACTAGTTCACTGTTAACTAGGCTACGTCCAGTCCCTTCACTTTGAAGGATTTCACTAATTCAAAAACCTTGAATTACAACAATACCACTGACCCTCCAAATCAGTCTTCTCAAACAGTCTAACAATCCTAGAATTTTGAGGAAAAGAACCTTGAATCTAATTGCTAAGTAATTTGCTACTCCTTCTAACTCTTTCAGATTGTAGACTCTACTTCAACAAAGTATTTCGATGTTAAGTCTTCTGCCTTAAGCCTCCTTTTATAGATAAAAATAGGGTTTCATCCATGCTTAAATTCGAGCTGAATCTGCCCATATTCTCTTGCAAAAATAACTTGGCCAATCGGTTTTCACTTAAATAAAAAACATATCTTTTTAGCTTCAGATTTGTTCTGAAAATAACTTTGACCAATCCTGTTTCTTTTAATTTCAAACCATACCTTTTTCAGCTTCAGATTCCATTCGAATTTCTCCAAGTCTTCAGTAATTTTTGAATCAAGTCTTCTTCGAATTTTAATCAAGTTATCACTGATTTACATCATGATTAAAATTTGGATCGGTCGATCTTCTGATCTCAACCACATCAGGACCATATAATCTGATCTGCCCCAATTATGTGATCCTTTGATCTCGGCCAATACTGGACCGCATAATCTGATCTTCTGATCTTCTAATCTCGGCCAACATTGGGCCATATGGTCTGATCTTTTGATCTCGGCCAACACTAGGCCATGATGCTTAAATCTGGACCATTGATATGACATTTTCCCTCTGATCTAGACCAATTATGGACTGAGTCTGGATTGAACTGAAATTAAATATGGACTTATGATATTTTAATCTGGACATTTACCTTCTGATCTGGATCAAGTCTGGATTAAATCTAGACAATCATTTCTTCTGATCTGGACTTAGTTTTATACTCTGGACCAAATATGAACCAAGTCCTTTGTTCTGGACCAGTTATCTTCTGCTCTAATGAAGTCTGGACAGATTCTTATTTCACGATCAGGCTATCTTCTGGTCAGGATTAATTCAGGACCAAGTCTGACTTATGATTCCTTCTGGTCTGAACTAAGTCTCCTTTTGACAGGTTTCCTTCTGGTCTGGAGCAGGTCTCTTTCTGGACTCTACTTCCTTCTGATCCGGGCCGAAAAGATATCCTCTGATGATGTTATTTAACCTTTGATGATATCCTCTGGTGCCTTCAGGATGCATCCTCTGGTACCTTCTGGATGCATTATCTGGCCTAACCTTCTGGTGACAATTCTATCCTCTGGTTGCTTCCTCTAGATGTATCTTCTGGTGGTGTCATCTTCTGCCTCTGGTGACGTCATCTTCTGGTGACATTTTATATAATAATTCTAAGTAAAAAATAAGATTACATGGAGTGCTTTTGTAAACATCAAAATCCTAAGTACTTATAACCAACTTGGTTCCAACAATCTCCCCCTTTTTGATGATGACAAAACCTTAACTTATTTTTTTAGCTTATAACTTATTTAAAAAGACTTTGAAAAACTTGAAAAAATTTGAAGTACTTGAAATACTCCCCCTCAGACCAATCTCTCCCGCTAAGTCTAATAATGACTTTTTCTTCTACTTTTCATCTCCTTCTTAAATCACTCTTTCTTTTCTTCTCTTCTCCTCTCATTTTCAACTCCTTCTTTATTCTCTCTTTCTTTTCTCTCTTCACATTGCCTCTCCTTTTCAACTTATTCTCTTTTCACTCTCTCTTTTTCTCTCTTTATTTTTCTCTCTCCATGTTTCCTCTCCTTTTCAACTCCTTCTCTTTTCATCTTTTTATTTTTTTTTACTCCTCCTTTCTTTTTATCTCTCATTTTCTACTTATTTCTCCGTTTTCTCTCTTTATCCCCCTTTTTGTCATCAGCCAAAAAGATGTCCTACTATTTTTGTATTTTTGTTTTTCTCTTTACAAAGTACAAAAAGTAAAAACAAGAAAATAAAAGACATAAAGTAAAATTACAAGAAAATTAAAAAATCCTAAGATGACTACTTGAGCTAGTCAGATATGGAGATAATGTTGAGATGCTTCTTGATGAACTCGAACCTATCTTCTGGTAATGCTTTGGTGAGGATATCAGCCCGTTGATGATCAGTGTCCACAAACTGGATGCTTAAAGTCCCTTTTTGAACATGGTCCCTAATGAAATGGTGTTTTATTTCAATGTGTTTGGCTCTAGAGTGTAAGATAGGGTTCTTGGTTAGGTTTATGGCTGAAGTGTTATCACAGAACAAAGGGATATTGGTTTCAAAGATGTTGTAATCTTCAAGTTGATGTTTCATCCAGATTAACTGTGAGCTGCATCCTGCTACTGATATATATTCAGCTTCAGCTGTTGAGATGGCAATGGTGCTTTGTCTTTTGCTTGACCAAGAGATCAAACTATCACCTAAGAATGTGCAGTTGCCACTTGTACTTTTCCTTTCCAACTTGTCTCCAGCATAGTCAGAATCACAAAAACCTCTTAGTTTGTAGGTGGGAAGGTGTCTCAAGATTCTTTTGATAGCAGTTAAATGGGATTCCCTAGGGTCAGCTTGAAAATGGGCACAGACACAAACACTAAACAAAATGTCAGGACTTGAAGCAGTTAGGTAAAGAAGGGATCCAATCATACCTTTGTATGTTTTATGGTCTACCTTTTGGCTGGTTTCATCTTTCTCAAGTGAGCAGGTTGGGTGCATGGGGGTGGCCATAGGCTTACAGTCACTCATCTTGAATTTTTTGAGAATTTCTTTAGTGTATCTAGATTGGTGAATGAGGATACCTGATTTGCCTTGATGAATCTGAATTCCCAATAATGTTTTTGTTTGGTCTGGATACCAGATCCCAAACATCATTCCTTTGAAATTCATTCAGCTCTTCTTGCATTACAAGTATCCAACCTTCCTCTGCTAAAGCTTCATCAACATTGCTTGGTTCAATTGTTGAGAGTAAACCAAACAGACTGGTTCTCTACTAGATGATCTGGTCTTCAATGGTTCTGCTGCAGTGCCAATAATGAGAGTTTATGGATGTGAAGACTTGTACTTCCATCCATTCTTTCCCTCTGACTTGTCTTCAGAGTCAGCATGTTTTTCTTCCTTGCTTTCATCTTTATCTTTCTCAGGTTCTGCTGCTGGTCCAACTTCTAGTTCCTGTGCCTCTGGTTCACCTGCAATTTCCTCATCTTGCTTTGACTTTTCAGAGTCAAGCTATTTATCATCAAACTTAATGTGGATTGATTCTTCCACAGTGTTAGTTTCCTTGTTAGACACTCTATAAGCTTTTGATCTCTTAGAGTAACCAATAAAGGTACACGTTTGAGATCTAGAGTCAAACATAGCAAGATTATCTTTAGTGTTCAACATAAAACAAGTACAGCCAAATTGCTTGAAATAGGAAATGTTAGGTTTCTTACCTTTCCACAGTTCATATAGAGTTTCATTTAAGATTGACCTGATGTACACTCTATTCTGAATGTAGCAAGCTGTGTTGACAACTTCTGCCCAAAGGTAGGTGGCAAGCTTCATATCATTCAACATGGTTCTGGCCATCTCCTATAGTGATCTATTCTTTCTTTCCACCACTCCATTCTGTTGTGGTGTTATGGGGGATGAGAAGTTGTGAGAGAGGCCATTCTCATCACAGAATTCTTCAAAGTATTTGTTCTCAAATTCACCTCCATAATCACTTCTGATGGTTATGATCTTGACACCCTGTTCATTCATTACTTGCTTACAAAAAGAAATAAACACTTTGTGAGATTCATCTTTGTTCTTTAAAAATTTTACCCAAGTCCACCTTGAGTAATCACCAACAATCACAAATCCATATTTCTTACCACTAAGTGAAGCTCTTTGAACAGGACCAAACAGATCTAAGTGAAGCAGTTCAAGTGGTTGAGAGGTAGAAACATTTTTTTGTTTGTTTTAAAATAGCATTTAGTTTGTTTACCTCTTTGACATGCTTCACATAGAATCTCAGTTTTGGAACTTACCTTGGGAAGCCCTCTTACCAACTGGAGTTTGCTCAACTCAGATATAAGTTTAGGGTTTGCATGCCCTAGCCTCTTGTGCCAAATCAGATTCTGCTCAATTACAGATAATAACCATTTAACCTGTTGCTTAGCAAGACTAAACAGATCAATCTTATAAACATTATCTTTCCTAATGCCAGCAAACAAAACAGATTTATCAAGTTGACTAAAAGCTTTGCATGTTTTTTGGTTAAAGATGACATCATATTTGCAATCACTTAGTTGACTTATGCTCAAAAGATTATGCTTCAGACCTTTTACTAACAGAACATTTTTAATAGAAAGGGACGAAGATTTGTTACCAACTGTTCCTGTACCAATAATTTGACCTTTCTGGTTTCCTCCAAAGGGAACTTTGCCTCCATTTATCATGGTCAGATCCAGAAACATAGATTTGTCTCATGTCATGTGTTTGGAGCAACCACTGTCCAAGTACCATGATTTATGTTATTGATCAGACCTTGCTTCAGAATCAGAGTCAGAGTTTGACTAACTTGATTAGTTTTTCTGTTTTTGCAGTTTTATAACAAAACCTGATGTATGAATAAAACAGAGTTACCAACAAAACCTGATGTATGAATAAAACAGAGTTACCAGTAAATATAAAAATCAGAATTTTATACTGGTTCACCGTTAACTAGGCTACGTCCAGACCCTCCAAGTCAGTCTTCTCAAATAATCTAACAATCCTAGACTTTTGAGGAAAAGAACCTTGAATCTAATTGCTAAGTAATGTGCTACTCCTTCTGACTCCTTCAGATTGTAGACTCTACTTCAACAACTTAGATCTAACACAAGGGAAGGAAACACTAGAGTACTTGCTTCTGGAAAGCGGATACTCACAACTCACCTCACTGAAAACTCAAGTATTTTGCTTTTGGAAGTGTATGACTCCCAAGTATTTTCGATGTTAAGTCTTCTGCCTTGAGCCTCCTTTTATATATGAGAAATTAGGGTTTCTTCCATGCTTAAATTCGAGCTGAATCTGCCCAAATTTTCTTGCAAAAATAACTTGACCAATCGGGTTTCACTTAAATAAAAAACATATCTTTTTAGCTTCCAATTTGTTTAGAAAATAACTTTGACCAATCATGTTTCTTTTAATTTCAAACCATATCTTTTTCAGCTTCAGATTGCATTCGAATTTCTCCAAGTCTTCAGTAATTTTTGAATCAAATCCCCTTAATACTTTGATCAAATTTTTATCAAAATTTAATCAAGTCTGATCCCTTAATTTTTGAATCAAATCCCCTTATCACTGATTTTCATCATGATTAAAATCTTGACCGTTTGATCTTCTGATCTCGACCACATCTGGACCATATAATCTGATTTGCCCCAATTCTGTGAACCTATGATCTCGGCCAATATTGGACCACATGATTTGATCTTCTGATCTCGGCCAACATTGGGCCATATGGTCTGATCTTCTGATCTCGGCCAGCACTGGGCCATGATGCTTAAATATGGACCATTGATCTGAACATTTTCCCTCTGATCTAGACCAATTCTGGACTGAGTCTGGATTGAACTGAAATTAAATCTGGACTTATGATATTTTAATCTGGACATTTACCTTCTGATCTAGATCAAGTCTAGATTAAATCTGGACAATCATTTCTTCTGATCTGGACTTAGTTTTATACTCTGGACCATGCTATTTTCTGGTATGGACCAAATATGAACCAAGTCCTTTGTTCTGGACCAGTTATCTTCTGCTCTGATGAAGTCTAGATTAAGTGTGGACTGATTCTTATTTCACGATCAGGCTATCTTCTGGTCAGGATTAATTCTAGACCAAGTCTGACTTATGATTCCTTCTGGTCTGGACTAAGTCTCCCTCTGACAGACTTCCTTCTGGTCTGGACCAGGTCTCTTTCTGAACTCTGCTTCCTTCTGATCTGGGCCAGGAAATATATCCTCTGATGATGTTATTTAACCATTGATGATATCCTCTGGAGGTGTATCCTCTGGTGCCTTCAAGATGCATCCTCTGGTACCTTCTGGATGCATTATCTGGCCTAACCTTCTGGTGACATTTGTATCCTCTGGTTGCTTCCTCTGGATGTATCTTCTGGTGGTGTCATCTTCTGCCTCTGCTGACGTCATCTTCTGCCTCTGGTGATGTCATCTTCTGATGACATTTTATATTATAATTCTAAATACAAAATAAGATTACATGGAGTGCTTTTGTAAAAATCAAAATCCTAAGTACTTAGAACCAACTTGGTTCCAACAAGTTCAACCAGTCTAAACAAGCTAGAAACAGAACTGGCTTTGATGGCTTGTACAAAATCTGATTACAGCACTGAGTCTGACTCTGACTCAGACGGTGAAGTATCAGAAGAAGAAAGGTCTGATATGCAACACAAAGCATGGTCTCTGGACATTGGATGCTCCAAGCATATGACTGGAGATAGATCAATGTTCCAGAAGCTGATTCTGAAGAAACGAGGCAAGGTTGCCTTTGGAGTAAACCACAAAGTTCAGATCATTGGTACAGGCACAGTTTGTAACAGTTCTTCTTCCTTATCTATTAAAAATGTTTTATTAGTTAAAGGTCTGAATCACAATCTGTTAAGCATCAGTCAGCTAAGTGACTGCATGTATGATGTTGTGTTTAATCAGAAAACCTGCAAGGCTGTTAGTCAAAAAGATGGATCTGTTTTATTCATTGGTGTTAGGCTGAGTAATGTCTATAAAATAGATCTGTTTAGTCTAGTTAAGCAGAGAGTTAAGTGTCTTTTATCTGTTAGGGAGGAAAATCTGATTTGGCACAAAACGTTAGGCCATGCAAACCCTAGGCTGGTTTCTGAGTTAAGTAAACTTCAGCTAGTGAGATGTCTCCCCAAACTAAGTACCAAATCTGAGATTCTATGTGAAGCATGTCAAAATGGTAAACAGACCAAAAGCTCTTTTAAACCTAAAAACTGTATTTCTACTTCACAACCTCTTGAACTGCTTCATTTAGATCTGTTTGGTCCTGTTCAAACTGCATCCCTTAGTGGTAAGAATTATGGGTTTGTCATAGTTGATGATTACTCAAGTTGGACTTGGGTAAAGTTTCTAAGAAACAAAGATGAATCCTATAAGGTATTTATTTCTTTCTGCAAACAAGTTATGAATGAAAAAGGTTTTAAAATCATAACTATAAGAAGTGATCATGGAGGTGAGTTTGAGAACAGGTACTTTGAAGAATTTTGTGATGAGAATGGTATCTCTCACAACTTCTCATCCCCCAGAACACCTCAACAGAATGGAGTTGTTGAAAGGAAGAACAGGTCACTGCAGGAGATGGCCAGAACCATGCTGAATGACATGAATGTTGATACCTACCTTTAGGCAGAAGTTGTCAACACTGCATGCTACATCCAAAACAGAGTTTACATCAGGTCTATTCTAAACAAAACTCTATATGAACTGTGGAAAGGTAAGAAACCTAATATTTCCTATTTCAAACAGTTTGGCTGCATTTTTTATATGTTAAACACTAAGGATAATCTTGCAAAATTTGATTCCAGATCTCAAAAGTGTACCTTCATTGGTTACTCTGAGAGATCAAAACCTTATAGAGTGTTTAATAAAGAAACTAACACTGTGGAGGAGTCCATACACAATAAGTTTTATGACAAACAGCTTGACTCTGAAAAGTCAAAGCAAGATGAGGAAATTGCAGGTTTACCAGAAGCACAGGAAGCAGAAGCAGATCAAACAACAGAACCAGAGAAAGAAAAGGATGAAAGCAAATTCGAAGATAATGCTGAACCTAAAGACAAGTCAGAAGGAAAGAATGGATGGAAGTACAAGTCTTCACATCCAGAAACACCGATTATTGGAAGCGCATCTGAACCATTGAAAACCAGATCATCACTTAAAGAAACAAGTCTGTTTGGTTTACTTTCTATCATTGAACCAACTACTGTTGATGAAGTACTGGCAAAAGAAGGATGGATTCTTGCAATGCAAGAAGAGCTGAATGAGTTTGAAAGGAATGATGTTTGGGATCTGGTGTCCAGACCACACAAAAATATCATTGGAACCAAGTGGGTGTTCAGGAACAAACTCAATGAAAAGGGTGAAGTAATCAGGAATAAAGCTAGGCTTGTGGCACAAGGATACAGTCAGCTATAAGGCATTGACTACACTGAGACTTTTGCTCCAGTGGCCAGGTTAGAAGCAATTCATATCCTACTCTCTTTTGCTGAAAATCATGATATTACTTTGTATCAAATGGATGTCAAAAGTGCCTTCTTAAATGATTATATAAGTGAGGAAGTCTATGTCAAACAGCCCCCAGGTTTTGAAAATTCTGATTTTCCAAACCATGTTTTTAAAGTTAAAAAATCTTTATATGGTTTAAAACAAGCACCTAGGGCATGGTATGACAGACTTAGCAATTTCTTACATAAAAATCAGTTTGATAGAGGCCAAATAGATAACACCTTGTTTAGAAAAACCATTAAAGATGATATTCTGATCATTCAAGTTTATGTTGATGATATTATCTTTGGATCCACTAATGGCACTCTCTACCAAGAGTTTTCTGATTTGATGCAGCAAGAGTTTCAGATGAGCATGATGGGAGAACTTAAGTTTTTCCTAGGAATTCAGATTCAGCAAGGAAAAACAGGTATACTCATTCACCAATCTAAGTACACTAAAGAACTTCTCAAAAGTTTCAAGATGAGTGATTGTAAGCCCATGGCCACCCCCATGCACCCCACCTGCTCACTTGAAAAAGATGAATTCGGCCAAAAGGTATACCAGAAACATACAGAGGTATGATTGGATCCCTTCTTTACCTAACTGCTTCTAGACCTGACATTTTGTTTAGTGTTTGTGTCTGTGATCGTTTTCAAGATGACCCTAGGGAATCCCACTTAACTACTGTCAAAAGAATCCTTAGATACCTTAAAGGAACCACACATCTTAGCTTGCTCTACAAGAAACCCCCATCTTACAAACTAAGTGGTTTTTGTGATTCTGATTATGCTGGAGACAAATAAGAGAGAAAAAGCACAAGCGGCAACTGTACGTTTCTAGGTGATAATCTTATTTCTTAGTCAACCAAGAGACAAAGCACCATTGCCATATCAACAGCAGGATGCAGTTCAAAGTTAATCTGGATGAAACATCAGTTGGAAGACTACAACATCTTTGAAACCAACATCCATTTGTTCTGTGACAATACTTCAGCCATAAACCTAACCAAGAACCCTATCCTACACTCTAGAGCCAAGCACATTGAAATCAAGCATCACATTATCGGAGACCATGTTCAAAAGGGAACAATAAGCATCCACTTTGTAGAGAGAGATCATCAATGGGCTGATATCTTCACCAAACCATTGCTTGAAGATCGATTTGATTTCATCAAGAAGCATCTCAACATCATCTCCATATCTGACTAGCTCAAGTAGTCTTTTTAGATGAGTAGTTTTTAATTTTTTATTTTTTGTCTTTTGTTGTTTATTAATTTTTTTTTTGTACTCCAAAAAAAACTCTTTTTGGCTGATGACAAAAAGGGGGAGAGAAAGAAATAGTGAAATAGAGAAGAAGTTGAAAAGGAGGGGAGAAAAGAATGAGTGAAATAAAGAAGGAGTTGAAAAGGAGAGGTAACAAGAAGAGTGGCAAAAGAATGAGTTGAAAAGGAGAGGAAAAGTATGGGGCATTAGACTTAGGGGGAGAAGCTTGATCTGAGGGGGAGCCTAACATGAAAAATACAAGGTTTTTTCATCATAAAAAGGGGGAGATTGTTGGAACCAAGTTGGTTCTATACTTAGTTTTGATGTTAACAAAACTATTTTATGTAATTAGTATTTTGGCTTAGAAGAACAAATCAGAAGCTGTGCAAAATTAGATGATCACACCACCAGAAGATACATCCAGAGGAAGCAACCATAAGATAAAAATGTCACCAGAAGGTTCAGCCAGAGAATGCATCCATAGGGTGTCAGATGATGCATCCAGAGGACACCAGAGGATACACCTCCAGAGGATATCAGAGGATGTCATCAAAGGTCAAATAACATCATCAAAGGATATCTTGACTTAATTCTAAACCCCAGATCAGAAGGAAGCAGAGTTCAGAAGGAGACCTGGTCCAGAACGAAGCTTGTCAGAGGGAGACTTGGTCTAAACCAGAAGGAATCATAAGTCAGACTTGGTCTAGACTTAATTCTGACCAGAAGATAGTTTGGTCGTGATTATAAGAATCAGTCTAAACTTAATCCAGACTTGGTCCAGAGCAATAGATAACTGGTCCTGAACAAATGACTTTAACCAGACTTGGTCCAGAGCAAAAGATAACTGGTACAGAACAAATGACTTGGTGCAGACTTGGTTCAGACCAGAAGATAGCATGGTCCAGAACATAAAACTCAGTCCATATCAGAAGAAATGATTGTCCAGATTTAATCTAAACTTGATCCAGATCAGAGGATAAATGTCCAGATTAAAAGATCAATGGTTCCGTATAAAATATCATAAGTCCAGATTTAATTCATATTCAAACTAGACCTAGTCCAGACTTGGTCTAGATCAGAGGGTAAATGTTCAGATCAATAGTCCATATTTAAGTATCATGGGCCAGTGTTGGCCGAGAACAGAAGATCATAAAATAGTGCAGATCAGATCATATGATCCAGTGTTTGCCGAGATCAAAGGATCACAGAATTGGGGCAGATCAGATTACATAAGTCTAGAATTGGTCGAGATCAGAAGATCATACGGTCCAGATTTTAATCATGATGAAAATCAGTGATGACTTGATTAAAATTCGAAAAAGACTTGATTAAATTTTGATTGAAATTTGATCAAAGTATTAAGGGGATTTGATTCAAAAATTACTGAAGACTTGAAGAAATTCAAATGCAATCTAAAGCTTAAAAAGATATGGTTTGAAATTAAAAGAAACAAGATTGATCGACAGAATTTTCAAATGCAATCTGAAGCTAAAAAGATATGATTTTTATTTAAGTGAAACCCGATTGGCCAAGTTATCTTTGCAAGAGAATCTGGACAAATACAGCTCAAATTTGATCATGGAAGAAACCCTTATTTTCATCTATAAAAGGAGGCTCAAGGCAGAAGACTTAGCATCGAAAATCAGTAAAAGAGTCATAAACATCCAGAAACAAACACTCGAGTTTTCAGTGAGGTTAATTGTGAGTATCAGATTTCCAGAAACAAGTACTCTCGTTTTTCGTTCCCTTGTGTCAGATCTATATTCTTGAAGTAGAGACTACAATCTGAAGAGTCAGAAGAAGTAGCAGGTGACTTAGCAATTAGATTCAAGGTGTTGATATCCTTTCTACAATCTGGGGTTGTCATAATGGTAGGAGAAGACTTGACTTGTGAAGTCAAGGTGTTGTGTTCCTCAAAAGTCTAGGATTGTTAGACTGTTTGGGACGACTGACTTGGAAGGTCAGAAGTGCTGTTGTAATTCAAAGGTTTTGAACTAGTGGAAAAATCCTTCAAGGTGAAGGGACTGGATGTAGCCTAGTTAATGGTGAACCAGGATAAATCTTTGTGTTGATTATTTTACTTTATCCACTTCTAATTCTGTTTGTTTATATATCAAATTCTAAATAATCATCAAAAACAGAAAAAGAATTCAAGTATTACAAACACAATTCAACCCCCCTTCTCGTGTTTGCACCTTTATTTTATGCAACATGCTCTGAAGATGCAACAAGGTGATGATGCTCATGCCACTAATTGAAAGTCATGTAGTTCCACCTCGGACTGCCTGACCCAAGCAACACAATATCTAACTTCATGATCAAGTTATGTTCTGATGAAGAAAGTCAACGACTCTGATGAAAAGTCAAAGCTTGGATTGAAGACTGAGTTGTTTCATAATTCTTATGGTCCAGGAACAGATTATGATTTGTTCCCACTAATCTTAAACAAGCTTATGAAAGAAGATTCAAGGTGAATTATTTTCAAGCATTATCTGGACATTCTCGCACATAATCTTTCTAGAAGATTTGGTTGAAGATTCGTTTTAGAATGAATAAAGTTTCAACGGTCATATTCCCAAACCATATCTATTAAGGTTTATACTTTGTGAAAATCTTTATTGACCTATCTCAAGAAAGATACGCTTAGAATTTTCAAGAAGATTTAGTCTGAAATGCTATCTGGACATTCTCGCACATAATCTTTCTAGAAGATTTGGTTGAAGATTCGTTTTAGAATTAATCATGTTTCAACAGTCATTTTCTCAAACTATATCTATCAAGGTTTATTTTTTGTGAAGTTCTCTGTAAACCTCGCATAAGGAAAATATGCTTAGAAATTGTTTGATACAGTATTGAAACCCTAATTCATGTTATATAAAGCATCAATTTTAAAGAAGAATATACAACACAACAACTCAAAATTCTCTAAGTATTCATAATTCAAGGTTTCAGTTTTAGCAAAGGCGCTCGTTTAACTTTATATTACTTAGTGTTTAGTGCTCTGTTTTAGTGTGAAGTTCATTTTAATCAATTTGCATAGAAGAAGAAAAACAGAACCCAGTTTCACTCATTTGTAACTCAACCCAGTAATAGTTATTTTGCCTCAACGACTTGTAGGTTTTCAAGTTGGAAGTTGAGAAGACTTGACTTGTAGGGACAATGTGTTGTAGTGCCTCAACGGTCTATAGGTTTCACACTAGAAGTTGTGAAAACTAACTTGTAGGGTCATGTGTTATAATTCATTTTTGAATTAGTGGATAAATCCTTCTGTGTAAGGGGACTGGACATAGTTGCCACGTTGGTTGTGAACAAGTAAAAATCCTGGTGTTTCTCCCTCTGCATTATTACTTTGTTTTACTGTTGTCTCTAATCTATTTATCTATTCTAAGTATCTGAATCATAATTTTTAAAAGAAATTTTTATTAAGGAAAAACATAATTCAACCCCCATTTCTCGTGTTTTTGCACATTTTCAATTGGTATCAAAGTCGGTCTCAAGGATGAGCACTTTATAATGTTTGATCAAATATCCACTTTTCAACATGTTTGGTTTTCATGATAAAGCCTCAGGAGGAAACATCAACAAAACTCATCTCTTTGATGAAGGGTGCTTTGACTACTGGAAGGAAAAACTCAAAAGTTTCTTTATCTCACAAGATCATGAGCTTTGAGATTTGGTGAAAAAACATATACACTACTACTACCAATGAGGATGGTACGGAAGTTTCCATAAAGGAGATGAATATTGATCAGAAGAAAAATTACTAGATGCATCATAAAGCCAGAACTTTTATGATGAATGCGATCACATTCAAGGAGTTTGACAAGTGCTTCAACAAGGAGATATCTAAGAGTATCTATGATGCTCAAGTTCTGACCTATGAAGGAAGCAAGCGGGTCGAAGAGGCAAAAGCTAATCTTCTAGTCATAAAGTATAAGCATTTTCAGATGGAGGAAGATGAAGATATTGAGACTATGTTTTCTAGATTTTAGACTCTAGTATCAGGGTTTAAAGTGCTCCAAAAGATCTACACAACTCTGGATCATGTCAAGAAGATCCTAAGGAGTCTGTTCAACAAGTGGAGACCCAAAATCACAGTTATTCATGAAGCAAAATACCTGAATAGTCTATTTCTAGAGGAGTTAATCAGTTTTCTCAAGTCTCACAAGATTTAACTTGCAGAGGATGAGCCCAAGAAGAAGTAGAAGACTTTGGCTCTCATATCCAAGCATAAGTAGGCTCTAGAAGCAGCACCATAATCAAAGGATAATGATTCAGAGGATCAAAATGGATACTCGGAGGATAAGGAACTTGCTTTCATATCCAAAAAGATTCAGAGGATGTGGCACAACAAGAAGAAGTATTTCTCTCAAAAACGTTCCAAGCAGTCTAGCAGAGGAAATGAAGATAAGTCTGATAAGAACATCATCATCTGCTATGGATGCAATGAACCTGGTCATGTCAAGTCAGAATGTCCCAATCTGGAGAAAGGGAAGTTTTAGAGGAAATATTCCAATTCTAAGAAGGTTTTGATGACTACATGGGATGACTTTAATGAATCCTCTTATGATAAAGAGCAAGTTGATTTAACTCTCATGGTTGATGTTGACTCAGACTCTGGATGCGACTTTGTCGATGATGAAATTGAGGTGCTTTACGATTTAACTCGTACTTAATTAATTAAAGTTATAAAAGATTTTTTAAATAAAAATCACACTATTTCTTTAAAACTAAAAACTCTCAAAAAAGTTAATTTCAATATGACTGAACAATACATAGAGAAAATCTAATTCTAAACAATAAAATTATTTCAAAACCATCATAGGAAACCATTTGTAATTCAGTCAAATCCAAAGTAGCATTCCAGGATTTCCTTGCAAACTGCATAGATAGAAGCAAGCTTGCATCCATGATTTATGGTGTTAGTAAAAATGATAAGGGAGGAGTAGGATTTAAAGAAACAACGATTAAATCTAAATTTACTCCTTCTGATGTGATATGCACTGTCTGGTACAAGAAAGTGAATGTGAAAACACAATCAAGGGGGTTGAATTGTGTTTGACTAAGTTGATAACTTTTTCATTATTTGATTAAACTGGTTCACACTTGATGATTTACTTTGAATGAAAGCAATAACAAAACTAAGGAGTGCTGGAATAAACTGACACAAGTAATTTATCTTAATTCACCACTAACTTAGCTATTTCGATGATCGTCTTCTTCACCCTTGAGTATCTATTTATGGATAAAATTAGGGTTTCAATTTAGTCTTTGTTTAATTATGAATTGTATCTTCATTCGTAGCTTGGTCAACAATAATCTTATTCATAAATAATTCTAAACAAGATGCTTTTTGATAATATGTTGTTTAGTAAATTCTTTATTTCTGAATCCAATCTAAGCAGTTCTTCTAGATTCATTATGCTCGTATTTTGTTCAAATTGAGTTTGTAAATTCCTCAGACTAATTTTATTCGTATTTTGTACATATTGAGTTTGTAAATTCTTTAAATTGATATTGTTCGTAGGTGCCATGATTGGTGTTTTAAGTTGATTGTTCATGACATTTGCAACATTAACAATTTTGTTCTATGGTACCCAAATTTGGTTGAGTTCTATTTTTTAGTCTTGAAAGGTTTTTTGTCTTATCTTGTATTTAACATGGGACAAGATGATTTGGAGTCACCTTTTTTAGAGCAAATAGTACACAAGATATCAGAGGGAATATGTTTAGGTCCAATTACAGTTTCTTCAAATCCTAGACCTCTTTTACCATTTCTACTAAATCTGTAAATCATATAACCATACTTGCTTCTTTCCATACCATTAGCAAGAAAATCTTGAAATGTTGCTTCAGGCTTATCACAATTATATGTGGTATTTTAAATTGATGTTGAACTATGATTACTTTTCAGAGTTAGATTTTCGGCTTTAAGTTCAGCAATATCATTTTTCATAGTTGCATTTTCTGTTTTAACTTCAGCATTTTGACTCTTTAAAACATTAATTTCTTCAGTTAGGTTTGCATTGTCTTTCCTAAGTGTTTTCAGTTTTAAGGACAATTTGTGCTTCATTTGTTGATTCACTTCTAGAGTTAGAATTTTTGTTGGATCCAGAGGCAGAGTTGGTATGAGCCATCAGAGCCAAATCTGGTTGCTCTTTATCATCAGAGGATTCATCAAAATCATCCCATGTGGTCATCAGACTCTTCTCCTTAGATCTGGAATCTTTCCTCTGATGTTTCCCTTTCTCCAAATTTGGACATTCTGAATTGATATGTCCAGGTTCATTACATCCATAACAGATGATGCTTTTCTTGTCAGATTTATTATCTTTTCCTCTATTGGATTTCCTGGAATATCTTTGGGAAAATTTCATTTTTCTCTTGTGCCATAACTTCTGAATTTTGCTGGATATGAAAGCCAGTCTCCATTCAGATCTTCAGAATCATCATCATCAGATTCTGTTGTTGCCTTTAGAACTTTCTTTTTCTTGGATTTCAAAGCCAATGTTAGTTGCTTTGAAAAGTGAGAAAGCTTATTAAATCCTCCACCTTAAGAGTATTCAGACCCTTTGTTTCCTGAATGGCAGCGATCTTATGTCTCCATTTTCATGGCTAACCTCTTAGTATCTTTTACATATGATCAACAGTAGTATAACTCTTCTTAAGAATTTTTAATCCTTATACGAGAGTTTGGAATCTAGAAAACATTGTTTCAATGTCTTCATCTTCTTCCATCTTGAATAGCTCATACTTTTTGACTAAGGAGGTTGGCGTTTACTCCTTGGAGTCTCAATACGATCAGTATTCTTTTAGGCATTATAACCATCTTCCACAAAGTCCCAAAGTTCAAGATCTTGTGAAATAAACAAATTTCTCACCCTCTCCTACCAGTACTCAAAATGTTCTCCACCAAACAGAGGTGGTCTGTTGATGTTTCCTCCAACAGCTTCTTCACTGAATCCAGACATGTTGAACCCTTGAACCTTTCCTTAAACACTGTAAAGTGCTCAACCTTGAGACCGCGCTCTGGTACTAATTGAAGGTGCAAACACGAGAAGGGGGTTGAATTGTGTTTAACTAAGTTGATAACTTTTTCACTATTTGATTAAACAAGTTCAGACTTGATGATTTATGTGGAGTAGAAGCAATAACAAAACTAAGGAGTGCAGGGAAAAAGTGACGCAAGTAATTTATTCTGGTTCACCACTAACTTGGCTACATCGAACCCCTTTACTCAAAAAGATTTAATCCTCTAATTCAACAACTTGAATTACAAAGCACCTGACCCTCCAAGCCAGTCTTCTCAAACAGTCTGACAACCCCAAACTTTTCAGGAACACACACAACTTAACTCTACCAGCCAAGTCTTCTCCACACAATATAACAACCCAAGATTATTGAAGGCACACTAACACCACTATCGGTTTTGAATACAAAGGTTTGGAACTTGAGTAGTTGTTTCTAACAAGCTGATTATAACAATGACTATCACACTCAAAGAAAAACACTTTAAAAAATATTTCTCATTCGAACAAGTGTTTCTCTCTTTGAACTCTAAGAAGAATTTACACTTTTGAGCTAGAGTTCTTCTACTCCTTTCTGATTTTTTCAATGATCGTCTTTTTCACCCTTGAGTATCTATTTATAGATAAAATTAGAGCTTCAATTTAGTCCTTGATTAATTCTGAATTGAATTTTCATTCCTAGTTTGGTCAACAATGATCTTATTAAAAAATCATTATGAAAAAGATGTTTTTTATTAATATATTCTTTAGCCAATTCTTTATTTCTAAATCCAATATGAGCAGTTCTTCTAGATTTCTTATGTTGGTATTTTGTTCACATTGGGTTTGTAAATTCTTCAGATTGATATTGTTCATATTTTGTTTATATTGAGTTTGTAAACTCTTCATATTGATTCTGTTCGTATTTTGTTAAGATTGTTTTCATAAATTTTTCGAATGAAACTTTCTTCCTATTGCTTGCTTTGATCAGAGCGAACATAGTGTTGGACCGGTTCTTGAACTTTAACAAGTAGGAATGTGACTAATATCAATTCAGTATTTTGTCCATTGTCAAAATCTAAATCATATCTTTGCAAATAAATAATGTATCTTCTTGTGAGTGTTTCTTCTCGTAAACAATTCTTGATCATATCTTCTTGTAAATAATTTCATATCTTTTTGTGATAACTCTTGATCAAATCTTCTTGTAATAATTCATATCTTCTTGTAGATAAATCTGGATCAAATCTTCTTGTAATTAATTCATATCTTCTTGTGATAAATATTGATCAAATCTTCTATTAAATAATTCATATTTTCTAGTTGATAAGATGTTGATCATATCTTCTTCAAATCTTGACCATATCTTCTTTTCAACTTGGTCAAATATGTTCTCTAATTATAAATCTGAATTGAATCTTATTTTAGATTGTATTCAAAAACACGAATCTTCTTTCATACTATGTGAAGTCAAATATATTGTGCTCATAAAATACTTTTGTTAACATCAAAATTCTAAGTATAAAACCAACTTGGTTCCAACAGAAGGATCACAATAAAGTATCTTGTCATATGCTAACAACAATTGAAAACAAGAAACCTTTCAGAACTAACAAATTAGGACCCAACCAAATTTGGGTACCCAAAGATAAAATTGTCTATGTTGCAGATGTTTTTAGCAGCAAAATTGAAACACCTGTCATGGTACTTGGACAGTGGATGCTCGCGACATATGACGGGACAAAGGTCTATGTTCCAAGACCTAACTTTGACAAACAGAGGCTCAGTGACTTTTGGAGGAAAGAAGAAAGGCCAGATAATTGGACACATCATAGTTGATGACAACTCCCTTACTTCTATTTATAATGTTTTGTTAGTTAATGGACTAAAACATAACCTATTGAGCATAAGTTAATTAAGTGATAGTAGTTATGATGTAATCTTTAATAAAAAATTTTGTAGGGTAACAAGTCAGTCTAATGGGTCTGTATTGTTTGCTGGTCATAGGCAAGGTAACCTTTATAAAATAAACCTTTCTAACTTAGAAAAACAAGAGGATAAGTGTTTTATGTATGTGAGCAATGAATAGTTAATTTGGCACAACAGATTGGTCAATGCCAATTTGAGGTTAATCTCAAAATTAAACAAATTCCAACATGTAAAGGATCTATCAAATCTTAAATACAAATCAGAAGTTCTTTGTGAGGCTTGTCAAAAAGGAAAACATACAAAAAAAATTCTTTTTCTCATAAAAACATGGTTTCCACAAATAGGCCTTTTAAACTTTTACACACTGATCTTTTTGGCCCAATTCAAACTTCCTCTGTAAGTGGTAAAAAATATGGACTTGTCATTGTTGATGATTATTCATGTTGGATATGGGTTAAGTTCCTTAAACATAAGGATGAGTCACATAAGATATTTATTTTACACAATTTCTCTTCCCCTAGAACTCTTTAACAGAATCGTGTTGTAGAAAGGAAAAGTCGTACTCTTCAAGAAATGGCTTGCACCATGAAACATGAAACGAATGAAGGTGCAAACACGAGAAGGGGGGTTGAATTGTGTTTGCCAAAATTGAATTCTTTTTGTAATTTTGATGAATGTTGATATGAATTACTTGATGAATAAATAATCAGACTCAACAGCGAATAATAACAGCATAACAACACAAAGATTTATCTTGGTTCACCATTAACTTGGCTACATCCAGTCCCTTCATTCAGAAGGCTTTAATCCACTAATCAAAACTTTGAATTACAGCACCTAACCCTCCAAGCCAGTCTTCTCAAACAGCCTGACAACCCTAGACTTTTGAGGAATCACGACACCTTGACCCTACAAGCCAAGTCTTCTCAAATAGCCTGACAACCCCAGACTTTTTGAGGAATCACAACACCTTGACCCTACAAGCCAAGTCTTCTCCTACCAATCTGACAACTTCGGATTGAAGGAGGAATTCACACCACTGTCGAGTTTGATTACAAGGGTTTGGAAGTTTGCATAGTTGCTTCTAGAAAGCTGATTGTTGCAATGACTCTCACTCTCGAAAAATCACTTAGAAACTATTTCTCTTGCGCTCAAGTGTTTCTCTCTTTTGAACTCTGAATGACTTTGGATTTGAAGCTTGAGTTCTTGTGTTTTTCGATGCTTTCTTCTACGGCCTGAAGCCTCCTTTTATAGATGAGATATAGGCTTTGTCCAAGCTTAATTTCGAGATGTATCTTGCTCAGATTTCCTTTGAAAATTCTTTTGACCGATTATGTTTCTTTTTAATTTCGAAACAAATCTTCATTGCTTAGATCTCCTTCGAATTTTCCTCAGGTCTTCTTTGATTTTTGATTCAAATCTTCTTAAAACTTTGATCAAATCTCTTTCAAATTTGAATCAAGACTTCTTCGAATTTGAATCAAGACTTCTACGAATCTAAATCACGTTTTAAATCTAGATCGTGTGTTCTTCTAATCTGGACCATGTCTTCTTCATATCTGGACCATGTTTGCTTTTGATCTGGACCACGTTATCTTCTGAACCATGTTTCCTTCTGATCTGGACCATGTCTCCTTCTGGACCATCTTTCCTTCTGATTTGGACCACAAATGATATCCTCTGATGATGTCATTGATTCTTGCCTCTGATGATATCCTCTAATTTTTTTCCTTTGATGACATCCTCTGATTTTTGATTCTGATGGGATCCTCTGATGACATCTTCTGGTATCCTCTAGAGGTATCCTTTGGTGATATCTTCTGGTATCCTCTGGAGGTATCCTCTGGTGATATCTTTTGGTATCTTCTGGAGGTATCTTTTGGTGACATCTTCTGGCTTTATCTTCTGGAGGTATCTTCTGGTGACGTCATCCCCTGATTTTTGCATTCTTCTTCGAAGTCAATTATGTTATTTTCATAAAATATTTTTGTTAACATCAAAACTTTGAGTGTAAGAACCAACTTGGTTCCAACAACGAATGTTGCTAAGCACTTTTGGGCAGAGGCAGTAAATATTGCATGTTATATTCATAATATAGCGTGTATAACACTTATTCTAAATAAGACTACTTATGAATTGTGGAAAGGTAAAAAACCCAACATTTCTTATTTTCTTCATTTTGGTTGTGTTTGTTAGATTTGCAACACTAAAGTTAGTCTTGACAAGTTTGACCTTCGATCATAAAAGTGTAACTTTTTGAGATACTCTGAAAAATCTAAAGCTTATAGAGTATACAATATGGAGACTCTGATCATAGAGGAGTCAATACATGTTAAGTTTGATGACAAGTAGCTTGACCTTAAAAAGTCAAGCTAGATGAAATTCCTACGGGTTTTGAAAATCTAGAGGAAATAAAAAAACCAAAGGAATCAGGAAAATCAAAGGAATTGAACAAAACAAAATAGGATAAGACTAAAGTTGTAACAAGTCAAGATCCTCTAGAGTCCAGAACTAGATGAAAGTACAAGTCATTTCATTCAAACTCTCTTATTATTAGGAACTTCAATGATCCTCTAAAGACCGAATTAGCTCTCAAAGACACTTCTATAATTGGTCTTCTCTCACTTATTAAACATGCCTCTGTTGATAAAGTTCTGGAAGATGAATGATGGATTCTAGATATGCAAGAGGAACTCAACAAATTCAAGAGTAATGATGTTTGGGATCTTGTACCCATACCAGAGGATAAGAAATCCATTGAAACAAAGTGGGTATTATGGAACAAGCTGAATGAAAAGGGAGAAGTTGTCAAGAACAAGAACGCTTAGTTGCGCAACATTATAATCAACAAGAAGATATTGATTACACCGAGACGTTTACTCTAGTGGCCAAGTTACAGGCAATACATACTTTACTTTCCACTGATGCTTTCAATAATATTACTCTATATCAAATGGATGTGAAAAGTGTTTTTCATAATGGTTACATAAATGAGAAAGTGTATGTAAAACAACCTCCTAGTTCTGAAAATTATGAGTTTCCATATCATGTTTTTAAACTTAAAAAATATATTTATGGTCTGAACAAGCACTAAGAGCTTGGTATGATAGACTAAGCAATTTTATAATTAAAAATGATTTTGAAAGAGGACAAGTTGACACTACCTTATGCTGGAGACAAGCTTGAAAGAAAAAGTACCAATGGAAACTGTACATTTTTGGGTGACAATCTGATCTCCTGGTCAAGCAACAGACAAGGCACCATTGTCATGTCAACAATAGAGGCTGGGTACATCTCTACAGCAGGATGTGACACTCAACTCTTATGGATGAAGCATCAGCTGGAAAACTACAAGCTATTTAAGAATAACATTCCTATTTTCTGTGATAATACATCAACAATCTGTTTAACTAAGAATCCAATTCTGCATTCTAAGGCAAAGAATATAGAAATCAAACATCATTTTATTAGAGAATTTGTCCAAAAGCATATTTTAAATATTCAATTTGTTGACATTAATCATCAGTGGGATGACATTTTTACAAAATCCTTGTTGAGGACAGATTTGATTTTATTAAAAAAAAATCTAAACTTGGTTTTTATTTTTGAATGTTAGTTTGGTTTATGTATGCATTTCCTATTATCTAATACATTGAATTTGTACTGACATTCTAGTCATTTGCAATTCAATCTTGTTGTTTGTGTATGATTTATGTGGAATGCTTTGACTGACAGTCATTCACTTTTTTTGTCTGATGACAAAAGGGGGAGATGAGGTTTTGCGAACAATCATAAAACGAACTGTATATACTTTGTTTGAAAACGTTTAAAAAGGGAGAGTATATACATTGAAATATTGTCAAAATGTTTCTTATAACTCTTACATTGAAATACATGTTTTTTTATGATAACAAAGGTGCTTTGTGAGAATAATTTATTGCACTAATGATTTCATTGAGTGTGCAGTAAATAGAACCCAGAAACAGAGGAAATGATATAAGAAGAAGTGAAGATGTTAGAGGAAACAAAGACATCATAGGAAACGAAGACATCATAGTCAAGTGAGGTCAAAAGAAGTTAATGCAATGTTTAGACTCTGATTATTACACTTGTTGTTATGTGCGTGCATCTGGCTCTCAACCGTCTACACAGTGTGCCTTTAAAGCTTTTGCACGTCTCTCTTTAAAAATTGAAGCTTGCCTTTGTTTAGCATGCCTCTAAAGTTTGAAGTATGTCTCTAAAGCGCCTACTACTGTAACTCTGAAGCTTCTATTCGAATTGCCTCTAAAACTGAAGTTTTGCTCGCTCTAAAGACTACAACTTGTTCCAAGATGCTGCCTCTGATACACACATACTTTGAAGATGCAACAAGGTGACCTTGCTCATGCCACTAATTCTAATTTATGCAATTATGCCTCTGCCTCTTACTTCCTGAACCATGCAACACAACATCTAACCCCGATGATCAAGTTATTATCTAATGAAAAAATTCAACGGTTGTGATGGAAAGTCAACGCTCTAATGAAGACCGAGTTGTTTCATAATTCTGATGGTCCAAGAACAGATTTTGATATGTTCCAACAGTTCTTAAACAAGCATATGAAAGAATTTTCAAGGTGAATTTTTTTCAAGCGCCATTTGGACATTCTTGCACATAATCTTTCAAGAAGATTTGGTTGAAGATTCGTTTTGGAATTAATCAACCTTCAACGGTCATATTCCCCAACCACGTCTATCGAGGTTTATTTTTTGTGAAGATCTTTATTGACCTCGCACAAGGAAGATACGCTCAAAGGATTCAAGGAGATTTATTTTCAAGCGCTATCTAGACATTCTCGCACATAATCTTTTTAGAAGATTTAGTTGAAGATTCGTTTTGGAATTAATCAAGTTTCAATGGTCATATTACCAAACCATATCTATCAAGATTTATTTTTTTGTGAAGATCTCTATTGACCTCGCGTAAGGAAGATACACTCATAATTTATCTGGGACAATATTATAACCCTAATTCATGCATTATAAAGGGATCAATTCTGGAGAAGAATATATAGCACAACAACTTAGAAAATCTTACGAACACAAAATTCTCTAAGTATTCAGAATTCAAGGTTTTAGTTTTAGCAAAGGCACTCATTCAACTTTATATAACTTAGTGTTTAGTGCTCTCTTTTAGTGTCAAGTTCATTGTAATCAATCCTCTTAGAAGAAGCTGTTGGAACCAAGTTGGTTCTAAGTACTTAGGATTTTGATGTTTACAAAAGCACTCCATGTAATCTTATTTTGAACCTTGAATTATTAAATCAAATGTCACCAGAAGCTGAAGTAATAAGAAGCAGAAGATCAAAGTGTTCCAGAGATTGAATCCTGAAGGTACCAGAAGATACTCCAGGATGTCAAAACATCACCAGAAGATATCTTTGATGGCCCAGATTAGAAGGAAGCAAAGTCATAAGGAGACCTAGACCAGACCAGAAGGAAGCCTGCCATAGGGAGAGTTGTTCCAGACCAGAAGATGTCAAATGTCAGATTTATTCCAGAAGTTATTCTGACCAGAAGATGGCCTGGCAGTGAAATAATAAACAGCCCAGACTTGATCCAAACTTAATCAGAGGGTAAATAAATGGGTCCAGAACAAAGGAATTAATCCAGATTTGACCCAGACCAGAAGATAGCATGGTTCAGGGTATGAAACTAAGTCCATACCAGAAGAAATGATCTCCAGAATTGATCCAGAACTGATCCAAAACAGAAGGTAAAATGTCCAGACTGAAATATTATTTGTCCAGATTTAATTTCAGTTTAATCCAGACCAAGTCCATAATTGGTCCAGATCAGAGGGAAGATTTTCAGATCAATGGTTCAGATTTAAGTATTTGACCCAGTGTTGGCCGAGATCAGACCATGGCCCAGTGTTGGCCGAAATCAGAAGGTCAGGATGTGTGGTCCAGCAGTGGCCGAGATCAGAGGATCACAACAGATCAGTTTGCTAGACCATGATGGCCGAGATCAGAAGATCATAAGGTTAGGAAGTGTGGTCCAAGGATGGCCGAAATCAGAGGATCACAGCATATCAATTAGTATGGTCCAGATGTGGACTAGCGTAGAAGATCAAATGGTCCAGAATTATTCATGAGGATTAATGGTGGAGATTTTAATTGATATTGATCAAAGTATTGAAAAGATTTGTTACAAAAATAAAGTGAGGTATTGTGGAATTCATGAGCTGTTGGCGGGAAGAATCTAAAGACATGATTGGCCAGTTATTTTTGAAAGAAAATCTGAAGCTTAAAAAAGATATGTTTTTTATTTAAATAAAGCCCAATTGGTCAAGATATTTTTGCAAGAGAATCCAGCAATATTTCAGCTCGAAATTAAGCTTGGAATAGGCTCTAATCTGCATCTATAAAAGGAGGCTCAAGGCAAAATACTTAGCATCGAAAATCACAAGAGTCATACACTTCCAAAGTGAACACTCAAGTTTTCAGTGAGGTTAATTGTGAGTTCCAGCTTTCAAGAAGCAAGCACTCGTGTTATTTTCTTTCCCTTGTGTTAGATCTAAGTTGTTGAAGTAGAGTCTACAATCTGAGGGAGTCAGAAGGGGTAGAAGATTACTTGGCAATTAGATTCAAGGCGTTGTAATTCCTTCTACAATCTGGGGTTGTCAGATTGGCAGGAGAAGACTTGACTTAGGAAGTTAAGGTGTTGTATTCCTCAAGAGTCTAGGATTGTTAGACTGTTTGAGAAGAATGACTTGGAGGGTCAGTGGAACTGTTGTAATTCAAGGTTTGAATTAGTGATATCCTTCAAGGTGAAGGGACTGGACGTAACCTCGTTAACGGTGAACCAGTATAAAAATTTTGTGTTTTATTTTTACTTTATATCCGCTGCTAACTGTGTTTTTATTCATACATCAAGTTTTGTTTTAAAAGTGTAAAAATAGGAAATATTCAAGTTAGTCAAACACAATTCAACCCCCTTCTCGTGTTTGCACCTTCAGAAGCGAAACAGAACTCAATTTCACCCTTTTGTAACGACTTGTAGATTTTTAAGTTTGAAGTTGAGAAGACTTGACTTGTAAGGTCAATGTGTTGTAGTGCCTCAAAGGTCTGTAGGTTTCAAGCTGGAAGTTGAAAAGACTGACTTGTAAGGTCACTTATTGTAATTTAGGTTTAAATTAGTGGGTAAATCCTTATGTATGAGAGGACTGGACATAACTGCTACGTTGATAGTGAAATAGTATAAATCCTGGTGTTTCTCCCTTTGTCCTGTTATTGTCTCTGATGTGTTTATATCTTTTTAGTATCCCGAATCAATATTTTGATAAGAAGTTTTTAATAAGGCAAAACACAATTCAATCCTCTTTCTCGTGTTTTACACATTCAATTTATACTATCATAAATGCAAAGTAGAACTATTATTTTAGAGGTAGTGTACATTGTAATAATTAAAACTTACAATTAAAAAAAATATTTAAAGTTACATTTTAAAATTGAGAATAACATTTATTTATTGTAAAGCGACAAAATTTTAGTAAAGAGACATTCATCGTAAAGCGAATTGATATTACGTGATGTAGCACAAAACTTATTGTCGATCTATGTGACTAAACATGAGTAGATATTTTTTCATGATTGGTAGGTTTAATTTTGATGTTCATATAGGCCATATATGTAGGTCCATCAAAATAAAGCTAGTTTATCTTAATAAATATGTGGATATTTATATTTTGTTTATAAATCTTCGTGTATATAATTATTTGATTTAGATGATTAATTTATAATTATATATCTTAAAATCCGTTAATATTGAAAAATCGATAAGATAAAATATTCATATAAACAGAGATACATTTAAAAAACAAGAAAAAAATATAAGTCAATTTATAATTTGTTATAGTTCGACACTTCGTATATAATCCATAATCTCATAACAAAATATTTTATCATTCAACTTACAATATTTATAAGGAGAAAATTTCAAACCCACACGCACAATTTTTTACAATAAAATTTAAACTTCTCACACAATTTTGTATTGATAAATTGTAAGTTGTAACCATTTCAGAGACAACTACCTAAATAGACATTACACTATAAAAACTAAAATAATATATTTATAATAATTATTTTTTTTTTCTTTTCACATTGTTCAATATGGAACTTGCATAGTATCAATTTTGGAACAATACTTAAATCTCTCGTAGAAGTCCTTTATGTATGTCTAAGAACCATTTTCCCCCAACCCGTAATTTTAGCTAGGTTCATATGATGTGTGGCCATAAAATTAAAAGAGTCTACACTTTATCAACAAAATAATTAAAAGATTCTAACACTGATCTCTTAGTTGCTGGATTTATAAGTTATATATATATATCCCACTTGCATGCTTTTCAGAACCAATTAATCGAAGGGAACTATTTTATTGTTTAAGTCGCTTTACTTTGCTTATCATATTTTGTTCTCTAATTTAAATAAAGTTTCTATTCTTTCCACTTGACTAATTATCCAACAAAATAAACATGTCATAACGGCCCAATCGAAAAGGTTTATTCATACCAAATCCACCCCCAACCCACCCCCAATTAATTAAAAATAAAAATCTTCTAAAGTAAAGTAAGCCAAGTTATGGATTAGGACCTTTGGATATTATTCACTTTTGTCCATGCTCTTCACCCAAAATTTCCTGTTTTTTATCGGATTCTACAATTTGGTTGTATAAAATTTCAATCTGGTAATAATAAGATTAATAATACCACTAAAAGCTTCAATTTAGTGGTATTTTTACATATTTTTAAGTAAATACTACATTCATCCTTAATTATAAACAATTATTATTTTTCACTTTTATCAAGAAAAATTAGTAATATAATTATGTGTTTATTTTATGTGTTAATATTTCAAAAATAACATCTGTATTTGCAAGTGTCAAACTTACTTTTTATATTTCGAGACAAATAAATAGTATTAATAAGAAATATATTTGAAAAAAATAATAATAAATTAAAATAATCCTTATATTTATAGACAAATTTTTTCTTCAAAAAATACTTAATAGTTAAGAACAGAAGTAATATTAGGAATGGATAAACAACCACCTTCAATTTTCTATATTAAAATACGGAGGATTATACCATGCACCCCCACACTTAAACCTCTCACCCCCTCATTTTTTAAAATGTCTAAAATGTCCTTTTTACTAATTATAAATTTATTTTTAAAAAATTAAAATTCACTTTTTAACCTGGTATGTTCAAAAATTTTGAAATTTATGCTATAATTCGAATATTTCAAATTTTCGAAGTTATTTTTTTTTTAAACTTTCGAAGGTTTCGAATATGTTGAAACCTTCGAAGTGAAATTTTTTCAGAATTCATCAATAATTTAGAACCTTTCCTTGGAAGTGGAAATTTTCGAAACACTTCGAAAGTTTGGTGTAACATGAAAGTTTCAAAATAACTCGAAAGTTTCATTTCAAGCTGAAAGTTTCGAAAACTTTCGAAAGTTTCATTTTGAAGTGAAAGTTTCGAAATAGAAAAATTTCAGAATGGTTGGAGTGTAATAGTTGCCCCCATATTATTGTATGGAGAGAGCGTTCTTTGGTCTGTTCATTCGAAAGGCACATGGGCCAAGCCAAGGCCTAATCCTTAAACACGGACCAAGTCGGAGCCCAGCTTAAGAAATGTTATGTCGAAAGCAAAAAGAATACTCCCTTCATTTCAATATTATTGATAATTTCAGTCTTTAATATCTGCTTCAAAATTATTGAAATTTTAGATTTTCAATGACAAATTGATATAAACTTTTTGCTGTCAAAAAAATTAATATAATTTTTTTCAATTATTTCATAAATTCTTTTAAAAGGTTAGAGTGATTGGCATCACATTGGTATTTCAACTATATTGATATTTTAATGCTACTATTTACTATTTGTAGTACTTTAATGTATATTAAAAGAAAAATAAAAGAAAATGAGATACAACTAAAGGGACTAGGCCAAAATTCAAAAAAATCAATCGGATAAAACAAGCAATGAATAAATATCTCATTAAAAATCTTATGAGAAAAACTAATTATTTCCTTAGGTAAGAAGTTTGAAATACGTAATGTTATTAATGATAAATACAATGAGATTAAATAAGGACATTTGAGTCTAAGTATATACCTATTTATAAATCCTTAATGCTTGTACCCTGACCTTAAACTTCCATAACGTGTTTGCTAACATACAGACGTTAGACGCTATCAAGCGCTTTTGGTTTCAGATGACATTATTTCAGCAACAATGTTATTTATATATTTCCAATTTCCTGATGTTGATTTAATACGTCATTGTGCTTTCCATCAACTTTTTTTGTTATTTCAGTAGCACCATAAACTTTAAAAATATCCATAATACTGCTTCTGGTATTAATTATAAGAAGATTTTTGAGATTTTTTTTCATTATCAAAAAAATTGTGATTTTTAAAATGTATTTATTTTTTAAATGATTTTTTTATTTTTATTTAAAGTTTGTCTTTTAAAGATTAAAAAGTGTATCTAATATCTTACATTTATTTACGAGAGATATATTTATAAAAATATTCAAAATATAATAGTAATAAATAAGTTTAATGATATTGATTTTTTTTGTTTTTCTTCTTATAATTGAGATAAGATGAAGTAATACACTGGTAGGTAGTAGAGAATATAATTCTTATTTTAAGATGAAGAAAGTAAATAAAAATATAAATAATTCTTTTTTGTTTTTTTAGAAAAAGATACATAAAACAAGAGTCAAAGAAGAATAGTATTGAACATGGGTGTTCACATGAAAATTGATAAAAAATAAAAATAAAAATAAAATTAAAGCCGCACAAAATCAAATATTTTGGATATATTTAAATATTCTATTGTGAAAATTTTACAAATTAGATCCAACTAGTGTTTTATATGAGTAGTTTCTCAAAAAAAAAATCATTTTATATAACTATTTTTTTAAAAAAAGAATACACGTATTCGTAAAGATTAACTAAATTGATTAATATTAATATTATTAAATTAAATATTATATTTCAAATTTAAATTCATAATTTATAATTTATGTACAAATTTTTTTACTATTTTATTTAAAAAAATATAAAATACATATTTCTAAAAAGAATATACATATTTGAATATAAAAATTATTTTTTTTATAATCTTCATATAAACAGATTTTGAATTCACTTTTATTTCTTTTAATTAAAATCAATTATACCAGATGATAAAGTAAAGTATATATAGTTAATATAAATTAATTTTTACATTAGCGATCAATGAAAGCCATTAATTTTAATATGTAATCGAATGCTTTGAGACAATAACAATTCTATAAATGGTTGTGATTAGTCTTAGTTTTTGTTGGTTTAATTTTGTCCCTCTTTTGCAAAATAAAAAAAAATGAAGCTGAAAAAATAAATACACTTTTACGAAAAAGTCCTTGCGAAGAAGCAGGCAACTTCGTTCTCCTCCATCATCTCATTTGACATTCAGCTCTGTTTCTTTCTCTTTCTCTCACCGAAACAAAGGAGAGAGAGAGAGAGAGAGAGAGAGATATTGCGAATTTGCGAAAGAGAAATAACGTATTGGATCAAAACGACTTGCGTTTTAGGGTGTTGTTGTAGAAGGAGATGGATCAAGTATTCAACAAGGTTGGATCCTATTGGTTCAATCAGAAAGCCAGCAAGGAGCTTAATTCCGTCGGTGATGACCTCAATGTAAATCTTCCCTTTTCAATTTTTATTATTATTTATTGAATTGGATATATTTGATCTGAAAAACGATGCAAAAGTTATTAATTTTTTAGATAATTGCACCTTATGGTAATTGGAACCACGCTGTTATATTTGATGATTTTTTTTTTTTGTTTGGTGTGAGTTTTGATAGCTACTAAGGAAAATTGAATTTATAGGGTATTGCAAAAAAAAAAACAAGTTTTCTTCTGTTGTAAGATATCTGAATTTTTAATTAGTAAATACCTATTTCTTCAAATGTTTATATTTGTTGGTAGGGAATTCATACAAGGTACCTGAAAATCATTTGAAATTCTAAACGCTGATAGACACATTTTGGAAGTAAAACCTCACACCATTCTCCTCGTATTCACGAGAATTTTGACTGTTGACTGCAATTCAGTCAACACATCTGGAATGTGCTACTGAGATCGAAATCTGAACCGTCCGATTACCTGATGTGCCTGACTGCGCTGTAGTTGGAGGGGGCCGACTGCTGTGAATCTTGGTTTGTATTCACGATTAAGACGGTGATTTGATTGATGTTGGCTTGACAAAAACAATGAAAAGCGAATATGCGTGCCTCAAAACTCAGATCATATTTGTTTTTCCTTTTTTTTGTCTAACTGGCACTGGTCACGTCACCATATGAGCTTTAAGGGTGAAGAGAACCGTAACCTTATACTTCTGAGGGGTGTCGTGGATCGTTGTTAGAGTTTCAGATGATTTTTAAGTATTGGTCCACCTTGGACCATCTATCAAGATAGTGCACTGTAGAACCTGCCTTGTTGGTATTGCATTTACCAACTCTGATTTTAATGAATAAGTAATGATATATTGGTGAAAGGAAATGTGGCTGTAAGCCTAATTATAGTTATTGATGAATATGAGATATAGGCATATTATCTATGGTTTAATTCTTAAGATTTTATAATTAATGAGATGATTCTGTTATGGTGAAGGAGTAGTGAAGTTATATGAGATATGGGTTCTGTCAGTAAAAATAATTTAGGTTTATGTAGTTTGAGTGCCTTGTAGGGATATTTAAGTTGTGAGTAACAAAGTAAGCAAGGGAAGGCAGTGAGGCTCTCCAACTTAGGTGTGTAAGGCACCTTATGATATAATGTTTCTAATTTGATTAAATAAGTTTGAAGAAGTGTCAAATTGTGCCCTAAAATATACCGATTATATAATTGTCTGAATACTTTATTACTGTCAGGTGCTTGAAAAGTTGAAAGCTTTTAGCTTATTGAAAGTAAACGTGTTCTTTTGCTAAAGAATTACTGGTTGACTCAGCATTTATCTATTCCTGCTCTATGAAGCACTAACACCGACACGTGAAAAATGGAACTTATTGAATGTAATTGCATGTATAGGTGTAGGTGTCGGACACTGATACGTGTCGGACATCGGGCACACCTTCAATTTGATGTGTTAGTGCTACATTGTTCCTGCTTTGTATATGTAACGTAGTATTTTGCTATGAATAGTGGGAAAAGGTGCAATCATTAAGAGTTTAATATTGATTTTGCTCGTTGCTGAGAAATTGAAAGTGATTGTATAATCCAGCATTATCTGTGTTACAAACCCTATCTTGCTGTTAGAGATAATGATTCCTCTCATATGTTCAAATTTAAAACTAGATGCTTCCTCAAAACTATAACAAATGCCAAAGATGAATATTTGCATTGCTTGGGTAAGGTCTTTACTGACACCTTCTTCTTTTGATGGGCAGTCAATATCAAATAGTATCGAAGGTGGAACCAAATGGTTGGTCAACAAAATAAAAGGTTTGTATTTCCTATTTACATATGTTGCTGAAATATTTATATTTCAATTCCAGGCTACGAAACCTGTGCAATATTTAAGATTTCGTTTTTCTTTAACCTTGTTATCCCAAGTTAAGAAATTGATAGAAACTGGATCAAAACACAATTAGGATGAATGTATTGTATTATTATCCTGCGCATATTGATATCAGTGTGATATCAGTACCTGTTTTATGGATTTAGAATGAAAGATGAAGAGCTGAAACTAAAAATAGGTAACATAGGGTATTGAGAGACCCCATTCTCTCACCGCACTCAATTCAACTTTTTTCCATACCTTTTTATCTTATCTCATATCTTTTTTTCATATCTGTTCTGATCGAGCTTTCCCCCCTACCTTCCTTGCACTCAATTACATTAACTGTATATCATGATTCTAAATTGTGGTTAAGGTTATGCTGCAAACATTGATATTGTGATAAAAATGTAGACATATATGCAACTGCAATTTTGGTTGAGATGTTGTTGCAGAGAGCTCTAAAACTTTATATTTCGACCGCAATTGCAGTTGCAAACTGCAATTTAGAAGTATGATTCAGATCCTTTGCGCTTCTTCTCTTAATATACTACACCTTAGTAATTGGTGGTTTTGAAATAGATATATGCACTGAAACTATGTTTTTACCAAATTGTGTTGCTAATTTTTCGCAAAGCTACTTTCAGAATTATTTAAAGAATAATTGAACAATGAAAAGGAATTTAAACTGTAGGAATTGTAAGTCAGTAATTTTTTATTCTTTTCTATGTTTCTACAATGAAAATCAGTTATAAAAAATCTTGTGGGGATATGATATTGCAATCTTTCCTTCTACAATTTTGTTAGTAAAAATCATCTGAAAAGGCATTTGACACTAGTGGTATGAAGCAAAACCACCAATAGTTCTGCTTTATTTCTATATTTCATGAATTGAATTTAATCCAAGAGGCTTTCCTCAAGCAATAAGTATGAATATTATCTAGATCCTACTAGATATAACAGCTATTATTGTTAATGAAGTGTATTATATGCATCTTTGTCATAAGATTTGAAATCACATAAATCTACTGAACATAACTAATAGTATTTGTAGAACATCAAAAGATAACTTTCTATATTTAAGGGTACTTGACTATATCAATTATCATAAATTGTTTTTGTTGCTTTGGAATTTCGAATTTAAACTCTTTAAAATAGTTGCATGTGTTCTAATTTTTAATGAAAAATAACTTTCCAGGAAAGATGCAGAAGCCATTACCAGAGTTGCTAAAGGAGTATGATCTACCAATAGGAATCTTTCCTCGCGATGCAACAAACTACGAATTCAATGAAGAGACAGGAAAGCTTGTAGTCTTCGTTCCTCAAGTCTGTGAAGTAGGCTACAAGGATTCATCCGTCTTGCGTTTCTTCACCACCGTAACCGGTTATCTGGAGAAAGGAAAGCTAGCAGACATAGACGGAATGAAGACAAAAATTATAATCTGGGTAAAAGTGACAACCATTTTCTCCGAAGGATCGAAGCTCTTTGTGACAGCCGGCATGAAGAAAACAAGGAGTAGAGAAGCGTATGATGCTACAAGAGATGGTGTACCTGTAGATAAGTTCTAAAACTTTCACATTATTTTGTTATTAGTTTGAAACTCTGTAAAAGCCTTTGTTGCATGCAGGTTAGGAGGTTATTTGTAAGTAGTAAATATGTATTTCAGATTAAGTTCTAAAACCTTTGGATCTTGTGTTGTGATTTGTGATTTAAGGAAAGTGAAAAGTCTCTTTGGTACTTGTTGATAATTATCATCAAGTTTTTCTTTTTTTTAATAGGCAAATGTTAGTAAATTAGTAGTTATGTTAGTTTCTCATATTTGAACTCGGGACCTCTATTTTAAATCTTCTTCCGCATCCCTTAGCCTTAGCTCACCAATCGAGCTATCTACGTGGGACTACATTCAACACAAGATTGCAAACTTTGATAATCATGATTATAAACCAATGTGCCTAGAACAAAGATTGGTTGTTACAAATTGGTTCAGTTTTTATATACCTTTTATATTATTTATATAATAGCAATATAGCATTCATTTTAATTTGGGGCTTAATAAAATGTAACAGAATGCAGCCAGTAATCAAACCTAGGTCTGCACTGTTAAAGCGTACTAAACCATTTTATGTTTGCATTTCTTGAACTTAATTATATAGATTTACAGATATAAAGTGTCAAAAAGTATGTGATAGATATTGTTGGGAGCTGAACCTACATTGAGTGAACTATGAAATATAGAGAAAGCTTCTAAGTTGAACCGGAGAGAAAGATCAACGGACTGCACTTAGTCATTAATATGTGTTTGAGGTGTGTCATAATAAAGAGAGAGAAAAATTTAACATTTATTTGGGCTGTCAGACAAGTGTTTTATAGGTGTCCATACAGTAACAGGATTTATTTCAGAGGTGTCCGTGTTTCATATTGACAATCAGTTACTTGGTAGAAGTTCTTAATATTGTTTAATGTGTCTGAAATCAACATCAACCAGTAACGGGAAAATTTTTTGCATCCCTCTAAATGACTTTGATTGTAAACATTCGGAAAAATGCAAAATTTATGTGATTTTTTATAAATGTGGGGGTTTGAAAAATAGTTTCAGGTCTCTAAATGGATGCATTTGGACCTAAACGGGTCAAATACAGGTCCAAAACATTTTTTTTTTCATTAGCCACAACAACTATGCAATGTTTTAATATATGGGTGGTGCTATTTGATTTTTAACATGTATATTTAAGACGCTTATTACTAAGACTCATTTGAAAAATAGATATGAATTGTGAAGGGTTAGTGTTGAATTTTGAGTTTGAAAAAACTATTTAAAAATCACAATTTGTGTCACCGAAGATATTACTAGGTTGAGTCGCTGACTAGGTCGCTCTCTTTAAGACGTTTCGCGGCACTGCACAAATTGTGCAAGGCAGACTATCAGCCACGCCGTCCCCAGGATAAAACAGCCCAGATTCACTGTATCGGAGTTCCACTGCACTGTAGAAAACCGTTCTAGAATTACACCCTCAATATGGCTGTTAAAGCCACTCTCAATATGACGGTTAAAGTCACTCTTAATAAGGCGATTAAGGCCTTGCAATATAGTACTATAACCACTCATAATTCAAAATGACTACACTCTAAAGAGGATTGCATCATGCAACATAAAAACACTTTAAAAGGATATTGGTATTGTGACCACTCAAAATTTGATGGAACTACGGCATAACAACCGCTCTAAAATATCGAAGGGATTACGGTACAATACGGCTCTAAAATATCGAAGGGACTACAGTATAACAACCGCTTTAAAATCGAAGGGACTGCGGTATAACAACCACTTTAAAATCGAAAGGACTGCGGTATAACAACCGCTTTAAAATCGAAGGGACTGCGGTATAACAACCACTCTAAAATGTCGCAGGGACAGAAAGAAAGGGGAGAAGTGGCTCATAAATTAGCCAAACAGAATATAAGAGGGAGAAAAGAAAAAGTTGGTAACTGCATCCAACTTTGGTGTGTTTTTCAAAATAAATTGACACTCTTTATATAGTGATGGAAGCAAACCCACATATGTTTTCTAACTAATGTGGGACTTCAACAAAATTTTGAGAATATTTATATAGTGATTAAAACTATTCAAAATGAGAGTTTACCAATGTGGGACTTCAACAATTTTTAAATTCACATATTTGTTCCAACAATCCCCCACTTGAATTAAAAAATGTTTCTAAATTAGCGTCAAACGCTTCTATAAGATTGTGCATAAGCAAAGGTGTCTATGACTTGAACCTTTGCATAGCGAGTAAGATTCTGATTTAACAAGAGTGACTCGTAGTCTTGAACTCTATCTCGAACATCAAACTCACACACAACCTTTTCATTAGGTGTATTCTAAAAAGCCCGTGCATTTATGGCCCTGCACGTCTATCCCAATATAGTGAACGCTCTAGGAATTTTTGCCTCGATATTCCATAGGAAACGGCCTCATTTCCATATTCACATAGGTGAGTCTATCAAGAGTACTCATGTAGTTAGGTACTCCCTCCACATAGAGTATAGATCTCATTAAGAGTTTCTATTATCTCATCTTATCATCGCTTCATGAATCATGCTTCTGTTAAATACAATAACATGTTCATCTCATATCACTATGACTTGTTATTACCCATTGAACCTAATTCTTGGGATCTCCAGTCTTTTAGGTCGGGTTCCCATCATGAGTGACTCATTTATCTATAGGCAATAGTCTCATCCTTTTGGATGTATTTATGACTTTCTTTCTAGCCAATCCTTTCGTCAAAGGATCTGCTAAATTATCATTAGTGCGTACATGATCCACTATTACAGCTCATTTAGTAAGTAATTCTCTAATTGTGTTGTGTTTACGACGTATTTGTCGTATCTTACCGTTGTAATAACGATTCTCAATTTTTGCAATAGCCGCGGTACTATCGCAGTGGATCAACGCAGCTAACATAGGTTTTTCCCATAAAGGGATCTCAGCTAGCAAGCATCTCAACCAGCTCGCTTCATCACTAGCAGTAGCTAGTGCTATCATTTCATACTCCATAGTGGACTGAGCCAGTATCGTCTGTTTCTTCGATTTCCAAGATACAGCCCCGCCGACTATATTAAAAATATAGCCACTGGTTGCTTTGGAGTCATCTGATAAGGTATTCCAATCAGCATCACTGTATCCTTCAAGTACGGCAGGAAATCTTTAATAATGTAATCCTAGATTCATGGTCTTTTTTAGGTATCTCATGACTCTTTCGATAGCGCACCAATGCTCTATATTAGGTCTACTGGTAAACCTGCACAATAGTCCCACGACGTAGGCAATGTCGGGTCTAGTACAATCAGTGGCATACCTGAGGCTGCCAATGATGCTCGCATATTCAGTTTGTCTAACACCTTCACCAGTGTTCTTAAAAAGTTTCATACTTGGATCATATGGTGTGCAAGCAGGTTTATAGTCAAAGTATTTATATTTCTTTAGGATCTTTTCAATATAATGAGACTGATCTAAAAAAATCCCCTTTTCTGACCCAGTAATCTTGATTCTTAATATTACATCCGTTTCTCCGAGGTCTTTCATATCAAAGTTGTTACTCAACAATGATTTCACAGTATTTACAGCATGGATGTTTGAACCAAATATGAGTAAGTCGTCTATATAGAGACATATGATAGTGCAAATGTCATTTTAAAATTTGTAATAAATACATTTGTCACTTTCATTCACTTTAAACTCATTCGATATAATCAAATTGTCAAACTTTTCATGCCATTGCTTAGGAGCTTTTTTAAGACCATACAAAGATTTATCTAACTTACAGACCTTGTTTTCTTGTCCATGAATTACAAAACCTTCAGGTTGTTCCATATAGATTTCTTTTTCCAGATCACCATTTAAAAAAGCTGTTTTAACATCCATTTGGTGTATCACCAAATTATGAATTGCTGCTAGTGAAATGAGTACCCGAATGGATGTTATTCTCGTGATTGGAGAAAAAGTGTCGAAGAAATCTATATTTTCTCTTTGCCTAAAACCTTTGGCTACAAGGTGTGCCTTGTATTTATCAATAGTTCCATCGGGTTTTAGTTTCTTTTTTTAAAATCCATTTACAACCTATCGGCTTGCAACCAGGAGGCAAGTCTACTATATGCCAGGTCTTGTTAGATTCTAGGGAATCCATTTCATCGTTTATAGCCTCTTGCCAAAGATCAACATCTAATAATGACAAGGCTTCTTTGAGATTTGCAAGATCCTCTTCTAAATTATAGGCCATATATTCTGGTCTATAATCTTTAGCAACTCTGATTCTCTTACTTCTTCGAGTTTCCAATTCACCTTGTTTGTTGCTTTCAGTGCTTCTTGTCACAGAAGTATGACTTGGTTCGTTGCCCCCACTATTTCTTGATTTGAAAGGGAATTTATTTTCATAAAAGTCAACATCATTTGACTCTATGATCACTTTCGCATTTAGGTCATAAAACCTATACGCTTTACTGTTTACTGCATACCCAATGAATACACATTCATAGGCTCTACTGGCGAGTTTAATTCGCTTGGGATCGGGGATTCTGACATAAGCCAGACATCCCCATGTTCAAAGATAAGACAAGTTTGGTTGTCTTTTCTTTATTATCTCATAAGGAGATGTTTTGTTTTTAGATTTTCGGAACTCTATTCAAAATATAGCAAACAGTCAAAATAATTTCCCCCCACCAATGAGATGCAGCACCAGAGTTAAGCATAATAGCAACAACTAGTTCATTCAGAGTCTTATTCTTTCTTTCAGCTATACCATTCATTTCAGGTGAATAAAGTGTTGTGGTTTATGTATAATTCCTTGAGTTTTATAAGACTCATTCAATAAACTAGAATCATACTCTACTCCTCTATACTACAAAATCTCTTAATCTTTCTACTAAATTGATTTTCAATTTCAATTACAAAGATTCTAAACATGTCAAGCGTTTCACTTTTATTTTTCATTAGATATACAAAAGTATAGTCAGAACAATCGTCAATAAAAGTGATAAAATAACAATCTTCATTTCTTATTAACGTCTCATCAAGTTCACATATATCTGAGTGTAATAAATTTAAAGACTCAGATTCTCTAACTACAGATTTATGTGAACTCTTTGTTATTTTAACTTGACTACAAAAATCACATTTTTTTTTCAAAATCATTTAAAGATAACATTGGTATTAAACCTGAGTTACTTAAGTTTGAAATAACATGTGTTCACATGACAAAGTCTAGCATGTCAAATATTAAAATCACCCAACATGTAAACAGAAGGAGACATTCTTAATGTCAACAATTAAATTTAAGCATGTCTTGGATATAAGTAAACTTTGCCTAATTTAGAAAAATAATAAACAACATTTTGTTTTCTAGAGACAAGTTATCATACTCTTTAGAGAAAATTCTTTTGTTTTAGGAATTTTTGAAATCCTTCCAAACAGAGGCAGTTTGTCGATAGTAACAATCAATTTGAAATTCATCTAAAGTCATACCTTAAGATGATCTCCTGAGCTATCTTCTGAATTTCTCCACGTATTTGTCATCGGTAATCTGATACTTGAGGTAGCGGCTACAACACTTTTTAGCTTGAAGTTCTTCGGTATCATATTTCTTCTTTATGGCATTTCAAGCTACAACAGACTTTTTAGCTCCAACTTCCCCTTTTTAATAGCATCTCATTCTTGTCTAGCACTATTGCTGAAACTGTAGTATTCATACAGATCACCAGCAAGTCTATTAAGAATATAATTATTCTTATATAGGTAATCATTACCCTCCCATGGGTTAATTCTCCAATTTTATTATCCTTTTCTGTTTGCCTCAAAGAAACAGATCCAGTAATATCTTCGGTTGACATGGCAGAAAAAACGTCTTAAATTGTTGAATTTTGAGTTTGAAAAAACTGTTTAAAAATCACAATTTGTGCCACCGAAGATATTACTAGGTTGAGTCGCTGACTAGGTCGCTCTCTTTAAGACGTTTCGCGGCACTGCCCAAATTGTGCAAGGCAGACTATCAACCACGCCGTCCCCAGGATAAAACAGCCCAGATTCACTGTATCGGAGTTCCACTGCACTGTAGAAAACCGTTCTAGAATTACACCCTCAATATGGCTGTTAAAGCCACTCTCAATATGACGGTTAAAGTCACTCTTAATAAGGTGATTAAGGCCTCGCAATATGGTACTATAACCACTCATAAATCAAAATGACTACACTCTAAAGAGGATTGCATCATGCAACATAAAAACACTTTAAAAGGATATTGGTATTGTGACCACTCAAAATTTGATGGAACTACGGCATAACAACCGCTCTAAAATATCGAAGGGATTACGGTACAAGTATAACAACCGCTTTAAAATTGAAGGAACTGCGGTATAACAACCACTTTAAAATCGAAAGGACTGCGGTATAACAACCGCTTTAAAATCGAAGGGACTGCAGTATAACAACCGCTCTAAAATGTCGAAGGGACAGAAAGAAAAGGGAGAAGTAGCTCGTAAATTAGCCGAGCAGAATATAAGAGGGAGAAAAGAAAAAGTTGGTAAGTGCATCCAACTTTTGTGTGCTTTTCACAATAAATTGACACTCTTTATATAGTGATGAAAGCAAACCCACATATGTTTTCTAACTAATGTGGGACTTCAACAAAATTTTGAGAATATTTATATAGTGATTAAAACTATTCAAAATGAGAGTTTACCAATATGGAACTTTAACAATTTTTAAATTTACACATTTGTTCCAAAAGTTAGGAATGAAAAAGGTTCTTACATTATCATAAAATAAACACTACTGACAATAAATTTTATATTGTCCAAAATATGTGTATTTTGTATCTGTGTTTTGGGCACTATTTATGCTTCCCAGTGCCTTTCAAATGTTACGGATGTGAATTGATACTGTGATTCAAAACACACTATATATATTTTTTATAGTATCAATTAACAATCGTTGGATCGTTAAAATACATTTAATTTTATTGACATTGTAAAAATAAATTGGTTGAAATTGCATCAAAATAATTCACTGATGAGATGTTTTTTGTTTTATGTGGACGAAAACACCACCTAATTAGACTTTATGGACTTGATGCTCATATTGCATCAAAATAATTCATTGCTGATATTGCAAAGTTTCATATTGAAGTTTGAATTTAATATACAATGTACTACTTAATAATACTTAATAATATTAGCATTTGTCCAACTTAATAATATCAATATTTGTTAATTAAATTAGATTTTATAGACTTAAATTTTTTGAATTAGGGGAGCTCACATCCAAATCAATAAAAAAAAACTGCAAACCAATAAAAAAACCGAAAAACAAATCAAAAGGATGTACTTGGATCTTTTTTTGTGAAAACTGTTTTGATCCGATCGAATTTCAGATTCATTTATAAAAATCAATGCAAACTAAACCAAACTGTATTTATAAATTTTAATACTTATTTATTTTTTATTAATATAAAATATTGTATTAAACTATTATTTTTTAATTTCAATTAGTTTTTAATAATATTTATTTATTTAATTTGATATATTTTTATTACTATTTCATATAATTTAAATATAATTAATCTATTTTATTCCATAATATTAATTTTTTAATATATTATATATATATATAATATTTTACTTCAAATTTGTATTAATGTAATTTTATAATATATTATTAAAACAATATTTTATATATATTATAATCAATCGAAAATCGCATTAATTTAAATTAGATCGAATTAGTTATTTTTTAAGTTGTGATTCAAATCAAACCAAATCACAAATATTTTAATATAATAATTTTTTTCTTTTAAATTGATCCAACTTAGATCGAATTATTTATTTTTTAAGTTGTGATTCAAATCAAACCGAATCACAAACATTTTAATATAATAATTTTTTTTCTTTTAAATTGATCTAAATTAGATCGCAAACATCCCTAATTTAAATCTCATTAAATAAAAGAAATGTATTACTAAAAAGAATATATTAAAAAATTGTGTTGTTTTCATGCCCATCAATTTTATCTTAAGTTGCGTGTGCCATCCACAAGCCTGAATCTTCAAATTTGTCGTATAGCAAACAATCCTCACAATATTTGCTGGCTGATTCAAATTTCAATCGACCATTGCACGTTAATTTAAAAAACAATGATGTTATTGTTTTTACAACGTGTGGTCCACAGAGCACATGGTGTCCACACGCCAGTTTTAGACATTCTAAGCCTCAGATATTCTTCCAAATTGCCCTCTTGCATTGAAAAATTTAGAAAGAGGTGAAAACAAGTGTGAAAAGTGAGGAAACAAAATAGAGGTGAAAAATAAAATAGATATGATGCGATTTTAGTGTTTTGTGAAATATTTTAATGAATGGTTTTACAAAACTCCCCTAGCCTCCTCCTAAGAAGAAAATTTTGTGGGTTCATTTTTTTTTATCCATTGGAATGAATGGTTAGTGGTATTTTTTTTTTGACATTAACTATTTAAATAATTTTTTATTTTTTATTTAGATAAGTGGTCATTATATAAATTTTATTTATTCTTTTGTGTTTGTTTTATGATTTCTTCGATTCAGCACGGTGTTGTTTGATTTCTTGTTTTGTTTTGGACTTGTATGGTTTTTATTTAGTTTTGATGTTCGTTTAATTAAAATTTACAAATTAACTTCCACACCTTACAAATTCAACCAATAATTTATCCGTCTTTAACGTTATAAATTATGAGCATGAGTACACATAGGTATTTTGAGCATTCTTTTTGATTTAGATGAAATAATAAAGAAACTCGCACACAATTGCGAACAGTGGCGGAGTTTGACTAAAAAATTTGGGGTGGCCGACATAAAAATATAATGCATAAATCAAATATGCAAATAATATTATATATCAAAAAATTAAGTTGTAATAAACACAAAGTGAATTATCAAAATATTTAACTACATGACTTAAAAATACCTTAAAGTAATACTCTACGCTCTTTAATTAACTTGAAATCATCAATAATAGACTCAGAACTGATTTTTGGAACAATTTCTCTTTCAATATAAATCACCATGCTATTTGCCAAAAAGTCAACTTTCATCTTGTTTCTTAACCTACACTTAATAATTTTCATTGGTGAAAAAGATCCTTCAGTTGTGGCAGTAGAAACCGGAAGAGTCATGATAAGACGAAGTAGTCTATCAATCAAGTAGAAATTTTGCATCTTTTCAGCTGCAACCAAACATGAGCACAATTCTTGGATAGTTGATAAATTCTTCAAATTTAAATCTTGGCGAGCATCAATCAATAAATGTTGGAGTTGAAATTTCAAATTAATCTTCTCTTGCATATTAAAATCCACAGGGTAATATTTTTCAACTAGAGTGCAAATTTTTTCAATGTTAAAAGCTTCATAATTATCCTTAGGAGTCAAAGCACAACTTAGAGTTAACAAATACATTGCTTGCTCACTAAATCTGTTATTCAACTCTTGTAATTGTTGATCAATGGTAGTAAAAAATATTTCAACTCTAAAATAATGCTCTATTGTAACCTGACCTTGTTGAAGATGAGAGCGTCCAAATCTTGTTGTTGAATGAACATCGTTAAGATCAGGAATCTCAATATCATGTTTTTCACAAAAAGTCTTCATTTCAATAAATAATGCATCCCAACCATTTTCTCTCAAAGCTTGAATAAGAGACTTTGTTGTTCCAACTAAACACATGGCATTAACTCTATATTGAGATTGTTGTTGTAAGGCTTGACAAAGTATATCAGTTATCCCCATAATCTCTTTTATCAAATGCAAGATAAATATAAAATCAAACGCCTTCAAATAATTATAGGCACTATCAACATCCTCACGTGTAGAATGACTTGCTCTTTCATTTGTATTTTTTTTTAAAACAATACAAGTTGCCTCATATATATTTATCAAGCTACAAATAGAAGAGAAATGTGATCCCCAACGAGTATCCCCAGCTCGTTTCAAAGTGCCAATTTGATTTGTACCTTTACCAGTTACAATCTCGTCAATTTCTAACAAATATGCAATTTCCTCTAATTGAGCAGCTTGTAACTCATCATGACGCTTAGTAGAAGAACAAACAACATTAATAACAAAAATTAGCTTCTCAAAAAATTTATGAATTGGAACAACTTCTCTTGATGCAGTAACCAAAGCAAGTTGCAATCGATGAGCAAAACAATGGACATAGTATGCATAAGGACAATCTTTCATAAATAATGCTTGTAAACTGTTTCATTCTCCTCTCATATTACTAGCACCATCATACCCTTGACCACGCATGTTAGAAACATCAAGATTATGTCGAGAAATTATATCACATACTTCTTCTTTCAGAGTCAAAGCTGTAGTGTCTTTAACATGTGCCACAAAAAAATCGCTCTTGTATTAAATCAACGTTATCAACAAATCTTAACACAAGAGATATTTGTTCCTTTTTTGATTCATCACGAGCTTCATCTACAACAATGCAAAATTTAGAATCACCAATTTCTTCACATATATGTTTTCTCACCCTACTAGAAAAAATATGCAAGAGATCTTTTTGAATTTGATGTGAAGTATACTTGGAATTATATGGAGCATTTTCCAACACAACTTTTGCAACTTCATCATTGTAAGTTGCCAAGAGTTTTATCAATTGAAGAAAATTACCTTGATTTCTTGACCCGCTAGTTTCATCATGTCCCTTAAAAGCACAAGCTTGAAGTGTTAACCAACGAACAGTGCCAATTTATGTCTTGAGACGTATTCGATTCTTCAAAATTTGTTTCGAGCTTGGCAGTTGAAAATTATTCCTAATATGTCCATCCTGATTCAACAAGTCTAGACAAGCTTTCATTGCATTGTTGTGTGGTGAGCAAGGATCCATCCTTATGTGTTTGAGAAAGGTGCAACGTTTTCCATTTTTAATTTTCTTCCAATTTCTAAAACCCGTACCAATGAAGACATCTGATCTGGGACGTCCACTTGGTCTTTTGTTAAATAGATAGCATGGTAAGCAATATGCAGTATCTTTAGAAGGTGAATATTCTAGCCATGAAGAAAAGATGTTAAACCAAGCATATCGAAACCGTCTTGGATGAAGATCGTTGCCAGATAAAGGATATTCTTCTAAATTTATTTGATAAGGACCAAATTTTAGATAAACTCTATGTATTGCATCCAATTGATTTGGTGGATATTGCCAAATTTGAGGGTGTTTTTCGGGGTCACGTTCTAAACATTTCTCAAAGTCATCTTCGAAAACTTTAGGAACCTTGGAAAGATGATTCTCATTTTCTTCAATTCTTAGATTCTCATAGATAGTTTCAGATGTAGAAGTTATAATTTCTTCATCTCTTTCACTCTCACAAATTTTTCTCTTGAAAAAAGAATCAATTCTTTTACTCTTCTTCGTTCTCACAAACTTCTCTAAATCAACAAATTTAGAAAACATAAAACATCTTTTTAGTGAAAATTAAATGGAAACAAAAATCAAACACTTTATATGCAACATAAAATCAAACACCTTAAATGGTGATCTTTTTAGCTTGTATCCATGATGGAAGCTATCATGCATCTTTTCACAAATATCACAGCTTGCCCTTTTATTTACTGCATACTCTGTTAATAGTGAAGTTTCATTTGAAAAATGAATCAGGGATCAAGTTCTTCAATTGGACTGTATCTTGGATATTCCAATTGTATTTAACTATCAGTTGATATTGTACCTGTATGTTGGGCCTGTTGGCATTGATAAATTCGAATTAGAGATGATCATTGTGTGATAAACTTCATAATCTCCAATTTTAATATGAAAGCTGGCTAAATGATTCTATGTATTATGCATCTTATATTTGATAGCGTTGTACTTATAAATTTTTTGTTTCTATCAAAGCACAATACTGAGGTTCTGCATTTTCTATTGAAATAAAATTTTGCCAGTTACAATATATTCTACATGTTTTGTCTACTACTATTCTATGGTCGCTTATGGATGTTGTCTTGCAGATTGAGAAATTTTTTGCACACAATGATCATCTCCAATTCAAATTTGTCAATACCAACAGGCCCAACATACAGGTACCCTGTTCCAGAATCTTCACCAACCATTCATAATGTGCAACAAAAAATCAAACACCTTATGTGCAACAAAAAACTCCAAACACCTTATATGCAACAAAAAATCAACGAAATTGAAATCCAAACTCCAAACATTAATTCTAAATGTGATGATGAATGAAACAAAAACACAAAATTGAAATCTGAATCTTTTGAGTTCTGACGAACCACAAACGGCAAGGAGGCGAGGCAGATTGTGGAACTTGAAGCAAGATCAAGATGGGCATGGCCGATTCTGGAACTGGAGGAGAGAGAGAGAGAGAGAGAGAGAGAGAGGAAGAGGAGAAAGACTGATTTTAGGGTTTAGGTATTATTGTAATTTTCTAATTTTACTAAGGGCAATTTGGTCATTTTACCTATATATTTTTTCTTCTTGGGGTGGTCGTGGCCCCCCTGTCCCCACAATGCTCTGCCCCTAATTGCGAAGGCCTACCAAAATTGACATTTGTCAATTGAACTAGGTTTTACGGATAGTATTTGTAACACTTTAATTTTCACATTTGCTGGTGTTTTGCTGTTTTATGCTATTAACATGAATATTTTGAATTTGTTTGCAGATTATCTTTTTTAATTTTAACGACTTTGAATTTTTGTTGTTCTCGATTGATGTATTCTACCAATTTAAATACATGAATATCGTTTCATTTTAATAAATAAATAAAAGAGATATTTTAAAAGTCACAAGTTATATTAGTAAACATTTATTTTAGTCATAGAAAGGAAGAAGATAATATTTCAAATTTACTTTTGTTAGTAATTTTTCTCTAACATCAACTCTTTCTTCATTAATTTTGTTGAGCTATCATTATTTTTGATAAATTAAACGCTGATTTAACATAAAAGACACTCTAAATGTCTCCTGTCACATAACAATATCATTAAAGTCTCTCAATGTTACAATTTACTATCATTCAAATCCTTTAAAAAAATACACATGTATATTATCATTTATTTGTATAGTGCATACAAATATTCTAATGACTATAGTGTATCTTTTGAAAAATTATAAATTTAATTTTCTTTTGTTGTGATGTAAATAGTGTCTCCGGTTAATTTTCTCTTGTTGTGATGTAAATAGTGTCTCCAAAACATTTTTATTTACACAAAAAGTCTCTCAAACATCATCATTTTTTTCCCTTCTAATCCTTCAGTTTTTAGGAGAATTTGTCTCTAGTAATTTGAAGTTTAACCGAAGAGTAAGTAAAACTTATTTGAAATTAGTTTCTAGTAATTTGGGGCAGAGCATGACATATCTAAATTTTATTATTACCGATGAGAATGACATTCCAGAGTTGCTCAAAACTCGAAGATATTGAGAGTTTTAATTAATATAAAGATGTTGCCGAAGAAAAGGCAGTGACTATTAGTTCTACTATCAAATAAAAAAATTTTACGGATGTAATTTTTAAAACAAGAATATATATATATATATATATATATATATTATAAACTATATTATATAATTTTCGTCCGAGGACCAAAAAATAAGTATTATTTTATGACCAATTTTTAACACTTTTTGTCTTTTTTTTTCTTAAATAAAGTGTATGTCTCCCAATTTTTATTTTTCTTTCTTTTTAATAAATTTTTAACTTAAAAATGTGAAATTACTCACCATAAATGCCACATGTTATTAAAAAATAAAAAATTAGCATGTCAATTCAGCGTATTTGGATGTCCTAAATTAAATGAGAAACTAAAATTAAAGAATCTAAAATGATATAGGTAGAACTTAGAAGAAAAATAAAATAACTAAAATTAGATTTACTCTGTATTATAATGACCAAAAACACTATTAATCTTTTAATTAGATACAGATGTTACAACGACAAAAGAAATTTAAGAACAGTTATATACATGACAAATAGTCACTAGTGAGATTGTACAACCATACACAAAACAAATTATCATTGATAAAAATTTTAAAATAACTATTATACATGACACAAATTTTATCCGATGAGATTGAATTATCATATATATGACACATTTGTTGCTAATAAAATTTTCAAATTAACTATCATACACAAGACAAGTTGTTCCTTATATATGAGATTGAACTATAAATTCTCACTGATAAAATTTTCAAAATAACTATATATATACACAAGATAAGTTGTCACTTATAATATTAAACTATCATACACCTGACAAATTTTCACTGATATAAATTTCATAATAATTATTATACATGAGATTGAAAAATTTAAAAATAACTATCATATAAACACGTTGTCATTATGAAATTAAATTATCATACTACAAACTAATTTTCAAACTAATTATCATATATGTGATAGGTTCTCACTTATGAGATTAAATAATCATACACACGATAAATTCTCACCAATAAAAATATCAAAATAATTCACACGCCAAACAAGATGTCAACTATAAGATTGAAAATTTAATAATTTTATCTTTGTAATTATGTTTAAATTTTTTCTCTTTCAATTTAGTTTATATGTACACCATATATTTTACTAATTTTTTGTTTTAAAAAAATAAATACTTTTAATCACGGGGAATACAACTTCAACTACAAGTTCTTTTGGTATAAACTAAAACTACATTTTGAAAGACTAAAAAGTTGTATATTTTTCAAAAACTAAAGATATTATTAACTCTATTTTATTTAATCAATTCTCGGGAATTATACCTGGAGAAATCTGTAATAATATTATTTTAATACACAGTTTTGAAACAAATACAGACAAAATACCATATGTTACCTATTCATTTTTTAGATAAACATGAAAAAAAAATTGTACATATATATCTCGTAATAATTAAACTATAAATTTTTTATTTAATTTTTTATAAATTAAGTGAAATACTATGATATCGCATTAACTACGTATAATATTTTAATTATTAATTATTTATTTAACATAGTTATAAAATAATTAAGTATATATATATTTTATTAATTACTTAAAATACTTTATTAATTAATAATATATAAGTCATTAACCACTTAAAGTATTTTATTTTAATAATATAAAAATAATTTAAATGGTTAATAACTTGTATTTTAAGAGTTAATAAAATATTTTAAATGCTTAATAAATAATATTTTGGTGGTAAATAATACATGATTATAATAAAATATCATACTCAGTTTTTAACAAACTAAATGAGTGATTAATTATTTATATTATAGTGATTAAAAAAGGTTTTTTGGGACACATTAGTGATTAATAAAGTTAATAAAATAAATTTGTATTTGTATTAAAAAGTGTCTTTGTTATCTAAAAAAATGTTTGCTTTACAAAATTGGGAGAAAAATGTTTGTATCCAAACAAATAAGAAGACTGAAAATTTATGCAGCCTTTGAAAGAAAAAGTTGAGCTGTCACAAAGCTACAGACAAAAAAGCTTCTCTGCCCAACTTTTGGCGTTTTCCATTTATGGTTATTCCTATCCCCACTCTCACCCAAATCACTCACCACCAATTCAATTCAATCCTCATGTGATGTTCCTTTTCTTTTTTGTTATTTTCTGATTTATTAATTCTTTTTTAAAACAAAATCCAATATGAATTAAGGAAATTTCTAATTATAAGTGGCTTATGGTATATTAAATATTTAAAAATTATTCAAATCTTCAACGATGATCGTCTTTGTGTTAAGATGAAGTTTGAGATCTTTCTATTTTTAAGATTGAGAAAATAATTTGATTGAAATTTTTTGATAAAAACAAGAAAAAATAAATATATACCTATCAAAATTAAACTCATTGAATTGAAATTAATTATGTCACCACATAAACTGTAATGACGAGAGGGTTGTGAACTTATAATTTTTAGGAGTGTTAACGATTAGATTAAGTTTCATATAATTTTTAAGTATAATCTATGGTGAGTAATATGTTGTGTTAATCTATGAAAACAGTCAACTATGAACAAAAAGGAATTCAGATTTCCTATATCAGAAGTCACGCATTCACGCTGTCAGACATTAGAGACAATTGGATCAAAGATCGGGCAATTTAAATTTAAACTCAATGTTTTAAATTATAAAATAAAAATAAAAATTTATATTTTTCTAAATCGTTAAATTTTAATCAAATGGTCGCCGATATGCCATTGCGTGAATACGTGACTTCCCCTTAGTGCAGCGAGTCTATCCGAACAAACAGTCGTACTCTAGGTTTTGAACACCTAAGACTGATTCTGGAATTGCTTCCTTATTAATTCTTACACATCTTTACAATTTACTGCTTTCATAAAGAATTAAAAATTGAGAATTACTCATGTTGCAAATTTTGTGATTTAAACAACTAATTAGTAATTTATTTATAAGAAAAGTTCTACCTTCATTTCAAATTACAACTATTAAAATAAGTTCATGAGTGGAATAATTTTATTCAATTGTTGGTGCAGTTATAAATGTGAAATGAAATATAATTGTTTGAAAGTAATATACATAATATTTATTTAGAAATCAATTTAGAAGAAAAAAATAAATACTATATAAACTAACTTATATATAAGCTCTTCTTGTGTAATACTCAAATTATTAAAGGAATTATCTCTTCTCACTTGCTGACCTTGAATGGAATTATCTTCTTCTATGAGATAAGGCAAAAAAAAATGAAAAATGACACGCACTTTTAAAATAAGAATTGATGGAAGATATTTATAACCAAATAGTATAAATATCGACTAAATCCACAACTTCATCGTTTTTAATTAAATTACTTTTATAATAAATATACAAGTCATATCTTCAATCTGAAATGATAAAGTCACAAATTAAACCCACAATTATGTGTTCTTCAAGCAAAAGAAACTTCAACGGAAGGTTCTAGTAATAGATATGCATAACAGCATAAGTTAAGAAGATAAAATTCGTTAAAAAAAGGTTAAGAAGATAATTTAGTCAAGAAAAAAAAAGTAATGAAAATTATTATATAGGATAAAGTCAAGAAAAAGACTAAGTGAATATTAGGATTTTTAGTTCACTGATAAAAGTTTTGTTTTGTAATTTTAAAATATTGTTCAAATTTTATTGTAAAAAATATACTTGTTTCTAGTAGGTGCTACAATTATTATATCATAACTTGGATTTGTTTCATGGATCGAAATGATTGGAAGTGTGAGCTCAAGCATGTTTACACAGAAACAGTGCACATATTTTCTTGCAAAATTTAAAGTTATATAGTACTAAATAAAAATAAATAACAATATTATCTAATATTTACTAAAGAAACATTGCTATATTATATAAGATGTATATAAGATGAATATGATTACATTATGATGGCATTGCAAGTTTTATTTCTAGAAAGCTGGTCCTTCAAAATGCAGTCATATAGTTAATAGTTGTCCCTCAATATATCTTTTTATTTGAAAAATAATTTTCTCTAAACAAAAGCACTTAATTAAGAGTTTGAGTGTTCCATTACATTAAATTCTTTTTTACAAAGAAGGGTTGTTACTTATATTTATTTATATAAGTAAATAAATTAATAAATTTTTTATACAAATCAGGTCTACTTTAAATTAGTAAATATATACATAACAAAGTAAGAAAAAAATCCCTAATTAGTTTACTACCTCTAAATTTTACTGTTTAACTAAAATATTAATTAAAAAACAACTTATCCGTAATACCTAGTTAACTGATAAATATAAATATTGTTACATTTTATGTCATGATTTGAAGTATGGTGTTTACTATAAAATAAGACAACCTTAAAATATCAATACATAAAAAAAAAATTTAATACACTACTTAGTTATATTAGTATAACTAAAATGATTGTGCTTATAAAAAGAGATAAAATTAGTAACAAACACTACTATATATGTCTTTCTATATAAAAAACTGTGCTCTATTTCAAATTACTAAAATATATATTTATTATTATTTTAAAATATACCCCTAATTAATAATATTTAATATATTGGTGGATAAAAAAATCAGAGTTAACATATTTATATACAAATACGGCATTTTAGGAATATTAGTATTTAAACTATACACATTAAATTATTATATATCTTCCTTAAAATATAAAAATAGTGTTCTCTTTCGGAAACCTAAATCAACCTCAAGGAGGTAGGTCGCTGGTGGATGACCTCTACAATGGCGGTGTTGATATGAGTGAATCTTTTTGTGAACAATCTATAAAAAAACACTATGATATCAAAATGAGTTTGAACATAATATGATAAGAATATTGGATGATAGAAACATCAAATATGAAAAGTCATATTCCTTATATATAAAATGAAAAAGACTTTTTCATGATTCTTATATTTTTATATCATACGAACAATAGAGTTGTGTATCAATTCAGGCAACCCGTCATTCTAATAAATTAGTTATGAGTTCGATCGACTAACAAACCTACTTCATTAGATAAGAATGAATATTCCAGTAAGATACACATCATTCAATTAACTTAATAGTAGGACAATTGGTAAACCCTATAGTGACCTTAGTCTATATTGGTACAAAATACAACCTCCAAGCATCAAATATGAAAAGTCATATTCCTTATATATAAAATGAAAAAGACTTTTTCATGATTCTTATATTTTTATATCATACGAACAATAGAGTTGTGTATCAATTCAGTCAACCCGTCATTCTAATAAATTAGTTATGAGTTCGATCGACTAACAAACCTACTTCATTAGATAAGAATGAATATTCCAGTAAGATACACATCATTCAATTAACTTAATAGTAGGACAATTGGTAAACCCTATAGTGACCTTAGTCTATATTGGTACAAAATACAACCTCCAAGCATCAAGCGTGAAAGTCAAAGACGACTTGAGTGATCACCTATCCAAACAGTTAAGTACATAACACAACTCCCAAACATCAAGCTTGAAAGCATAGACATTCTGAATGACTAAGCAATTTGATACACAACAAAAGTACCAAAAAAAACTTCTCAAAAAGAACACACCTAGTAATAAAATAGAAGTTTAACAAATTATTATTTAAATTCAAGTATGAGTGGTTAGTCTCATATCGATTTTGAATGAACTAAATATTGAATATATGTGATGATCTCTTGAAGTCCCATCATGATCCAACAATAGTATGAGTGTCTAGTTCAACTTGGTGGGGGAGTAGAAGTGCATCATTATATTAGATGCCTCTATCGAAAGTCTTCAAGGTGTCATAGTGAGAAGACATGTTCTGTTGGTTGGTAACGAAAGTACAAACATTGAATGTGAGAGTTTCCCACTTGAGGAAAAAATTATTGAGATTCAAATAAGAGGATTAGTTCCACATTGACTATGAATGGACTAAACGTTGAATAAACAATTCATATAACAAGTGCCTTAAATTTTTGAGTGAAGATGTGATGTTTGATCTCTTAATGGTCTTGATCGTTGTCATTTTCATGCTCCCGCAATGTTGATCTCCTTATTTTCACCAATTTGCACAATTGATCCCCTATTTTAAAACTCGACAGGTTTGCTCACTCTATCAAATTTTTTAATTAAAAAATAGTAATATAATATATTTTAAATGATGTGTCATACAATCATAATTATGAACCATCTAAATATATAAATTATTTATATATTATCAATTAAATTACAAAAATAAATAATTTTAAAAATTCAAAATAAAATTTTAAATTTTTTTAATTATAATTTCATAAATATTAAATCATTCAACATCCTTCTATTATACATCATACATCAGTTGTCATGATTGAAATGTGAGTGGCGAGTATGACGCTAAAAAGTAGCGAAGCGCGTGATACAATTAATAACTGGACCGAATATCACGACGAAACTCGATAGCTACGTGGATCGTATATTTCCATTTCACATGTTCACACTACACAACCCACGAGTCCGCCACACGCCCCTTTTCATATTTCAATCTCAACCCTCCACCTCAAACACAAACCAACGGCTCACAACAAATCCCCATTTTACCCAAAATCCCCAAATTACCCCTTTCCACCACTACTTATATCACCTTTATCCTTCTCTCCTTCCACACAAAACACAAACCAGCCATTCTCATAACCTTCATTTCTTTCTTCATTTTCTCGAATACCCTTTTCTTCATTCTTCTCAAATGGCTCTTTCTTGTTCCAAAGTTTCGACCTTTTCACTTTCTCCTATAATGGGTCATTCTCCAAAAACACTCACTTTTTCTTCTTCTTCTTCTTCTTCTTTGAGCTTTGATCTTTCTTTTTCATCTTTGAGGAAGGATTTGAAGGTTTGTGCTGGTGCTAGTAATGCACCAACAACAACACTAACTGGTGTTATTTTTGAACCATTTGAAGAAGTCAAGAAAGAGGTTCTTGCTGTTCCTATTGCTCATAATGTTTCTTTGGCTCGTCAGAATTTTGAAGATCAATCTGAAGCTGCTATTAATGAACAGATTAAGTAAGAAAAGTTTATCAATCTTTTTTATCTTTTCTATTTTGTTAGTATTTTTTTGATTTGATGACACATGATAGATCAACTTTTTTGTTTTTTGTTTATTTGTGGTTGTAAAAATTATTGAAGATCTACTTTTTCCCCCTCAGTAATCACAATATTATATTATATATTTTGTTGGTTTTAATTTTCACCTAAGAATCTTAGGTACTATTAACCTGAAATATTGTTATATTTTTTTTTATGAGCAATCGAGACTTTTACTTTTTTAAAATTATTTTACAAACTACTAAGAGTTTTTAATTGTTTGTATTTTTTTTTTATGTTAGGTCCTAGTTTATTCTTTTGGTTGTAAAAATATTAAGATCTATAGATCTATTTTCTCCCATTAGGAATCACATTAACATATTATTGGATTTATTATTTTAATTCTTAGCTAAGTATTTTAGGCCCTATTAACCGGTTATGTTACTTATTTTATTTATTAATATTATATGATTTTTTATTTATTATATGCACCACCTTTATTTATTTTTTTTTATCACATTTCTCTCATTTTACTTACGAGTTTTTAAATTTCTCTAATGATCTAAATTTAGTTTGGAATACAATGGTTTTCCCCTTAGAAATCACAATAGTATCTTATTTGATTTGTTATTTTAATTTTCACCTAATAATCTTAATGTATTTTTCTTTTTAATAGCTAAGAGTTTTTATGTTTTTCTAACGATCTAACTAATGATCTAAATGCAGTGTGGAGTACAATGTTTCCTATGTGTACCACTCCTTGTTTGCATACTTTGACAGAGATAACATAGCTCTCAAGGGACTTGCCAAGTAATATTCCTCATAACCTTAATCTTGTAGCTTTTTTTAAATTAATTTCTCAAAATGTGGTTTTAAATTTTGTGTGTTTTTTTGTTGTTGTGGAGAACAGGTTCTTTAAGGAATCTAGTGAAGAAGAAAGAGAGCATGCTGAAAAGCTTATGAAATATCAAGTTAGTGTTTAGCTTATGAAGTAAATCATGTTGGTTTTGATAAGCATTTTAGAGTTATAGAAATCACTCCCTCCTTCCCATTTTATAAGACCCTTTTGGCACATATGTTTGTCCCTAAAATATAAGACCCTTTGCAAATTTTTAGATGCTTTTATTATTCTTTTCTCAAACATATTCTTTATTAATACTACTAAATTGTCTTGAAATATGAAAAATTAAATTGAATATATTTAGAAACAAAGGCTAATTTAGTAATAGTCATATACACATTATACAAATTAATTGCTCTACCAATTTTTCTTACGATGAACAAAAGGTGTCACACGACTTATAAATAGGGATAGGGATAAGGAAGTCTCGGATTTGATTTTCACCTCCTGTATGTACTAACAAATTAACAATTAATAGTAACGTTGAAAGTTTAAAAAAGAAACATAATTTTGGGACCATGATAAATATCACAGCATCATAAAAAACCAATAACGACTGTTTAGTATAATAGCCTGAATTTTTAGAGAATGTGTGTTAGAAATGTCCTTTTATGAAAAATATAATAATGTATTTATTTGCTTAGAACATTCGTGGTGGAAGAGTGGTGCTGCACCCTATTGTGAGTCCCCCTTCAGAATTTAATCATGTGGAAAAGGGAGATGCATTGTATGGTGAGTTTTCTGATTTTTTTATTTACTTTGATCTTGTATTTTGCACACAAAATACAAATACCAGATACAACACCGACACATAGATATATATATGAAAATGTAAGAAAATGAAAGTAATTTCATGTGACATAATAATGTTGGAACTTTTTTAATTATCTCTTGTTTTTTGGTTTTATTTAGCCATGGAATTAGCTCTGTCTTTGGAGAAGTTAGTAAATGAGAAACTTCTGAATCTTCACAGTGTAATGCCTCTTTCTCTCATGGAATAACAAATTATGTTTTGATTAATAAATCTAAGATTTATGCTTCATGAAATATAGGTGGCTGATCGTAATAATGATCCTCAATTGGCTGACTTCATTGAGAGCGAGTTCTTGGATGAGCAGGTAAAACTTGTCTATTATGCCGAGGTTTTTTATGTCTCTGCAACTGCATTTCGATCGTGATTGTTGTTGTTGCTACATTAGTAGTATTTTACCAAGTATTGATACAAAAATGTACTTATCAATGATTATTTGATAAAATAAAATACTATGAATGTGATCACACGTATCGTTGTTGTGTCATAATTTGACACATACACATGTAAAATAGTAAACGCGTCTTTAATTTGAAGTGTCGATGTTATATAGATAATGTTTAATAACAGTTTTTTGTAATACCAAGATTTCAATTTTACATGCTTTTCAAGATTATATTACCTTGATATCAATTGTTCATGTTTTTCAGATTATATTTTATATATGTACATTTAATGATAAATGACATGAAAAATATGTAGTTCAAAGAGTGTTTCTAATGAAACTAAAATAAGTGTATGGTTTCCCCAAAAACTTTCAGTTCTTTTCTTATATGCATTTTCCTTTCACAGGTTCAATCAATCAAGAAGATTGCAGAGTATGTGACACAACTCAGATTAGTTGGAAAGGGTCACGGTATGCATACATATTATTTATATATATATATATATATATATATATATATATATATATATAATATCTTATTTCTTTCATTAAAAATTTGAAATGGTAGGATTGTATTCATATAGCTCCCTATATTAATAGTATTTTAAATTAATTTTTAAAATCGTAAAATGTTAGTTAGATTTGTCCCTCTAATAATATTTGCAAGAACTGTAATAATATGCATTTTAAATTAATCGAAGAACAATATTACAATTTTTAGTATAATTTTGAAATGACGATAATGTGAATGATTAAGTTGATACAATTCTCCAGTTTTAGAGATGAAATCGTATATTTACTCGAAAATCAAAGAAAAAAAAATAAAAATAGAAATAAAATATATGCATGGGTTGGTTTTAACATAACATTTGTTTTTGTTGCTTGTAGGTTTGTGGCACTTTGATCAAAGTCTTCTTCATTAAGATAAGGTTTGATCTGTGAACATTTGGTCCATTATGAGTTACGTAGTATAGTGAATAAATGTATCTCCTAGGTAATTTTAAGACGTTTTGTCAACAAAAAAAAAAGTAATTTTAGACGTAGTTGCTATTATGTGTAATGTGTTATGTGTAGAAGACTTAGAGCCATTATTATGTTTTATATCAAGTGTTTGTAGTTTGCAACAATTATTATGTTAGAAATGAAAATGACGTTGGCTCTTATTAGTTTCAATAGCAAATGCTTGATGGTGTTGAAATTTTTTCTTAACCATGTGCATTGATTTATATACTATAAAATCTACCACTTTTTGTTTTTGAAAATTATCTATCACTTATTATTGTGCCTTTTTTAAAAGAGTTCTAATTTTGCAATTAGATTGAAATAATATTTATTTAAACTTTACTTATTTTTGGATGAAGTGTAGATTACTAGAACACTCTTTTTAAATTAGAAAATTAATACCAAAAGGAAATTTACAAAGAGAGAATAAGTTATCACATGGAGAAACCAAACTTTATTTGCAATTTTGGTATTTCTTAATAAAGTTCGTTAATATTTATAAATTGGAAAATTTTAACTAATCCAAAATTTTCAATTTTCAATAAACCCTAATTTTAAAGGTGTAAAATTAATTTTAACTTATTTAGATGTGTTCAAGTGAAATTAATTTTTTTTTAGAATTGATTTTTATTTGAAACTTTAAATGAGAGCTTTTAACTTTATAATAGATGCAATCAGAAGTTTTTTTTTTCCTACAAGCAACGCATTGCATTCATGTCATTGAGAAAGAGATCATTACTACACACATATTGATAAAATATTGAAAGGGCATTCTCTATCCCCTTATTAAAAGGCTAACTCTAAAGGTGAGGCCAACTAAAAAATCAACAGAAATACACGTAAACTTTGCAAAAACTAAATGACGATCAAGCCAACATTTAAATCATATTTTTCAATCTATAAGTTTCCATTTTATGGTGATGAAATCAGCCTCCACTAGTAGATGTGTATGGGTTCGTGGAGGTTAGGTTGTAAAGTAGCAAATGTGGGTCGCAAAGGAGGCTAGGGTTATTTAAACTTTTTCATATAGAAAGATACATTTTTAGATGCAATAAGAAGTTGATGCAAATATAAAAGGCATTTCTTGTTTTAAGGCACTTGATATGGTTTATACAAGAACTAATTTGGCCCATGCATTTAGAATTAGACACTTTTTCTTCGAATGTTTTCAAGTATATGTTTAAATTGGTAAATAGGTGGAAAGAAATTCTCTTAAAATTATGAGGAATATAAAGAAAGCTCATTAGAAAGATTTAAAAGGTATTTGTGAGACTTGGGGGTGAATTTGGAAATTTTTTGTTGTAAAAAATTAGATAATCAAATTTTAAGTATTGAAAAATATTTAAAAATAAAATAAAAAACATGTATTTTGAGTTTGAAAAAACTGTTTAAAAATCATAATTTGTGCCACTGAAGATATTAACGGGTTGAGTTGCGGACTAGGTCGCTCTCTTTAAGACGTTTCGCGGCACTGCCCAAATTGTGCAAGGCAAACTATCAACCACGACGTCCCCAGGATAAAACAGCCCAGATTTTAAAGCCACTCTCAATATGACGGTTAAAGTCACTATTAATAATGCGATTAAAGTCTCGCAATATAGTACTATGACAACTCATAACGGTATAAAACCGCTCTAAAATATCGAAAGGACAGAAAGAAAGAGGAGAAGTGGCTCGGTAACAATCGAGCATAATATAAGACGGAGAAAAAAAAAAGTTGGAAAATGCATCCAACTTTGGTGTGCTTTTCACAATAAATTGATACTCTTTATATAGTGATGAAAGCAAACCTACATATGTTTTATATCCAATGTGGGACTTCAACAAAATTTTGAGAATATTTATATAGTGATTAAAACTACTCAAAATATGTTCGAGTGATCTAATATCCTTTTCTTTTCGTTCAAGATATTAGAAGAATGGAATACATTACTAAATCGAAATCGAATAAGTTAAAAATCAAAGTAAAAAATTTCTATTGATTTGGAATCACAAGATGGGTAGATGTCACAGATGATGAATTGATTTCTTACCTATGGAACTCTTTTTTTCTTTTTGTTTGTACGTAATAATGGATTCATGAATCCATTTTCAATTATATCTTTTAAGTGGTATTTTTTGCTTCGTGAGTTTTCCAATGTAGGACTTCAACAATTTTTAAATTCACACATTATGTTCCAACAATTTTCCTGAGCCATCTAATCTTAATTAGTTGGTCTGAATTGATTGATTTTATATTTTTCAACCATACGAAAATTAAAATTTTACTCTCTTTTGTTAAAGAATTTAATGTATCTTTCAACAACATCAAAATTATTTAATGTGCTTGAAAAAATTTCATTTCCACATTGTCGGGGCATGGTGACTAAGAAGTTCTAATTTGTAGTTTCTTAAAATCACTATAATTTTGTTTTTGCATACTCAAATTAGTTTGTTAAGGGGATAGATTTAAAGCAGAATCCAAACTTGTATTTACACTTTTGAATTAAGAAATCATCGAGGAAGTTTCTACTTTCTAATCATACTTTACTTATAAATACTACCATAAACTAAATAAATATTACTAGAAATTAGCTAGCATTTCTAAATAATCTATTCAAATAAAATAGATAGCATTTCCTTTTACTTTTTGCCTCCATATTTTTATATGCATTATGCTCTTTTTTTAGACGATATGTTAAATATTATCATAAATTCACACACAATTATAAAGTTTTGAATTCAGACATGATATTCAACCTAACGGTATTAATATTTTTAAGTTAAAACTTAAAACTATACATCATACTCTTTAATAACATATTAAAGAGAAATGTCGGTTGAAATAACTTATGAATGTTTAATTTATCTAAATTTAGTGTTTTTTAGAAAACTAAATTTAATGTTGGTAATCAACATAAAGTAACAATTTAATGTAAGCAAAAGGTTATTGAGTATGATAACTATCACAAAAGTTTGTTATGAGAATAAGTGAATTATTAAGCACGTCGTCTCTCACCATGAATATAAAAGTAATTTTATATATTTATTTATTTATTTATTTTATATCATGCCATTATTTAAAATGAGATTTAGGTTTCAAACCGTTAATAATGGATGCTAATGACTAATGTTTCAATAGAATGTAAAAGTGTTGAATAATAACTTGATATAAAAAACTTATTATTAATTTTTATTTCATACATAAATTTAAACCTAAATTAAAAAAAAATAATAGCAATAATAATATAAAATTCAATTTTAAAATATAATCTAAGATTATAAACCAATCATAAAATATAATTTTTACATTATTAACAAAAATAAGAAATTTTAACATTCATCTGCGAATCTTGAGTGCAGACATAACATACTAACAACTAATTAAACATTTGTTTATCTAGAAAATATATCATTAGTTATAAATGTTTTGTTAGATATTACTGTTAAACTAATTTACTGTGCTTTAAATCCAATAAATAGTACTAATGAGTAGGGCAATTTGATTTGGATTTTGCTTCCTCTACTTATGCCTTTATACCAAATATTCCCGATTTATTGGTATCCACATAAAGAGAAAACGGCTTCTAGTCAATTTTTTATTGATTTATTTTTAAGTAAAACTAAGTTAATAAAAATTAATATATTTGACATAAATTTAAATAAAATATATTAATTTTTATTAATTTATTTTTGTTTAGCTGGTAGATTGAAATTAAAGTATTTAATAAATATATTTTTGTTATAAAAATAAAAGGACATAATTATAGTTTTAAAACTATTTTATTTTTTATTTTATTTTAATGATAACACGTATTTAATTTAAATTCTAAATATAATGAAATTTAGGCAACTCACGTTGGTCTGCCAAAAAAGTTCATAAAAAAAAAAAGCAACTTTGCTTTGCTCAACAAGGTGAAAGAAGCTTGTTTACTAAATATATTTCATTCTATCCAATAAATTTATAAAGTGTATTCAATAAGTTATAAGTTAGTTTATTGGAGTTGTCTTAATATTTTTACTTTATTTTATTTTATTTTATTTTATTTAAGAGTCAAACAATAAAACTTATACACATTATTACATTAAATATAAATAAGAGGAATATTTTAAATTCGATCATACACCTTTCTTTAGTCTTTTTGTAGAGCAATTAAGTTAATTACGAGTTAATCAACCTTCACATTGAAAATATTAGCCTATTTGTTACAGTTTATTTTGTTAAAAAATCACAACTTTTTAAAAGATAATTACTTTTAATTCATAAACATGAAAATTTTATGTTTTAAAAAAGGTATTTCTCCAAAATAGTTTTTATAAAAAACTTCTCAAAATAATTTTTTATTTTAATTACTTTTTAATATTTTAGTATCCAAAAAAATTACAACAAATAAAAGATTTAAAATAATATTTTATGATAATTTATTTAAATTAATTTTTCATTTGAATCTTTATATTTAATTTTTTAAAATTGTAATAAAAAGAAATGATACTACAAAAATTGTTTTTAAAAAAAACTTTAAAATACACTGACACATTACCGACCGTGTCTTGTCCATAAATGATTTCTTCGGTCTATCCACAAACTTTTGCCTCTTGTTGGACTCCTTCAAAATCTTGGTTCACGATAATCCAATATATAGACTTCCTTAATCATTTGTCTTTTATAAAAAAAAATTTGGCTCCACAAAACTTGCTTCAACAAAGATGTATCATCGTAAGAACTACATATCCATTGTCTTTCTAAGGTAATCTTATAGGGTATTTGCTGGTTCACCTAAGACATAAAGAAGTCTAAAACGAATTCTATTGTGAAGTCTTTTAGAATTTATAATAATATTTTAATAAAATTATTTAAAAGATTATGAAAAATTGTTTTTTAGACACTTTAAAATAAAAAAATCATCTATTAAATTAATAATAATCAATTTATATAATATTTATTTTTTAATTGTTAAATTAATTAATTTAATATTTATTAACATTGTAATAGTTTTAAATAAGATTTTATCGGTTTTAGATTTAAAAATATTAAAAAATAGACTTTTTAACAAGTACAAAATTTTTTTGAAGACTTTTTCACTAAGTAAAAAGTTGATTTTTTAGAAAAGTCTAAACCGATTGCGAGTTTGCACTTTTCAACTGTGAATCCAAACAATTACTTAGAGATAATCACTTCTTCACGACTACTATAAAAGTCGTCTTGAAGGATAATCACTTCTACATTTGAACAGATGATAATTTTCAAGGATCTTCGATACACTGATCTATCAAGCCCCTTATTGTTACATATTCACCAAATATGTTATAATTCCTTTATCATGCTAGTTTGGATAACCTTATCGATAAAGTCTTGTAAAAAGAATAAAATAAAATGAATGCGTAAAATGAATCAAACTTCTCTCAGAAATTGAAATCACCTTCTTCACCTCTCATAAACTCTCTCAACATGAGAACCTTTTTAAAAGTGAAAATGGAATTTTTAATACAACAAAAATCAAATAATCATTTCAATTAAAAAGCTCACATAAGTTGGAAGCTAATGCAATCAGAACAACAATAATAATTACAGGCAATGATCACATCACTTGTCAAAACCAAATTAGCATGCCATATGGAGAGGAAGAGGGGACACTATCACCTCTAATAGAAAAACTTACGAAGAGAGAGATATGTGAAATTTTAGGACTCAGATCGACTGCAGTCAGTCAGCAAATGCTGCAGTCGGATAGAGATTAAACGGTCTATATTCTAAATTCACAACCTAATTTACACTACAATTTAAAATCACAACCATCTGATCTGAAACGTATGACCGAGTTAAAATTGCAGGAAATAGAGATTGTATACAATCCGTTTCCAAAATTTTAATGCGAGGATACAAATCATGTTTTTCTATATAGGGGTAAAATCATGTCAGCCAAACCACAAATAACTACAACTGGCGGAAACATTAACCTCACTTCCCCCAATTCATTCATCATTTTAGTCAACAAATTGGAAAATAAATCGTCTTTTTAGTAATGATGTTACAATGGTCAGTTCAAAGTGAATCAAGTAACAAAAAATTGAACTACTCGAACACAATGAAGTCTTACCATATGATCTGCATAAATCACATAAGAAATGGCACTGTACGAATTCTAATTTTTAGGCCATTCCTCCTCGGGCAACTTCTTTTTAAGGCGGGCCTCTCTCTTAAGCTTTCTCTTCACTTTCGCAATTCTTGTATTAAAATTCTCCGTGACTTTTTTCTTAATTTTATCAAAGCCAGGAAGTCTGCTCGACACTATGTCAACTGCTAGATTGTTAAGGCCATTAAATACTTCGTAGAACCTCTGCAAATAATTGAAGCAAATAAAATCCCATGTTATGACAAAAACCACCTTACATTTGCTCTCTACCAAGATGTGAAACAGAAAAGTTGTAATTGGTAAAGCATGTCATAACTATAATTATCATATAAAAGAAAAAGAGAGGAAACAAAACTCAATGTAAGTTATAAATGAATCCAAATCCTTTGATGGAAAGACATACATACCATCATATCAGCATTCCAGCGCCTGATGAATGGAGGACCAGTGCTGTATGAACCAAGTGGTTCACGGTACCATTGACCATTGAATGTTATTTTATCCATTGCTTGTTCTATGCTCAGAACTTCCCATGGCCTCAATCCTGGAATAAGTTTAGCCAACTTCTTTCTATCTCACACAGCCATCCCCCCAATCCAAAGAAAATAATTAAATATACAAGTTAAAATACACACACACACACACACACACATATATATATATATAATAAAAGAAGGGACAGGTAGGAAGGAAAGAGTTTGTAACAATAATAAAGTGGAGAACATGCAATCACAGTTTATTAAACCTTCTTGCTGTAATTTGCAGAAAACTTTTTTTTTTATTATAAGCTAAAAGTAGATAAATAAGAGAAAACAAAGACTGGGGGGACGTAGACTTTACCCATGAAAAAAAATAAGAAAGGGAAAATCAACAATAAGGCTATATATATTAAATAGTATTCTGAGACCGAGCCCTAAAACGAGTATTATAGAAACTTGGGTGCTCTAGATTTTCTTTATTTTTTCTTATTTGACTTCGAAACAACTTCAGTGAAACCTTGTGAAAATGGAAGTTGCCTATTTTCTAAAAAATATCTATTTTCTATATCTATAATATACAGAGATATATAAAGGCAATACTCATTTTGGTGTAGCCTATTTTACTTTCCAAATATACCCTTTTCAGTTTTCTTTTTTCGTGTTTAAATTCTCACCACGCCTAATAAATGTTTGACGATAGTTTTCTTTTTTAATTTTGCAGTTGGTGTAAACAACAAATGTATTACAATCCAACATAATCAATATCAAAATCAAAATCAAAATTATTCAAAGAAACACAAACAAAATATATGTACCCACTTAAGCGCAGTAAAAAAACCGGACAAACGGACACTAATGTGTCCATCTACACGCTACTATTTTTATAAAACTGTCCTAGCAGACATACCTAAGATCTTTGGGAATGTACTTGTTGGGCATGTGATCCTGTTCCAAAGTAGGGGTCAGTTCAGTGCCACTAGCCCAAAGAAATAGGGCATGACTTGGAATTCTAACTCCAGGCCAAAGGCCATCATTAGCTTCCAACACTGCTAAATCACGTCTCTTGCTTTCTACAGCCTCTTCTTGAAGCTGCTTATAAGTCTTCTTTTCAAATCCCTTAAGAGGAACCCATGGTGGTATACCTTTTTGTAATTTGTGAAAGAAAGCTGTCGCTGAAGCACCAAATCGAACTGAAAATTGCCAAACCAAGGTCTCAGATTTTATGAAATATGAAAGTTCAGCGCTTGGCAGATTAGCTTAATATGCTGTATTCTTAAGCATTGAAAAGATTCATTGGCATGTCTTTAAGAATATGTGGAAAGTTATGCAATGAACTGACTTCAATACATTGTTCTGTTTGAACTATGTAGTAAGAATTCCTCTAATAATAAGTAAGAAGCTAACTTATTCTTTCAGTTCTACCATTTTTTAGTGAAGAATTAAAGAAATCATTCTCAAGATTCTTATCAAAAATGGATTTTATGTTCTGTTCCAATTTTTCAATGTTTTAGCAAAAGATGTTTCAAAAAAAGAGTTGGATAGCCTTAGGTTCTCCTTTGTCAACTGAGAGAGGAATAAGACTATTAAATTTGGATAACTATACAGAATAATTCCTCTCATCTCATCCCGTGATTTCATTCACAGTGCATGAAGTTAAGAGAGAAAATCAGTTGATAACCACACTCCCAGTCACAGGCTCAGCAGCCTGTAGCACAGCCAAGGGGTGAGGTTTTGAGTCTAGACGGGGAAGAATTATGTAGGAGCAGCTGAAGAGTAAGGGCTAGTTTTGTAAATTAGCTTAGGAATAATATATTTAATTAGTAGGGACTGCAGTGATGGGGGCACATTTCAAAATTAAACCAAAAAATGTCCTGGCACATATGTAAGGGTGCTAATCCCTTGGAAGAAGACATAAGCAAGGTAGTTGAAATTGAGATCCTACCCAAGATCGGGAAGGGGACTCAAGATTGTAAATCACGAGATCATAACACATATTGTAAGATCCTTCAAAATTCATAAAATTAATATAGACACATGTGGATATAAATTCATATACATCCAAGGAACGATCAAATTAGTCCGGTGCCAAACTTGGAGACTTACACCAATTAATAACTTTATATAGGATTCGCTTTACCAATCCAATTATTGAATTAAAAGTTATTTATAAAGTAGATACAGCTTATAAAATTTTGTACAGATAGAAAACTTACTTGACACTCTATCATACTACTTTATTTTGACGGGTAATATGCTCTTTATAAATAAGTAAATGTTCCTAATTAGACAACACACATGTGAGAATCCAAATTAATTGAAATTTGACAAACATGATCACGAATATAATATCAATAAAGAATTATGTCCTTAGATTATCAATAAAGCATTTTGTAAGGAAAACAAAATGTTACATTCCTAATTTCCATAAATAAATAAAAGACTGTGCACATATGGAATGAATAGATTATCAACTAAAATATATTAGATAAAGTAAAAAAGATGGAACTCAACATACCTTCCCAAGTAGCGATAGCACGCTCCATTCCGTAAATCATGTGAATGGGAGCCCATTCATCCATATCCTCTCCCCAAATGAAAGTGTTTTTATCAATGACCCCAGCACCCCAAGCAGTTTTAAGCGTATGCAATGCCAGAGGTCCTCGCGTTCGACCCAGCCGATCCTTATAGAACCATACACCACTCCTCATGATAACTAAATTGAATAGAAAATAGAATCAACATCATACACAAACAAACAACAATGAGAAGACACATGAACTAGTGAAACAGTTACATCCATCCTGGGTTTAGTATTTTACCACAGAACCTACAACAAATAAATATAACATTGATTGGATATTTCACATTTAATTCACATGTCATAGTAATTAATTAATTAATTAATAACTGTATATAATTACAGTGTTCATAACTATCCTTTCTAAACTGTCCTAAATATGTTTTCATTTTTGGCAAAGAAAAAACTAAAGAAGCGGCAGATAGGTTGTTCCACAACCAATATGAGGTGCACCTGAGTTAGTGACTGCCTACCAATGAAGGATTGCCAAAGAAATGAACCCAAGCAGGACCTTTTTATGATGGTTATTCATTCCAACCAATTAGTTAACCTAACTGCCACAGTCGGACTCAAGACCTTTTAGATCTCAGCATATTCAATCCTAAGCATCCTGCTGACTAAGCCCAACCCTTGTTAGGAAGCAATTTTTATTAGCTTATTTTGTGTTTAAAAGAGCTTTTAATGACATCTTCTAAAGAAGATATTTGTAATAAAGTGGCGGTACTCCTAGTATTAGGGTTTTGATTGTTTGAATCACAGAATAGACACATTTGGGTAACCTGGGTATCCTATAGAGCAAAGTAAGTACCTTCGCAATATGTGCTCATTAATAACAAATCTCGGACGTGTTAGAATATCAAGAGTTAATTTTCTAAGTTCTAACCATGGAAAGAGTAGTCAAATCCAATAAAACTAGATGTCACATCTTTGCCTATCGTGAGGAGACTCGGATTCTATACAGTTGGAGAAAGCAAACAATGAAGTGAACTTATTCCTACTGGTGGATAAAAATTGAGTGTCTCATATTCTAACTTAACCAAATCAACTCTAAAATACATCTCAAAATATTAGTCTCCCTATCTTCATCTAACATCCAAAATCAACGACTATGCGGCGGCTATAGAGAATCTAAATCCCTAACAAGGTCTAGAAATGAGTCTCACGTTCGTGTTTACTTATACCAACACTAAATCAAAGAATCTAAACAAAACTAAATAATCAAACATTTCAAATCACACGCATAGTCAAGCACATATTTCTGAATTTGAAAATTCCAATTCACAGTTTCACACAATAAAGCAATCTCCAATTTAAACCATTGAATTAACATTGGACAACTAACAATCCAACTTTGTATTTTGCACTCAACCAATGCAGTCAATTGCATATTGCAAAAAATAGAAATTCATTCAAATTATGTTACACAACAATGTTATAGTGCTGCTATACCCACTATTTAACAACATTTTGCACTAAATAACATATCGCACTATACTATAGCACTATAGCGCTTCTATATCCACTTTTCGATCAAATTCCACTACACTATAGCACTATAGCGCTAATTGAACAATAACAATTTGATCAAATATCACTACATTATATATCCACTATTAAACACAACTAACTCGATTTACAAAAAATGTAAGCGTGATCATGAACCATCCAATCTTAATCTAAAAAATGCTGTCTATCGCAGATCGCAAAAACTAGCGATCCATTCAAATTCCGCCACACAATAATGTTACAGTGCCACTATACCTGCCATTTAACAACATTTTGCACTAAATAACAACACTAACTCGATTAACAAAAGCAATTAGTTCAACTTCCACTGAGTATCCGCCATTTAACAACACTAACTCTATTAACAAAAATCGGAAACCCGAACCGTCCAATTTCAATCCAACAATCAAAATCATTTAACTACATCAAATTCATGCTTCTCTAATAACACAAAAGCCAGATGCTTATAAAACTTGATTTTGAAAAACTAACAATCATAGTATCGCATAACAACAATATTTTGCATTAAATTACGTATCCCACAACAATAACAATTAGTTCAAATTCCGCTACATTATAGCACCTCAGTAGCCGCTATTTAACAACACTAACTTGGAAAGCTGAACCATCCAATATCAATCCAACAATCAAAATCATATAACCACATCAAATCCATGATTCCCTAACAACACTAAATCTACAACCCAAATAAAAAAAAAACTTACAATCATAGTAGCGTGTCTCAAGTCTCTTATACCCAATAGCTTGAGCAACATCATTAGGCTTACAAGGAGGATAAGGTCTTTGTCTAAACCCCCAAAGCCCAAAAAAAAACTGTCTAGCAAAATCCCAAAACTTTATCCTCGCAAGCAACTTCGATTGGGCTTTCCTCGGCATGGGCAAACCATCAAGCCCAATAACATTCGGAACCTTCTTCCAAACATCCCTATCCTCTCTCCTAAACGGTTTCTCGTTCTTCTTCAACTCAAGTTCATTCATCTTATCGATGATTAACTCAGCTCTCCACAAAATCTGTATCCATGGATTGTTCCTCAATAATTCCGAGACCTCTTCTTTTTCTTTCAATTCTTGTTCGGTCGGGTTGGGTTTGATATCGAACACTTCGTTTTGGTTGAGGATATTTTCAACTTGTGGGGTGTGTCTGTGGTCGGGGAGGGTTTCGCATTCGTGGAAGAATTGTTGAACCATTTGGGTGAATGGACCGGGTTCATCGGATTCATCGTCTTCGAGGGCGGTGGGGGTGGTGGGTTTGGGGGTGGAGAGAGATGTGGAAGCGAAATTTGGGGAATGGGAGAGGTTGAGGATGGTGTTGAGAGGTGGGAGAGGGAGAGGAGTTGGGGGTTTGGAGAATGGGAACCAGTTTCCACTGAAAGGGTTGAAGTTTATGGAAGACATTGAAGAAGAAGAATAAGAAGAAAGGGTTTAGTTGAGGTGTAAGGGGATAATGGAATGAGAGTGCGATTTGAAAAACAAGCGAATAAGGGAGAAGACAAAATTAGTGGAGTAAAAAGTGAAAAATCTATACATGTTATGGTAACTATAACATTTATTACTTTTTCTTATTTGCTTATCTAAAAACTTTTATACCATCACAATCTTCATGAGAAGAGGATAAATACACAACTTAACTGGGGCATATGTTAATCATTAATTACTTTCAATTATTTTTCATTCAAATTTTAACTACTGTCCCGCTTAAAAATATTGAATTATCTTCGAATGTAATATACAATATTGAAAAAGATAAATTGTTGAGTATTTGTCACGTTTAATGAGAAATAAACTCTTATAATTAAATATATTTTTAATTTTTATAAAATTACGATCTTTTAAGTTTAGCTCTTAAAAAAATATCCACTTTTATTCTTTATTTTAATTTTATACGAATTTTTTTTAGACTAAAAATATCAATTTTTTATTAAAAAAATTCAAAATAAGGACTAAAAAAATTGAGACTAAAAATAAAATTTTATAATTTTTATAAAATATATTGATGTATTTTTTTATATCAATATCAAATTTTAACTACTGTCCCGCTTAAAAATATTGAATTATCTTCGAATGTAATATACAATATTGAAAAAGATAAATTGTTGAGTATTTGTCACGTTTAATGAGAAATAAACTCTTATAATTAAATATATTTTTAATTTTTATAAAATTACGATCTTTTAAGTTTAGCTCTTAAAAAAATATCCACTTTTATTCTTTATTTTAATTTTATACGAATTTTTTTTAGACTAAAAATATCAATTTTTTATTAAAAAAATTCAAAATAAGGACTAAAAAAATTGAGACTAAAAATAAAATTTTATAATTTTTATAAAATATATTGATGTATTTTTTTATATAAAAATTTACAGTATCTAATATTGTTCTCACTAATAAAAAAATTTGGATTCATCACCGAGAATAATTTTAAGGGTGTGTTTGCGAGTTAGAATTTAGAGGACTTTGGAGACAAATATTTTAGAAGACTAAGTCTATATTTTGATATATTTTTAATATTTAAAAAAAAATTAAAAAGTATCCAATATAATGTTGTTCTTTGAATTTTATTTAAATATCAAATATATATCAAAATATAGATTTAACTCTTCAAAGTTCTCCCAAAAACCAATTTGCAAACACACTCTGTCTAATTTTAGTAAAAGTTAAATACCTCTACTGATTTTAATGTTGTGATTGACTGACAATGTAAAGATTATGACAGTGGATATATATATTAAATTTTAATTAGAATACTTAATTTTTTAAAATTTTCTATTAATAATATAGATTTTATTATTGTTTCTTTAATAATTTTTTATTTGTATATTTAATTTTTGTTTAAGAATAACTTTTTTTTTGGTTGAAAATTTTTTTAAAAAAATATTAAAGAACCGCACATGTATTAAAAGCTTTAAAAAATTATCTACAATTAGTTCTAGCATTATAGTGCAAAAAATATTACTTAGCTATTAGAACTTTAATTCTTTTTATTTTGTAGTTATTTAAGGTTACTGTTGAAAATTACCCTTTTAAATGTTTATAACGATCTATGCATTTCATTAAAGATTAAGGAAACAATACAACATGAATTCTGATGAAAACTTTATGGACTAGTTGTGAACAAAGTTGCTTGATCTAAGAGTTCAACAACTTGATTTGCTTACCTAATAATAATCATAACAGTTTTTAATTTAAATAATGAAAGTGCATACTTTCAGGGCCTAGCTTAACCATTCTTGAACCCCAATTCTACTATTTCATTTATCTCTTTCTTTTCTACATTTCAACCCCTTCCTAACTTAACACAATACTCCATTTTTTTTTCCACTTCTATATGTATTAAGTTTTGTATCATTTCTCCCATAGCATGAATTTTTAGTAAAATTTTCATCAATTTTCATGACCTTAACAAATTCTTATCTTTTCATAACAAAAAACATATTTCTTAAAAAATATATTTGTCTTTTTTTATAAACTAAAGTTCATACCTTCAATTTTAAAATAATGCATACAAACATGACTCATTTGGAGAGTATTGTTGGTTGTGGTGTAATACAGTGTATAAATTATAATTTACATATTTATTTGATTATATGGTGAGAATTTGTTTAAGGTAATAAAAAGAAAAATATGATCAAGCTTGCTTGTAGTTTTGTCATCATAATTTCATAATGCATCAAATCCTTGAAATTAACAAGTTATACCAAGTTTTTCGTATATAATGTTAAGTTTTCAAATCAATTAAAAGTACACACATCAATTAAAAAATAATAAAATTTTAGTCGAAAACCGGTTATTTAACCATAACCATTTTAGAACCAGTTTTAAACCAAAAATAGATTTGGTTATAAATCTTAATACATATAATGATTTTAAAATGGATATGGTTTGATTTTTTAAAAAAACATATACACAACCCTAAATAGAGGTATAGCCAAGATCTTGGAAGAACACAATATCAATGTTACAATTAAAAGGGTGAAGATGATTGCTCATTTTGCTACTTGCCACCAGCTAAAGGGGTGGTGATGGTTATAGATTTAGCTTGCAACCATATGGTGATGTAAGGAGATCATATTCCCTAAAACTTTCGCATTCATATTACTCTAACAATTCCAAAATATCTTGAAAATGGTAAATTACCATTTTAGTCCATGACTGAGCAAAGCGCTAACATTCTTTTCCATGACTCACCCAAAAATTCAAAGCAGTCTCTAACTCATTCAGATGTACGTCACTTTAGTCCATAACGTTAACTTTTTTGTTACCTCTCTTACATGTGTGACACGTACGTCTATGTAGTTGTATGACGTGTTACTCTTTCTCCTACATGTATATCTAACTAGATAAAGACCAAAATAACATTAAATTCAAAATAGTGTCCATAATTACTCTGTTTTGTAAAAAATGCCCATAAAGATATTTCAAACCAAGAAAAATGGTGCTGCTTGATCTTCTCTGTCATCGAATCATTCTCCCCCACAATAACAAAAGTATTCATTTTATTATTCTTCATTAATTTGTTGTCACATACAATATGTCCTAAATAAAATTAATAATTTAGAAATATGTTTTTCACTCAAATACAGAGTACAACATTGAGAGAGTACAACATTGAGACACAAACAAAAAATCAGTTTAAATTCGCTAAAAAAAGAATTCACAAATTCATCCTACCCACAAAAAACAATATTTTCAAGATTTCGTCCATGGTGGTAGTGGGTAATTTGGTTTCTAAAATTTAAAATTTTCAATTGCAACTTCATCTCTTTCTTTTATTCTCTCTACACTTGAGATCCATTGTTTTTTTTTCTTCTCTTTTCCATATCATATGGATTTTACAATTTCACAAAGGAGGATATTGAAATTGGAACATGAAAAGAGGAGAGAAAAGAGAAGGGGTTTCTTGGAGTGCCTACAATTAGGACGTGTTGGAGGGGAAGAAGGTTTGAGAAATTAGGAAATGATGAAGTACTTCAAACACATGTAATAAAGTAATTGAGAGAAGAAAATGAAGAAAAATGGAAGGAATTAGATGAAGAAGAAATTAAGGGAAAAATTTAGGGTTAGAGAAGATGAAGAACAAAATGAAGAGAGGTAAAAGGTGGATTTCATTCTCACAAGGTTATGTTGTGATCTAAAATTTCATAGTGTTGATATATAATTTCATTTGACACTGGTGCATTTTTTTTTTATTTTTAACAAAACTGTTTAACAAATTGTGTGAGTATTCCATTGCACGAGTACATACTATTAGAGTGCATAAATTACGTTTTCAACTTAAAATGACATTTGATTGTATGTTTGAGGGAATTATTTTAGCATATTTTTCATTAAAAAAATAGTATATATTTGTAAAAGAAGTTTCGGCTTTAAAAATAAGTTGAGTTGAAAAGTATTATCTTTGGTTACCATCTAAACAGAAAATATTTGAATATATTTTGTCGCGTGCATATATAGTGTTATGTTTATTTTTATTCTTTTAAGAGAATGTTTGCCTTTACGACGCAACTGTATGTAGTCTACCAAAAGTAGTAGATTCTCTTCCGAAACATTATGGTGTAGTTCATTTGTAGCCTTTGATTTGGTAGGAGAGAGAGTTAAAAAATGGGTTTAAAGGTGGAGATTTCTCCACCAAAAAAAGATGAGAAAAAAAACCACTTGATGCAATCCATTTCTATCTATTCGCTGCTAAAATTTGTAGCTTCATATTTTTGACGGCGACTTTACATTGGAAAGTGAGATAAAATATGGTTCCTCCAAACCAAACATAACATAAGTTTTTTTGTTTGAATTACATTCCTGCAATATAAAAAACTATCAATTTTAGTCCTTCACATCAATTTTCATTACAAAAACAATGACGTGGTTAACAAATGTTGATGTGGCACTGTTGACTCAAATTAATAAATACAGTCACCATTGACATATATTATCTTTAATTATTTTTAAAAACAAAATTTAAAAAATCTAGAAATCGTAAACCACGACTTAACAAATATCTTGAGCCAAAAAGTTTGTAGACATGGTTTTTCAACTTCATAAATTGGATACCACAATCTTTGGCGATCACATTGTTACAAAAATATCATACTTTCGATTCATCCAACTCCAATGATGTATTCATAACTATTTTTTTTTCAAAAATAAAAAGACAATATATTATTATGATTGGCCTAGATCCAATAAGATCTGAGGGTGAATTATATTTGGATAGGCTTTCAGTCATAGCTGGTATGAGTTAGTTAAAGAAAAATGGGTTATCTGGAGCTTAATCTAGTTTTCGATCCAATTCACAAAGTTACATTTTGTGTGAGTCACTAGCCCTAATTCAATAACAATGTTCTTTGCAATGTCCCCTAGTAGTTCAATGGAAGAAAGTGAGAGTTTATTGCCTTCACCAACGTTTGACAATCTGATTCAAAAATCAATACATCCAAGTCGTGCAATTTCACCATCTAAATAATGAGCAATAAAGCTTGTGCTTCCACCGTCTCGATGACAGTAAAACCAAATCTCTTCCAGTTTGTCGCTATCAAAACATAACCTTCTTATCTCTAACAACTCTCAAACCCCACAAGCTATCCTTAATAAGAGTAGTGTCGCTATTTTATTTTACCTAATTATTTTGTGATTTTTCTTATTCTCCTTTCGTAACATTGCTTCTTTGTTGTTGGATTTTCCTATTGTTGGCGGTGCTTTGAGTTTCCTTTGTTGTTTGGTATTCAATACAACACTTTAAAGCTACTTAATTAATCTCATGGACATGTATAGGTTTTTGCTCTTATACTTCTTTGTTTCTAGCATACCACAAATCGTATATTATAGAAAACATAAGTTGCAGAGTTACTATGTTCGAGCATGTTATAGATCCAATTCTCTAGTGTTTGTTCACCACCATTGCCAAAATTTATATTGAGGGGGGACCAAAACCACACTTGGGTCGCCAAAATGCAATCTTTGAAATATTAATTAAGTGTTTCAGAGTGACTCAAACATCTAGGGCAAAAAATTAGGCATTTCACTTCTTTAGAGTTTAGATTTGCCCTCATAGGAATAAAGTTTTTTTAGGATTCTCCATATAATAGTTTGAGGTCTAGGTGGAGCTTTTGTCTTATGTATCTTTTTCCAACATTGCTTCTTTGTAGTGATGTGAGAGGTGTTGGGCTTGACTCTATAGTCACTATCGTTTGTCGCCATCCACAACAAGTCTCCCATTTAGTCCAATGAACCTGGTTTTTTTTCTTCATCTTTTCCACCTCACCAGAAGTTATAGATGAGCCTCTTAATTAGATTACAAACCATTTTGGTAAAAGAAAGCAAGTCATAACATATGTAAGAATTGTTTGGGTTATACCTTTTATGAGGACACTCTTTCCTGCGAAAGATAGACATCTTCCTTGCAAAAGGTAGACAACTTCCCTTCCAACCTTTAACTTTTTCCAAATTTTGTCAACAATGCTACTAAAAACCTCATTTTCTTTATTTTCCCACATAAGTTGGCAGCCCCAGGTAATTAACAATCTTTTTTATGATAGTAATAAGTAGCTCCTCTTAGAATTTTTTTTTCTTCGCATAAGACACATTTTTGCTAAAAAACATTTTTAATTTGTTTAAATTGATCTTTTGTCTCCTAGACCTCCTGGTATTTTTTGAAAATGTTTTATAGTTCCATTGCCTCCTTTTTTTTCCTGCCCTACAAAAATGATACAATCATCAGCAAAAAGAAGATGAGAGATTTGAAAGGCATTCTTTGAGATGGGAAAACCATGAATTTTACCTTGATTATGACTATTTTGAATCAGTCCAGAATGGATTTCAACGCATAAAATAAAACAAATAGCAGGAAATTTATCACCTTGTCTTATGCCCCTTTGAGGGGGAAAACTCAATGGGTCTACCATTAATGCGGATAGAAAAAGAAATTGGGCTAACACACCTCATACCAAGTTTGATCTCCACATAGTCATTTTTGCTTCTTTTAATGTTATGAAGAGCATGGAAAGATTCCAAAGCAATAAACATATTGTCAGTAATTAATCAATCAAGAATAAAAGAACTTTGGCAAGGTTCGACAATCATGGGTAGAAAATTATTAATCCTATTAGCCATAGTTTTAATAACAATTTTCAAAATAACATTACACAAAGCAATAGGTCTATAGTCAACAGGTTGTTTAGGGTTCTTAATTTTTGGAATTAAATAGATGAAAGTGTCATTAATACTACTCGGGTCACCATTATGATTTAGAATATTTAAAACAAAATTAGTGACATCACTAGCAATGATGTCCCAAAACCTATGAAAGAAAATTGTTGGAAGCCTATTATGGCCAAAGCATCCATGCTTTTCATTTGATGGATAGAGTTGTACACCTCATCCCTTGCAAAATCAGCTTCCAGTTGGTTGTACATAACTAGAAAAAATATATCTTTAACCATTTCAATAATAGTATACAGACCAGTAGAGTTTGAAGTAAACATATTTTTAAAAGGGAGGTGAAAATATCTTGAATTTTTTCCTCTCTGTTTGATGTTTCCCGATTCTAGTCTAGGATTTTTCTAATCCAATTTCTTCTCTTTCTTTGGGTTGCCTTTTGATGGAAAAAATTTGGTAATCCCCATCTTGCATCCATGATGTCGCGGCCTAAATTTCGAGTGTTTCTCGAATTCAATGGAGTCACTACCAAAGTTTCTTTAAAATAGGGAAAACATTAGGAAACCCTTAAAAAGGAAAAATGGTCTTTGAAACCAAATTTTGAGGTCGATTATACGTAGGAAAGGTATTAATATCCATTAAAATCCGGTTACCTATAATTAATTGTGTAAAATTAATATTAACTTAAATATATTTATTTATCCTTACTATAAAATATGAGTATCAATTGTTTTTTAATGTGATTTTGAAATAAATATGTGCTTAAGAAAGAGAGGAAAAAAGAAGAATTTTTTTTTATTAATGTGCTTGACAAAAGTGTGATCTTGCTCCTACGTATCTCCGAGTGCGATGGAGAAATCAAAGTTATGTAGTTCTTAGGGTAGAAAATGCGGATGTGTTGATTATTTTTAAACAAAATTGTTTTGTTGTTGATATAAATAAAAAAGGAATTGTTTTGATGGAAAAAAAAGTTTGTTTGATTTGAATAATGATTTCGAAATGCGAGTTTTAGGACTATTAAGCTGTACAACTTATATCTATACGAGACTTGAATCAATATTTTTTATTTTTATTTTTATGATTTAATAAAATGAAAATGTTATGCAAGCTGTATCTTACTGCCTCTACGTAAAAGAAACTAAAAAGTACACCTAGTGTCTTGCTTGTATCTGACTGCCTATGTGTAAAAGAAACTGAAAAGTACACCTAGTGCCTTGCTTGATGTGATAAAACTTACACATAGTTCTGTTGAAACAATAACATAATCGGAAACAATGAATAACCAACAAAAGCAAAAAACATAATTGAAAAGAAAAAGAGAACGTTCTTGGTTTCTGCATATCTGAAGAACGCTATTGACTTCTGCAGAAACGAAGAACGTTCTTGACCTGCAGAACTGAAACGGAGAATGATCTTCGTTTCTGCTGAACTACAATTTTAACGATCAATGTAAAATGAAATTAAAGAAAGATAAGAACAAGAATAACACCAAGATATACGTGTTCGGTGTCAATTACTTGAGACCTACATCACGGGCAAGGAAGCAAAGCAATTGACTAAGAGTATAGAGTTACAAGATTAAGGCCTTCTACAATTGTAATACCCTTGTATCTATCACTGTTGAGAGTACAACAATACAAGTTTCTCACTTACAATCTCTCTATCTTTTTTCTCCCTTATTCTCTCTATCTTCTGATTTTCTATGAATCTTGATAATTACATAGACTTCCTTTTTTTTTCTTCTCTTTTTCACATATGGCAACAAATACATTCACAACTATTTATAGTATTCTAAACAAGTTAGTTTAACTAACTATAACTACTTATCATAACTAAATTGACCAAATTCAGTTATAACAAACATTAAGAATAACTAACTCCAATAGTTGATGATTTGAGGCATATCTTCACTATTCTCCACCTTGACTCAATATCAGAATGATCCATTTATAGCATTTGCTTCCATGTACCAACTTTATAGCAGTGCTTGAACTTAGTCTGTGAAATTGACTTCGTGAAGGCATATCAAGGTTCTCTTCTGTTGCAATTTTTTCAATTGAAACCTGCTTTGAATCTATCACATCCCTTATGAAATGAAGCTTAACATCAACATGTTTAGACTTATCATGATACACTTGATGCTTGGATAGGTGAATAACACTTTGATTGTAACAGAAAATCCAAACATAATCTTATTTAATTCCTAGTTCACCAATTAGTCCCTTCATCCATATAGCTTCCTTAACTCCTTTAGTGAGAGCAATGAATTCAGCTTGAGTTGTAGAGAGGGCTACCACATATTGTGTAATTGCTTTCCAACTCACAACTGTTCCATATAAGGTGAAAACATAACCAGAAATTGTTTTTCTAGTATCCATGTTTCCAGCACAATCCGAGTCAACATATCCCTTGATTGGTTCCTTGTCATGATGAGCCTTTTTGAACTTTAAGCCTGTTGTCAACGAGCCATTTAAGTACCTCATAATCCACTTGAGTGCTAACCAATGCAAAGCCCCTGGATCTGTCATAAATCTGCTTACCACATTCGCAGCATAAGCTAATTTGGTCTGCTGCAAACCATGCCATACATTATGCTGCCAACTCCACTAACATAGGGAATGGTACTCATTCTTTATCTCTCCTCATCTATTTTAGGCGAGTCTTGCATGGACAATTTGAAATTTTGTCCTAAAGGAGTAGTAACATGTCTTGATTCATGCATTATGAATTGAGTAACGACTTTCTTCAAGTAGGCAGCTTGTGAGAGAAATGATTCCCCCTTCAATCTATCCCTTTTTATGTCCATTCCTAGGATCCTCTTAGCCTCTCCAAGTTCTTTCATCTTAAACTTACTGCTAAGGTCAGATTTGAGCCTTTTAATCTGATCTTTATTTGAGCTTGCAATAAGGATATCATCTACATAGAGTAATAGGTAAGTAGAAGATTGTTCTAAAGAATGTTCTGGACCTTCTTTTGTTGGAGAACGTTCTTGACCCTCCTCTACTGGAGAATGTTCTGAATCTTCTTCTGCTATAGAACGTTCTTGTCCTTCCTCTACTGGAGAATGTTCTGGACCTTCTTTTGTTGGAGAATGTTATGGACTTTCTTCTTTTAGAATGTAAACGCAGTTGTCAAAATTGCATCTTTGGAAACCAATCCTCATAATGAAATCATCAAACTTTATGTACCAATGTCTAGGACTTTGCTTCAGGCTATACAATGATTTCTTTAAGAGACAAACCTTGTTACTACCTTTAGTAAAACCTTCAGGTTGCTGCATATAAATGGTTACTTTAAGGTTACCATGGAGAAATGTTGTTTTGACGTCCAGCTGTTCTTGTTGGAACCAAGTTGGTTCTAAGTACTTAGGATTTTGATGTTTACAAAAGCACTCCATGTAATCTTATTTTGTACCTTGAAATATTACATTAAATACCACCAGAAGATGAAGTTTCCAGAGGCAGAAGATGAAGACACCAGATAATGCATCCAAAAGGTACCAGAGGATGCATCCTGAAATTACCAGAGGATATCTTTGCTGGCCCAAATCAGAAGGAAGCAAAGTCAGAAGGAGACCTGGACCAGTCCAGAAGGAAGCATGCTAGAGGGAGACTTGTTCCAGACCAGAAGGAATCAAAAGTCAGACTTAGTCCAGAAGTTATTCTGACCAGAAGATGGCCTGGCAGTGAAATGATAAACAATCTAGACTTGTTATAGACTTAATCATAGGATAAAGTAATGGGTCTAGAACAAGAGATTCAATCCAGATTTGACCCAGACCAGAAGATAGCATGGTTCAGGGTATGAAACTAAGTCTAGACCAGAGGAAATGATGTCCAGATATGATCCAGAACTGATCCAAATCAGAAAGTAAAATGTCCAGACTGAAATATTATTTGTCCAGATTTAATTTCAGTTCAATCCAGACCCAGTTCAGAATTGGTCTAGATCAGAGGGAAGATATCAAGATCAATGGTTCAGATTTAAGCATATGGCCCAGTGTTGGCCGAAATCAGAAGGACAGAATGTATGGTCTAGCATTGGCCGAGATCAGATGATCACAACAGATCAGTTTGCAAGTCCAGGATGGCCGAGATCAGAAGATCAGAAAGTGTGGTCCAGGGTTGGCCGAAATCAGAGGATCACAGCAGATCACTTAGTATGGTCCAGATGTGGACTAGCGCAGAAGATCAAACGGTCCAGAATTAATCATGAGGATTAACGGTGGAGATTTAATTAAATTTGATCAAAGTATTAAAAGGATTTGTTACAAAAATAAAGTGAAGTCGTATGGGAGTTCAGAAGCTATTGGCGGGAAGAAAGATTTGTTCCAGAATTAATTAAAGACAGGATTGGCCCAAGTTATTTATGAAAACAAATCTGGAGATAAAAAAGATATGTTTTTTAATTATATGAAACCCGATTGGTCAGAGTATTTTTGCAAGAGAATCCAGCTAGATACAGCTCGAAATTCAGCTTGGAAGAGACCCTAATCTGCATCTATAAAAGGAGGCTCAAGGCAGAATACTTAGCATCGAAAATCACAAAAGAGTCATACACTTCCAAAGCAAACACTCAAGTTTTCAGTAAGGTTAATTGTGAGTTCCAGCTTTCCAGAAGCAAGCACTCGTGTTATTTTCTTTCCCTTGTGTTAGATCTAAGTTGTTGAAGTAGAGTCTACAATCTGAGGGATTCAGAAGGGGTAGCAGATTACTTGGCAATTAGATTCAAGGCGTTGTAATTCCTTCTACAATTTGGAGTTGTCAGATTGGTAGAGAAGACTTGACTTAAGAAGTCAAGGTGCTGCACTCCTCAAAAGTCTATGATTGTTAGACTGTTTGAGAAGACTGACTTGGAGGGTTAGTGGTATTGTTGTAATTCAAGGTTTCAATTAGTGAAATCCTTCAAGGTGAAGGGAGTGGACGTAGCCTCGTTAACGGTGAACCAGTATAAAATTCTGTGTTTTTATTTTTACTTTATATCTGCTGCTAACTCTATTTTTAAAACTGCAAAAAACAGAAAAAGTATTCAAGTTAGTCAAACACAATTCAACCCCTCTTTCTCGTGTTTGCACCTTCAGTTCTAACTCCAAGTCATTTTGAGTTACAATTGAAAATAGAATTCTGATAGAACAATGTTTCAAAATTGGTGCAAAGACCTCATTGAAATCTATCCCTTCAAGCTGAGAAAATCCTTTGGCAACTAACCTTGCTTTGAACCTTATCTTCTCTTGACCTTGAATACTTCCTTTTTCTTGAACACCCATTTTGATCCAATTACCCTTTGATTCTTAGGAATGTCAACTAAAATCCAGATTTGATTATTTTCTAGTGATTGCATCTCTTCATCCATATTTGTCAACCAAGCTTCTTTATCTTTACTATTAATTCACTACAATATTTTTGAGTTGTGGAAACAATAAAAAAGTGTGGTGTAAACCAAAAAAACTGTGGCCTAAAGGTTAGGCAACAGTTTTGCAACGGTTTACAAAGTGTGGTGTAGGTGGCCATGGCCTCTTAGCAAACGCAACGGTTTTTTACTTTTGCTCATGAATTCTAAAAAACCATTGCTGAAGACACTCAAAGAGGCAACATTTTTTTTGAATGTTTTCGCCCACGGTGTTATGAGTTGGTTTTGCCAACATTTCATAAATGTTGCATATCCAGTTAGGCCACGGTTGTGTATATTATATCTGTTTCAGGCAACACATTTATAACATTTTCAAAAGCATAGACAACAATTTTTGTTTTAAGGCAATTGATTTGTATGTGTTGCATATAACTTTAGACCACGATTATCGAAATGTTGATAACACATTTCGACCACAATTGTTTTAGATGTTGGCTATTTGTTTAGGCCACTTTTTTATGAGTTGGTTTTGCCAACATTTGATAAATATTTTAGATGTTGCCTATTTGTTTAGGCCACAGTTTAATATTAAATAATTATTATTGAACATAATTTAACATGATTAGACATTCAAAATATTGTAATAGAAATATTGGCCACGATCTTATCAAAATATTGTAACAGAAATATTGTAACATGTTTAGGCCACGGTCTTATCATAATATTGTAACAGAAATATTAATAAACATAAAAAAAAAACCAATACATGATAATCAAACAATTTACTTATCAAAATATTGTATGAGCTCTATTACTAGGCATCCAAAAAAAGAAAAACCAATTGTCTTATTAAACAACCAAGTCTTCGATACATTCCACTAGTTTTATGTATCTTGGTGATGATCTTCAAGTCCAACTTGAAAATTTATTATATTAATTATATTAATATAAATAAAGTTTTTTTTTCATGATTTAAAGTTTCATAACCAGTAATTTTCAAAATCATTCATGATACTAAACTACTTTGGTCATCAATGATTTTTTAAAATGAATCATTTCACTAAGTTCAGCTGAAAAAAAGGATATATGTAAATAAAACGATCGAAGATATTTTTCCCTAAATGTAACACATGAGACACATATTGCACGACAACAACTAATTATTAAACAAACTCATTTTTATAGAAACCATAGTGTTAGAAGAGTAAGGAAATCAAGAATAAAATGAACTTAGATCATAAGGTTGAGATTTAGAAACATTAAAAGACACTATGTGTATGCAACTTTAAGGAACTCTACATGTGAAACAAATACTAGCAATATAAGCTCTGGCAGTCCAATCTCTACACATTTAGCAACCTACATCCAACACAAGCATCAATGTTGAATGAAATTTTAGTGAGCTATTGTTAAACACATTATACAACCACTGTAACATTGTCGTAGAAGGCTTACCTAGAGAAAACTTAACTCATACAACCCAAAACCAACAAGAGAAATCGATGGAATAGCTGAAAGTGGACTTAAGAACCTGCAGAAAAAATCAAACTTACATCAGATAAGAACATTTGGCTAATCCATATCCAATTGCACAAAATCACTCAAACTATGATAATATGTAGTTCAAAATCAATTTAGCTAGGTAGTACAACGGCAAATAAGCATACATGTCAAAGATACTCTTAACTCTGACTGCACTAGAGTTACATTTTTAACACAAAGACAGGAAGATTTGAAAATAATTTTTTTTAAATACTATTTTTTTTTATGATTATGATAAACATAATAAATATGCATTGTATATAGACTAATGCTCCTAACTACTTTACCTTCACAGGACTATATTACAGGAAACAAATTTATCCTAAAAGAAAGGCAATAATATCAGAAGGAATAATAACTTTAGACTAAAAGTTTAATGCCCCTTAGTAAGAATGTGAGACCAACCTTGCAACATTACGCCAAAGGCCACTAAAGCCAAGTACTATTTGAAGAGTTGAAGCAACATTAAGAGCACCCTGGGTTGCCCTCATTAACTTGAATTTATGTATGGATTGAAAATAAAGCCAAAAAAACAGGAAAAAATGTTACCAACAGTTCCTATCAAATTACTGCAAAATTTAAGGTCTTATTGTGGCATTTAAAGTTATACTCCATTGTTACTATGCAGTGTGTGATAGTTAACTTTTGAAGAAACAATAAAAAATTGTCTTGGTATACAAATATGATTTCAAATTAGTCCAACAAGACAACAAAAAAAACTAAATAAAAACTGATAAGAACTCCACCCAATCAATCCAACAAGGCAAAAAAAAAAAACAGTTTATAATCTAAACATAAAATGAAAATTGTATACGGAGGACAACTGCGGGCCTCACATTCGTCGGAGGCGTTTCCACGGCCTGCAGCATCACAGTAAGTCAGTCCACCACACCGAGATTTCGGGATCGATAATATGTGAGCTTACAAGTTATTCTAACTAGGATTAAAAATTAAATTTTATAATTCACAATTAAACTCAAAAAGGAAATCAGAGACTTCTAAATGCTCCTTATATTTTCTTTATTCTTTATTTTATGAGGTTAAATTTAAATGATCACTAAGATACAGATTACTGGAAAAATTAATACTTAGAAACTGACTCATACTTTCCATGATTTTACAGTTTGCTTAATTTTGTTTTACCCTTCTTGTTCAGAACTTCAGATAAGTAAATATGAATACATCATATATGTCTTCTCAAATATTTTCATACTTAAATATAAATTACTTCAATTTAAATAATAGAACTATTTCCTTTAAAAGAAACATATTCCAAAATAAACAGATTGAATTCAGAGTTTCTAACATTAGGGGGAAAACCTGCTAGGTTGTCATTTGTAAAGCTAATGATCTAGGACATTATCTTAAGTACCAAGTCATTTGAGGACCAATGTTTGTCAATTTAAGTTGATAATCCAATAAATGTGGTAAAACATTCACCCCCTATTTTTGCATTGTTTCTCCTTAAGTAAGAGAACATTCATGTTATACTTCAAACATTTGTTCAGAAAGTAGAAGTACATAATCAAAAATAATTAAGGCATGTAATAGGAGACTAATTAAAACAAGATGACAACACAAAAACTAAAACATACCACATAAACACAAGGATTAGCAAATGTTGAGTTCATAGAACAAGGGAAACAATGGGAATATAGTAAAATAACAGTAAGATAGGCAAAAGCATAACATGCTGTTAACTCCCCTTGACACCCACATACACAAAAAATCCTCCCAAATTAGCCTAATCTCATCATTATTGCCAAGAACAAGCAATTAAAACAACAAAAATCATACCAATAACCAAGAAAAGCATAAATTAGAACATAAATCTAGAACAAACAATTATTACTATAGGAACAAGCTAATCGAATAGTCGAACAAGCAAATAACTACCAAATCGTTCCAAAATGCAAGGAGCAAGCAAAAATAATAAGCAAAGAGGGAGAAGATGAATACCTCGACGAGCGAAGACGGAGAAGACAGAGACACAACGAATCACGAAAATGAAAGACTGTTGATACTGGAGCAATGCGCAACACAAATGGGAAATAAAGAAGGACCGTGAGCAACAACTCAAGGAAAGAGTGAAGGTTCAGATTGCTTGGGGATCGTGAGTGAATGAAGAGGAAAGAGTGAAGCTTTAGAATAGAGTTAGGGTTTATGGTACATTCTGTTTCTTAAACTAGTTTAAGTTCATTTTGTTTCTTAAACAACTATTTCTTATTAGAGGAAAGTTTCAAGTGCATTTTATTTCTTCAACAACAAAGAAAACAAAGAAAATACAATAATTAATTATTATTTAAGCTAACTTGAGGCCACATTTTTTATAGCTTTAGACCACACTTAAAATGTGTAGTTATCAAACTAAATTAGGCAACTGTTTTTCTTCGTGGTAAAACAACAACACTTTTAAAATTGTGGCTTAATCGGTGACAATAACAAAATATGCAAAGATTTTTCATTCAAAGTTAAGAAATTGTACTTTATAAGTAAATTATAGGCAACACCCAAAAAACTGTTGCCTTTTTCCGTTTCCAGCAACACTTTTTTACCCATGGCTAAGTGAAGTGTGGCCTAAAATAAAAAATGTTGTAGTGATTGCTTCCTTGTAGTTACTTGGTTCAACTCCTTGAAGATCTTCAGTAGCACTTAAAGCATAACAAATTAAGTCTGCTTTACCATATCTGATTGGAGGCTTGATAACTCTTCTTTCTCTATCTCTTATCAAGTTGTAATTGTCCAAATCTGGTTCTGTTTCAGCATTATTATCAAGTGATGTATCAATTATGTCTTCATGATTAATCTCCTGATCTTCAGGTAACTCCACCTCAATCTGAACACTCTCAGTATGACAGCTTGTGACATTGTCTTGCTGATGGTCCTTGTCAATCATGGTCATTCTTGTCTTAATATGACTTCATTTTTGTTTCAGAATCTCTCTTTGGAAAAAGTTTTCTCTTATTTCTTTTTTTCTCTTTTGAAAAATAAAACTCACCTGCCCTTTCGGAACCAATTTTTGCCTTAATTTATAGATTACAAGATTGAATCTTTGTGTCTATGAGATAAATGAATGTTCGGTTTTTATATTGTTATTGCAGAAATTATGGAACTGCAGAGATGAAAATGGTAAAGAGTGACTGACCTTTTTTATTGAGTATTCAAATGGTAAAAATATATTCTTATTAGGAAAAAACGAAAAGAAAAAAATAAAAAGAGATGTAGTTGCTTGTTGGGAGAAGAAGATGCATTGCAACAAGGAAACTTACTGCAAAGAGGAAAGAAGAATACTTTTCTTTGCTTTTTTTTTTTTATTTCCTTAAAAAAATTTGTAATGTAATGGGAACACCTATGTAAATATGGATTTAAAATTGAACTAAATTGTAAAATGATGATTTTTAGATTTTATAATAATACTTGTAAAATATTTATTAACGTATTATTGAATTAATTAATCGGACAAAATTAGGGTACTACACATGAGATCTTTGCCTTTTGACTCCACTAGAGTTCTTCATTCTTGAGAAGGACATCTAACTCATTATCCATGTCCTTTATTTGTTTGATAATATTTGAATCAAGAGTCATAGTTTTAAGGTGACTCATATTTGTCTGTAAGTCTTTATCTTGTTTGAGATGATCCCAAAGTTCTACATTCCTCAATCATACATGTCATGTATAACTTCTTTTAGTGTATCCTTGCAACCTCCTCCATAACATTACCAATTTCACTTCACTGTTTTGTTGAACTCCTCGCTTGTTCAAATCTTTTTATTTTCCTCAAAAAATCAAAATTATCGTTGTAAAAACTATTAATATTGAAATTAAGGATCATAGGGCAATAATCAGAGGTATAACTAAGAAAGTGATTGTTTATATATCTAGGAAAAACTTGTATCCACAAATTGTTATAAAAAGATCTATCAAGTCTAGCCTTAATTTGGTGGTTATTTGTCCAAGTGAATATGTTCTCTTGGTACCCAAGATCAATGAGGTCACAGTTATCAATGGTCCCTCTATCGATGACCATCATTATTATTATCACAAAAAATATAGAAATCAACGAAATTTTTATTGGAATTTGAAATATTGATCTTACATCATTAGACCACATCAATATGAGGACACCAACACGACACCCATCCAAGGTAAAGCAGTTCACTATGTGAACATTGGTTAGATTGTCATTGAAACAAAAACAAAAAAAAAAACTTTTGATTTTATTCAATTTCCAACATCTTAGTCTCACTTAGGAACACAACATCAAGCTATTGTCCATAATAGACTTTTCGGTTAGCCTTCAAAACAAGGTATGTCGTTTGTTCATATTATTGTGTTGAGGTGCATAGGTCCATCGCTTCATTTTTCGTAGTTCTTTTTTTTGTAGGAAAGTCGGTATGTTCCAAATTGTCCTATGTAGTAGTAAGAACAACTTTAGCAGCAACATGTACATTTTGGGTTGCTTGAGTCATTTATTGTGCGTCATTTTCTTTCAAAGATAAGTCAGCTAGCTTTTGCAACATACCCTTTGGCACACGACTAGCATATCCATAATTAGGGGGATTTCATGGGATTGCTACTGAATTTTCGTTCTTTTTGATCAATTAATCTTCTTCCGTATTGGTTTGACCTTAGCCAATTTCCTAAAGTATTGAGATTGTTTGTATAAGCCTGATCCATAACCCTTTTGCATATATCTTTAGTATGACCAATCAATCCACACTTAAAATAGAACATAGGGAGTCTTTCATACCTAAAATCATTCTAAGTGACACTATCTTTTGGGTTACCAATATGCATACCCGCTTTGATAGGCTTGAGGGTGTCAATCTGCACTTGATTTTAACAGAGGTGACTTGTTATGGATATTGATGTAGGTATGTCTCTTCAACCCTTTTTAACTTTCCACCCAACTTGTTGCCCATTTCTCTGGTTCTGATGTGTAAAGGGAGGCCCCATATTTGCACCCAAATAGGAACCCAATGAAAATTCAGGTCTTTCACATTTTGGTCATGTTCCCATTTTTTTATCACCAGTCATGCATTTTTAAAGATCTAGGGTTTCCTCTTCAAAATACGAATCACATCTTATTCACTATCCATGGTATATTACGTAATATTGTTTTTCAATTATGTGATTTGTAGGTTACTTGGGTTACTCCATATATTAGAGAGAGGTTGATGAATGGAGACTTTGTGTATAGTTTTCATTGTAAGGATTTTGCTAATAATGTAGTTTTGGTACGCACACATGCCTATAGAGACGTCGCTTTTGCATAGATGAAAGGTTCTTCCTTGTTTGTTGCATCTTTAAGATTATATTGTTGTGACGGAGCATAGTAATTGGGCCTTTGATAAAAAAACAACAAAGTTTTACCTCATACCCCTACAATTATACCTATATCCTCACAAAATTTTTAAAATGCTAAAATTATCTTTTATTTTTTAACTATTTTATCAAATTAAAATTTACTTTTTTTTTATCTTCTACCGGAAAACTTGGAAAAAGTTTTCCGGAAACGACGCAAACATTTAACGACTTGCCAAGAAGTTTTCCGATAGTTACCGGAAAACTTGGGAGGAAGTTTTCCAGAAAATATGCATACATTTAGCACTATCGGAAAACTTGTGAGAAAGTTTTCCGGTAGTTACCGAAAAACTTGCAAATAAATTTTCCGTTAATTTTTTTTTTCAAATTTTAAAAAAAAATTTAAAAAAAAATAATTTAAAAACAAAATACCGGAAAACCTTTTGGCAAGTTTTTAAATGTACGTATCTTTTCCGGAAAACTTCCTCCCAAGTTTTCCGGTAACTAACGGAAACGTTTTGGCAAGTTTTCCGGAAAACTTTTTTCAAGTTTCTCGGTAAAAGGTAAAATAAAATAAATTTTAATTTGATAAAATAGTAAAAAAAAATAAAAGATTATTTTGGCATTTTGAAAATTTTGTATAACATAAGTATAATTGTAGTGGTATTAGATAAAACTTTAAAAAAAAAAAAAAAAAAAACAATGTTGTTTGGGTCCATGTGAGCATTTCTTGGTATGAAAATATCTGGTAGTTGGAACGGGTACTTGAGATCTTAGATTATAGGATTATCTATTTGTATTTATAATTGATTTGGCTTCTTTGCAGGTTGTGTATCCTTGTTTCTCGAGGTTCTTGATGGACCTACATTTGGTTGGGCAATGAAACTTTTAGCAAAAAAGAATCACTCAAACTTGATCATCCATGGCAGAAAAAAAAAACCAAAGTAGAACACAGGAAATCAGGGGCAACCCCATAAATTTTTTATCAAACAACACTAACTGTCTACCTATGCGATGCACGAGTAAAAATATATGTGAGATAAAATTATATATATTTTTTATAATTTATTTTTAAGATACAAATGATATGATATAATGTTACTATTATATTTTGCTTTGGTAAGCTAATTTAAATGCTTTCCAATAATAAACCTTACTATAAAACATTTTTTAATTCCATTGTTGTTATATGCTTACAATGCTTATATAAAAAAATAGTATCAAAATTATAAAATAAAATAAAAAAATAGTATCAAAATTAGTAAAATAAAAAAATAAAAAATTCCATAAAAGCGTTCAGATGTAAATTCAATAAAAATATCACAACTCACCTCAAGAAGACAATTTAACTTTTGCATGATTCACAAAACATACATCATTTAAAAATACAAAGATCTCTCGATGTAAAAAGAATATGTGTACAATCACATATAAAGTGTATGATCAATAATATTTACGGAATAAAAAGTTTCCTCAAATAAAATATAAATCACACTTCCTATTTCATCTATATCAACCGTATCTGCTGACCCAACCTAACATATACATAGTAATTTGAATAGAAACAAATAAAAAAAGAAAAATCAACAACAAGAGAAGAAAATATATATATCATAAGAATAAAGTAATGAAAAAATAAGAGAGGAAAAGATGTTGAGATTTCTTTCATATGTCCATTGTAAAACCATTAATACTCTATCTTAACATATTAAAACAATAATATATTACTCATTAGTTGGTTTACTCACATAACTCAATAATTATTATAGAGAATATGCAAATTCATTAATGGTTACATATGCATTTTAAATGTGCTCGCATGTAATATCATGCACTTTGTCAAATGTGGTTTGGTTGATTCATGTACATATATAATGGTTGCATGCAATGGAAATAAATACATTGGTGATTGAAAAGCACTATATGAAGCAAATAATTTCTCTCACATCCAAACAAGACAATGAAAGAAGAATCAATATAATAATAGCATTTGGGGATGATAGAACTAAAGAGAATGAAATGTTTGTACATCTAATAAAGATAAGCAATTATATATGGTAATTGTGTGAGGTGGTTCTTAACTTTCCAATACATAAAAATAAAAAAATCAAATAAATTATACTCATGAAATTCATGGTTAAATCCGATTAAAGCTTAAAGCCAAAATATGTAAATTATCATATATGAAATTTTAGAGACCAATATCACTTCATAAGAATGCAATCCATTCTTTACCTTATTTTTCTCATTGGAAGCAATTTATACTTTCTGCACAAATTTGATACCACCTAATACTATTAATCACAATTTTAGAGTAAATTCAAAATGAATATCTAACATCTCATCAAGGCTAACAACTATCAACTATAAACTATATTTTTAATCAAATAAAAAAATACTATCAGCTATAAGTTATAAAATCTGTTTGATAATAATCATTTACGAACTTATTACTTATAACGTTTTCGAATAAACTAACTCAAATAGCTTATGAAGTTATAGTTTTTAGTTTATCATTTTATCTTATAATTTTACCTTTATTGTTGTAGCTAAAATAATTTTTTTATCCATTATAATTTATTTACTATAATTTTGAAAATTTAAAATAAGTTTAATAAATTAATTTAAAGTAAATAATTTAAAATAATTTATTTATTATATTTTTAAAATAATTAACATTTTAAAAAGTAAATAATTTATTTTAATTTAAAATAAATAAAATAGATAAATAAATAAAAATATATCAAGATTGATAAATTTTAAATTAATAAAAAGAAACTTTAAATTACTACTTTAAAATATTTTAAGTATTATTTGATAATTTTTTAATTAAAAATGTCTATTTGTATAATTTTACATTTTTAAACAAATTGAACCACTAATTTTTTTCAAACACTTCTATTAATTTAACAACTATCACAATTAATTTTCCCAAAGAGAATAGATGGGCAAAAAGATTACAAAAAAAAACATGGGCCAAAAAAAAAAAAGACCACATAAATTCAATTTTGTAACTTTTTCTTTTACTTGGATTGATAAATCATTGGCGTATAGATCTGAGTATTTAACGATTTCCACTAAATACTAAAATGGCACTTTATTTTTGTAGCATAATGGCAATGAGAGGGAAGATACCTTCCTTGAACAACCAATCACACATATATAGTAAACCAATTAACTTAAATTCATTCTTTTTTCTTTCATTTTCATACCACAAAAATGAAAATGCCTTCTTTTCTTAATTCTTTACCTCAACGCTCATTCTTCTTCTGTTTCCTCCTTCTTCCACTTTTGCTTTTGCTTTTGCTATTAGTACCCCCTTCTTCTTCATCCTCTAATTATGACAAGAAAGTAACATTGTCAATTTACTATGAAACTTTGTGTCCTTATTGTGCTGATTTCATAGTCAACCATCTTGTGAAACTATTCCAAACGGATCTTATTTCTATTGTCAATCTTAGAATGGTTCCTTGGGGAAATGCTGGGATTGCACCTAATGGTACTTTTGATTGTCAGGTATGTATTTACATTTTTCATATTCTTCACATAATTTACTATTAATCCTATTCTTCACATAATTTACTATTAATCCTATGGAAGTAGAATTACTTCGCTATTTTATAGAATATAAGAGAAAATTAGATAAATAAAAATTTGTGTATTTAGTTTAAAATTTTGATCAAATTATTTTTATTAATCTACTTTCTTTTATATTTGAGACTCAAGAAAATATCTATTAAAATAACTTTAAATATAATTTTTACCGTTATTTAACTCATCTAAAAGTAATTTACTTTAGAGTGGAAGACCATATGGATTGAGTAAGTTGAATCAATTCATTTAACCTGTTATTTTAAGCAGAATGAGATGAAATATTAGATTTAACATGTTATTTTAACCTTTTATTGTATATTTCTTTGACTCAGTATTTTTTCTTTTCAATTATTAGTATATTTTTTCGCCACAATTCAATAAATTCTTGCTTAAAAACAAACCATTTTTTATTTGTCTTCATTCTTGAAAAGTCTCTTTATTTAGTGACATATTGTCCTGTCCCATACTAAATGTAAATTTATTATATATATATATTTACCATTTAACAATTGTCGAGGATGGGTCATTTTTTCAAATAAGAGTTTGGTTTATAGTTCTTAATCGAAGGAAATGTGATAAAGACAAGACCCTAAATTCGGTAAAAGTTAAATCACAAACAACTTAGACATGTGACTGGGAATATTTATACAGTATTTTATAGGGAATACAAAACATTCAAACAACGGAGGTTGGATTGTTGTGAAGATGTGGCCAAATTATTCTATTTCAAATGGAATATAAAAGTGATGTATTTAATTAAAAATTAAATTTAAATACATCGATTTGTAATAAAATATAAATAAAAAATTAACATATTTAATTAAAAAATGAGTTTACATATATTAATTTTCTAATTATTATTTTTATTTATATTTTATTTCTAAAGAACGAAGGAGTAAGTAACGATTAATGTATCGTGAAAGGGAAGAAAAAGATTAGGAAAAAAATGAAAGGTAACTATAATTATGACATGCAGATAATAGGAACCAAAATTGTGCAGGGGAGAGACGAAAATACAAGAATGGACAAAACATAGGATAAGTTTCATTTTTGAAAATATTTATATTTATATTTTTTAAAATTTATGTTAATTTTATATTATTAATAAAACAATAAAAGTTTTTAATTTAAAAATAAAAAATTATTGTATTTATTTTTTTATACACAATGAAAATTTAAAGATAATATTTATTATTTTAAAAAACAAATAATTATTAATTAGTATTTTATTTTCTCTACATAACAATGATTATTTTAAAAATATTTCATTAAAATAAAATAAATATACATTTTAAAAAATGATTTTAATTTTTTGAGATTCCTGATTCATATTTGTTATTTGGATTTTGAGAAGGAGGAAGTCCCAACACTTCAACCCTTTTGAATTTTATTAATAATTAAAATAAATGAGCCGACATACCGCATGATAAAATTAGACATATCAACTTTCGCTTGCCACGTCATTGTTTTTATAATAGAAGTTGACGTCAGATAACAAAATTGAAGTTCTCTAATTTTATAAGAATAAAATCCAATTTTTTTTTTTGTAAAGATCAATATAAAAAGACTTGTAAGCATCAATTACATATTTAAATTTTTTATTTATGATAATAAGGATGTGATTAAATTTTATAGTATTGTGTTTACCAAATTTTATATAATTAAAATATTTTAATGTATGTAATCTAATAATAAATATTTTAGTATATTTTCATTAATATATCACACTTAAAAATTAAGTTGTGATAAATTTTATTTTTTAATAAAAAAATTTAAATCCAATGATTGAATTGATAAATTAATTATTTATAGAAAATTATTAAAAAATGTAAATATATTAATCAATTATTACATATAATGTCAAGGAAGCTGAATTTCTAATCTAAATTGGTGTGGCATAATAATAGTGTCATTTAACTTAATATCTTATCATTTTTAAGAGATCAATTTGATAAAAATCACAATTTTAATGTGAGAGAGTTTTTTTTTACAGTCGTGAGAATTTTCTTGTTCATAGCCAGGGTTGCATCAGATATTTCTGATGTTAAAACAGTAAACTTGTAACAGTTAAAAGTTATGGGTCATTTTCATGGATCAGACAAATATAATTATAGTTACTGTGAAAATAATAAATTCCTGCCTCTAGCTTGACCAGTTGATTCATTACCTACCCAACTTTTCCAGCAACCAACCAAATCGATTAATGCTCAATTAAGGTTAAGATAAAAAGTTCTCATTTTTTATTTTTCATATTTTTACCAAAATAACAGTTCTAATATTTTTGGGTGGCTCGGTTCAACAAATTTAGTTCAGGCCCATTTTATCAAGTGGGCTTTATCACCTGGGCTTAATGATAACCGAATCTCATTTTTCCACCCCACATACACATTAGAAGCATATTTTCTAATTAAAACATAGTTTTTTTTTAATCTAAAAGTATACTTCTAAATAAAAACAAATTTTATTGTTTGAAAGTATACTTCAAAATACAGATGTAGTTTTTTTCTAGAAATATGAGAAACAAAAGTAGTTCTTTAACCAATTGAAAGAACTTTTTTCGTCACCAACATAATTTCATATGTAATTCAAGAAAACATAAATTTTATGATTTAAAAAAATATTTTTTTAACACAAATTATGAATATAATTGCTTTTTTGTCTTTAACCGTACAGTTTCCCAAGAAAATAAAGGGAGATTGATAATTCAAAGTTCGGTTGAAAAATTGGATAAGAATATTTTCAATCAAAATTTAAATTTAAATTCTCAATTCTCACCAAGGATTCTTTCTTATGTGAAATTTACTAATCATTTCAGCTCAACAACTTGCTTAATTATGAATTTCATCTAAAAATATACTTCCAAATGTGTAAATGTGTGATTTTATTGAAATATAGGATAACAAATAACCACTTATTATATAATTGTTTCTCACTCTCATCATTTTTATAACTACAGAATATATGTGATGCTCATAATTATCACAAAAAAATTGTTTATGTCCATAATAATTGTTTTTCGCTCTCATCATTTTTTCACATGTTTTTATAAAAATTGCAGCATGGAAAAGATGAATGCTTCCTAAACACGATCGAGGCCTGCACCATTGCAATATATCCTGATGTGGTACAATTTCTATTAAACAATTTTCTCAGTACTTTTACTTATTCTACAAGCAAATATTTGATTAATAGCTTATAAAAAAATATATTTGATTAATACAAATTAATGTGGATTTCTTAATGGTTTTGCCAGCTAAGTTTTCCATGATTATGTTGCTAGATCATTGATGTTTTATGGCTATAATTGAAGTAGAATATTTTAAGCTAAGTAGATGCTGTTATTATAAAATTAAAAAGGTTCTTTGTAGTCACCCAGTAACACTTATTATTAAAATTCTAGATAGACATTGTAAAATAAAAAATCGTATATTAAATAATAAAAAAATTGTTGTTAAATGAAAATTATAATAAAGTTTATATAGGCAATAAGAACAACTAATTAATTAATTAATTAGTTTAACTAACATCTAACTAGTACGACTAATATTATATTTAATATCTCCCTCCAAGCTAAAATATGTTGATTACACTTTCAATACTGTTGAAAATACATCAACTACAAAGAATATAAAATGTCAGAAAATACATCGACTAAAATGAATAAGACAATGCCAATAAGATTAGCAAGAAGGAAATTTGTGTAACCATCCATCATTTTTATAAATAGAAACTAAAATGTTGATTAGATTAAAAATAATTATATTTATTTTATCATCCATTTTCTAAGGATAGAAGCTAAAATATCATTTAAAGACTAAAAATAATGAAGTAAAGATAGAAGTTAGAATATCCATTAAACTAAAAACTAATGATTTTTTTTTTAACACCAATTATTTTTGTGGTGTTCTTGAAAATATATTGTCACATCTTTGACAATTGATGAGAAAAGAATTTTAATAAGAAGCTTGTATACATGTATGTTGCATGTTTCCACATTTTTCTTGAAGTTTTTGGCGCTTAAGAGTGTTGGCTTGAATTAAAATCGAATTCCAAATCATTATCATTATGTTTTTTATACCATAATAGATAGAAATTATAGACTAGGGAAAAGTAAAAAATTATATAGAGAATTGTTGTTATATAAAGAAGTACAATAAGGTTTATATAACTAATAATAATTATTAATTAGTTTAATTAATTAACTAATTAGTGTGATTAATATTGTATCTAATTTTTTTTAAGAAACATATATATTAAATAATGAGTGAATTGTTGTTATATGAAGAAGTACAATAAGACTTATACAATCAATAATAATAATTAACTAGTCTAACTAACAACTAACTAGTCTAACTGAATAATTAATCTAGTTATCTACTGTGACTATTTAATACTTATCCTTATTTTTTAATAGGTTAAATAAGTTTTTAATTTCTATAAAATTTTAAAATTTCGTTTTTAATCTATGTAAAAAAATCACATGTTTTATCCTACAAAATTATCACGTACGCATTTTTAGTTCATATTAGAATATCAACATATATTTTTAAATGATTCTTTTGCACACATGTTTACAATAGTATAAAAAGTTCTTTCACAAAAATTGAGTTCAAAATTTGATTTCAAAGTCCATATTTGTGTTACCTTTGTCTTAAGTATATGACATTTAAAAAATTCTTATTTAATTTATCTCTAGTTAAAAAAATTTAAATTTGTGTGGATCAACATTAAGTAACATTCTAAATATGCTTGCAATAAAATATTAAAAAATTTAAAAGTTAGAGGATGTGTTGTTTTAGAAAAAACTAAAACAACTTGTTAAAATTGTTAAAAAGATGTTTTGTTTCATAAAAGACTAAAAACATATATTAAAATTTTATAATGTTAAAAACTTATTTAATCATTTTCTAATAACCAAATCATGGGCATGATGATATGATGCAGGCTAAACATTTCAGATTTATACAATGCATAGAACGTCTCACCTTACAAGCTCGGTATAATGAATGGTCTAATTGCTTCCAAACGACATCACCAATTGACTGCTACAAAAGTGGCAATGGAAATTCTGTTAGTTCTTTTATTTTTCTTTTCTTTTTCTTATTTTAATTCAAATAATATATATATATATATATATATATATATATATTTAAAATTAATTCACAGCAGTCACAAAATCATGAAGTTGCTATGGTTAAAGAGATTTTCAGTGTGCGACACGTGTCGATGTCCTATACTAACACAACACCGACACATTTATTACAATCAATTAGTTTATTTTTTCAAATTATTATCAGTGTCACCGTGTCAATATCACGTCTGGTGTACATGTCAGGTATTTTTGTTTCATAGTAAAAATGTGGTTGTCAAATAAATCCACCATACCAAACATGCCAAACTGATAACAATGGTCAAGTTGGCCGAATCATCATATTCATATCAAAATAACATGATTTTTTGGGACAATATTATTTCTCTCTTATGTTTTCAAATACACACATTTGAATTAATGGTCAATCTAGACAAAAATTTAGGGGTCTTGAGAACTTAAGGAACCCAAGTCAACCTATAATATAAGTGCATTGGGTTGAGCCAAATTTTGCAACTCTACATTGGACACTCTTCCCCTCTTTTCATTCATCTCTAGTTGAACCGATTGTATCTACTATTTAGGTATTATTGGATGAAGATGAAAATCTCATAGTCTAAATTTAAAAGTTGGAAATGAATTATCCAATCCTCATCCAATAATATTGATTAATTAATTGCAGCAACTACATGATTCTTTGACCGGAGAGAATCCAAATCCCTATTTTCTAGCATATATTCATTCAAGACTAATAATAATATTTATTTGTAACAAACAGATTGAACAAAAGTATGCTAAGGAAACTGATAAACTTAATCCTCCTCATACATTTGTTCCATGGGTGGTTGTCAATAACCATGCACTCCAAGAGGTTTGTGATTGATATTAAAAATTCAATAATGATATATGGACACTTACTCCTTGTACATTTATTCAATTGAGTAACTGATTAATTCAAATTATGATAAACAACGTGGTTAATTCAATTATATAGTTAACCATACTTTCAACGCGATTTAAATTAACCATCTATTCAATTGAATTAATTATATTTTTATACGTGATCAATCGGATATTGAAAAAAGTTAAGTGTCCATAAAACATTTTTTTATTTGTATATTAGTTCCTTAATAACTTTTACCTTTTCTTGTGGTTGTAGGACTACCAAAATTTTGTGACATATATTTGCAAGGCTTACGAGGGAAATTTGAAACCAAATGCTTGTAAATCACTTTCCACAAGTACTTATTACGAGTTGGATACGAAAATCGATTCCTTTCATCGTGTTTGCTATGTAGATGAAGCAAGAAATTTGACCTTACTTACAACTAGTCACAAAATTAAGGAGTAAATCTCTATGAAAATGAAGTTGGAATGCATTTTTGGTGTGTTTCATGTGGCTGTAATAGAATTCTCACTTTGTCAATCAATAAGTCATATATGTGCATGACTTGCCTTAAAATGTAGAAAGTGAAAAAAATCATAATAAAACTTGAGGATTTATTCCTTCAATGACTCGTTTGAGGTTGTTCAAATGTTTGAGAATTGACTTAAATAACTAGTTTAGGGTTCATTGAAATACTTGAAAATATTAAAATAGGTTTTTGAATTAAACAAGTTTATTATTGGATCTCTAAAGTTGTCAATAATTTTTAATCAAACAATTAAGTTAAAAAGTTTTTAATCAAATCTCTAAAGTTTTAAATAAATGTAAGTGATTAGTCTATGTTATCTAGGAATTTAAGACAAATGAATGATATAGAAGATGTGATTGGTATATTGAATTTCATAAGTTTTATAGTAAAATCTTATATATTTTTACTTGGATATGAAAAAAAGGAATATATATATCCACACCATGTGATTGGTGAGATGAGAGAAGGGAGAAAAATGTAAATGTTGATGATATAAAAGGATATATAGACAACAATGGCCATGAATATCATGTTGATTAAAACTTAGTACAAAGCAATTTTAACACGGCAATACCAAAAAAGGGTCATTAGAAAGAGTGAAAAATATATGATCATAGCTGAAAACTGAAAAGGTTATATTGTAGCTTCTTTCCCTTTGTGCCCTCGTTTTTAACTTGCAAACAAAAACAATAAGATATAGGCTATTTGGTATTATTTGCAAATTGAAGCAAATTTGATAGAGGAAAATTTGAGTGTATTTTCTTATGTGTTTTTCGTAAGATTTTTAACATAAAATATACTTTTTGTTATTATAAATAATTTTGAAAAAATTATAAATTTAATAAAATCATAATTAGTTAAATTAAAAATTATACGAAAAGTATCTAATTAAAGAACCACATTCAAGTTTTGTTTGTCCATTTAAAAATTGATTTGGCAACAGATAGAAAACAAAAAGGCTATTGATAAGGATTTGGATATTATGAGGTGTCCAAATTTCACATATGAGTAGCATGAGATGTTTGGTGAAGTATAATTTTTTTTTAATTACTAAATTAACATTCTTAAAAAGTGTAGTAACCTAAGCATTCCTTTTACATTTGAAGTGACTATTAAGTTAATATTATTTTTAGTTAAAATAAATCACTATGAAGCAAATGTTCTTTTTTTAAATAGTTGCAATTTTATTAAAATTAATATTTTTATTTAATGTTTTGGTTTAAAATTCGGGATATTACTTGGTGAATGGTTTGATTCTTTCTCATAATAGCTAGTTTTTAAGGATGAATTCTCTATGTCCTTAAATACTTATCAATTGGTATCAAATTTAGTTGTTGGTGTCTCAAAAAAGGACTATTTATGGAAGAGTTCATCGAAATGATTGAATAAAGTTTCATAGAGGGTCAATTGTTGGGACGTCGACTCTCAGAGGAGGTAATATGATAGGAACATGCATATTATTAGAGTATTTAAATAATTTGATTCTTCTCCCTAATAGTTAGGTTATAAGAGAGACTTTCCCAATTCCTTTAATACTTATCACTTATATGACATATATTGTCAAATCTTATACTTACACTATATAATTATGATCTAAATTGTTCGAACAGAAATATCTCTCATTAAAGTCAGTGATTCTATGTGACCTTGTAAGAGGCGTGCTTTCTTAATCTAAATTTTTTATTATATACACAAAATTGCTTTAGAGAAGCCACATAGGTTACCCTTCATCCTTCTCCTTCTCATCTCTTTATTTTCTTTTCCCTTTTCTTCTCCTAAGCCAAAATATAATTACTTGTATATAAAAGACTTGAGTTCCAAAAATAGATTCACACTTCACATACAAAGTCTCTCTACTTTAGAAGGATTACCAAAGAAATGGTTTCTCCAAAACTACCTATCACTATTATAGTATCATTAGTCCTTTTATTTTTCACCTATGAATTTGAGGGTTCATCTTATTCTTCTAGATCACAAATTGATAATGCTAAGGTTCCACTTCCACCAATTGATTATGAGAAAGTTAATCTATCTGTATACTATGAAAGTCTATGCCAATCTTGTGCAATTTTCATTGTTAAGAATTTGGAGGAAATATTCAACAATGAGCTCATTAACATTGTTAATCTCCAACTAGTCCCTTGGGCCAATTCTCATGTCAACAAAACCAACAATTCCATATCATGTCAGGTTTCAATTTTTTTTCTATATTTTCTTTTATATACTAGGAATTATTTTTTGTAAAGGTTTTTAAAATATTCAGTAATTAATATGGTTGATTTTTCTTTGACTGGAAAAATTGATTTTGATTGATATCAATTTGGTTCTTTTTGAGTAGTGTTGAATGCTAGTGATAGTTGCCTATAACTTCAAGGGGAGAAAACTGAGGGAAAATAATTTTATTGCTTTCTATTTGGTGATAAAATAAAAATGTACATTAATTCATTTTTATGGTAATATTCATGCTAGAACTAGTATATTTTTTTAAAAGAAATAATAACTACTACTATCATTAACTCTTGTTCAACATAATAATATCGATATTTATCAATTGAACTATGACTCAAGGTCTCAAGGACATAACTAGTAGATTTATTTTGTATTTTCTACTAAGTTTCTTTATTATATATCCATGTTTCTTTTTAATTTTGGTTTTAAGGTTATTCACGCATATCAATAAAATCCATAATTTTATTATATTTGATAGAGATGAGTCTTTCTCCTATAATACTCAAAAATCTTTATTATATCATTTTATCTATTTTTCTTTCTGTAATAAATAGTTAAAAGTATTATTAAAAAATAACTATTAATATTGCATTGAACTGTTCATATGCATATTATTTTTTGGCTTTTCTTATGATGTTTTCACTTCAATGAGATACAATCTTGTCTGTTAAATTATGTGGTCAAACCTCATTTCTGAACATAATGATTATTTTGATGACTCATTTTGATGATTGTTTTCTTCATTCTCTTCATCAATTTCAATTTTATAATAATTTCCAAAGCTTCAATAATAATAATAATAATAATATTTTCAAATTTTAATTTATATTTGTCTCTTGACACACACAACTTGGCAGAATGGGGCAGATGAATGTGAGCTAAATTCTTTGGAATCATGTGCCCTCAATGTTTGGCCTAATGTGGTAAGTATAGAGGCAGACAAGAAACCGTACATCTGAAATGAGTTTCCTATAATTAAATTGAATCTTAGATATCTAAATTGTGATGCAGAATAAACATTATGGTTTGATATTCTGCTTTGAGTTTCTGGCAATTGATGGAAAAAACAAGATGTGGAAGAACTGTTTCAACCAACTGGGTTTGCCTTTGGTGCCTTTTATGAATTGCTATAATAGTGGAAATGGAACAGAGGTAATATTTTACATTTCTTTGACTCCACAAGGTTACATAAAGTGATATATAGCATAGGAAATAGAAAAAATGTTCCTATTCTATGGGTTTTTGTGTTTAGGACAATCATTGCCCAGTGAAATGATATTTAATTAGCACAGTGTAATTTTGGAATTCTAATATGGATTATGAATTAGTATTTAAAAATATTCAAAATTCCAAAGATCACATACGTCGTTAATTTTATAATTGAGATAGTGACTTAAATGATGTTGATTTGATAAAAATAAAGAAAAATAAAGATGTATTTCATATTGAATTGATATCAATAAAATCATTGTCTTAACTATAAAGATAAGGAGTATTATAAACTATTACTTCTAATGTATATTGTCGACTATCATTAAATTTATGATGATTTTTAAGTACTGATCCACGTTTAGTGTCCTAGTCAATTGGATGAAAACGTATTAGTCAATATTATATTAGTATTATATGTATACTAGGGTTGGTGTCTAATATGCGAGTTAAAAGTCTCATGTTATATGAAAAATTAAACGTTGAACACTATATAAGTAAGATAACTCATACACCTAATATTTAAAAGTTTTTTGTGAATATACGATGCCCAAGCCACTTGTTTGGTTGTTCTACCTCAATGTGATAATCTTCTTAGTTCCCATCACGACCCAATATGTTGAGAAAAACAAACATAGAAAAATTAAGGAGCACAATCAAAACAAGAATTTAACATAGAAACTCCAAAATTGGAGAAAAAAACACCAAGGTTATCTAATCACATCTAGAGAATAACACTATGTGAAAATTGTTACAACATATATATTTCTCTCAAACACCCCATTGCCCTCAATACACTTACACCCGCCAAAATAAATATATAAATTACATCTCACAACACTCTAACACAAAAGTGGTGTGAGAAATCTGCAAATGTACAGTTTTAATTATAATTTAATTAAAAATATCGAATCCACAAGGATTGGGTCTAAGAGTACCAATTAATTATACTTTAATTAAATTACACGAGAATAAATATTTTGATAAATATAGAGTTGTAACAACGAAATAAAATACAAAAAACCAAAGACGATTTTTATTATATCTAGAAGATTTTTAGGATTGGGGTTGTCAATGATAACTAATGAGTCTAGATCGATTTCTCTTTTATTAATATTAAATCTCTTGTGAAGGTGAATAATTCTATATAGTTAATGTTCTCTCTCGAGATACAAGAACTGTGCCCAGTTAAACCAACTCCTACTCTCATGCTAATTTAATTTAGATTGAACCTTTTATATTTTATGATACTTAATTGATTCCTCAATAGACCAAATCTATACTTGTGATTTTAGTCTTGAGTTCAATTTCTCCAGTTCCAATACTAAGGTTCACCTCTCGGTCTTTCCCCTAATACCTATGATTATGCAAATAAGGGATCCAACAAATTTACATAACAAGAATGCTTAATAGAAATTAAATCAAAAGTAATTCAATAATTAACAAAAGAAAAAAAAATCCATCATCATCATCAATGTATCAGAGACTATGTCCAATCCTAGAAATAAAAAATCTACTCAAACATTGTAGAAGAATAATCCATGAAATAGATTCAGAACATTCAAACCAGAAAATTAGAGAAATAGGAAGAAAGAAGAGTTTGATCTTAGCCTCCATAGCACCACTCAAAGTATGAATTTTAGAACCACAAAACCTTCTTTTTTAAGACCTATTTATACTTAAGTAACAAAGAGGTCCAAGTCCAATTAAAATATTACTGAAAAAAATTAGAAAATGGGTTTCAGCTTACGAAACACAAGTTTGTCAGTTGCCATACCTTGGCCGTGTTTCATAATAAAACGTGAAAACAGTAATCTTGTCATGAAACACGATTGTGTTTCTTCCCAGACTCAACAAAACAAAAAAAAGATAAATGTGGATGTGTCGACTGACACACTTTGTCTATGGTTCTTTCTGTCTTCGTTCTTGCATTCAAATTGCTTTCAAAATGTCTCCATCTTTAAACCACGCCATTCAAGCCCCTTTTCAACACTAAAGTGCTTCATTCCTACAAAACAAGAAATACCAAATGTAATAACTCTTGATATAAAAACTAAACCAAACCAAGAAGTTTTAACCAATTGAACTAAAAACATATGCACAAAAAAAGAAAATAAGATGCAAATACGGTTACATCAAAGAGTATAAGAGAAAAGAAAATAATCAGATACAAACTTCAAATGTTTCTGACGGGTGCATCTTGTAACGAAGAATTAGAGCCACATATATATCAATAGCCTCCCTCTTCCTTTACAATGCTAAGCAATGTGGAACAATTTTAACATGTATTATTTGATTGCGTAAGAAAAGGTAAATTAAAAATGTAAATAATAGTTTAAATAAACAAAATTATAAGTAAAAAATATTATACCAAAACTTACCATTGGTATTGGAATATATTCTCTCTCATGAAAAATTCCTTCCACGAAATCTTAGCCCTATATAAAAAAGATAAAAATAAAAATAAAATATAAAGTTATATTATTTCTATTATTATCAATTTATGAAATTGGTTTTTTTATTTTAAAAGTCGACAGTTTTATTTTTTTTCTTAAATTTTTAAACTAAAAAAATGATTTAACATATTTTAAATGACGTGATATACAATTCTATTATATAAAATCATCAAGATGCATTAATTAATCATATGTTATTAATTAATTTAAAAATATGAAAAATTTATGAAGTTGAAAGCTAAATATTTACGGCATTTTATTTTATTTTATGGGTGTTAATCATTTTACATTATTGTATTATATGTCATGTTATTTAAAATATCACACATCATCACTTTTTAATTAAAAAATCTAAGAGAGAGACCAAAACTGTCAACTTTTAAAATAAGAATATCATTTCTATAAATCGATAATAATAGAGAAATTAAAAATGCAATTAAATCTTGTTTAAATTCCCTTAACATTAAATTTGAATTTGTATGCAGCTTGGACAAAAATATATTAATGAAACAGCAAAACTTTTCCCACCTCATTCTTTTGTGCCATGGGTGGTGGTGAACAATCAACCTATTGAAAAAGTTTGTCTTTTCTCCTTCTTTTTCTCATTCACACACACAAATTAGATTATTGAATATATATTTACCAAATTTCTTTATATGTTGATTCAGGACTATGCCAATTTTACATACTATGTATGCAAGGCTTATAAAGGTGTTTCTATTCCAGCAGCTTGCAATGTTCATTGAATGTAATTGAGAAATAAATTCAACTATTCATATGTTACTCAAGAAAAAGGTTACATAATAAATATGAGTATATGATCAGTTCAAACTCTTGGAAAGACACTTTCACCCTATTGAATATATTACATTTATGATATATAGTTTATAGTTTTTTTTTAATAATTGTCTATGATAGTATTTATTTTTGAAAGTTACATCTATCATAGTCAAATAAGAGTGACAAATTAAGCACCCACGTGTACTGTAGTACAATCTAAAATTGAGTGTTTCTTTAATTGAATGCAGTTGCTAATAAAGTTTATTTTAAAATTGAAAAAACATTGAAAAACTCTTAAAAACAGAAAAATACTCTTTGAAACCAAATTTTAATTTTGGGAATCAGATTATGCATAGGGAAAGTTTTAACACCCCTACAATACCCATATTAAAAACGGCTACCTATAATTAATTTGTGCCCAATTTATGTTCACTAGAATATATTGATTTCTCCTTATTATAAAATACATATATAAATTATGTTTTTATGAACATTACTTAAAAATAAAAGTTGGCTAGAAATAAAGAGAGAAAAAAAATTGTTATTGTGCTAGACAAGAGTGTGATCTTTCTCCTACGTATCTTCCGATACGATGGAGAAATCAAAGTTACGTAATTCTTCGGTAGAAAATGCGGATGTGTTGATTGCTTTTAAAGAAATGTTTTTGTGTTGTAAAAATTTGATGTGGTAAAATAAGATTGTTGATTTGACGAAGGAAAAAGACATCAACTATGAGAAATCGATTTTGATGAGTGTGTTTGATTGTTTGATTGAATTTGGTTAAGAAAGTTTAAGATCACAAAGCCGTCAAAACTCAGACGTCTTAAACTCAGACTAACAAGATGTCACATCTCAGTTAATCCTATTTTATTTATAAAAATATCATTTTAGCGTTGAGATCATCAAATTGTTACAACTCAGATGTCGTAAATATCTAAGATTTCTAAGATGTCTCATTTCAATCAATCTCAGTATTTATTGTTAATATTTTTTTTAAAGGAAATTAGCAATTAGTTTTTTTAAAAAAAAAACTAAAAAGACTTTTTAAAGTGAAATGGTACTGGACCCATAAATAATTAAAAAATGAAATGAGTTGGTCTGGGTTGAACACCAACTTAATATTGTTGGAACCAAGTTGGTTCTAAGTACTTAGGATTTTGATGTTTACAAAAGCACTCATGTAATCTTATTTTGTACTTGGAATTATTATATAAAATGCCACCAGAAGATACAATTCCAGAGGAAATCAGAGGATGTCATCAAAGGTTAAAAACCATCAGATGATATTTTTCCTGGCCCAGATTAGAAGGAAGCAGAGTCCAGAAGGAGATTTGTTCCATACCAAAAGAAATCATAAGTCAGACTTGGTCCAGAATTAATTATGACCAGGAGATAGCCTGGAAATAATAAGAATATTTAAAAAATGAAATGAGTTGGTCTAGGTTGAACACCAACTTAATATTGTTGGAACCAAGTTGGTTCTAAGTACTTAGGATTTTGATGTTTACAAAAGCACTCCATGTAATCTTATTTTGTACTTGGAATTATTATATAAAATGCCACCAGAAGATACAATTCCAGAGGAAATCAGAGGATGTCATCAAAGGTTAAAAACCATCAGATGATATTTTTCCTAGCCCAGATTAGAAGGAAGCAGAGTCCAGAAGGAGATTTGTTCCAGACCAGAAGAAATCATAAGTCAGACTTGGTCCAGAATTAATTATGACCAGGAGATAGCCTGGAAATAATAAGAATATTTAAAAAATGAAATGAGTTGGTCTGGGTTGAACACCAACTTAATATTGTTGGAACCAAGTTGGTTCTAAGTACTTAGGATTTTGATGTTTACAAAAGCACTCCATGTAATCTTATTTTGTACTTGGAATTATTATATAAAATGCCACCAGAAGATACAATTCCAGAGGAAATCAGAGGATGTCATCAAAGGTTAAAAACCATCAGAGGATATTTTTCCTGGCCCAGATTAGAAGGAAGCAGAGTCCAGAAGGAGATTTGTTCCAGACCAGAAGGAATCATAAGTCAGACTTGGTCCAGAATTAATTATGACCAGAAGATAGCCTGGAAATAATAAGAATATTTAAAAAATGAAATGAGTTGGTCTGGGTTGAACACCAACTTAATATTGTTGGAACCAAGTTGGTTCTAAGTACTTAGGATTTTGATGTTTACAAAAGCACTCCATGTAATCTTATTTTGTACTTGGAATTATTATATAAAATGCCACCAGAAGATACAATTCCAGAGGAAATCAGATGATGTCATCAAAGGTTAAAAACCATCAGAGGATATTTTTCCTGGCCCAGATTAGAAGGAAGCAGAGTCTAGAAGGAGATCTGTTCCAGACCAGAAGGAATCATAAGTCAGACTTGGTCCAGAATTAATTATGACCAGAAGATAGCCTGGTAGTAATTATAAGAATAAGTCCAGACTTAATCAGAGCAGAAGATAACTGGTCCAGAACAAGTGACTTGGTCCAGACTTGATCCAGACCAGAAGATAGCCTGTGTTGGAACCAAAAGAATAGATCAGAGGATGACGTTACCAGAAGCATAAATCAGAGGATGACGTCACCAGAAGATGACGTCACCAGAAGCATAAATTAGATGATGACATCACCAGAGGATGTCACCAGAAGATGACGTCACCAGAAGCAGAAATCAGATGATGACGTCACCAGAGGATATCGTTAGAGGAATCTGTCAGAGAAAAATGTTTAAAACAGAATTGGAGCAAAAGACTCGAGAAATAGAATCTAGCTAAAAATATGCTCAAAACAGAATCTGAGAAAAATGCTGAAAACAGAATTGGAGCAAAAGACTCGAGAAACATAATCTAGCTAAAAGGATGCTCAAAACAGAAGCGGAGCAAAATGCTCAAAACAGATTAATCGAAATACACTCCAGAAGTAAAGCATCAGTGAAGTCCTAATGTTCAACTATAAATAGAGACTTAATGCTGAAGAATAATGTATTGAAAATATTTGAGAGTCATACACTTCCAATAGCAAAATACTTGAGTTTTCAGTGAGGTCAATTGTGAGTATCCGCTTTCCAGAAGCAAGTACTCTAAGTTTTTCTTACCCTTGTGTTAGGTCTAAGTTGTTGAAGTAGAGTCTAAAATCTGAGGGAGTCAGAAGGAGTAGCAGATTACTTAGCAATTAGATTCAAGGTTCTTTTCCTCAAAAGTCTAGGATTGTTAAACTTTTTGAGAAGACTGACTTGGAGGGTCATTGGTACTTTGTAATTCAAGGTTTTTGAATTAGTGAAATCCTTCAAAGTTAAGGGACTGGACGTAGCCTAGTTAACGGTGAACCAATATAAAATTTTGAGTTTTATTTATTTTATATCCACTGCTAACTCTGTTTTAATTCATGCATAATAGGTTTTGTTTTAAAACTAAAAAGTATTCAAATTAGTCAAACACAATTCAACCCCCCTTTCTCGTGTTTGCACCTTCAAATATGCTTTAATTAATGATAATAGTAATAAATAAATCTCGGTATTTATTGTTAATATTTTTTTTAAAGAGAATTAGCAATTAGTTTTTTTAAATCTAGAAAAAGTGAAATGGTATTAAACTTTTATAGATGATTCACTTTTAATTGCTTGTGTACATGAGAAAGGGAAGAAAAAGATGGCTGAAGAGAGGATGTACGTATGTAATATTCATTATCATGTATCTAGAAAATGATAATAAAGACATACATCTGTGTTTTAGAGGCAATCTTATAAGTTATAATAATACACAAACATTAAATGTCATTATAACTACACACAATATAGTTTACAAAACATCCATAGAAGTACCATTACACAAAATATAGTACATCTTAATAACAAAACATCATCATCTATTTGTCTTGAGTCTGAGCTCAAGTCTTCTTATTTGTATTTATAAGAATAGGAGGTGAGATGAGTTCTATAAAAGAGGAAGGTGATAGCGTTTCAGCAAGTGTACTTAATCGTTGCAAGTAATAATTAAAACGGTAGTACCGAGTGTCGAACTCAAGGATTGCGTTTTACTATCGAATTATCTTTAATTACTGAAATTGAACAAAAAGTTTCCGATTTGATTTAAGTAATATTTAAAATAACAATAGTAATGACATTGAACTTTTATAATGAGAAAAATGCCAGGGATGAGTTTCACTTTGAGTTCAACCTTGGTTTCTAATTTGATCCTACTTACTGAATTCCTTTATTGAATTATTACCGAATTTTCTTTAATATTCTTGCCCTAATGTCTTAGTGACAGAACCTTTACTTCCAAAATAACCCTTAATTCCTTAGTGGGTTTAAAATTAAGATTAAGCTTTACAATACAAAAATGCTCTTTTTAAATTGCTGCCTCTGCAACTAATTCAATTGATTTCATGACCTGCATCTATCCCTAGTCTACAATCTCATGAATTTCTAATCTCAAGCATTTGTAAAGTCCACTTTCGTTTCAAAATACGAATCGTAGAACATTTTAGAGTTGATCAGGCAATAAAAAGCATTAAGCATAGAGATGAGAAAAATAATTGAATAAATTTATTCATATAACCAGGAATCAAATTAGACAAATAAGGGTTTCATCTTGTTTCACTCATCTCTAACAACTAGAGTTTAGTTACTCATTACACTGATTAAAGAGATAGAGATTAAAGAAGAATTACAAGAAAGATTCATGAATGATTCTTGATAAAAATCCTTCAATGGTGTAGAACAGCCGTCTCTGAGCTTCTTTGCTAGGGCACAAGTCTCTGAGCTTCCCAATTGACCAAAACATCCCTAAAAAATCAGAAAAACTCAGTTTTATGCATTCTTCAGTGCGCCACGCGCCCTAGGCGCAGGACTTGCGCTTCAGGCGCATTAAAACAGCATCAGCAGTGCCGAAATGCGTTTCAGGCGCACAAAATCTGATGTCTGGCATTTATTGCATTTTTCTCCTCTTTCTAGTCCGAATTTGGTTTTGGTGTCTTCATGAAAGTTGTAGTGGATCGTAGCTTTCATTGGCACTTGGTTTGACTCCAATTGGACATCTACAACTCCATATATGGTAGAAATACTTCATGTAGGTCATGTTGATTTCTCACCAAAATTCAGCACTGCACTGAAAATAAAGAAATAACAGAAAACCACAAAAAATATCTACTTAATCAAGGAAATACTAACATAAACATTTTATTAAATCCAAAAACTAAAATCAACAAAATATATTAAATAACTCCTTAAATTAACTAGTGATTTCCTATAAATAAAACTGAAAACAGTGACAAATATGAATATGATGAAGAGTTATCAGAAAGGCATTTTGAAATATTTTTGTTTAGATAAATTTTTTAACATAACAGGTTTAATCAAATCCTTAAAATTCAATTATTTTCCATAACTTATGGACAATTTATCCCAATTACCACAACCGATGTCCCGATAGTTCTTCTCTTATTGATGTCTCATTATTGAAACATCCTCGTATCCCACCGTAACATTTTCAATTAAAACAATGCATATCATGACATTATGTGAAGGTGCAAATAAGAGAAGGGGGGTTGAATTGTGTTTGTCAAACTTGATTACTTTTGCTGTTTTGTTGAATGTTAATGTGAATTATTCGATAGATAACTAATCAGATTCAGCAGCGGATAATAATAACATAATAACACAGCAATTTATACAGGTTTACCGTTAACTAGGCTACGTCCAATCCCTTCCTCCAGAAGGCCTTTTCACTAATTCAAACTCCTTTGAATTACAACACCACTGACCCTACAAGCCAGTCTTCCCAAACAGCCCGGCAACCCCAGACTTTTGAGGAACAACAACACCTTGACTATACCAGCCAAGTCTTCTCAAACAACCTGACAACCCCAGACTTTTGAGGAACAACAACACCTTGACTAAACCAGCCAAGTCTTCTTAAACAACCTGACAACCTCAGACTTTTGAGGAACGATAACAACACCTTGACTCTACAAGTCAAGTCTTCTCCTACCAATCTAACAACCCCAGATTGAAGAAGGAATCTACACCACTATCGGGTTATACAATCAAGGTTTGGAACTTTGCAACGTTGCTTATGGAAAGCTGTTTGCTGCACTGATTCTTGCACTCTTTTGTTGCTTCTGGAAAGCTGATTGATGCACTTACTCTTGCACTCTTTTGAGAATACTCTGGAGCAGTTTGCTCATATTCTGTTTTGAGTCTTTTGCTCACTGATGCTTTACTTCTTGAGTGTATTTCGATTAATCTGTTTTGAGCATTTTGCTCTGCTTCTGTTTTGAGCATTTTGCTCCGCTTCTGTTTTGAGCATTTTGCTCCGCTTCTGTTTTGAGCATACTTTTAGCTAGATTCTATTTCTCGAGTCTTTTGCTCCAATTCTGTTTTGAGCATTTTTCTCAGATTTTGTTTTGAGCATATTTTTAGCTAGATTATGTTTCTCGAGTTTTTTGCTCCAATTCTGTTTTGAGCATTTTTCTCTGACATATTCCTCTGATGATATCCTCTGGTGACGTCATTCTTTGATTTCTGCTTCTGGTGACGTTATCCTCTGATTTCTGCTTCTGGTAACGTCGTCCTTTGATCTATTATTCTGGTGACATTTTTCATTCTTCTTCTAAGTCAAATATGTTATTTTCATAAAATACATTTGTTAACATCAAAACTTTAATTGCAAGAACCAACTTGGTTCCAACAACGTCATCCTCTGATCTATTCTTCTGGTGACATTTTTCATTATTCTTCTAAGTCAAATATGTTATTGGAAGTACAATGTATGGACCCTTACGGATTGGTAAGGCAGAATATGTAAACCTTTAGTTTGGCTTTTATGGGATGAGTGCTTGGCCCTGCGATGGTGGAACAAGTCGTGCTGGAAGTGTTGATGAGTCAAAAGCTGATGGGACTGACACGGGTAGTAGATATGTATCCTCCTGTTGTAGTTCACCAAGGATGTCAGATGGACCTTCAAAGGAGCTTCAGAAGGAGTATTCAGTGCATGGTAGTGATGAAGAGATTGATGATCAATTAGAGGTGGGCAGTGATGATGATTTCAGTGACGATGATGAAGAGTTACAAGGATCAAATCGTTTTCAAGTATTTGGACCAAACAAATTGGAAGAGAAAAAGGAGAACAAGTTTTTGAGGTTCTTAGGGTGTATGTGCAACCCTTTATGATGGGTTATGAGAGCTGTTGTATTAATGGCAATTGCTTTGGCTAATGATAGTGAAAGACCTCCTGATTGGCAGAACTTTGTTGGTATTATTGTTGTTGCTCTCATGGCTGGTTCAGCAAACCAAGTTAATAGCCAAGTTAACTTCCTACTTTGGTTAATAAATAATGAACAAGTTTGGATTAACATCACTCCAATCATTTTTAATTAAGGAGGAGTGTTGAATGTAGTTAATTCTAAAATGATTAATTGTGTTTGTAATTCAGTTAGGGTAGTTTAGAGGTTGTTAAGAAAGGTAGGTAGTTAGTTGAAGTGCAGCTATACAAACAGTTTTTTTATAAATTTGTAAACAAAAAACATTCTTAGTAAAAGTGTGTCAAGATCAATAATCATTCTCTGTTTTTCAGAACATTCTGTTTTTACTCTCTTCTTCTCAATTTCAATTCCTCTTTGATTATACAATCTGTTCCAACAGTCTTCAATCAATTATTGAGACTTGAGTATCTACCATCCCTGACATACTAAATTGGTTTTTTTTTTAACTAAAAATTTATTAAAAAGAAAAGGAAAACAACCGAAACACATAAATCTAACTCAAGAATGAAAAAAAAAAAAGAAAGAAGAAATATAAAAAATTTCTCAAGATTTTTTGACACTTAGACAGAAATTATATAATATAGTAACCTTCTATATATTATTTTTCTTTGCCTTAAAAATTACATATGTAAAAAATCATTCACTAGCAGTAGAACAATTTATTGTCTTCGTGTCATGTTTATATTTATTTCGCTAATATTTCTATTTTTTTAAATCTCGTATTATCTTCAAGTTCTGAGCAATCTTTCGATAACAATACAAAAAATTAATTTACATTTAAATGTAAATTAAGTTTAAAAAAGTTATTAGGTTTAGAATGTCCATAGAATTCACTAGTATACAATAACATGATTCTTACAATCGAATATAGTAATATACAATCATCCAGTTTTTAGAGGAAAGATGTATCGTTAATGCAAGCAAAGTTTGACTGAGAGATAAATGAAACTTGACTGAAGTTCGACCTAGCAAGAGTTCAAATTTACTTTTGATCAATTCTTTTTAATTGAAGTTTATTAACTACTTGAACATAATTATTTGGTGTGCATGCAAATGTGAAACGACTTGAGATTTACATAAAATACAATTAATTTTTTTAGTTTGAGGAGGGATCAATTTACATCGACATAATATTACACCAATGTTACACCGTTCAATAACATTTTACTCGATAAATATGTTATAAATTTGACCATTGGATTGAAAGATTAAATCAAAAAAATCATCTTTGTAAATTTATCGTCTTTATATGCTAAGGAGATACGTGAAAATTATCGTCTTAAACATTTTATTGCATAACGTTAATCTTGATTCACCTTAATAATGTATTATATGATTTTAGATTTATATAAAAATTTATAAAGTTGATCTATATAATATAATTTGTCAATCCAATGGTCAAATTTATAAAACATATATCGAGTAAAACATTATTGAATAGTGTAACATTGATGAAATATTACATCGGTGTAATTTAATTCCTCCTCTTTTAGTTTAACTTTAATATATTGTTGGTGTAAAATATTTTACGTAGCCAACAAATCACAATCAATCATACATGTGACTTTAGAAGTAATTGTAACTAAAATCAAACATATATAATAATTTGATGATTATGATTGATTGATCTTGTATAAAATCTTTACATATGAATTACATCCTTAATTTTTTTTTGTTACAACTATTTTTTTATATAAAATTGAGTAATCATCAAGATAGTAGAACTAAGTTGGTTTAAAGAACAACAATACATAATTAGTTTTGATGATAACATCTATAAGAGAAGAATTTATCCTCCCATGGTTGTTGAGTCTGCAGGCAAAGATATTCAAGTTATATCTTGAGTTCATCTAAGTTAATCAGATGTTAAATAAAAGTATAATCTAGAGCAATAATCATGTTGACAAAAGTATAATCTAGTAATTGATGATTCATATGACTGTTTAGTGGTAATCCTTCTAGTTGAATGTGCTTTCAGGTAGATAGGGAGCCTATATAAATTGTTGGAACCAAGTTAGTTCTTGTAATTAAAGTTTTGATGTTCACAAATGTATTTTATGAAAATCGTATTTTGACTTAGAAGAATAATGAAAAATCAGAAGATGTCATCAGAAGCATAAACCAGAAGATAACGTCACGAGAAGCAGAAATCAGAGGTTGTTATCAAAAGCATAAACCAGAGGATGACGTCACCAAAAGCAGAAATCAGAGGATGACATCAGTAGAAGATATCACCAGAAGATACAAATCAGAAGCAGAAGATGTCATCAGAAAATGACGTCACCAGAAGATAAAAATGCATCCAGAGGAAACATCTAGAGGATACCAGAGGATGTCACAAGAGGGTACCAGAAGATACCTCCAGAAAATACCCGAGGATATCATCAGAGGATCTCATTAGAAGAAAAAATCAGAAGCTACATCATTAGAAGCTGAAAGTATGCTCAAAACAGAATCTGAGAAAAATACTCAAAACAGAATCGGAGAAAAAGACTCAAGAAACATAATATAGCTAAAAGTATGCTCAAAATAGAATCTGAGCAAAATGCTCAAAACAGAATCGGAGCATAAGACTCCAGAAACAGAATCTGAGCAAAATACTCCAGAATATTCTCAAAACAGAATTAATCAAAATACACTCCAAAAGTAAAGCATCAGATCAAAGTGAAGCCCTAATTTCAACTATAAATAGAGGCTTAATGCTGAAGAATAAAGTATCAAAAAATAGAAGAACTCGAGCAAAAATTCCTAAGTATTCAAATAGTTCAAATGAGAGAAACACTCTAGTTCACTTTCAGCGTATTGTGAGTATCAACTTTCTAGAAGTAATTACTCAGTTCTAATTTCAATCCCTTGTATAAAATCCTATAGTGTTGAAGTTTCTTCTAAAATCTGGGGTTGTCAGGTTGTTAGAAAAAGACTTAGCTTGTAGGTTTAAGGTTGTGAAGTTCCTCAAAAGCTTGGGGTTGTCAGACTGTTTGAGAATACTTGGCTTGTAGAGTCAAGGTGTTGTTATTCTTCAAAAGTCTGGGGTTGTCAGGTTGATTGAGAAGACTGGCTTGAAGGGTCAGTGGTGTTGTAATTCAAAGGAGTTTGAATTAGTAAAAAGGTCTTCTGAAGGAAGGGACTGGACGTAGCCTAGTTAAAGGTGAACCAGGATAAATTGTTGGGTTCTTATGTTGTGATTATCCGCTGCTAAATCTGATTATTTATTCATCAAATCATTTGCATCAATTCAACAAAACAGCAAAAAAATTCAAGTTTTGCAAACACAATTCAACCCCCCTTCTCGTGTTTGCACCTTCATAAATCCCTTGAGTTGATATTTTCTTTCCTTACTCGCTTTTATTTTAACATTGTATTTTTTCAAAACATCTTTTAAACTTATTTTGTTTGATAAAAGGATTTTTATACAACTAAGTTTTGAAAATATTTTAAAAATCGAATTCAAACTTGTATTTTTCACTACCTTCACAAGATTCTAAATTAACTAATTATGTAAACTCGTTATAATATAAAAAAAAATAATAGTTAAATTTTAAATAGATCTCACTAAATTAATTATATGAATCGAATAACAAACCTATATATTAGGGTGTGGGGGCATTTTCCTCCACTAAAATCTACTATAGTTTTCTTTAACAAAATATATTTATTATTTGTTATAGTCTATCAGATGTTATTATAATGGTAAAAATTTGACTTTACAATTTGAGTTCAAATTCCATTTGAGATTATTGTAAAATGATCATTAATATCATTATTATTAATAATAATTTTCCTTTATCCAATATTTTTTAAAAATATATACTAATTTATTATATATACATTTATAATATTCGTTTCCAAAGTCTTTAATTAAAAAATATTAACGGGTCAGTAAATTCTAGAATTGAATAATTATTATTTTTTCTATAAAATTTTTTGAAGTACAAAAAATATGTTAAGTTGGTTCAGCTTAACCGACTTAAACATCATATATTTAGTTCAAAAAATCATCTTTTTAAGTCAATTCTTTTGAATAACTGACTTAATAAATAGAGTTAAAATAATTATCTTTTTTAATAAATTTCTCATTTTGTTTTACTACTCGTGCTTCATGCATACATACAATATTTTGTCCTTAATTTCAAATCAGAGTTTTGTACTTGCAACTACAATTTTATATAACCATCCAATAACCAAAATATACAGTACCAAAAATTCATATAAAATATATAGTACAAAGAAGATGTCTCTCATTTATGACTATGAAAATATTTTAACACATGAAATTTCAAGGTTGGGTACTGCTACGGAATCAGAAGATTTAGATGTCCATTAACAAAATTACATAGCAATATTCAATAGACATATTCATGCATTGCCATTTTCTTCAATTAATTCCAAAATAAAATTCACACAACGTTCTTGAACTTCTTTAATTTGATCCGGATGAAATGATCTCGAGTCATCAAATATCTGAACAAAAAAACACAATCAATATCGGCTGAAACATAATTTTTTATCATATGAACATACAAAAACACAATCAATAACAACTTGTAATTTTTTTATCATACGAACATAAAAAAAACACAATCAATAACAATTTGTAAAAAAAATTATGTACTTGCATCCATGAATCAACAATACCAGTTGTTACAATGTTCAACATATGTAACATGACATAGTAGTCACACTCATAATTTGAAGCTTGTCTCTTACTCTAAAATTGAATATCACAAAAAAAATGTTAAATACATAAAATTGTTATAATATTATAAATGAAGTTATTCATTTGTAAACAACTTACTATATAAAAACTTTATATTATCTTCGGTTTAATTATCAAACCTAGCGACCTATAATAATCTTCAAAAGTTCTACAATATAAAAATAGTTATTATATTCAATAGAATATAATAACTATTTTTATTAGAGCAAAGGATGTATGATGTTGTGACAAAGGTTTCAGTAGAATTTGCTCAAGCTCGCACGATTTTAGAGGAGCAACTATTTAAAAGGCTTGCGTAAGTTGTGGACAAATATGGTGCTAATGTTGATCAATACAAATGTGTTACATTTTTACTTAAGGTAAGACACTTGTTATAGTTTTTGGGTAAATTTGATGTCTTAAGAATTATAGTTTGTTCCTCTAAACCTACATGTATTTTAGGGTTTACGTACAAATAAAGGAACAACAAGCTACTGATATCTTTTATGTGATACAAAGAGACATAAGAGAGAAAAACAAAAACTAAAGAGAAAGTGAAACATAAGTTTTCTCTATTATTTAAAACAATGTAACAATGTAAAATTCCAAATATCAAAATTCCACCAAACAAATTTAATTACAGATAAACGAACATCAAGAACAATTAAAAAACACACATTACACATGTCCAATTAATTATTTTCATATGAAAGTAAATAAAGAATTGAGAATCAAATTTGTCTCCACAACTCGACAAAGTGGTGACGATAAAACGGCGGCAACAACGAGAATTTAGGGTTGTGATGTCGACTTAGGAGTGTCAGAAACCCATGTTTTAAATGGACGAGATTTGTTTTGTTCTTCCATTCTCCCTTAAGTCGATTACCAATATAAAGTTTAACATATTTACAAATTGCCACAACCTCAATTGTTAACTGGTTTATGTAAGCAATTGACTTAAACATATAGTAAAAATCGAATATATTTTTTTTTATTTTTCCCATGTAACCGCGCGTTGTATTAGAAACACAATTTTTTACTAGTGATTGATGACAATAAATATCATTTAAGAAATAAATAGGCATAATAGCTCTCGTGGTCCCTTAACTTAATTTCAGGTAACGTTTTAGTCTTTTATATATTTTTTTTCCATTTTAGTATTTTATGTTTTTAAATAATTACAATTTTACCGTTTAAGTGGGTTTCAGTTAAGGCAACATTAAAAAATTCACTGCTTTGTTTTCTTTTCGCTTTCTTCTCTTTCACATTTCAAAAACCATTGTTTCGTCTTCTTATTTTCTTCTCACACCCATGAAAATCCAGTTGAACGATAAGAAATCGAAGAACGAAATCAAAGAACACATTGTCGGAATCAAGCTTCAAGAAATCGTAAACCCACATTGACAGGAGAAGAAAGGTAATGTGTTTATTGATTCTGATGTTTAACAATCTAATAACCCTAATATGAGAAAACCAATCTGAAAACCAAAATCCCGAAATCCAATCTAACAACCTCAAATAAAATAATCAAAAATCATAAAGGTATTGATGCTTACCACAAAATTCCTACAACCCCAAAATTTTCTTCCTTTGTTCGGACCCCATTTTGTCACTGTGCGCATCACAGGTTTTAGACTACGCGCATAATTTGAAATCTCACGAATTCTATTGGAAACGAAAGAACCATAGTTGTAGGAATGTGAATTTAACTCATTTGAATATGAGGTGGCCATGGATTTCGAGTTTTGGAAACCGTGAATATGATTTTTTATGGGTGGGAGAGGAGAAGACCAAACAATGGTTTTCGAAATGTGAAAGAGAAGAAAACAAGAAGAAAACGGAGCAGGGAATTTTTTAACGTTGCCTTAACGGAAACTCACTTAAAAGGTAAAATTGTAATTATTTAAAAACATAAAATACTGAAATAAAAAAAAAATAAAGGACTAAAACATTACCTAAAATTAAGTTAAGGGACCACATGATCTATTATGCCAAATAAATATTAGATGAGATTAAAATGAATGACTATTTAGTTACTCATATATAAAAAAAAATTCTTTATGTGATAATTATCACATTTAAAAAAAATCTCAAAAAGACCGTTTCTAATACAAATTTAATTTATTTTTAATTATATTATCTAACTAATATTATGTATATCACTTTTAATTTATTATTCTTTCACTCAGAAACAGAAACAGCGCTAGAGATTGTTTTAATAAATAATATCATATAATTAAATAACATATTATAATATATACACATATTTATATTCTATAGTTCAATATTATCTATGATCCTTTTCATAAGACACAGTTGAATTATAATTTGATTATTAAAAATTGATGTATTTAGTATGAACTAAATATATCTATTTTTTAATCAAATTATAATTTAATTATTTTTTATAAAAAGATAAAAACAACAGATGAATAAATATAATAGTATAATAGTTCATATATAATATAATATAGTATGTTAATGGGAGAAAGGGAAATAACACTAGTATCTTGATTAGGGGGAGGGGTTGCAACCGCTAGCTGCCTCCTGTGCTTCCCTTTCACTTTGTATTTGTGTGAATTAGAATTAATAAGAATAATATAGTAAAATTAATATTCAACCTCTTTTGTTATCATCTTTTATTTATTTATATAAAATAATCAACTGTAAGAGTTATTTTAATATGGATGAAGTATTGAAAATGAAAAAGCTTCTCGGTGTTTTGAGAAGATGAAAGGTTTTTTGGAGAGAGATAATTTTAAATATTTGTAAAAAGAACTTGATCTTAATATATTATTTTTTCAATGGCTGATATTAATAATTAGTATTGTTAATATTTTGTTAAAAGACGAATACTGAACCAATGAACTTTTATCACTTTTCTTCTAACTCCATATCACGTGGTGACTTGTTTTTACTACCATACCACATTTTAAAAGTTGCCTATATATTAGTACCTCCATCTCTAAATGTAAAGTCATTTTGTAAAAAAATTGTTTTATTTTATAACACTTTTTTCAAACTAAAAGATGCATCCCTGTCCAAAAAAAAAATATGGAAAAGATGCATTAAGTAGGTTTGTAACAAAATACCTCCAATTAAATTAAAAGAATTGAAGACCATTCACTTTACTTTTTTAATGAATGAATAATAATTTTAGAAAGAAAATGTATATTATTAACTAGTTTAATGTGAAAATACTTTTTTAATTTATGTGTGTTGCTCAAAAGGGTTTTACATATAAGAATAAGAATATATGTAGAATATAATATATATTATATATGATTAAAAAGTGAGAATTAGCTGACTTTAGAAGTAAATATGTGATCAATTATTTCGTTTAATAACTTAATATAAACAATAAATTTCATCGATCCAACCGTTAAATTAAAATTTCTTTTTGAGTAGATCAACTCCACAAATTTTTTATAAAATTTTAAAACTATTTGATACTTTATTAAATAATTTTCAACGAACTTATAATAAGGTTTTAAAAAATATAAGTAAAGATTGATAACTTGATTACGTTTTTACAAATTTTGGATTTATATAAAACTTTGTGTACTTGATCATTAATATATTATGTCAACAATCATCACTTGGATTAATCGTTTATGTTGAGATATTAAGTGGAGTAATTTATCGCATAGTTACTCCTAAAGTCAACAAAATCTTACTCATGATTCAATATGTTTTTAGTTCTTGAAAATGTAAAAATTTTGGTTTTTAGTCTCTTTGAATTTTCTTCAACTTTTAGTCCATAAGTTATTTTTCATAAGCAATTTTAATCTTTACAAAATCAAAATAAATCAAGACTTTATCAGAATGATCACAAACTTCGTTGATAAACCTCATGTTTTATGATAGAAGTCTCTACAAAAACAATTTAGAATTTCAAAAAGTACACCTGAGTTGTCCTAACAATGTATACAAAAACTCTTGAAATAATATTGTGGAGTTTAAAAGTCAAAGAAAAAATTTACGATGACTAAAAATAAAATTTTATTAAAACTAAAACTTTCAGAAAAATTCTAACAAATACCAAAAAAACACATCTTAAAAAGTCAAATGTAGAAATTGTCTTGATAGTAGTGTATTTATCAACTTCTAAAAAGTTTTTTTTTTTTAAATACCACATTTCTAGTTTTGAATTTCTTAAAAAGTTGTCCTAAGGACATTTATTAACAACAACAGGAAAATATATAAATATTATTTATTTATTGAATATATCAAATGAGACAAATTTTATATTAAAAAAAAGAGAAGAATGATTATTATTAACTATTGATCAAATCACGAATAATCAAGATTATAATAAAATTTCATGTGATATTTTTAAGTAAATATATACCATTTAAATAATTTTTTTAATAATGACCATTTTTATCTATGGTTGTATAGTCCAAATTTAGATTTTTTCCCCCTCATTTTAAATCTATTCTCAATATACATTTCCTATATATATATATATACACACACACGAGACAGGGACTCAAAGATACACAAACATATGAAAGTATAAGCACAAAAATGACCTCACCAAGTTTGTTTCATTTCCTTTCTTTAATTCCTCTCCTTGTGATTATCATCAATCCATATCAATCTCATTCTTCTGAATTGAATATTGCAAATGATGATGTTGTCCAAGTTTCTTTGTATTATGAATCTTTGAGTCCGTATAGCAAGGATTTCATTTTGAAAGTACTAGAAAATTTTGTTAAATTAGATGGCATGCCTCTTGTTTACCTCCATTGCCTTATGGCAATGCTTTTACAAGTCAAAATGGAACAGTATCTTGCCAGGTCCCAAATTTCCTTGCTTCCTTATATCTTTATCTTATAATATTCATATTTTTTTATTAGTTTTTAATAAAAAATATTTTTAATCAACAAAAAAAATAACAATAATTTTTTAAAGAAAAATAAAATTAACAATATCTTGAGTTGTCTAAAAAGAAGAAGAAAAAAAAATGAAACTAGAGCTGGTGGGTGCCGCATTCTAGAGCTAGAACTCATAACACTCTTTAATTTATTTTTTTTTCTAGATTAGACTTATGTCCTCCTAATTTTGTTAATTTTTATTTATTTAATCTATTTTTGTTTGTAGAAAAAAAATTATATATCGCATGAGTTATATAATATAATTTTTTTTCCTAAAAAAAATATATATAAAAAAATGTATGTAGCATGGTCCTAATGAATGCATGCTACTTTAATATATCATATACAAGCATGTGCTCTTGAAGCCTGGCCATTGGTAAGGATTTCTCTAGTAAACTTTTTATAGTTTTACTATTATCTAAATGAGATTTTTTGTTTCTAACCAATTTTTCTTGTGTTTGTAAATCTAATGAAGAAATTGAGTTTGTCATTCATCTTTTGTGTTGAGAATGGTTTAGCTTCCAATAGAAATCCAAATCTATGGAGATTATGCTCCAATAGTTAGACCCAAAACCAATTCAGAATTGTTATCCAAGTGGACATGGAAATGAGGTCAGTTTAATATGTTAATTTATTGACATTTAAACCTCGTTTTGTATTGAATATATACAACCCAAATAAAAAATTTACCATGAAATATTAAATATAAAAAAATTGAATTTTTTTTTAATTTTTTAGTTATGTACACGAATTGAGTGGAGAGAGATTTTACCTCCTCCATCTCTATCTTTAACCTCTATCTTTAATAGAGATTATGTTGTTTTCGAGTTTGAAAAAATTGTTTAAAAATCACAATTTGTATCACCGAAGATATTACTGGGTTGAGTTGCGGACTAGGTCGCTCTCTTTAAGACGTTTCGCGGCACTGTCCAAATTGTGCAAGGCAGACTATCAACCACGACGTCCCTAGGATAAAACAGCCCAGATTCACTGTATCGGAGTTCCACTGCACCGTAGAAAACCGTTCTAGAATTACACCCTCAATATGGCTATTAAAGCCACTCTCAATATAACGGTTAAAGTCACTCTTAATAAGGCGATTAAAGTCTCACAATGTGGTACTATAACCACTCATAACTCAAAATTACTACACTCTAAAGGACTGCAATATGCGGCATAAAAACACTTTAAAATGATAGTGATATTGTGACCACTCAAAACTCGATGGGACAACGGTATAAAACCGATCTAAAAGGATAGTGGTATTAAGACCACTCAAAACTCAACGGAACTACGGCATAACAACCATATAACAACCGCTTTAAAATATCGCAGGGACTACGGTAACAATACCGCTCTAAAATATCGAAGGGACAAAAAGAAATGGGAGAAGTGGCTCGGTAACAATCGAGCAAAATATAAGAGGGAGAAAAGAAAAAGTAGGGAAAAGCATCCAACTTTGGTGTACTTTTCACAATAAATTGACACTCTTTATATAATGATGGAAGCAAACTCATATATGTGTTCTAACCAATGTGGGACTTCAACAAAATTTTGAGAATATTTATATAGTGATTAAAACTATTCAAAATGAGAGTTTACCAATGTGGGACTTCAACAATTTTTAAATTCACACATTTGTTCCAACAATCCCCATCTTGAATTAAAAAAATGTTTCTAAAATAGCGTCAAATGCTTCTATAAGATTGTGCATAAGCAAAGGTGTCTATGACTTGAACATTTACATAGCGAGTAAGATTCTGATTTAACAAGAGTGACTCGTAGTCTTGAACTCTATCTTGGACATCAAACCCACACACAACCTTTTCATTGGGTGTATTCTAAAAAGTTCGTGCATTTATGGCCCTGCACGTCTATCCTAGTATAGTGAACGCTCTAGGAATTTCTACCTCGAAATTCCATAGGAAACGGCCTCATTTCCACATTCACATGGGTGAGTCTATCAAGAGTACTCATGTAGCTAGGTACTCCCTCCACATAGAGTATAGATCTCATTAAGAGTTTCTATTATCTCAGTCTTCCATCGCTTCAGGAATCATGCTAATGTTAAATATAATAACATGTTCATCTCATATCACTATGACTTGTTATTACCCATTGAACCTAATTCTTGGGATCTCCAGTCTTTTAGGTCGGGTTCCCATCATAAGTGACTCCTTTATCTATAGGCAATAGTCCCATCCTTTTGGATGTATTTATGACTTTCTCTCTAGCCAATCCTTTCGTCAAAGGATCTGCTAAATTATCATCAGTGCGTACATGATCCTAAAGTAGCAAAATTGATTTACAAGGAAGAGGGGTTTGAATTGTAAATCTCCCTTTTTAAATTTCCAGAAAAACTTTAGTTTTAAGCTCAAGAAAGTTCTTGGTTAAGGAAGCAGAAAAACAGAGAACGTTCTTGGTTTTATCAGAAAACAGAGAACGTTCAGTTTAGTATGTAAAACAGAAAAATGATTTTGTATTTCAAACTTAAAAACAATCAAACTTGATAAGGAGGTTAGGGATAAGAAATACCACACGCAAATATATCCTGGTTCACCCAAACTTGGGCTACGTCCAGTCCTCACGAAGTGAGATTTTCCACTAAGTGTTTAAAACAAGAACCTTCTTGGTTTTACAGCACCTAGTCTAGATCAACCTTGATCTTTTGTTTTCAGAACTTAAACTAATTCCTACCCAGAAAAAGTTTAACCAAATCACCTATCAATCTTGATAGGATTTCTTACAATCTACCCAAACTATCTTTTACTCTTATAGTTTGAGCTTACAATGGTGATGAGATTATTTTGTTTAGAATCTGTGAATTCTCAACTCTTGTTTGAGATTCGATTATTTACAGATAAATCAGAATATATATCAGAGTAAAACAATTTAACTAAAAACTGATTCTGTAAGAGATTTTCAGAACTTCAAGTATGAATGTGAATCATTATGATAGCTGTGTTAGCACTTGAACTTCTTATTTTTCCTTGAGCTGTGGCCTTCCTTTTATAGGCTTGAGAGCATTGAATAAAGGCCAATATAGCCGTTGTAAAGGTCTTGTGTCAGACTGGACCAGAGACTTTATTTCTAATTAAAAATAATCCTTTTATTTTCCTGATCAGTCTTGAGTTGTATGCGTTTTGGATCAATCTTTCTTGAGTAGTTAATAATCTTTTAAAGCTTCTGATAATTGATAACATTGCTGGCTTGAACTGAAGCTTTGGATCAGTAAAAACATATTGAGAACAATCACTAAAACTTGATGTAAGAAGCTTGTACTGAAGCTTCTAAACTGACTGGAGATTGATGATCATTCTGGACTTTTTGTACTTTAGGTATCCTTGGAGGCTGATAATCAATCTAGACGTTTCTGTGGCCATATTGGAAACTGTCTTTGACTTCAAGATTGTTTTAACATTCTTGACAGCCAGTTCCAGAACTGTCTGGACAGGCATCTTTGAGAGCCTTATTCTTTCTCAATTTGAACGACTTCTTGAATTTAATAGATCCTATGTGTTCTCTGCCATGTAGTGATCATATCCATGTAACTTCCAGAGCCAACAACTTCAATTAAGTGTTGGAGAAAGTTTGGTCTTTATGGTGTCGTGGTCTAGCAAACATTCTCCGTTTTCCAGAATGTGGAGAATGTTCTTCTGCTGTTGTTTTCTTTGATTCTTTTGAAACCTGTCTTTGATTTAGAACACTCAAAAGCACAGATTAAATTAATAATACATTTAGAATCATAATTAAACAATCTTTAATTAACCTTTGTTTGTTTTCATCAAAACATTAATTTTGAGAGTTTGTCTTAACAGATCCACTATTACAGCTCCTTTAGTAAGTAATTCTCTAACTGTGTTGTGCTTACGACGTATTTGTCATCTCTTACCTTTGTAATAACAATTCTAAATTTTTGCAATAGCCGTGGTACTATCGTAGTGGATCAACACAGCTGGCATAGGTTTTTCCCATAAAAGGATCTCAGCTAGCAAGCATCTCAACCAGCTCGCTTCTTCACTAGCACTAGCTAGTGCTATCATTTCAAACTCCATAGTGGATTGAGCCACTATCGTCTGTTTCTTGGATTTCCAAGATATAGCACCACCTGTTATATTAAAAATATAGCCACTGTTTGGTTTGGAGTCATCTGATAAGGTGTTCCAATCAGCATCACTGTATCCTTCAAGTACGGCAGGAAATCTTTGATAATGTAATCCTAGATTCATGGCCCTTTTTAGGTATCTCATGACTCTTTCGATAGCATGCCAATGCTCCATACTAGGTCTACTGGTAAACCTGCACAATAGTCCCACGACGTAGGCAATGTCGGGTCTAGTACAATCAGTGGCATACCTGAGGCTGCCAATGATGCTCGCATATTCAGTTTGTCTAACACCTTCACCAGTGTTCTTAAAAAGTTTCATACTTGGATCATATAGTGTGCAAGCAGGTTTACAGTCAAAGTATTTATATTTCTTTAGGATATTTTTAACATAATGAGACTGGTCTAAAGAAATTCCCTTTTCTGACCTAGTAATCTTGATTCCTAAGATTACATCCGCTTCTCTGAGGTCTTTCATATCAAAGTTGTTACTCAACAATGATTTCACATTATTTACAGCATGGATGTTTGAACCAAATATGAGTAAGTCGTCTACATAGAGACATATGATAGTGCAAATGTCATTTTCAAATTTGTAATAAATACATTTCTCACTTTCATTCACTTTAAACTCATTCGATATAATCAATTTGTCAAACTTTTCATGTCATTGCTTAGGAGCTTGTTTAAGACCATACAAAGATTTATCTAACTTACAAACCTTGTTTTCTTGTCCATGAATTACAAAACCTTCAGGTTGTTCCATATAGATTTCTTCTTCCAGATCACCATTTAAAAAAGGTTGTTTAAACATCCATTTGGTGTATCACCAAGTTATGAATTGCTGCTAGAGAAATGAGTACCCTAATGGATGTTATTCTAGTGACTGGAGAAAAAGTGTCGAAGAAATCTATATTTTCTCTTTGCCTAAAACCTTTGGCTACAAGGCGTGCCTTGTATTTATCAATAGTTTCATCGGGTTTTAGTTTCTTTTTCAAAATCTATTTACAACCTATTGGCTTGCAACCAGGAGGCAAGTTTACTATATGCCAGATCTTGTTAGATTCTAGAGAATCTATTTCATCGTTTATAGCTTCTTGCCAAAGATCTGCATCCAATGATGACAAGGCTTCTTTGAGATTTGCAGGATCCTCTTTTAAATTATAGGCCATATATTCTGGTCCATAATCTTTAGAAACTCTGATTCTCTTACTTCTTCGAGTTTCCAATTCACCTTGTTTGTTGCTTTCAGTGTTTCTTGTCACGGGAGTATGACTTGGTTCGTTGCCCCCACTATTTCTCGATTTGAAAGGGAATTTCTTTTCATAAAAGTCTACATCATTTGACTCTATGATCACTTTCGCATTTAGGTCATAAAACATATACGCTTTACTATTTACTGCATACCCAATGAATATACATTCATAGGCTCTATTGACGAGTTTAATTCGTTTGGGATCGGGGATTCTGACATACGCCAGACAGCCCCATGTTCGAAGATAAGACAAGTTTGGTTGTCTTTTCTTTATTATCTCATAAAGATATGTTTTGCTTATAGATTTTGGAAGTCTATTTAAAACATAGCAAACAGTCAAAATAATTTCCCCCCACCAATGAGATGCAGCACTAGAGTTAAGCATAATAGCAACAACAAGTTCAGTCAGAGTCCTATTCTTTCTTTCAGCTTTACCATTCATTTCTGGTGAATAAGGTGTTGTGGTTTCATGTATGATTCCTTGAGTTTTATAAAACTCATTAAATAAACTAGAATCATACTCTATTCCTCTATACTACAAAATCTCTTAATCTTTCTACTAAATTGATTTTCAATTTCAATTACAAGATTCTAAACATGTGAAGCGTTTCACTTTTATTTTTCATTAGATATACAAAAGTATAGTCAAAACGATCGTCAATAAAAGTGATAAAATAACAATTTTCATTTCTTATTAACGTCTCATCAAGTTCACATATATCAAAGTGTAATAAATCTAAAGACTCATATTCTCTAACTACAGATTTATGTGAACTTTTTGTTATTTTAACTTGACAACAAAAATCACATTTTTTTTTTCAAAATCATTTAAAGATAACATTGGGATTAAACCTGAGTTACTTAAGTTTGAAATAACATGTGTTCACATGATAAAGTCTAGCATGTCAAATATTAAAATCACACAACATGAAAACATGCTTCGGATATAAGTAAACTCTGCCTAATTTAGAAAAATAATAAACAACATTTTTTTCTTTCTAAAGACAGGTTATCATACTCTTTAGAGAAAATTCATTTGTTTTAAGAATTTTATAAATCCTTCCAAACAGAGGCATTTTGTCAATAATAACAATCAATTTGAAATTCATCTAAAGTCATACCTTAAGATGATCTCCTAAGCTATCTTCTGAATTTCTCCACGTATTTTTCATCGGTAATCTAATACTTGAGGTAGCGACTACAACACACTTTTTAGCTCCAACCTCCCTTTCTTTATAGCATCTCACACCTGTCTAGCATTATTGATGGAATTGTAGTATTCATACAGATCACCAACAAGTAATATCTTCGGTTGACATGGCAGAAAAAACGTCTTAAAATTATTGTTTTCGAGTTTGAAAAAATTGTTTAAAAATCACAATTTGTGTCACCGAAGATATTACTGGGTTGAGTCGCGGACTAGGTCGCTCTCTTTAAGACGTTTCGCGGCACTGCCCAAATTGTGCAAGGCAGACTATCAACCACGACGTCCCCAAGATAAAACAGCCCAGATTCACTGTATCGGAGTTCCACTGCACCGTAGAAAACCGTTCTAGAATTACACCCTCAATATGGCTGTTAAAGTCACTCTCAATATAACGGTTAAAGTCACTCTTAATAAGGCGATTAAAGCCTCGCAATATGGTACTATAACCACTCATAACTCAAAATTACTACACTCTAAAGGACTGCAACATGCGGCATAAAAACACTTTAAAATGATAGTGATATTGTGACCACTCAAAACTCGATGGGACAACGGTATAAAACCGATCTAAAAGGATAGTGGTATTAGGACCACTCAAAACTCAACAGAACTACGACATAACAACCGCTCTAAAATATCGAAGGGACATAAAGAAAGGGGAGAAGCATCCAACTTTGGTGTACTTTTCACAATAAATTGACACTCTTTATATAACGATGGAAGCAAACCCACATATGTTTTCTAACCAATGTGGGACTTAAACAAAATTTTGAGAATATTTATATAGTGATTAAAACTATTCAAAATGAGAGTTTACTAATGTGGGACTTCAACAATTTTTAAATTCACATATTTGTTCCAACAGGTTAAGTTTTTCGGTCTCATTCATATATAATTAATATAATAAAAGAATAATTATTATACATATATAATAAAATAAAATTATATTTATAAAAAGTAAAAAAAATTATATTAAAATTATATATGTAAAAAATAAAATAATTTTAAAGCTATATTTATTATTATTTATTTTAAAAATAAAGAGTAATAATTTCATTATTATATAAAAATTAAAAGATTGTTAAACAAATATATTAAAGAAAATGAATAAATACATATGTATAAAATTTTTAAAAATAAATTTACTAGCACCGACTAGTTCAATAGCAATTGATATCAATACCTCAACCTCATCCTCATGTTTTAATTTCAAAAAAGTCTACACTAATCAAAGTATATGTTTCCCATTATGGTCAGAACAGGTTCAAGTGGGAAACAATAAAGGTTATTAATTATGTTGCTATCCCTATTTAAACTAGAGACATAAAATTTTCAATCAATTTCATTTTTTTTATTTCTATTTTTCGATGGTAGTTCAATTTTTTTTAGTAGTATATATATTTGTGTGAATCTCTCTTACTAATTCTATGCAAAATTTTGACATTGCAGCTCCATATATACATAATGATAAAGAAACAAATGGGCTAAATCCATCTCTTAATCATACACCTTGGCTCCTTGTGAATGGCCACAATGTAGTTGCTAATGTTAGTAGCAACATATTACTTATCTTCTTTAATTATTTAAATTTGAATACTTATTATTATCTCTCTTATTAATTTCTATATTCCCTTGTACAAGATGATCTCGCAAAATATGTATGCAATGCCTACAAAGGTCCTTTGAAATTCAAAGCTTGCCAATGACCATATTTAATAAGGGGGGGTTCACATAATAATCACCAATGACCATCACATTGTAGATTTTTTTTCTTTTAGTAAAATAAATTAGCATATTCGGTTTTAAATTTTGTGTTCTAATCGATATTGTTACTTGTTATGATAAGTATTATGTCACTACACCAAAATATAAATTTTATAACGCACATTTAACAACGCTTTTTAATTAAAAACGTTTTTTAACTAAAAATATTGTTGTATTATATTTTAAAAATACACGAAAGATAAGACAGCGTTTGCGCTGTCATAGGTACTGATAGTTTTATATATTAACAAAAGTTTTTGACAGCATTTTTTTATAAAAGCGCTGTCATATAGTCAAAATATTTACTACAGCTTTTCTATAATCGCTGTTATAAGCTCATATAGCACTTTCACTCTGCCTTTCTTCACTCTCTGCGAACCCTTTCACTCTCCCTACGAACCCTCTATGCGTTTCTTCAACTTGCGAACCCTTTCAAATTTCGCCTTCGCATCTCATCTCCAACGCAAACCTTTCTCTGGCATAACCCATTTCATCTCCGAACTCGTATCTCATCTTGGAGCAACCCTTCTCTATGCGACCAAGTCACGGACACGATTTCACCATCGCATCTCAACATCTTCGCCATCGTAAGTGTCGCTCTGTTGGGTTTCATTTGCAAATTTTTAGGTTATGTTTCAATATTTGGTACCTTGCTAACTATTGCTAGTGTTCTTGATTTTTAGGGCTCTGTTTCAACATTTGGATTTTTATTGCTAGTGTTCTTGAACTTTTGGGTTCTGTTACAAATTTTTAGGGTTCTGTTTCAATTTTGAGGGGGCATTTATTGGAATTGGATGTTCAATGAAAATGGTAGAGTTGAGCAGTGAGAACAGCACCGTAACATGTAAGTGAACTCAGTGAGGATATTTTGTCGTCATTTTCATTTTGAGCGACATGGTTCATTAAGCTGTGGAAAATGCACTTGCATTGCAGTCATTGAGTGGTTTACAGATTCACGCTTTAGTACAGATTTTTATACATTGGAAAAATGAAAGGGTTTTATAGATAATAGAGGACTGCTTTATCAGCTTCTGGTGTGAGAGGTTGATGAAAACTGGATTCCTTGACATTCAGGAACCTCTACTTGTTCTCAACCAAGAAGTGGTGTACTTTGTACATATAAAAGTGATTTTTATTTTAACTCTGCTATATTGATATTCTCTTTTTTAGCTGTTAGAAATTTTTGATTGGTTTACTCATGTACACATCTTTTTCATTCATCCTATCAGTGGTTTTAACAGATAAAAATAGCAACTAAAATACAAGTTTTCTTACGGTAGTTCAGTTGGATTATGATTGTCATAATATGATTCTTGTATAGAAGTGTTTGATGATATTTGGCAATGCCTCGCATACTTTTATTTTCATATATTTGAAAAGGTTTAGATAACTTTGGGAAACAAATTTTTTGAGGCCATTATGTATTGCAAAGTGCAGTCATAGATTGGTCTGGCTTATGTTAGTTGTTTTTGTTTTTAATACACTTTTATATGTGTTGGACGGTTTGTTATAGATTTTTAAAAAAAAATCATTTTTATGGGTTTTTTTTTTTTGTTATAACTTATTTTAAAATGAAAAATATATATCTATAACAATGCTATCTATACCTTTAACCTGTAAAATAAAAAAATCTGTAGCTTTAATTAGGACCTATACAAAATATATCTATAACACTGCTCCTTCTATTCAATAATTGACATTTTAATCTGAAAATCTTTCAAATTTAGCTATAAATATACCGGTTATCTTAAAAGCAGCGATATTTATACATCTCTTATTTTGCTACCAACATTCAATACTTTCTATTAATAATTTTTCTTATTCTAATGATCATCTAGTAAATTTACCCCATACTTCTAGAATAGATCTAAGTTTTTTTTAGCTGAGAATAATTCCAAGTTAAGAAGAAAAAAAATATTGAAAGAACTCCTACAATGAAATGAAACTAATTCAACTCAAACACAATATTTTGTTTCAAAAAAGGCAATTGATGCCACATTGAGTCAGTTTTTCTGTCAACACCATAAAACTGATTAAGATATGACATATTAAAACAAGTGTAAATAACTAAATATAGGTAGCATTAAAAATATTTATTTATACAAAAATAATTAGTATAAAGGTAAAAATGAAGGAATCAAAAAACTAGTTGGACTAATGTTTCGAGTTCGAGTTTTGTGAATGACATCGGAAGAATTTTTTCACCTGGATGAACCCAAATTATATCAAAGATCTTTCTTCACATTTGTGCAAGGAATATAACGCCAAGGAAAAAGAAGTTGAAGACCACAACCCTTGGGTGAATGTCTACCCGGCGGCACCGAGAGATAGCACTCTGGATAACTACAACTATCGCAATCGTTAGTAAAATGTAATACTGATGATGCTGCATCGGGAAGAAAGCGGTTGATCATGTAAGTAGGAGATTGGTAACCATTACACTCTGCAAGCTTTAATTTCAATCCATTATTGTTTTCACTCTCATATTTTCTTTGAACAATATCTAACGCTTCTGATAAAGAAAACACATCATCATCCATACCATCTGAGACATAAGATTCATCTTCTAGTTCTTTCGCTTTTCCAGGCTCTTTCTCCCACAAAAATGGAACTCTTTCGCTTGTGTTTTCAACTTTACCTAATGAACTTGATAACCAAGATGTGTCTGCAGCACCCGAACCAGTGCGTCTTGTTGACATAATCGGCGCGTTTAAGTTTAACTTTCTATGACGTTTCGAATTATCCATAGTTTCGTTTTGAAAACCACCTTCTTACTCAATTACTAGATTCAGTATCTTGGATAACTTTAGGATAAAAGGTTTTGAAAAACTTGGTGTTAGAGATGATATCACAATAGTAGTAGTTGGAAATATGGATATCTCGTGAGAATAATTAAAACTAAGGTTTTGCTTTTAAGTCATCATTGCATGTGTGTTGAAAACCACTTCCACGTGGGTTGTGACTAACACAAACAAGGAATGAGAACTCAAACAAGATCATTTGAGCTTACCCTTTATCAGAATATCTAAAATTGCAGGCCCTTTTTACATTTCTTTTTCAATTTTTCCTTATATGAATTGAGTAATTGAGATTTAATTGGACGAACACAATCGTCCTTTAAAGTTTATATATATATATATATATATATATATATATATATATATATATATATATATATATATATATATATAATTCATTGTGATTTCTTGACACTTTTTTTTACACTTTCAACATAGCAAAATTAAACTCTTCAAACATATATTTGCCAGGGAAAATTGTGTTTTTTATACAACTTTGAAGTGACAAAATGTTACAACACAATATGAATTGGCAATTCCTCATCCAAAAAAATTACAAATGGTAAATATCTAATAATAAATCTTGGACTTACATAAATTGATTTTTTTTTCATGTACATGTTTTGTCTATAACGGTGAACTCCTCACCAACCATACTTGATGGTGTCTGCATCTACTTCACCATCCTCCAACAAAAACACCAATCATCGTTACATTATATTTACAAGCTATCCTCTACTTTCCCTTTTCTGTTTTCAACCCAAATGAATTTTTTCTAACTTTCTGTTTTCCTTTTCTGTAGTCCTGTTTCCAGAAGGCCAGTTGAAAGATATAAACCCTACCTTTTGCCGGAGACAAATGCAAGAAAGTATAAATAGCATTGATGATCTATGAAACACTGACACAGATACCAAACATAATATGATATAAACTGACACTTAGACACCGACAATAGTTTGAAAAAATAAAAGTGATTGAATATAACATATGTTGATCTGAGACAGAGACACTGGCATGTGTCAGATAACAGACATGTCTTCCATCTAAAGTGTCAGTGCTACATAGCTGATGATTACCGGTCCTTTGTGTGTTTTTAAAAAAAGTACAGGTTGGCAAGAATAGGCTTGTCTCCATAGGAAACACTCGGAGAAAACAAAGATGCTTTCTTTCTAATATCTGATTCTCTCACTTTTGTTCGGTAATCCGTTCCTGTGCTTTTTTACAAAGCTCAAGCGTCTCAGCATGGTTAGGATCGAGACAAAGGGCTGCTTCACAGTCTCGGACAGTTGAAGCGTAATCGCTCATTGAATCGTAAAAGGCTGCTCTAAGATGTAACAGTTGTAGATCCGGCTTGAATTCGATGGCTCTTGAAAGCTCTGCGATTGCTTCAGCTTCCTTGTGATCATCCATTAAAACTGATACAGTGTTTCCAAGTCAGAAACATAACAAGTTTGTGTGTGCAGAGAAGAGACACGTAGCATCAATTGGTTTCAGAAAACAAATGCAACATCAAATATTTGAAACACAAAAATGGCTCAAAGTCACAATAAAAACACAATTTCACCTGCTGCCCTATATCTGTAAGGATAAGTCCTTAGAGGATCCAACTGTGTTGCCATACTAAGATCACTCTTTGCCATGTCACGATCACAATACTCCGACCGTTTCTCATAAGCCGATGCATTGTTGCAAGCCTTTTCAATTAGTTTTGTCATCTCATCGTATGCAGCTTTGCGGTGATTTTTAAGATGATATACACGTGCCAATCCTTGATGTGCTCGCGTATGCTTGATGTTGAGTGCATTCATGTAGCAGTCAGCTGCAAGGTCCAGCTTATCACAATCTACGTAGACGCTCCCAAGATTATTTAGTGCCTGCAATTTAAAAAATGAATGGAAAAGATTAACATAATACTTCGGCATTGAAATCAGTGTTGTCAATCGTGGATCGTGAAAAATAGTAGTTTGTTTAAATTTCACTACGCTACAGGGCCATAACATCGCTATAGCCTCTATTTGACAACAATTTATACTAAATAACATATCAGAGAACAGTTGTGATTTGTTCAAATTCAGCTATGCTATAACTGCTATTGGACAGCATTCAATCAAGTTAGCATGCATAATCCAAAGTTAAAATATAACACTTACTTGTCCTTTCCGAAGACCATCCGAAGGACATCTAAGAGCTTCCTCCAAGAGATGGATAACATACTTTGAAGACTCGGAATCAAGAGTTGAATCGGCTAACGCATAAGCTTTGAGGAAGTAAGCTTCAAATGATCTTTGAATAGATATAGACTCCTCGGCCTTTGCCAACGCTTCTTCACGGTGACCGGTGTCATACAATATCCATCCTTCATAGACAAGCCTTTCATGGTCAGAAGTAGAATAATTTCTAGCCAGCCGCAAACTACGCATCGCTGCCTTTTGACAGTTTAGCCTGCACGATTCAGGAAAATAGACCCTCAAAATAATCAGATTTGAGCATAAAATGATAATAGAGTGGAAATGCATGTAATGATATAACATCAAATTAAAAAAAAATTAAAAAAAAGAACTAACTAGCATATTCCATTCAATTCTACTTGGTTCCATCTTATACCACCAATTCAAACATACCTGCAGTTTCATTATTTTGTTTTCATAGTCTATTTCAATAACGTAATGATTTTTCTCTAACTTTAACCTAATAATATGTGACTATAAGTTTAAACTGGTCTATTGAACAGCAAACATAATTCAGTGCAAAAAATATGGTCAGTCAAAAATCAAAATCAAAATTCACAGAAATTTCTTACATGGAACAAATTTATGAAGCCAAATTAGTACAAGGACTGCACTCACCGCAACAAAAGGAGAGATTGTCGAAAACGCAGAAGACTTTTCCCTGGATCATTTTCTAACATCTGGTGTACAACAGCCAACGAACCGATATCATCAACAGAGGACCACCGGTCGTACAATTGCATCCAGCAATCAGCCTGATTGTACTGCTGAACAACAGGACTGAGTAATTCTACCATGTGATTACCGTGCATATTCCCGTAGAACATCATATAATTTGGATCCAATGTCAAAATCGCCCGAACATCTCTTAGCGCTCCTTCGTAATCCTCCATTGCAATCAAAAACCAAGCCCTCAATTCAAGGCAGTCAGGAGAAACTTTGAAACCAATTATTTTGTTTATTTCTGCAATGGCAGGTCCAATCCTGCTCTCCTCTAGCAAAGAAACAGCTCGGTATTTGTAAGGAAACGAAAGTGTCGGATCTAATTCTGTTGCAGATATCAAGTCCATCATTTTCTCCTTCCCATGACAATACAAAGATCTTTCCTGATGCATCCATCCTACAGGCTTATAATCGTTAATGAGCGAGTTCATCAGCTTATATGCCGAATACGTATGACCACGTCTATATTTTGCCCTCGCAACTCCGACTAACGAATAAACATGCCCTGCGTCCACCGCCGACTCAAACCAATGTTGTGCATCTTTGTATTCTTTTCTTTCGAACATAACAACGCCTAATTGGTGAAATGCAAGTTGTTTCTCCCATCCGTCTTTTGCACACTCTACTAATCTCTCTAACAGCATCACGGTTGTGTTCGACCTCATCTCTTCCTCCATGGAAACTTGACTCAAGAAATAATAAAGCACAAACGACGCGTGCCCTGCCGTAGCCAGCCTATCCCTACCCTCCGGACTACAAAACAATTTCACAAAACTCGAACACTGCATTGAACCGGGTAACTCCCTCAGAAACACCTGCAAGCAAGCCGCAACCAAAACGTATGCAGTCTCCACAAGTCCATACTCAATGAGCAATGAGGCATCTTCCAAATCACAAACGAGCGATGCCAAATGAGCATCGCAGGCACACTTCATCTCCTCACAACAAAACCGGTTTGCTAGAGAGAGCAACTCCAAAACTACATTAGGTTCAATCAAGGTCAAACTTTTAGTCCTACTAAAAACTTCAGCAGCCCTCATTGCCTGAACAGAAACCCCATTCTTTGAAAAATTTATTTTCTCCCTCCTTGATTCAATGAATTCGCCATACAACATTGTCTTAAACGGCCTCGAAAGCGAAGCCATATTGAATCTACCACACCTAACTTCATCATCACCAATACAAAATGACATATCCCCGCCTGCTTCATCCTCTTCTGAGGTAGAACATTCTTGATCATCAACCAACTTCATAAAATCCTCCTCTTCCTCTTCCCCACAATCAAGACAACAACAACATTGATCATAAACCAATTGAGGATCATACCCATTCGCCACCAAAGTAGCCTTTGGGCATTCAATATTCCTCCCACAACAATCCATCGAAGACGAGCCAATCAGCTCGTCCTCTCTCCTTTCATACCGGAGCCAAGAAGCCAGCACAACTTTGCTGTGGACATCCATAGCATGTTGCCGTGCTGACCTCAGACTCCGGCGAAACAATTTAGCATCGGATGAACCACGGAAAAAGGAGCAATGCTCCAAATAAACCTCACACTTATCACACTCTAAACAATTATCCATCTTGTTACAAAGTCCGGCAAGGGTTTCAACGAAATCAACAGGCTTTAAAATGGGATCAATTTTGGGCTCAAGAAGGTCTGTCATAGGAAGCCCATAAGGAAGAAGAGAACTCTCAGAAACAACCTCGGAATGTGTTTGGTTTGATGATTGAAAATTATGACCGGATTTTGTACGAAATGTTTGAGTTTTAATATGGTCGTGGAGTTGTTGGAGAAGCTTTTCTCCGATTCCGGTGCTTCCTCCGCCGGCAGAAGGTTGGTGGAGAGAATAAACTTGAGAACCTTTGCAACCATCCATGATCTTAAAACTACGCATTGTTGCAAAAATGTTATACTGCATTTTTTCTTCTTTCTTTCTTTCTCTTAGTTGAACAATTTTCAAAAAGTTCAACTTTTACATCCACGACAACAACAACAAAAATAAAATAAATAAATTAAAAAATTGAAAGAAAGAAAGAAAAAATTTAAACTTTTTCTAACGTGACATTGGAAGATCAATTAGAAAAAAAAAATGAAACTTTTTTTGTCTAAGGTGACATTGGAAGATGAATCATAAAAAATTGAAACTTTCTTGCTATGGTGACATTGGAAGATGAATGAATTAGAAAAAAATTGAAACCTTCTTTTTCTAAGGTGACATTGGAAGAAAAAAAATTGGATTTTTTTCTAGGATGGAGCTAACCCAGATTGTTGTTCCTCCGATGTTGTTTTTTTTTTTTTTTTGTGGAGGAAAAGGGAAAGCAGAAAAAAGGGGGAAAGGGTGAAAGGGAATAAGAAGGAAAGAGGGAGTGGACTGGACAACCAGATGTGTTGAGGTGGAGATGGTGGTGGCCGTTCAAACCGCCACTCTCTCTCTCCTCTCTCTTTCTCTCTCTCTTGTCTCTGTAATTTTGCAGCTCTTTTTTGTTGTCTAAATATAACTATGAATAATTTGCTAACTTCTTTTTTTCCTTCTAATATTTTGGAATTTGATTGTATCTAAATAACGAGAGATGTACGTTGCTTTGCTCAATTGTTAATATTTATTTTATTTATTAATGACTGAAATGATCTATTATATTACTTTCGCCTTTTTTATTTTTATTGGAAATTCACGTCAAACTATGATATTTTGAATTTTAACTTATAATGTCTAACAATTTTACTATTTATTAGTTGAACTGTGAAGGGAAAAAATACAAATTTTTCATGTATGTGAAGGATATATGGTATAACGAAAAGGATTTAATTTTTAATTTATGTTTAAAATAATTAGTATGTACATGTACAATAAAATTTATTAAGTATTTAATGAGTTGAGGTTTGGATCCAATGTAGTGGAAACATCGTGTGGATGTCGACTACTGATTTGAGGTTAGTCGACTAATATTACATATTTATTAAATTATAATTAAATGATCTTTACTGTACATTTTAAATTGAACTCTCATAATCACCAATTGCATGACACATTTACTAGGTCAAATCCAAACACATAGGTGTAGGACATGGTAAGTTTTTGTGTAGGAGAATAAGGTTCGATTTTTGCTAAATACAATGTTAGATTAAGGGCAATCCAACATGGAATTTTAAATGTGAATAAACTTAAACCAATTATTAATCTTATAAATAATTTCTAAGGTGTCACTAAGAGTCAAATACCGTGATTACAGTTATTTAAGGTATGTTTATGAAGTCATAGGTATACCTAAGATGCTACATGTGATTGTTGAAAATTTTGTATGCACTCCTTCCTTTGCTTTTTTCTAAATAAATAACATCAATAATTAGAATATATTGTTGGTCCACCACCTAAATCCTCTCTCAAAATACATCAAAAGACAACATTACCATCTAACTATGAACATAATATAACTTCTCCTTGACTTGCCACACATATCACCTTCTACCCTTAAGCTATTGATCCAAGGCCACAATTGAACATTTCCACGCTTAAGCATTGGATCATCCAGTTAATACTAAATGCGTCAAGCGATGTTAGAACCAAACTAATTACTCAACGACTCAATATAAGTTAATTTGGATTTGTCTATGTTAGAGTATAAACTGAATTAAATTAACCAAATTTGATATCTATCGATTTATATATTGATTTTGCGTAATTTAAAACTGATCACCGGAGACTTAATCTAAACTATTTTATTTATATTACTTTTTTCATTATTGCTTATGCACATAGTCTAATAAATCTAGAGTGTTTGCAAAAAAAAGGTAATTATTTTTAATTTTTTTAAATAAATTTCTTATATTTTAAAATTGTGTCACTAAGAATGAACCTAACCAAACTAACATATTCTTCGTCGTGTTGATTTGATTCAGATTTAGTAAGAATAAATTGCAAAAATCTAACTCAGCTGATTATTTTTGTTTGGTTCGATTTTTTTTCCATCCAAAAACCAAACCAAATCAAGTATTTTACACCCTTAAGTGTGTCCATACTTAGAAATCGGCTTCCTAACATTTAGGAATATTTTGCATTCACATAGTCAAATCATGTAATTGTTTAATCAAGATCGAACGACTCTAAAAGATAAAAACTTTTATTTTTATTACTTAAAATATTGAACTTAAATGTAGATTATTTAATCTTAATCGAACAGTCAATAATATCTAACTATGTAACTGCAGAGAAGTCATATCAGACACTTAAGTGTTTAATCACTCAACATCTAAATATGTTGTTTGGAATTTTACCATTTTTTTCATTCTTCTCCATCTTCTATATCATTTCAGACTTATTCAAACATTATTAAACACTTACTCACCCATAATTAAGTTTCATTGTACCTTATCATACAGTAGTTAACAATATCACACTTTTTACGCTCCTTTATATATTTGATGTTCTTCTATTGAAATTAATGTTGAGTAATATAATTGAGTTAGATTTAACATTTTCATCCAAAATTTAAGTGTTGAATAATTTTATTTATATAATATTTAATATCCATTTTTTATCTTAAACTCTTACTTACATTTTGATACATCGATATTATAATACTATAATAGTCTATATTTGGCAAGGTATCCTCAAACTTACAGTTTTTTTATGTAGCTTACAATAAATTTTTAAGTATAACTACTCTCTAAATTATAACAAAAAATGTGCTTACATATTTTATTTTACGGATATAAGCAAATGTGTCAACTAATCAATGAACATTTAATGTCGTTATTCTAAAATTGCCCTTATATTAATTCTTTAATGTTGTAGTAGATGATTATTATAATTTTGAGCATGTTAGTAAATGTTTCATTTTTTACATAAAATCAAAAATATTAAATACACTTAAATATTATCCTTAATAATTCTAAAGAGAGCATTTGGTAATTTGGTAAAGAACTTTATCTCAGTGATGTAATATTTGTTAATTGGCTTAAAAATGATTTTACATACACTTTTTAAAATATGATTTAAGTCTATAGCTAATCATAGAATTTTATCCATATTATTTTAATTGAATCCTTCCTCTAAATTGGTTACTTAAAGAAAATCATAACCGTGAAAATGAGCGAGTTTGTTATTATGAATTAAAAGATTAAATATATTTTTAGTCTCGTTAAAAGTTTAACATTTTAATTTTAATTCTTGTAAAATAAAAATACAATTTTTAGTACCTACAAAATTATCATGCATGAGGTTTTAGTCCTTCCTATTAAGGCCACATATATTTTTAATGAATGTTTTCATGCATGTTTATGACATTATAAAAAATCCATCCACAAAAAATGATCTCAAAATTCGATTTCTAAGTCCATGTTTTTGTTGTTTTTATCTTGATATTTTACCATTTAAAAAATCATATTTAAATCATCTAAAGTTAAAAAAAAAAATTAATTCTTTTTAAAGGATATTTTTATAATGTTCTATACATGGTTGCAAAAAAATTATTTAAAAACTTTAAAGTTAAAAGACAATAAAATATGTTTTATTTCAGTAGAAAATAAAAGTAATATCTAGATAATTTGTAGGGACAAAAAATATTTTTTATTTATTTTATAGAGACAAATATTGAAAGGTCGAAATCTTATATTTTAAAATAATTTTCATGAAAACTTACTAAAAAATAATAGAATTATTTTGGACTCATTTGCTACAAATTAAAAAGATAACTATGACATTCAATAATTTAGATATTCATTATTACAGATTTTAACACAATAAAAATAATATTTTTTATTAAATAATTTAAAATAATAAATTGATATAATTTAAAATAATAAATTTATATAATTTAAAATTTAAAATAATTTTAGTAAATATTATTTTAATGTAAATAATTTAAAGTAATGTATTTATTATAATTTTAAATAAACAAAATAGTTAAATATATAAAATGTATATCAAATTAATAAATAATTTAATAACAAAAATCAAATTACTAATTTTAAAAATATTTTAAACAATATTTGATATAAAATTATTTTTAATTAAGAATGTCATTTTATGTTATTTTATATTTTAAAGCTAATTGAATCTTTAACTTTACGACTTCGATTAGCAGACCAACTATCAATTATAAGTTATCCGTTATCAACTTATTTTTACCAAATAAATTCTTAAATCAATTTCTTATTTGAAGCTTTATTTTTAAAATCTTCTCTAAAAAATTTATAAAAATATAAAATAAAATATTTTAAAAATCATTTTTTAAAAAGTTGTAACATGTGTTATATAAAAGTCATATTAACATCTCATGCAGATCACATTTTTTAGGCGATTGTAATGATCACATTTAATTCAATAAAACGTTTAAAAGTAAAGAATATACAGAGACAAAAAAAAAATTAAAGTATATATTCCTCATGTGATTTGATCAAAAGAGTCTTATCTTTAGACAAATATAATACTAAATAACTCTTTATGTATAAATGTATTTAAAATTATCTTTTCATATTTAAAAATAATTTGGTAGTATTAAAAAATATTTGAAAAAATAATAATAAACTTATTTAGAGATTTAGAAATGGTCTTACATTCGGTGACAAATAAATGTGTAAAAATAGTCTTATAATTAAGAACAACGGAGTAGTAATTTAAAATAATATTTAAATTTGTAATAAAATAAATAATTTGAAATGAAATTTAGGTACTTAACGTGGTAGTAATTAATTTTTTTTTGCACAATATATATATACATGACATATTTGTTCCTGGTATTTTATCTATGTCTTATTTAAACTTAAAAAAAATCATTTTATATATTAGCAATAAATATTTTTCTTGTAAGTTTTATATTTATCGATTTCAATATTTATTTCTTGTTCATGTATGTATCATTGAGAAATATTTATCTCGGTTTTTAATATTTATCAATGACAAATATTTCTCTCGTGTTTTTTTATGTATAAAAAAATATTTATCTTATGATTTTGGATATATATATATCACTTGTAAATATTTGTTTGGTATTTTTTATGCACGATTTATAAATATTCATCAATGACAGATATTTGTCTAGTGAACTTTTATATTTATCACCGATAAATATTAATGCAATGGTTTTTAAGCATCAATTATAAATATCTATTTCGCATTATTTATATATTTGTTTCATATCTTTTGTATCAATGATAAATAAAAAATGTAAATTTTTTTATAAGGATTAAAAACAAAAGTTTAATTATTTTTTTCAAGGATAAATAACTTATTTAATTAAATTAAATATAATTTAATATTTTTCATGTTGTAGTATTATTTAATACTTATTCAAGAAGACAAAAAATGTTTTTATTTTTACAAATAAAATAGTTGTTCCATTGTAACAAAAAAAAATATTCTTAATGTTTCTAGTGGTTTCATACAATAGAATACTTTTTGAAATAAAACATATAAATTTTTGAATTAGAGAAGTTTTTTTTTTTAGTCAATTAGAGGATAATTAGTTATATAAATGGCAGTTACGTAATTATTGTAGCAGTAAAATACATTTTAAAATTTAAAACATGACAATTACTTTTGTGTCCCCATTACTAATCCAAATACTAAAATTAATTAGGGCAATGATGTATTTTTGTTAGTGTTGATAATAGATAATAAGAACATTTATCAACTCCTAAATCAAAATAGATAGTTAAAATTAAAAAGATCCACTTAAAACAAGCACATGTCTATGTTGTTTTTGAGTTTGAAAAAACTGTTTCAAAAAACACAATTTGTGCCACCGAATATATTACTGGATTGAGTCGCGGCGCTCTCTTTAAGACGTTTCGCGACACTGCTCAAATTGTGCAAGGCAGACTATCAACCACGACGTCCCCAGGATAAAACAACCCAGATTCACTGTATCGGAGTTCCACTGCACAGTAGAAAACCGTTCTAGAATTACACCCTCAATATGACTGTTAAAGTCACTCTCAATATGACGGTTAAAGTCACTCTCAATAAGGCAGTTAAAGCCTAGCAATATGGTACTATGACCACTCATAAATCAAGATAACAACCGCTCCTCTAAGATATCGAAAGGACTACGGTACAATACCGCTCTAAAATATCAAAGGAACTACGGTACAATACCACTCTAAAATATCAAAGGGACAGAAAAAATGGGAGAAGTGGCTCGGTAACAATTGAGCTGAATATAAGAGGGGAAGAAAAGAAAAAGTTGGGAAATGCATCCATCTTTGGTGTGCTTTTCACAATAAATTGACACTATTTATATATTGATAGAAGCAAACCCACATATATTTTCTAACCAATGTGGGACTTCAACAAAATTTTGAGAATATTTATATAGTGATTAAAACTATTCAAAATGAGAGTTTACCAATGTGGGACTTCAACAATTTTTAATTTCACACATTTGTTCCAACGGTATCTCTATAGTTTATTATTTCTGGTAAATTCATTCTACCTTTTCAACTTCTTCTGCCCATTATCATCTACTACGTAACGTTGGCTTAAGTCGGATAGAAAAACAACTATCTTCAACAACAACAATGTTGCATTATTTGGGTATTTTTCACTATATTCTCTTTTGAAAAAAAAAAACTTTTTATTGTATCATATATTTTATATTTAAATTTATATACAAAAATACGATAGAAAGAATTTTTGTCCTTAGGTTGGCATCATTGAAATATGATCATGTGTGTTGGTTTAAAAAAACTAAACTAATATTAATAAATTGAATAAAATACATTAAATAAAAAAAATATATCAATAAATTAATGCAGTTGAATAGATGTGTCAAATAAAAAAACGTGTTATAATATTTTAAGAACTCTTTCTTATTTTTAAGCCTATTGCAAATAAATTAACAAATTCATCATGGTTTAGCAAAATAAAAATATTACATGACAAAAATACATCAAATTTTGATCAACCATGTCCATCAAATTTTAATTAACCATGTCCATTAAATTTTTATTGCAAAATAAGAGGGAAAATAGGTAGGAGTTGTTAACAAAAATAAGATGGAGTTCATAATTTATTTGGCTACAAAATAGAGTTGTTAAAATATTATAACATGTTATTTTCTTTGACACATCTACTCAACCGCTTTAACTTTGATATACTTTTTTTATTTAGTTTATTTTATTAAAAAAATTTAAGCCAACATATGTTCTTATAGGAGAAAAAAAATTCCTTCAAGTAGTCACATCGCGCCTTACGACATTCCAAAGATAAAAAAAATTAGGGTATTTTTATAAATAAATTTGAATGTATGATATAATGGAAAACTTTTTTCTCAGAAAGAATATAGTTTTTTTTCTCGTGTGTTTTTTTAGTGGAGTTTTTTAAACTCAACCATATATGTTGATGTATCTCTCTCTTCATATTAGTCCCTAAATTATTAAAATATATTAAAAGGCTCATAAACTATTATCAAATCCAACTATTTAGTCTCTTCTTCAATTTTCTTGTTTAAATATTTGTAAATTTGACATTTTTAATTATTTAAATGCAACATACATTTTTAAATATTTGTCAAAAAAATTAGTTAGTCAAAAATAATTTAACATAGTTTCTAAAGTATCATACAAAACAACAATTTAGTCCATCATTTAAAAAATAAATCGATTAGCACGTGTAAGTAAACCATTTAAACCAATACACTACTGTGTTATTTCATATTCTTGTCTAATTAAAGCTATTACTAATGCATAAACATAATTTTGTTTAAATCAGGAAGAAAAACGAAAGAAAAACGAAAGCAAGTGTTTTGTAAACTAGAAGAGTTGATTGAACCAATAAACTCAAACTAATGACATGTAGACCGGAAACCCAAAATAAGGTTTCAAATAGAAATGTGATATGTGAAGATGGATTTTAAACTCAAATAGAGGGGTGGGAGTGAAGAATAGTTGTTGTACTAATTTAGTCAATTTATTGATTTTATGTGTTTATTGAATTACTTGTTTAGTTGATGAAATAAATTATTTGTTATGTTATAAATTACATTGGTTTATTTTCTTAGTTTAAAATATAGTTTAAAAATATGTATCACATCACATGATACGTATCACAATAGCAACAACGTTTGCAATCGAAATGACTTTATCCGCAATTGTAACTGGAATTTAAAACTATATTTAAAAATTAAACAATTAAAAAAATAATCAACTGACAAACATTCAAATGAGAAAATTGATGGAATGACTAAACACTTTGAATGCGAAAAATTTATAGACCTTTTAGTATATTTTTATAGTTTAGCTAGCAACCTAACAAGTGATAGTTGAGAGGGTAAATTAATGGGTTTTTTTTATTTTTTACGAAAACAAACTCATATAATTTTATTTATAATAATTTGTTGGATATATGTCGAGATATCAAATAATTGGTTTATTCATTAACTTATTTTTTGACTAAAAATAATATTCATTCATTTAAATTAAGAGAATACATCGATCAAGAATAAGACAAAGACAAATTCGCCAACAACCTAAAATGATGAATTTGCAAACAAAGTCACAACATTCAAGTAAAACAAAAAAATGTATATTAATTGGACAAAACTAAAGTGGTTGAAATACCTATGTATTTGAATCTGTAATGTTGAGAACGTTGAAGTCATTGATTGATTGTCTGTATTGGATCAAGGTTAATCTATCAATTTGAATAAAATAAACACCGTAATGAGACGAAGAAACCAAACATTGTACTTAACTGACAAGATAATAAAAAAACAGAAATAGAAAATATGTTTATGTAAAAATCACTTATTTAAATAATAAGATAGGAGAAAAACAACTTAGATAAATAATTTCAGAACAAAACTAATCCTAAATCGCCCTCTTCTATAATTGAGAAGAAGATATATTAAGAAAAATAATAAGTTGGTGGCTAGAGTTTCTGGTCAATGTCCAATTGATTATGGCAATGGTATAAACTTTTACCTCATTAAATGTTTGATGTGATCTCATCTCATCTAGCTAACAATTGAAATTTTTAAATTTAAATCAATCTATATTTTGTCAAAAATGAACTTTGAGTTCCTCTATTTCTAAAATCAATTTTTTGGTTTTCTATTAACTTTTTTGGTTCTTCATAATTTTTAATTACGCAGCATTCTCTTTAATGACATGACACTTAAATGACATTAGTAATTTGAATAAAATAATTTTTATGTCATTATTATTGTAACTAATTTTATTGATTATTTTATTTATATTTTAAAATATTAAAAATATTAAATATTTTATCTAAATATTTTTAAATTTTAAATTATTATTGGATGAAATAAATAAATTTGAAATACTTTTTAAATTTAATTTTAATTTATAAATAAAATAAATTTATTTTAAAAAATTTAATATATAAATAAATAAATATTAAATAATATTAAAATGTAATAAATTTAAATATTAAAATATTTAAAATTTTATTTTAAACATTTTAAAAAATTTAAATTATTAAAAAGTTAATTAAAATAAATAAATTTTAAATCTTTTATTTAAATATTCTAAAAATTAAATTTTAATATTTTGATATATAAATAAAATTCATAACAACAATGCCATGAATAAAAGTGTCATATCATAAAAACTTATGAGAGATTAAAAATATCTTAAAAATTAGTTAATAGAAAGATAAAAATTAATTAAAAATAAAAAAATTAAAAATTTATTATTGATGAAATAAAAGACTAAAAATACACATCGTACATGAATTTGTATGTATATCGGTCAAAAGCGGCTCTATCAACTTGATGGAGGTAAAACTTGATTAAAATATGCCACTCGTTTTTCCAACATAATATAGGTTGGTCAATGATTAGGTGGTGGAAGAGTAAAATAGTTGATCCATTTAATTAAATAATTAATTAAGAAACAATTTAGATTAATTATTAAAAATATTATTTTAATGATTCGTTAATATATTATATAATTTAACTTTTATAGTTAATTACGGTACATTCAATTTTATCTTTGAATATCTTAGCTAAAACTGATTTTGAAGTAACATAGTTTACATATTAGTAAAATACTAAAATAAAAAATATGGGAAAATAACTTTTTTTTTCTTTCAAAAAATGTATTCAATGCTTATCAAGGATCAGCAAATTAAACTGACAAGTCCAAAAAGACGACGTGCGATGGTAATTGTTTTTCCTGTGATATTTTCTTTAGGCGAATTCTGTTATAATTTTTATTTTTTCTATTATAATTTTTTGATTAAAATTGTGTAGTGTAAATAATTGAGTGGAAGATAATGACAACAAATAATAAATATTAATAGGAAATAATAGGAAATGTTTTGACGTAGTGTTACGGCACTGCTATGGTTATAGTGTTATACCCTTCCCAAGACTGAAAAGTTAGATTCATTTCCTTTTGTTCGTAACCCGTAGATTCATTTGAAAGCTACAACAATTTTTTAACAAATCGTAAGTTTTGGATTTTGTGTAAACCATCTCGATTTTATCCTTTGAAAAGACAAATTGGTTGATTGAGAAATGCGGGTGTTTATAAATTAAAAAAATTAACTTTGATTTTTAAAAATACAAAAAATATTTGTATATCGAAACAGTAGTCCGCAATCGAGGTTAAGAGGCTAAAGGGCTTGTTAGCTTATACCTCTACTTGACATGTCAATCTTCGGACTTCAGATACAGATCAATACAGATCATTGTATTTATGAAATATTATCTGTTTTAGGTTTTGTATGAACCTAATATTACGACTTCAAGTCTACATCACCACATACTGTATTGTTTGCTTTGAGTATTTTGTAAGCTTATATTTTTGTCTTTTGAAAATGTATTTTGATAGTTTAAAAAATGTGTGTGTTTATAACTTATCCTTAACTTTAATTTCCAAACAATATAAGACTTTTTACTGTGCGGAAACAATTTCTTTTTAATTTAATTTGAGCCTTAGAAATTTATTATTTTTAATTAAGTGAGAAATCATTTTTAATAACTTTAATTGTGTTTTTAAATTTTTTATAATAACTTTGAACTTGTTGAAGAAAATAACTTTGAATATTAAAAATAGTTTTTGTGGTTAAAATAAGAATTGTATACAATAGATTCTGAAAAAAAAAGTTGATTTTAAAAAAAAAAACAGTGTAATAGATGTGATAAAAGATTAAGTAAAAGGTTTTCACTGTTACTAGAAAAGACAAACCAACTTTTATTTTCCTTAACAACTTCTTAAAATAATTTGTATATTAATATATCAAATAATCACTCTTAAATTTTAATCTTAAACAAACTCTCATATGTACTATTTTTGATATGTTGGAAAATTTAGAAAAAAATGTCCGACTAAAATTCGTAGTTAATTTGGAATACTTTTATTTATAGTTTAGATTCAAAATTTAAGAAAGATTTATATTGGAGTATTCTTTCTATTTCTAATTATAATTTATATGTACTCCCTCTATCTATCGTTAATTATAAGTTAGACATTTCAATTTAACCAGGTACTCTCTTCAAGTTATATACATTGTCTTTATGTTTAGAAAATTCTCTCTTTCTCGTACTTTATAGTAGAGTTTATTTCTCGTACTTTATAGTAGAGTTTAGTGTAACCTATTTTTAATAATATTAAAATTAATTTCAATAAAAAAATTAATTTATTATTTAATTTCTAAAAACAATTACATTAACAAATTTTATAATTATATCTTTTTTAAACAATCAAACGATATATATTATATAAAATAAGTTTGAGCACAAGACTTGTCCATTAACAAACAAAATATAAAAGATGATAAATATATCATTACCTTAAAATGCCAAACCACAAAACTACCTTACCTCCAACATCCAAACACTTCTAACATAAATTGGCCCTTCTTAACAAGACAAACAACAAAGTGAATGTAATCACCGTTGATTAAAATCATGTGCAACTTTTTTTTATTTTTTTTATATTTTTTTATATTTGAGTCAACACTACTTATACTCGAATTGTTCTGCTACTTGATAACAATTAACCTCCTCTTATAAAAAAATGATATGATTCCTTATTTCCAAATAACCCAAATATTTGCAAGGCCGTTAGCCACGTGAGATTTCATAATCTAACACATTTCCTATAAATCATGCATATCCTACAAATTTTTTTAGCATGAGCTAAAGCAACATTAGAGTGGCTTGAATATCTAGTCACATAAGATAACCCCCCAATTCGAGCTAAACAGGGGGCACTCCAAAAACAAATGATTTCTTCCAAATCACATCCACAAAGTTGTTTAAACCATTTATCACAATAAACATTACACCAAAACTATTTATCATAATTAATATTTGTTAACACAAGAGAAAAGTGGACAGACGACACAAGTGTCAGTCTTAACACTGGTTTCAAATTCTCACTCTTAAATTTTAATCTTAAACAAACAAACTCTCATGTGTACTTTTTTTATATTCATGTATAGAGAAATTGAATGCCAATATCATTTTTGTTGAAATATTCAACTACAAGAGAAATGGGGAACTGACCAACATTGGCATACTTGGATGATTGGCTTGAAATTTTGGATACTTCCATTAGGCCAAAAGCCACATTGTAGTGTGGAATAGAGGAAAAAGTACAATTATACTCCTACTTCCATAAACTTTCTACCTTCTAAAGTCCAATTTTGACGCCAACACTTAAAAAAAAATCGATTTTCTTTACAATATTTGGTTAACTCTCTCACACTCCACGAAGTTGTTGGTAAAAAAAAAAATAGTTTCCTTAATTTAAACATGTTATACAAAAATGAAAATTCAAATTTTTGAACACTTTAATTTTAACATATTTGTATGTTGGTTTTGTCATATTTGTATATTATTTTATCATTTTATGTTATTAATTTGAGTTTGTTTGCAAATTTACCCTTTTCGATTTTAGTGACTTTGAATTGTACTATTCTAAATCGACGTATTTTCCACCGATTTGAAATATAACTTTTTTGTAAAAATAAATAATGAATATACCAAAAATGTGTTTTTACTATTTCAAAAAATCATCTTAATTAACTAGTATTTCATCTTCTTTTTATGACAATAGTTCATTTCAAGAGTGTTTCATCAATATAAAATGAAAGCTAAGTTACTTTTTTAGTCCCTTAACTAATTTTCTGATTTTATTTTAATCCCATAATTATCTTTTATCTTGTTTTGGTCTCTTTTATCAAGTTGGTCATTTCGTTAATTTATGCAAAAAAAAGATTTTATGTTTTGTTATCTCTTTCATCTCACTCATCTTTAAACTCATGAACCTATAAATTCTTCAATCTAAAAACTCATAAAATTTATCAAACAAATTACCTTTAAATTGGTAATCTTTTCAATTATAAAAATGAAAAATCCTCAAACCTATTTTTAAAGAAATCAATTGTAGTTTTCCATTTTTGGTTTTCAAATAACTCAACTCAGCCAAAAAAAAAAGTAAAAGCTTGGCGGAGTTGGTCATTGTCCACCAAAGACGGAAGAGTATAGTATAACTTCATACCTTCAATAGCAGGAGGCAAAATCAATAAAGAAAAGGGAAAACCCAATCAACACAACCCTTAAATTTATGATCCCTTATTGTCATGGTTATAGATGAATATTCTCCAAACCCATACATTCCAAACACTTACAATTTATGATCTCTTGTTGTAATAGTAATAGATGAAAAATCCCTAAAATTATAAATTCTCATAAAAATATATTTGAAGAATTTTCGTTTTTATGATTGAAATGTTGAAGATTTTAATTTTTAAGTTATAGATTTGAAGATAATAGATTTAATGATTTTTTTTAGATTTTAAATTGAAGAATATCATAAATTTCTAAGTTTGAAGATGAGTAAGATAGAAAAAAACACAAACAATTAACACAAAATTTAATTTTTTTTTTGCAGAAATTAACATAAGTATATTTAAGAGAACAAAAAATAATTATGAAACTAAAATAGAACATACATTTTTAGAAAATAAAAATACAATATTTTCACAAAGCAATGACGGCCTTAAATTAATACAATATTCATATGTTATTAATTAAATTAAAAATATGAAAAATTTAATATATGTTCTTACATAGTTTTATTCTAATTTCATAAGTATTAATCATTCTACGTCATTGTATCATATGTCACATTATTTAAAACTTCCCACATTATAATTTTTTTAGTTGAAAAATTAGAGAGATCAAAACTGTCGACTTTTAAAATAAAAAGACCAATTTCGTAAATCAATAAAAATAATAAAACTAAAACTGGAATTAAGCTTTTTGATTTTTACATAATTATTTTCTCATTCATTGAATCAAATTAACATTAATTTTAGATATATTTTATAAGGTATTTGATATATACTGTCAGAATTTTGTGTTCAAATATGACCGCCGAAGGAAATTTGGGTGGTTTAGGTGGGGTATGAGTAAGAGTGCTTTGAAGAAGGGTGAAGTGGCCTTGTAAATTTCAAAACATGAGACCGAAGACGCCGATTAGGTCGTTCTTGTGTGTCGTGGTTATTGATTATTAGATATTTTAATTGTTTAAATAGTTAATTATTTTAAACAATTTGGGTTTTTTTAATTATCTATATAAGTTTATGTAACATTTAATGTAATTATTAGTATCTAAATTATTAATATTGTTTAATTTATTTTTTATTTATTTATTTCTTATCGATGACTTAAATAAAAAATTGTAATAATAATCAATAGTGATAAGTTCGATTATGAATTATAATCCCTCTATCTCATTATAATTATCTTTTTTGAATTGTACACAATTTTTTAAAAATAATTAATTACGTTGACATCAATCATAAAATGAGTTTTATTAACTAAAATATTTATATTAATAGTAGTTAGTGGACAATTAGTTGAGATGAGTTATAATAAATAAAAAGTATATTATCGGAAAAAAATAATTAATGTGTTATTGATAATATAAATTGACAAATAATTTAAGATAAATATTGCATATGAGAAACTTAATATGAGACCGAGTGAGTATATTTTTTTTAAGTATTTATGAATGAAATGTATTGAAATTTATAGCACTACTATTTAATACAATGTGTTTTGACATGCATCGATGCAATTTGTCTAATTAGTATAATTAATTTGTTGGTTCAATCAATAAATCAATAACTTAAATATCCATTAGAGATGAACCCAAAATTTTTACGTAATGGAAGCAATCAGGATAGTCCTAGGAATTTAAGTGCTTTAGGCAAGTAAAAAATGACGTCTTTGTAATTATTGAAATATTATTTTGTATATATTTTTTTAAAATCATTAATAATTCAATTGTAACTAAGACTTTTAAAAAAATATTTTTAATTTTTGTCAAAAAATCGATAGAAATAAAAAAAACTATTTAATTTATTATATGAATTAATAGATTTCAAATAAAATTTTAATAATTTAAATTCAAAAAACTTTTTCCATGAAACAGAAAAGTTTAATAAATAATTAATATTATTTTAAAAGATGTTCATATATTGAGAAAACAAATAAATGTCTTCAAGTAAATCATTCTTATATAGTTTGATTTTTATTCCTTTGTTAAAACTTATTTAATGACTTTTAATTCTTGAAACAAAATTTCGCCAACAAAATTAAAAAAAATAATAAATTTTTACGAGTTTCAAGATATTTACAGTATATTTTTAAGTGATTATCAAAGAATGATCAAGCTTTTAATACTAGACAAAATTAAAAATATTATTATATATAATATACTATACAATTCAAATTTTCTATTATGTAGAGTTATTATTAATTTTTTATTTTATTATAATTTTAATTATATATTTTAATATCATATATTCTAACTAATATTCCTAAAGTAAAAATGATTCGATGCTATTAAAAAATTAGGGCCGTGAGTGGTCACCTATTTCAACCGCCTTTAGGAGTGTATATATATATATATATATATATATATATATATATATATATATATATATATATATATATTGAAGTCAACGATAATTGCATTAAAGAAAGTTTAACAACAAATCAAAAGGCAATACAATATAAATACAAGTTAGAGTCTATTCAACCCACGTACAATCCAAATTATAAAAAGCATATTTAGGTAAATAATGGTCAGCTTGGTTGGTCTCATATCTAATATAAAAAAAATTAAACTATGAAACAAACATTAAAATTGATACAATCTCGAATAATAGAACCAACATAGCTTGGAGATTATTGACGAACATTCATCGCCATGACCATATTTGAAGCATCTGATTCCAATATAAGATTCAAGTAAGACATATCTTTAGCAAATTCCAAACCCTTCTATGTAGATAAAGCTTATGTTATATCTAAATCTGGTAATGAAATGACTTGCCAGAAACTAGCAGCAACAATTACATCATCAACATCTTGCACTATAATACTAATACCCCATTTATCCTCATCTACCGAACCTGCCGCATCAATATTAAACTGATAACAACCACTAAGTGGAAGTGTCCAACGAACATCAGATACAGGCAAACTAGGACCTTCACTTAGCGCCTATAGCAACACCACACTAGCACTATTATAATTAAAATTAGATATGTGTGCCTTTTGAATAATGGTAGTCACATCAACATCAGTCCATCAAAATATTTTTTATTTAAAACACACCATATTTGACAACACAAGGCTAACACATGTACGCTCACATTCTCATGCACATTAAATATCATAACTACATGGGAAACAAATTAGACTTGCTTTGACCTGTGACACTCCATAAGAGATGTAAAATTGTCTCATTGTGTTGTCCACAAAAAACAGACAATGGATCACAACTGATTCCTCTTTTAAAAAAATATTTTTTTACTAGTATTTTTGCACGTAAAATCCTCTAAACAAAATGAGTGTGTCTTGGAATATTTTTTATTTCTCACACTTGTTGATCAATATCATGTATTGAATTATGAGAGGTAGATACCTCACACCTTGCTTTTAAGAAATTACAAATTCTTCATTGAAAAAATATCATATTGTGAACACACCCTACACAAACTCATCTTGTAGTTAGAACAAAGAAAGTGACAATTGAAGAATTTGTTGAGTTTTAAAAGGAAGAAAAACTTCATTAATTAAGGGGGCATTCTATCATTGAATATATATGTATGAGATCCGAGACAAACATAATATCACAATTAAAAGGTTTAGGAGACCAAATATTGTGACCATTTTGATAAGGAAGTCAATTATCCTCCCATACATGAATTTTATGACCATCTCCTACTCTCCAAACACCAGCTTTCTCAATAACATCTAAACGAGCTTGCAAAATATTTTGCCATGTATAACTTGGACAATAACCAATTAAAACTCTCAAGAAATTGCTCTTAGGAAAATACCTTGCTTTAAGACATTATGAGATCAATAAATTATCATTAGCATGGCATGCCACCCTTGTGTAGACAACTTTACAAGGTTAAAATCATGGAATGTTCTAAAGCTCATCCCACCATTCATTATTTCCTTACATAATGTCTCCCAATTAATCCAATGAGTTATACTTTCACTTTGTTTGGTACCCCACCAAAACGTACTAATCAGGCTTTACATGTACTCACATAAATCCATCGGAAGTAGAAAACAACTCATAATATACGTAGGAATTTCTTGAATCCCTGATTTGATCAAAACTTCTCTCCCTGTAGATGATAAAAAAAATATTTCTTTCCAACCCTTCAGCTTCTTCCACACTCTATCTTGGACAAAATTAAATATATGTTGCTTGGAACTACAAACAAAAGAAGGTAGCCTCAAATATTTCAAATGATACTCAACAATCTTAATTTGTATCCAACCTTGGAACAAGATTTTACGATCATCAGATGCATTTCAGCTGAAATAGATTTATGATTTATCCAAATTGATAAATTGACCAAAAGTAGATTGATAAGTATTAAGAACTCCTTGAATGATCTGAGCATCTTGAAGAAAGTCCCTACAAAATATGAGGCTATCATTTGCAAAAAATAAATGATTAATTTTTGGAGCCCTTCTTGCAATTTGAATTCTATGAAGGACCTTATTTTCCTGTGTCTTATTTAGAAGACAAAAAAATACCTCTGCACATAGGATAAAAAGATAAGGAGACGAATGGTCCCATTGACGAATACCTCGTTGAGAACAATACTTTTGACAAAGACTTCCATTAAGCAAAATAGAAAAAGACACCATGGAAATACAATTAAAAATAAGCTCTACCACTTTTTAGAAAAACTCACAAATTGAAGAACCTCAATAAAAAAATTCCACTCGATGCGATGATATGCCTTTGACATATCCATCTTTAGGCCAACACACCCCGTCTTGCCTTTTTTCCCCCTCATATAATGAAAAGATTCAAAAGCTAAATAAGGCATTATCAATGATTAAATGTCATGGAACTAAAGCACTTTGAAATTTTCTGATGATATCAGTAAGAATCAATTTCAACCTATTTGCAGTTGTTTTTGTAATTATTTTAAAAACGACATTGCAAAGAGAAATAGGTCTAAAATCATCTGGCACCTTCGGCCTTTTCTTTTTTGAAATGAGACAAATATAAGTACAATTATTGCTACTTGGATTTCCACCACCATTGAGAATCTCCAAAGCAAAAGAAGTCACATCATTACCGACTATACTCCAAAATTGTTGATATGATAAAGTTGACATTCAATCAAGACCCAGGGCAGCATGAAGCCTTAGATTTTTAGCAGCTAAGAAAACTTCATTGTGTGAACTTTGATTCCAATATGTTAGTCATAGAATCTGACAATTTATCTTTGACCATTTTCACAACTTTAGAAATTCTTTCAAAATGGCTAATAGAGAAAAGATCTTGAAAGAAATTATTAAAAACCAAGGCTATGTCTTCCTCATCATCAAGTTTTTCTCGATGATTATTCCATATGCAATCCACAAAATTTATAGATTTTCTTTGAGAAACTTTTTGATAATTTTTTTTTGGTATTTTTATCTTCGTGCTTTAACCACAATTGAGACATCAGAGCCCACCAAATCTCCTCATTCTCCACCAAATCATCCAATCTAGCCTCAATTCTTCTAATTTTTTAAATTACTCCCTTCTGTCGTGATTGTTTATTAAGATCGTTTAACTTCCTTTGAGAAATTTGTATCTAGTTGGGAACATCAACAAAGCGATCCTGACCCCAAAGATCATTCACACAACAACTGATTCTATCAAACATTAATCTCCTGTCATCTCCCAAGCACCCCTTATTGCTTCTACAACTCCACTATCATGTAACCAACATTCTTCAAACCGTTGTAGTTTAAGAATATTTCGTGTTTTCTTTGGCTTCCTAGAAGCAGGCCGCAACCAGAGAGGGAGGTGATATGAAACATGCCTCGATAAATGCACCCTTGAAGTCGAAGGGTAAAATGAGGGCCATGCTGGTGTAGCTACCATCCTATCAAGGCAAGCCTTAATATTAGAAAATCCATCTTGGTTAGTATGCCATGTAAATTTATCATCCTGAAATCCCAAATCAGAAAAATTATAATTTTAAAGAGTGTCTCGAATCATCGAAATTAGATGAGAGTTACCAAAATTTTTACCTTCCTTCTCATCTTGTAAAAGAATCATACTAAAATCTCTATGAAAGAGATTTTTATAAATTCCTACCATTAAATATACTAAAATAAAAAACTAGAATTTTATCAAAAATAAAAAATTAGAAGTGATATTTAACTCTCTCTCTCTCACACACAACAGTGGAAGAGATTTGCATCATATTTTGTTTGATGTGCTGGTCAATATTAATAAAGTTTAATTATATTCGCTCTCTAATATTTTTCTTTATTGTATATTATATTAAGAAAATATTAACTTTTCCTCAAGTTGAGGTTTGTGTCTATGCATGTTATAGTGTAGATCCGTCCATAATACCCTTCACCTAATCCAATACAAGTGTTTGATGCACAATATATATTTATATTTGAATTCAACAAATGTAAGCATTTTCGCTTATAATTTAATCCGGGCATATATCAAATCAATTATCAACCTTCGATTTTATGACATTAAAACATTTTATTAGTATTAGGACAACAAAACAGCAAGAGGGAATTTTTTTGTCCCTGTCATAAACTTGGTTCAAAGATAAATTATATGTCCCTAAATACCTCTTAATGGTTTGAACCTTGTAACATTTGTTAGTGAAAATAGAAATAGTATTTTTATAAACTAATTAAGTAGGCTCTTAACTAGTACTCTATGTGAAATGCATGCATTAGTATAAAAAAATTAATTATAAAAATTAATTTTTATGAGAAGTTACTTAGAAAAATATAAAATAGTTTTAAATTATTTTCAGATGAAATGGATAACAATCGGATGAAATTTTTGAAAAATGATTTTTTCAAATTTATAAGTTATTCTCAAAACTACTTTTCATTTATAATAAGCTAATGAAAATTTAAAAAAGTGATTATTTTAAAAAATAATCTGTAACAAACCAACTCTAACTTCATAGATCCATATTTTATATACCAAAAAGAGGTCTGACGCTGCCTAAATTTCGAGTGTTTCTCGAATTCAATGGAGTCGTCACCAAAGTTTATTTAAAATAGGAAAAACATTGGAAAACCCTTAAATAGAAAAATGATATTTGAAACTAAATTTTGAGTTCGGGAGTCGATTATGCGTAGAGAAAGTATTAACATTCTATGACATCCGTTAAAAATACAGTTACCTGCAATTAATTGTGCAAAATTAATGTTAATAAATATATTCATTTCTCCTTACTATTAAATATGAATAATTATTTTTTGAATGTGATTTTGAAATAAATGCGTGTTTAAGAAAAAAGAGGGGAATTTTTTTTTTATTTTTATTAATATGCTTGACAAGAGTTTAATCTTGCTCCTATGTATCTTCCGGTGCGATGGAGAAATCAAAGTTACGTAGTTCTTGGTTATAAAATGTGGATTTTGACGAAATAAAATGAGTTTGTTTGATTTAAATAATTATTTTTAAAAAAACGAGCTTTAAGACTATCAAGTTGTTCAACTTGTGTCTAAAAAAATTCAAGGACTAAAAAGATGTCACGTCTAGTTAATCTGTTTAAGAATAGTTTTAAAAATGAGCTTTAAAATCCCCAAGTTGTACAACTTGTGTTATAACCACTCAAAGACTAAAAAGATGTCACATCTAATTAACCATTTGAAAATAATTTTTATATAATTATTTAAAATAAAAAATAAAATAAAAACGAGTTTTAAAATGGTTAAGTAATCACAATATATAACGTATATTGAAGCAATATTTTGTTTTTTTTTTTATTTTTTAAAAAATATATTAAATAAATAATAATTTAATAAAACTAAAATCATTTTATAATAGCCAATCCAATAGTAGCCTTTCAGAATAGTACATCATGCTATGCTGGCTACGCATGCTTATAGCTTGACCAATTTCAGAACAATATGCTCATACGTATCGAAATAGATAGGCATGATTTCACAACAGAAGACACGATTTCAAAACATGGTCAATTTCAGAACATATGCTCACAACTACGTTTCCAAATAGCTAGGCATGATTTCACAACATAATGCACGATTTCAAAATAGAAGACACGATTTCAAAATAGCCCAGCATCATTTCAAAACAGAACAACAAACATGAGAGTGACGCGGATCTTATGCCGCGAAGAAGAAGGTGACGGTGGTGCAGAGTGGAGGTTGGTGGCGGTTATTGGTGAAAGTTGAAATGACGGTGATGCCCTTTTCTCGTTTTCTATTTTTCTTTTAATTTTGAAATATATGATTTGGATAATAGAGTTGGGTTGTTGTTTCTTCCATGCTCAACTTTGTTATAGAATATCTTTTTTATAGACAAACATTTCATAAAGAAAAGAAGAAAAAAAAGCTCTCTCTTTTATATCTTCTAATTCTTTTCTTCTGACGAATAAAACTCTCTTCTTTAAGTGTTTGTTTTTTTATGATAACTAGTATAAAATCTCTACCCAAAAAAACTGCCTTTTCTGATTGATTTTTCTGTCTCAATTTATAGACCAAAGTGATGAATCTTTGTGTTTATAAGATAAAATTAAATTTTGAATTTTTTATTGTTTTGCAGGTAATGTGTTCATGAAATAAAATCAAGTTCTGAATTTTTCATTGTTTTGCAACAAAAACAAGCAACCTCAGATGTTTAAGGAAATATGTGGTTGATCTATTTTAATTGAGTATAAGAATGGTGAAGATATAACTTTATTGGATTAAAATAAAATAAAAAACAATTATTGGAGTGAAGGAATACACATACATGGTCTTGAAAAAAGATTGCGGTGCAAACAATATACTTTTTGTTTTTATTATTATTATTTTTTATTAAATATAATGTAATAGAAATTCATAAATATAGCTCAAAATTTGAACCATTTATAAAATTACCATTTTTTACTTAATAATAATAAAATTTTTACTTAATAATAATAAGTACAAAATGCTTATTAAACATAATAATAATAATAATAATAATAATAATAATAATAATAATAATAATAATATTATTATTATTATTATTTTTAATTAGTCGATAAAATTAGGGTGGTCAATCATTGTAGTTGGAAAATGCAAAAGGAATAAACTACATTTTATATAGTAGAAGATCACCACTATACTCACAAAACCACAACCTCACCAATGATCCTCCTATAAGAAATATTTCAAGAGTAATAAAATAAATTTACCAAAATGAATGTGAAAAAATATACAAACTCAGCTCAGCTTTTTCTTCTCCAAAATCCAATATTGGATTTTGCTGACATATTCCTCATTTATTTTCCTATACAATTGGCATAATTTGTTGTAGCACTTCAAAATAAATGTATCAATGTAATCTTCATATCTTTCATAGAGTGCAGGTAAAGTAAGAACAATAAACAAACCTGCCACATAGTTAAACCACAAAAACAAATTATTATTTTTTTTAAAAAATTGCTACTGCACTTTTCAAGAAGTGATACTAATTGATTTTGTCTTTGGTTTTGTGGTGACAAAAACTGATTTTGAATGAATTGATTTTATTAAATTGATTCATTCATGTGAGTTCAAATAAAATGATTAATATTTGCATACATTGATGTGAAATTGAGTTAAACAAAAAAGTTGATGTTAAAAATTAATTTTAGAAGCAAAAGCTTCAAATTCTAGCTTAAGTTAGAATCAATTCTGAAGACAAACTCAATTCTACTCCAACACATATCCATACACGTCAAAATCAATGTTACACATCTATAATCAATTTTACCTCATCCAAAAGTTAAATCAAATATACATAAGTGCATGTTTGGATTATTCACTTCTAGAAGAGCCGAAAGTGATTTTGGAGATCTAAAATTGATTTTGGTATGTTTGAGTGTTTCTGATTAGAATTGATTCTAATTTGAAGGTAGAATTTATAGCTTTTGCCTCAACAAGTGATTTTTACACTCAAATTTATTGTTCAACACGCTTTCGCGTTTGTAAACATTAGTCATTTTATATTCACCTTACTTTTAGTCAAAATCAATTTACAAAATCAAATCATTCAAAATCAAATTTTGTTGTTGGAGAACCAGACACACTTTGTGATCAAATAATGCTTAAAAACTTACTTGTGTATGCCAGGGTAAGAAAATCAGTGATGCCACCAACAACAGAAATTAACAAGAGGGATGCAGCTACTTTGAGAAACATCATTGAGTCCTTACCAAGGGCAATATCTTGAGAAACTGAAAACAGATTATTGATTCTTGTTTGGATAAAAGCTGCCATTTCATTTGTCATTTCATCTGACAGATGCAACTCTGGTAGAGGTGGAGCAGGTCTGTCAAAGAAAAAAGAATATAACATGTTTTTGTAAATTTTGTTGATAAATGTTCATCATTAACTATTGTTGAGAGTCGCACATTAAATAATAGTATCTATACATGTAGAGCAACTCTCACTCCATGAGCTAGCTTTTGAGGTAGAGATAGACACAATTTAAGCTCTAATATAATATTAGAGTCTATCATAAATTCGTTAGGCCACAAGTATCAATCACATTCCAGATATTCAGTTAAATGATGAAAGCTAGTATTTTGAAGTGTTTAAAGCACATCTTTTTCAATTTGAAAAATTCGGGTAAACCACAATTTTAGTATCTGAAAGTGTATGGCGTTGTCACTTTGGATCTTGACTCAGTCAAAAACTCAAAATAGTCATCGAATCATCAAAGCGTTAGTCAGCTTAGTCCCTGACATTATAATTTTTATGTACTACTTTGATAGTAAGCGTATCTTTCAAGGACTTTTATGATAGTAAGTTGAATCTTTCAGAAATTATTTTGATAATTCGAAGGCTAATTTGATTTTTGGCTGAGTTAGGGATCAAAGTGACATCATCTTACACTTTCATGGACAAAAATGGTTGTTTATCCAAAGATTAAGGAAACAACACTTCCCACAAAATCTTGAAGCACAACAAACCAACTAGACCCTCAAATTATTTGAATAGTACACATTTCAAGCAAATCCTCAACTTGGGCTTCTAAAGATTAGGACATTAACCCTTCAAAGACTTCTGTCGTTGTCAGTAAATTAATCCTTCAAAAGATTAGCATTGAACCAAATTTATTCTTCAAAGATTTTGTTATCAAATAAGTTTCTAAAAAAATCTAATACTTCCACATGTTTGTCTACTTTGTCCAAATGGAGGACTACAATGATGACACAAAAGGAAAATTTTAGTGATTATTATTGAGAGTCACATTATATGTGATATGGCCGGAAAAAGTACTTAATTAGGAGTCATTCTTCACATTACAAGCTGATTTTGAAAGTATCAGAATCTATCAAAGATCTGTTTAGCAATTCACTATTGGGTCACACTTCAGATATCCAGTCTTGCGTGTGAGGGAGTTTGAGGAACTAATTTTGTAACATAAAGTTTTAGAGGACTGTTATGATGACAGCTAATCTTTGGGGAGACTAATTTGGTGACAAAATTCTTTGGAGGATTGATGTGATGAACCTTGATCATTAGGAAACCAGGTGATTACTCAGCATATTTCCATCAAGCCAATTCATTCATAGGTAGGCAATGTATTGTAAATGAATTTCATTAGTTCAATAACTATTTTGTTTACATGTATTGAGATGCAAATAAGGCATCTATCACATTTCAGAACCAAAATGAACTCTAACCAAATGGATGTAAGAGCATACAGCATAGAATGTGCATATAGCATTAAGTTTTCAAACGATTCTTCATATTTCTTAAAACTTCAACCGCTAAGAATGTATAATCTACAAACTCCATTAGCACACACAGCTTAAAGCATACATTATACATGTTACACAAACTTCAACATCCAAATCATACCATTTTTTACCATTAAAATAAATGGCTATGCTAGCATAACTTTGTTTTTTTAAGGCTGCAAAGACATTTGATGTGTTGGCACGCAGGTTTGAACCTGCAATACTCCACTTCTCTGTACTTTATGCGTGTGAATTTCGCCGCTAGGCTCAATAGGACAAAAAAAAAAAAAAAGCAAATGGCTATAGACAAATTTTACTATTCTAAATCAAAACAAATACATGAATTAGAAGAAATATAGATTATCAATGATCAATAAACCCTTTGACAATCTAACACACTTAAGGGTTCAAACAACACAGTAAAACTCAACTGGTTTGAACTAAAGGTTAAATGACCAGATTCAAATCCTGCTGAAAAAGAAATACTAAAATAAGTATGCTAATTTGGCCCAAAGAAACACAAGAAGATCAAAATCAAGTATATATTCAAAAGAAACATAAATTTGTGAGTATTTAATTTACCTATTGAGAATTGCTGCTGATTTGGCCCAAAGAAAAAGAATAACAACAAGAAGGAGAAGAACATTAGAAACAAGAGACAAAAGGGTATAACCAGATCTCTCAAACACAATCCAAGAAGCTACTGTCACCAACAATATCATCAAAGTTTGATTCTTCTTTCTCCATAGTATCAAGTCTGCAACTGCATTCAAAACATCACATTGATTCAAAAAAACAGATTCAAAGTCAAAATTCATTTTTTCTTTCCCCTTTTCAAAATCATTATTGAAAAAATAAAAAAATAAAGAAAATAGATGCAACTTACAAGCACAGCCCATTTAGTTATTTAAACTTTAAATAGCATTAAATGAATGTAAATAAAACACCAATAATATTCAAAGATGAAAAAAGCAATTGTGATAAATTGGTTAAAAGAAATAATCAATAAAGTTAAGATATTTAATAAATAAAAAACTAGAAGAAAATGGCATACCTTGACCACTACCAAGGATTTGATGAAGAGTTCTTTCTTTGTTGAACAGTTTTTGAGATGAACCCATTTTAGGAGAGAAGAAGAAGATGAAGAAAAGAGGATCTGTTTAAGCAAAAAGCAGAGAACTTTGAATTTGGAATGATTCACTGAAAAGGAAGAAAAACAGTAGACTGTGTTTATGTAATTTATTTAATTTGATTTAATAATTTTTAAGCATTTTTATTGTCTTCTCTTTGTTAAGGGCAAAGAGCTATTTTGGTCCTAATCGTGTGAGATGGTGTAAGTAACTATAATCCTTAATGCTTTATTCTGATGAGAAGTGAAAGGGAAAGAAAATAAAAAGAAAATATGTTGAAGGGAAAACGGGTAAAAAATAAATGAAAAATGAAATGGTTTTATAGATATGTGTAAATTATAGTACGTCTTTATTATTTTTTTTTACATGTTGAATTGTATTAATTTTGATGTATTTTATAATATGTTTTAATTAATTTTATAATTATAATTTAATTTTTTTACATAAAAAATAGACTATTTTCGTATATTAATTTTAAAATGAAATATATTAGAATTTTTTTAAAACAAAATGGATGTAGATGAAAATATCATTAGGTGGAAGCATTTTTTAATGTGGACCCAATTAAATTTTTTTTGTGTGCAAACCATGTCAAGAAAGATATTGGAATTTGAGTTTTTTTTTCTTAAATTTTTTTTTCGGGTATTTTTTCCAACCAAATACACTATATAAATGTATTAAAGTTGTAAATATATTTTTAAATATTTCTTTTGTTAGAAATTATGCTACATAATTGATCAACAAAAAGACATTTTAAGATTGAAGTGAGTAACTAAAATACATTGGAAGATGAAAATGACTAAATTTATGTATTATTATATATATATATATGTTTCTTATTGTTGTTTTGAAATTTTATTGTAACAGTGCTCTCTTGAATTATGTTGATTTCTAGTGAGGGCTACATGTTCTCAGTTTTTCTTTTTCCAGCCTAAAAGTGGAGGGTCAGTCTTTGCTTTTAAATTTCTGGTGCCAACCTATAATTCTCATTAAATGTATAAATTGGTAGTTGAATTGTAAGTGGTTAAATTAATTTTTCAATTTTGTGAATTAGTAAATATATATTTGAAATTGTAAAATATTAAATAAAATATGTAAACTTTTGTTTTGACGTGACACCGTAATTTAATATGCGATTTATCAATTTTGATCTCTCATTAATGTGATTTTAGAGAGACAAATTTACCAATGAAATTTTGTTATCTCAAATAAAAATTCGTAAGTAATTGTGTATGGTCAAATTAGTCTAGAAAATATTTAAACTTTATCAGAAAATTAGTTTATGTTGTGATGATAGTAATATGAGATCAATGAAGATGAGTCAAATATTTTAGTAATATGTCATATTTTAATCTTTAACGATAAAAATTTAAATATAAAATATTTTTACTACAATTTTAATGATATATTTACAAATTTGTAAAATTCAAAAATTAATTTGATTATATTTACAATTTAAATGACTAATTTATTCATTTACTCATCTAGAGAAATTTGATTTACGATTAAATTTTACCCATTTCTTATCTTCTTACCATTGTGCTTAGATAAGTTTGCACTTCCAACTTTATTTTACTCAATTTTGGTTCACATTTTTTTTAATTGCTTAATTTTTATCTATATATTGAGATGACATCCAATAGTTTACTAAAAATGTGTATATGGCCTACTTACATAGATATGCTAGTATAATTGCTAATTTTGCGGGACTTTTTTTTAACAAAAGAATAATGTTAGAGTGCATAATCATCACAATGATTATTGATATCTGAGTTATGTTAGTACTCTAATAACCAACATTCATTTCACATCAACAAAACAAATATTGGTGGATTATAGAATGCACGAGAAATCGCCTCTCATTCATTTTCCTTTTGTTATTGGTGAGGTAATGAACGAAGCAAATTTTTGGGTTATGTTTTATCTGAGTTTGTATTGAGGTTGGGGGTTGATGGATCTATTTTTTTTCAATAATAATAATTAAAAATAAATTAATAGAGTTAATTAAGTAACTAGTAATTTAGATGATTAGTCAACTTTAAGTTAAACCCAATCACACATGACATATCATCCTTTTATGTCTAGATTGACAAGAAAATACGATCATAGACTAAATTAAAAGTGTTTTAAAATTGTAAAGTCAAAATTAAAATAAAAACTTTGTATAAGAACTAAAATTAAAATAGACTCTTGTATGCGGAACATTTTGCATGTTTAAACCTAAATTTTAATAAATAAATAAATTAGTGTAATAATTTTACAAAATGGATCTTATTAATCATGAGACTTTAATCATTGTCATAAAAGAATACTAGTAAAATATAAAACATTAGAAGTGATCTAACCAATATTAATTTGGAGGTCAAATTAATTTTAATTAATTTTTTATTGAAAACACATAATGTTTTTCTAAAACAACAGTAATTTAGGAAGTAGAAGTATTACTTAGCAATTTTTGTCTTTGTTTTTTTTGCTTAATGTCCACCCTTTAACTTGTGATTATAATAAACTTTATTTTGGCAGTGTCATCATAATCTATTATTCTCTACAAAAAATGCATCATCTATTATAGATTAAGGTTTATTTATCAAACTAAAGTTATCAAAGTGGGAATTTGGGTTCGTTGATCAAGCATTTTGATCCTTAGATTATTCGTATAGTTCACTATTTTGAAGAGATATGACTTAGATTAAATATGTTTCAAATACTTGAAAAGATTAGACTATACATTTATATGTGTGTAGAATATTCTTAAAACAAACATTAATAATATTTTATTTTTCCAGTCTCAACTATCATCATATTTATTTTTTTCCTCTCAAAATAATATTTTGTTTTATTATTATTTTTTATAAAAATTGGGATACTTTATTACATTTTAAGTTATTATGAGTTATTATTTTTTTATATATAAATAGACTTGATATTGCATTCAACATTTTTATGTAAAATTACACTGCATTATCTATAATGGATTGATCTAAATGGTATGGAATTTGAACTTCTTAAACAAATGGTACTAGTTCGATTTCTAACTCTTGCGTATGAAGAAAATTCGATTAAAAGAGAATAACTCATCTCAAATGATTATGGTAGAACTTATCTTGTGTATCCAATAAATTTTTGGATACATTAGTCACTATTAAATGATAGTGTATACTTCATACATATAACATAGTAAAAAAATCACAAGATATTTTTCTCATTTATCGATCGTATGAAAGAAAAATACAGAAGTGAGATAAAGACATATAATCAACATCCACCTCCCCTAGAAAGTCTAGTCATTTTAGCCCACCCACTGCAACCGAAAGTTTTGTATCAAGGACAAAGAAAATCGAACATCTTATAGCAAATGACTTCATCATTGAAATAATCTATTCTAGTGCTTTTTCTTTTTATTACTACATTAAGATTTGGCTTTTAGACAGACATGTTACAAAAACTTAATTATTATAACATACATTAATAATCTTAATGTTATTTTTTTAATGCAACAATCAAATACTATGTATGGCCAATAGGCACCGGACATTACAATAGCCAAACCATATGTTAACCATGTTTGTTAATTTGGCAATTTTTGGTCAAGCGAGGGAAGTGTCATTGGTTAATGTTTGATATTAGTTTAAATAGCGGTGATAAATGGAAGGCAACTCTTACATTTAAATTTGGTTTTATGAAGTGGAAATAAGTTCACCACAAATTCTAAAATGAATTTAGACATTATCACAAAACATCATGCCACCTACCTTAAGAATATAGTATCCAACTAAGAATCTTACAAGACCACTAAGAATATAGCTCTAAATGTCTACCTTAAGAATATAGTATCCAACTAAGAATCTTACAAGACCACTAAGAATATAGCTCTAAATGTCTGAACATGATTTGTTAAGATAGTAATGTAACCTAAAGATCAATTATAAGTGAGAGCGACACAACTCTAACCTGAAACCAATTTAATGGGATTAAGTTTAAGTTAACCCAAACAATAATGATACATTAAAACCCACTTTGTGTACACCCATCTGACACCTCGGTAATCACGTGCAAAATATTGTTAATTCAAATCATGATAAAAAATGTGGTTAATTCAATTACATAATTTTCAACATAATTTAAATTAACCATTTACCCAATTAAGTTAACCACATTTTCGCATGAGATTAATCAGATGTCGCAAGTGTACAAAAAAGTGGTGTCTATGAAACATTTTTGTAACCCAAATTCTAAAAGTCAAGAGTTTACATGATTAGCACAAACAACTTGAATGGTATTGCCACACGATATCGTCTAAACTATGTAGCAAGATCCATCACAATCAGATGGAAATGATAAAGGGTTTTATACAACATTGTCAAAACTTAATAATATCATAATCAAAGTATAAAGCATGCAATCATATGAGAATTGTATACTGCACAGCACCATGACATTAAGCCACCGATATATGTTTCGACCAACTAAACCGGTATAAAATTGTTGTCCTCAATTGCAAAAACAAATTAGGAGCAGATAAGATGATGTGTTGTATACTGCACGCTCTTCTCTCATGGAGTGTTTTCTTTATTCTGGTTTTGACTTTGAGAGTTATCGCCACGCAAAGAAGATTCGACTAGTTGGTTGTTTTTATCATTCAGAAGAGAACCAGCTTCAATAGCTTCTACATGTTTGTTGCTTTCATCACTGGTAGGTAGAATCACTTCAATGGGCCCCACTTGTTCCTTGGGTTGAGAACTTGAAGGGGTAGTTTCAGTGGTTGCCACTTGTTTACTTCTTTGGTTATCATTTTGGGGAGCGCTGGCTTCAGCATTAGTCACGATTGGGGCTGAATCCATCAGACTAGCTGCTATAGCAGCCTTTAGATCTTCATCTTCCATGTCTGAAAACATTTCAGCTTCCTCTCGCGAAAGAAACTGATTCGAGCGCTGTTGCCTTTCATTATTAACTCTTTCTTGTGGAGCCTGAACTGAGTTGCAGGATTTGGTTATTCTCTCAGCATCTTCGGGTGAAAGCCATTGCCCGAAACCGTTGGAAGCTTCAGATGAAGAGATGGGAAACTCTTTGGGAAAATTTCCTCTCACAAGGAATATGCTCCAACCAAAACCTTTCAAAGAGTCCAGGTAAGCTGCAAGGTAAAACTTGGAAAGGTGCTGTGGAGCTGCATAGAGACTGTCAAAGTTGTACCATTCCCCATTCACTTTGCGGATACAAAACCAATGATCTTGCAAATGACAAATGAAGGCATTTTCCAGCTCAGGGTCAATCTGGGCAGGCTCGGCAACTGGAGAATCAAGGGGAATGACTTGTAGGTCCCACACTTCCAAAGCCTTTTGTAAAACCTACAGGAAAGGCTTTGCACAATTAAATAAATCATAAAATTGCAAAGGATCAATGTCCTAAACTGTCTTCCCAAAAAAGTGTTGGATGTATGCAACATCTCAATAAACAGAAGCAATTACTTTAAAACAAATAATGTTTCTCCCAGAAACTGAATCATACAGGGCACCAAAGGTGTGGCAACATGCCAAAATATAATTGTAAATCTTAATTTCAATGATAGATGAAAATATACAAAGAAGTGTAGAACTTGGATTTTGATAATGAAACCCAGAGAGTGAAGAATGCTATATAATATATCAACTGTGTTGAAAATAAATTAGGATCCATGTATTTGTTGTATATAGGATAGACATGTTGTATCATATCATATCATACCTTGTAAATAGAGATAAATATTTTGTAATTATTCTATTTATTGCTTTTCAGCCTATATAATTAGACCCCGTTGTGTAGCTGACACAAACAGTTTCCCAATACTACCACCTCTGTTTTCTCTCATTAAACATGGTATCTAGATCTTAAAGTGAGGCAACCCTAAACCGTGTTAACCTAGTGGACCCTGGTTCATTGGTTTGAACCTTTTTTTTCTTTCAGAATCCATATTTCTTTCTAGTGTCTGCTCTCCACTGCCGTGTCAACAAAATCTGATGTCTTTCCATCCCCTGGAGCGGTTGTCCGCACCGGAAATTTTTTCCAGTAAAACCACCTCCACTGTGCAAGGATTCTCGATCTACTTTTCTGGTGTATTTTCTCTCTCCTATGAAGACACATGGCTTCCACCAACGCTCTGGATGCTTCCAAGACTAAAACGGCTGCTTTCACCAACTTCATCACTTCATCCTCGATAAGAGGAACTTAGATGGTTCCAATTACGACATTTGGGCTTTTGACATCAAGTTATGGCTTATTGGTCAAGGGTACATACTACATGGTCCATCTCACCGCAAAGGCTGAATCAGTGGCCGAATCAATATTGATACCTAGTTGTGCAATGTCATTAAATTAACGTTTCGTCCAGTCATCAAACTGATCTTCTGCCCTCATCTCATGTGTGAATCGGTTTTGGATCAGGCTAAGGTACTCTACAACAATTATACTTAACGTCTCTATGGAGTTTGTCATGACTTGATATGTTGCAGTTATTCGTGATTTTAATGAGCTCCTACCGCTTGCCGGAAGTCTCATAGCTGAAAAGAAAAATGAGCTTGAGCAATGCAGCCCCTTCTTCATACTCCTTGCCCTTAAAGTTTGACTTGAGAGTACTCTACCACTCGTGATCAGATTTTGGGGCCTGCTACTATCTCAGTATGTCATCGGTCTCTATTGTTCTCTAACTTCCAACTGAATCCTCTATTGAGCGCTCTGTTACCTCTGTGCTCTTGGTGATACAAGTGCCCTTGCATCTTAAGCAACAACTAGAAGCGCTATCAGAGAAGACCATCCAACTTCAAGCCTCATCCCAAGTGTAAGCATTGCCATCGTCTGCGACAGACTATTGATTGCTGCTGAAAATTACATGGCTGCCCTCCCCGATCTATAAATGCAGCCCAAACTGCTCCATCTGACACTCCTCAAACCATGATTCCTCCTCAAGCCTCTTCGGCTAATAAAAAAGATGTACAAAGAAAGACGAGTGAACCAACTTGATATTTTGGTAATAGAAGCACAAAGAAAGTCCTAAAGAGCTCATCTATCCATACTTCTATCCACATTCACGTTATCTTCAAGGTGACTGAAATGAATAATGGTGGAAGTCTAGTTGGATTACCCTCTTTTGGGCACCTTGTTTTGTGCCCGCCTAACACAAATAACCAGGACAATCTACACAATTCAGTTCATCATCTACACTAGCTAGATGACCTACTGTATGATAAGGCTTGATTTCCAAAAACATCTTTTCCTAACATCCCGCTCATTTTTCATTATTAAAAAATATATTTTTACTTCCAATGTCTACATCCTCTATTGATTGGGCCAGGTTTATCTCTCTCTCCTAACAGATCAATCTCTATTATTGGGTTACAAAGGGCCAATTCATCCCAGTAATTTACGCTTGGTTCAACAAGCCAAAGAAGCATCTTGCCCTTTTCCTACTCTCCCATTTCTCGTGCTATTAGATATGATTTCCCTCTCATGTTGTACTCCCTCTGGATTCAAATTTAAGCAAGGTCATATTTTGTGGAGTATAATTTAACTAACTTCACCCTATTTAATGCTATTTTTCTCAAAATATCCTTCAATGTAACAAGTTCCCATACAACATTAAACGAAAGAAGGGATAATTTAGGAAATCTAATTGGTATTTTGATTCCATCAAGAAAATTAAATGAACGTAACTATTATTCTTAATTCGTGTGTAATTGGTTACTTTTGCTTAGAATTGAGTCCGGAGGTAGTACCAAAATATTTATTAGGGTCTACACATAAACTCCTAATTACAAACATATAACAAATCTTTAGGGTTTACACCTCCTAGCCAAAGGCTCCAACTCCGTTTCAAATGATCACCTGCCCTCCTAATCCCTTCCTCTAATTTAAATACATCAGTCTAACCTGCTAACTAACTCACAGATTACTCACTAACTAATCGCCTTATATATTGTTTTACGCCTACGCTCTTCAAAAGCCATACAGTCTTGCAAGGTTTAAGCAATAGGGGATTGTGCACAAATACAAGGAACAGTCTAATATACATGAAGCACACTAGGGGTGCTAGAGCAAGAATATCTCTAAAAAGGGTTTCCTTGAAGCGACAAAAGAGATGTTGGCAGGACTGCAGTTGCATTGAGAGTTGATACTTCAAGGAGAGTAAGGGGGTAGAAATGGCTGAACTGCAAGTTGTAATACAGGTAGGTACCAACACCATGCAAGAACATTGACGTGCTAGAACCAGAACTGCCTGAGTCAAAGGATGGGAACTAAAAATTTGTACTAGCGCAACAGGAACCAATGGAGATAAAGAGGGGAAAAAAGATAATATCCGTGTGGGGGTCACGGTTGAGATAAAGAGGGAAGAAGACATTGACCACCGTCGAGGCCATGTATGATAACCACCCATTGGGACCCTGTCATAACTGTTCAACTCTAGGTCATCACAAAGTAGGAGGGATCTTCAACAATGGAAGGGTGACACAGGTCTTTGACATGTCAGTCAAGGTTCACTTGTTTGATAGCTATTGGACAGTGGTACTAATATGGTGACTGCTACTTGTGGAGACAACCAAGGAGAAAGTAGTTGCAATTCTGTAGCTTAAAGATTGAAGTCTATCCCATAAAGAGAAAGGAGTATGGACAAGAATCATATATTACATACATTGTGTTAGTTTATTTCCTTATTTGGCCAAACCCAGCCCAAATTCTCATGCATAATGTAGTAGGTACAATCTGGCATAATTGTTTCTTTTGGTAGGCCACCTTTGTTTTGTGGTCCTCGATGTTATTTAGATACTTCGAATATCCCGCAGCTATAGGGAAATAGACATACTACATGTTTTCATATTGGATTTGAACATCATGTATTATGAAACTTCTAGTTATATATTGCTATCAGGTGTTTGATATTTTGGGATGTTAGAAATACAAAGCTATCCAAATTTTACTCAAATTTGGAAAGCATGGTTATATTGGAAAATCTACTTTGCAATGTTTTGGTGTTTTCCATACAAATATCTAAGTCCCAGTCAAGGCTTAGATGATTGTGACACAAACCCTAGAGATTAAGCAACTCAAGGTACAAATTAAACATAAGAGACAGATGGCATACGCGAGAAGTCACAAGGAAGAAAGTTATGGATCATGCTGCAGTTTTAAAAAAGACCAGTGCACATCTCTTCTTTGCTTAAATAGATTTTCCATTATTTTTTTTGCTTAAGCAACTTTGACAAAAAAAGCATAAGAGACAGATGGCATACAGGAGAAGTCACAAGAAAGAAAACAAAGGATCATGCTGCAGTTTTATACAAGACTGGTGCACATCTCTTTGCTTAAATTTTTCATCTGCAGTTAATGCTAATGACTTAGAATGCATTTGTTTTAGATTTTCCATGAAAAAGTCACTTTTGTCTACAAAAGCATCACTTTTGAAGTTTCTAGGCTGTTTGTTTAAGCTTTTACAATAATAGAATTTGAAAGAAAAATAAATTGATTTTGATTACTATACAAAGTTAACAAAGTAGCTTCTACAAATTATAACTACCTTTTAAAACAAAACATGGTTTTATAATTGTAACCAAACAAATAATAGTTTCTGCTTTACAAAATATAAATCACTTTTTAATACAATATTTAAATAACTTCTTTCAAAAGCATAACAAATGGGCACTCAACGGTATGTTTTGGAAAAAGGATTTCAGAGGGAAGGGAAAGGGAGATAAAGATATCCATTTACATAAAACTCAATTATTCAGTTTCAACAATGATGCATGTACACTATTTGTTAAATTAATAGTGCCGTTACAAACCATGCGTGAAAACGAAATGAGTAACTAACTAGTTCCCTTACTAAACAAAACTTATAAAAACCATTTATGAAGTATATGCATTGTAACTGAACTCCAGCCAAATAAAAACACATTTTCACACTAATGCAACAATCAGACTTTGTTACTGGTTAGTATTAGCCATGAACATACCAACAGTTTCTATTTAATTGAAATCCGAACAACACAACAACAAATTTTCAAATATAAACCAAAAAGTGTTAATAGTGGTTTTGGTCCCTGTAATATGGCTTGAATCCAATTTTAGTCCATGTAAAGTTCTTTTTTTAATTTTGTCCCTGTAATTTTAGATTCATTGACTTAGTCCTTAGTGGTATCTACTCATACAAAAATAATTATGGTGGCATAATGACTTGGCAAACAAATAACGTTGTCGTCATTTTTCAATGTCATGTCAATTTTTTTATTTTACTCACCTAATAATAATTTATAATTATATAATCAAAATAAAATAAAAACACCTCCCCTTCTTCATCTTCATCCCTTAGCCTACCCAACTCACCCACCATCACCATTTCTTCCTCAACCTTATCCTTACCTCCACCATCTCCATTTCCATCTCCTCCACAACCCAAACCCCCATCTTCCCCAACCGATTGGCTCCTCATCACCCCCACCCCCCAATCCATTTAATCAACCTATTATTCCCACTATAATAGTTTAAAAAATAGGAGGGAAATGACAAATAAAACTAGAAGTGTGTGTGAAGTGCTACTGCTGAAGTCTCGATACATCATTGGCCATGATATATCCAATATTTAAAACTCAATCATTTGATTTTCAATGAATGCATGCATGCGTACTATTTGTGTTTAATAGTACGGTTACAAAACATGCCTGAAAACAAAAGAGACCCGTACCTCGCAAGGCTAACTAGTTCCGTTACTAAATACAAAGCTCATAATAACCGTCTATAACGTATTCGGCATAAAAACTCAACTCCAACAAAACCACAACACACTTTTACATTAACACCAAAATAAGACTTATTTGTATTAGTCATGCACAATTGCACATACACAACAAGAGAATAAACCCGTATCCGTATTCCACACCGAGACAATACCGATAATTTTGATTACATTCATCACTTCAATTTTCTTAAATTATTACCGGTGTCTATTAAGCATATTCAAACTATGTAGCACCAAACTTCAGATTAAGACATGTCATATTCCACACCGAGACAATACCAATTATTGTGATTACACTCAATTACTTTACTTCAATTTTTATAAATTACTATCAGTATGTGTCTGGTGTCCATGTATATGTAACACCAACACTTTGGATTAACGGCGTGTCGTATGCCACCCCGAGACAATAACGATAATTATGATTAGACTCGATCACTTCAATTTTCTTAAATTATTACAAGTGTCAGCGTCAGTATTGTGTCTGGTGTCCTTGTATATGTAAGTACTTCATAGCATTCAAACAAAAGCTCAAAACACATTGAAGTCTAGAAGAGTGTGTGAAGTGCTACTGCTGAAGTCTCAATACATCATTGGCCATGATATATCCGACATTTAAAACTCAACCATTTGATTTTCAATGAATGCATGCATGTGTACTTGTTTAATAGTACAGTTACAAAACATGCGTGAAAACAAAAGAGACCCATACCTCGCATGGGTAACTAACTAGTTCCATTACTAAATACAAAGCTCATAATATCCGGCAAAATCACAACACACTTTTACACTAACACCAAAATGAGACTTATTTGTATTAGCCATGCACATACACAACAAGAGAATCTAAAACAAAATTCCTCAACAAAAATAAAACTTACCAACTATTTCCATTTAACTTACATCCAAACAACCCAAAGAACAACACAATTTTCAAAAAAAAAAAAAAACAGATAACACACTCGGTCATACCATGAATTTAAGATGTTTTCAAAACTCACCTGTAATTTCATCAACACAAAAGAAAGGCAACACAGACATAACACCTGACATTATTTTTAATAATGAAAAGTTTGAGTTAGTTGTGTCTTGGGGATTATCAGAGCCGGTACAAATCCTAAGGGTTAAAGAGCACTTCCTAAGTTACTTACAAATTACACACCAACAAGGTCTTTACATCAGCAGTTTTGAACTCGTGTTTTTAAATCCTCTTACCAATTGGACTAACCTTCTTTGGCCAACTATACATAATTTAACCTAATTAAACCATTTATGAGTATTTCTCATCCAAGAACGATGTCTATTAAGCACATTCAAACTATTTATCACCGACACTTCGGATTAATGGCGTATAGGTATTGTGATTACACTCATCACTTCAATTTTCTTAAATTACTACCGGTGTTAGGATCAATACCTATTAACCATATTCAAACTATGTAGCACCGATATTTCAGATTAAAGACGTGTCGTATTCCGCATCGAGACAATATCGATTATTGTAATTACACTCAATTACTTCAATCTTCTTAAATTATTACCGATATCAATATTGTGTCTAGTGTCCAGGTATATGTAACACCAACTCTTCGGAATAAAGGCGTGTGGTATTCCAAACCGAGACTCGATCACCTTCAAATGATAATTGTGATTAGACTCGATCACTTCAATTTTCTTAAATTATGCCGTATTCCACACCGAACAATATCAATAATTGTGATTAGACTCTATCACTTCAATTTTCTAAAACTATTACCAGCTGTGTCCGGTGTCCGTGTAAGTGCTTCAATCTTCAATGCATTCAAACAAAAGCTCAAAATACAACGAAAAAAGAATAAAACTCATGATAAAATTATTCTAAAAATTTGATTAGTTCTGAAGAAAAAAAATGAATGAATATGAAGAGAAAAAGAGAGAGAGAGAGAGAATTAAGGAAGAAATGAAAGGAACCTGGATACTGAAATCACCGTCGAGAGAAACATTATGAGAGAGAAAATCACCGGCGGAGGAGTGAGCAGGAAGCATCATCATCTGCCGTTCCTTACAATCGAGATCGGAAGCGAGTGCAGCCAAGTCGAATTCAGAGAAAAATGGACCTTGAAGCACAGTGTTAACACAATGAACAGCGCAAAGTTTCGATTCTTGTACCTCGTGATACAACATGCCTCCATTGCTTGCTCCTTCCATCATCGTTTTCGATTCGAAATGAAATGAAATGAATTGAATTTAGATTGAATCGTTTTTCACAGCGTGAAATAGAGACTAAACCCTAATTGAATTGAGTTATTAATAATGAGAAAATCAACACTTTCTTCTTTTTGTTGTTATTCTTCTCTCTTAGGTCGGTTTGTTTCTTTTGGTTTTCGGATTGAGTTGTGTGTTTGACACGAGAACGGAAGAAAATTTGTAAAGGGATCGGACTCTTAATTAACGGATAATTGTTTTTTTAATTTTTAATTAAAGTAAGAGTTCACTTTTCATGCTTTATACAGTCACAATTATTTATATTTATTATTTTTAAAAAGTAGTATCCATTAGATATTTTTGAACAGTTTTGATTTAATGTCAAAATAAAAGTATTAATAAATTAAATTAAATATTTATAAAATAAGTTCAATAAATTTATATATAAAATAATTTTACTTCCTCTTTCAATAATAATCAATTATATTGTTATATATACATATTATTTTGAATAAATATAATTAAAAAATTAATATATTTAATCTTAATTTTTAATTAAATATTTTAATTTTCAATTATTTTTTTTCTTACATTTTATTTTGAAGAAAATATATTGTAATTGCTTTTATAAAAACTTTCCTTAATTTAATTGAATGATAAAACTAATTTATCCAGACTTTGCATGTATTTTTTTTATTGAGTTTTTTTTTTGTCACTGATTTTTCTTTCTTTTTGTGGCACAAATAAACGTGTATGGTATGCTTAGGTGTTTGTGTTGCCTCATGTTATAAGCAATGTATAATAAAAATGAAATAGTTGATATTATAACTACTTACAATTGATTATATATGTGTATATAATGTTGATAATTTTTTTTAGGCTAAATAGCCCTTAACTTAATTTCAGTTAACGTTTTAGTCTTTTATCTTTTTTTTT